>OW203739.1:4564552-5219178 GCA_934045075.1 Yponomeuta sedellus | reverse complement strand
CCATCAATGGGTATTTTCATCAGGGTTACTTGCACCAATTCTATGGAGAAGTGAGGAAATAGATAAAACTACTGTCGGTGGACTAAAACACGTAAGTCAGAAACACAAATTTTTGGAGCAGTAAAAAACCTATTATTAATTGTCTCTAAAACATTGTCATTATTTTGCACAAAAGTTGTCTCGCTCGCACAAAAGAACCTTTTAAGTAATCAACTTTTTTTGTTATACTTTTATAAATTATGTGGTCTGTGGTTTTAATACGTAACTGATTAAGGAATTTAAAAACAGTTTTTTTCCAATGGTTATCAACCCTTGTATGTCCCCACTGCTGGGGCACGGGTCTCTTCCTGCATCGCCGGAAGGTTAGGCCATACTCCACCACGGGGGCCAAGTCCGGGTTAGTAGAGGATTGTAAGAAAGTGGCGGGCATTACTGTCAGAAGTTATAATATCAAGCCGCCCCGAAAGCCTCTAACATGCCTTAAAGACTGTCATTAGTTGACAGCTGCACCAACGGCTCAACGTGTCTCGCGAAGCACGAATGCGCTCGGAAAACTGCCCATCCTGACCGCGCCTGCTGTTGACTTACTCAATTTATCAACGATTGATAAATTAAAAATTCTTTGCGTTGCAAAAACTTTCTGATTTCTTATCATTTGACACGAGATTTTCATAGATTAGAATAACTTAATTCCAGATTAACTTAGTTGACTATTATTTGATTACAACTTTTTTATTTTTTAGCGGATTAGATTTGATGTCAAACCAAAGTCAAAAGCAAAACAGGCAAAAAAAATCAAAGAGAGAATGCATTTTTATTAGATTTGTGTGCGCAGCGCCCCTTAAGCAACGGGAAAAACAAGCCAATATGTGCCTTTTGATGTTAAAAATAGGGTTTTAAATCATAAGGAATGGTACAAATTGTAAATACAACGCATCAACACTTCAGTTAAAGGCGGCTCGAAATATCTTCCCGATATATTTCGGTATTCAGTCCCGTTGTAGCCGTTTCCCGTTGTACGATTTAGTTGACCCCAGTTGTTAATCACAATTTTTTACCGACCACAATAAAAGGAAGTGGTTATTTTAAAAACCTGTTTAGAGGCTAAACATGCTGGCACGGATAGCCAGAGGTCGCGGGTTCGAATCCCGGCATGGGTGGAATTTTTAGCCTCTAATAGGTTTTTAAAATTGTCCTTAGCACGGGTTAGTGCATTAAAAACAATGTAATCAGTGGTTATTTTTTTTTTCAAGAAATCTAACAATTTACCAATAGAAGTTCGTCTATTACATCATGAATTTGTAGTGGTTTGATAGCCATAGGAAAATTAACGTGCCTTAACTTTAACTTTCGAATCAGCTAGTTTGTTTTTATAAAAAAGGCGCTGTACAAAAATATCTCGAATCAAACTCAAATCCGGGAGAATCATTAGTAGCCAGCTAGAGCATGGCATGCGTGCCGCTGATAGACAGGCAATGGGGACATACAAAGCATATATTAACCCTTTGTATGTCCTGCTAGGGCGCGGGTCTCTGGATCTCGGGTTCATCCACCACGGGGGCCAAGTCCAGGTTACTAATGTTCGCAAAAAATTTTAAACAATGTACATTCATACATACATAACCTCACGCCTGTATCCCAGAGGGGTAGGCAGAGACCAGGGACTGCTACTTGCCACGTTATACGAATACATCCGAAACAAAAAACCAAATCAATAAAAACATACACACACACACAACATAAACGAAATAAAATCAGTCAATCAATCCGCCTCGGGACATTTCTGACCTAAAGATTCCCTTAACGCCCGTCCTATAGTTAGTTCAGTAAGATATCGGTGACAAAACGACTATTTTCCATTTATGTGCTCTCGTCTCCAATAGAGTATCATATTTTTCTGTAGCATAAGTTATATAAAGATATATGCATTTTTTTAGTACCACCTGTGGAGGTCAAAGGTCAAAAAAATTGCTCATCTGTGAATGGCATCGTGTCACGTAGATATCCAGGTCCCTGAGAAAAATAAAATATTTTGAAATTTCTAATTGCCGGCCGAGTTATTGACGGTTGATGAAGGCCAACTTTGTATGAACATTTTCTACTGAAAATCGATTTCCTCATAGAAGCCCTCCGCAAGTACTGCCTGCCGCAAATACCTACCGGGTGAACGACCCGAGTCATTATATATATATTTAGATATATATGTATATATATATATATTTGCAGGATTGCAAATTACCGGATTGCAGCTTTATATATATATATATATATATATATATATATATATATATAAAGCTGCAATCCGGTATATGTTCTATCTATTTCTTCTATAAGATAATTATAAAAGAATATTTTATCTTTCCATTTTCTGTTTTCACACATTTCTCTAGTTTCACGGTACTCAAAAGTGTCCACCTTCAGGGTACAGTAAGGGAACGGGCCACCATTTCGTCCGATATGTTTGAATCATTATAATCATTGCAGCCACACTCGAGTAAAAATAGCACCAGGAGATTTGTATCGGAAACTTTAAATATACAAAGCAGATATGCGAAAGTGTTACGCACGTTATTATAGTGCGTATTTTATTTGGACGTGTGTTTGGATTTGTGTTTCAAGAGTGACTTCTATACGAGCAGTAATTTGACCTATATACGTCTCGCTTTAGGGCACGCCTTCTGTCAGAGAGAGACCGAGAGAGAGATATGGGTTACCATCTGCCGCTGGGGTGGACAGCATTCTTGCTGCGAGCTGTGAAGTCTCTCTATCAAGACTTCAGGGCTTGCGTTAGAATAAATGGGGCGTATACTGACTGGTTTAGCATCCGCACGGGTGTGAGACAGGGTTGTGTCGAATCCCCGTGGTTGTTCAATTTATCCATGGATAGTTGCCTGACTGATCTGAAAGAGAATGAATGTGGGATAAGGATGGGTGAGCTAATTGTGAAATGCTTGTTGTACGCCGATGATCAAGTGTTGTTCGCATCGTCGGTCGAAGAATTACAGACACAAGTCACGTTAATAGATGAGGCTTTTAAAAGGAAAGGTATGAACATGAATGTGAGTAAGACGAAAGAACTGGTCTTTGAAAAAGATGATGAAATGACTGAGTGCAAGATAACGATTAGAGGCGAAAGAGTGGAACAAATAAAATAATTTGTCTATTTGGGGAGCCTGTTTACGAGGGATGGAAAGTGTGAAGGTGATATAGAAAGAAGAGTAAAAGCGGGAAATTGTGTAAACGGTGCCTTGCACTCCATTGTGTGCAGCCGAAACATCTCCAAAAGAGCTAGATTGGCTATTCATAGTGGCGTGCTGGTCCCAACACTTATGTATGGTAGCGAGACTTGGGTGTGGCCAAAGAAGCAAGAAAGTAGAATTAATGCAGTCGAAATGAGGGATTTATTAGCAAAGGGGCAGGTAAAAAGTACCCGGAACCGGCGTGCGTGCATGCAACGACTTATGAACGTTGATGAAGCGAAGGTGATCTGTCAGGATCGTGGCAAGTGGCAGTCCCTGGTTTCTGCCTACCCCTCTGGGATACACGCGTGAGGTTATGTATGTATGTATGTATGTATGTATGTATGTATGTATGTATGTATGTATGTATGTATGTATGTATGTATGTATGTATGTATGTATGTATGTATGTATGTATGTATGTATGTATGTATGTATGTATGTATGTATGTATGTATGTATGTATGTATGTATGTATGTATGTATGTATGTATGTATGTATGTATGTATGTATGTATGTATGTATGTATGTATGTATGTATGTATGTATGTATGTATGTATGTATGTATGTATGTATGTATGTATGTATGTATGCATGCATCTGCCGCTGGCTTTTTTGGACGAACTGGGATGGCAAAGTTCTATCTTCCTTTCATGCAAAATAGACTCCTTTGCAGTCGAGTTGCGGAAAGCAAATCGTCACCAATATCACATTATGACATCACATCACACTAATAATACAAGGCGAAAGTTTGTGAGTGTGTATGTTCGTTACTTCTTCACGTCTAAACGGCTGGAGCGGTTTTAATACAATTTGGTATAGAGTCAGCTGACACCCTGGACTAACACATAGGCTACGTTTTACTGCGGGAAAACATCTTATTCCCATGGGAAAATCAATACACCGCTGGTCACACCGCGGGGCACAGCTAGTATCAATATAATAGTAGATTATGCATTAAGGGAATAAAACCATGTATTACGTCATGGGCGGCATATTGAACCCTGAGCGGAGCGAAGGACTCCGAGTTAACTCCCGAGCGCAGCGAGGGAGTTATGTAGAGTCCTGAGTGAAGCCAGGGGTTCATACCGCCCGAGAATAAGACATGTTTTATTCCAGAGGTGAATACTCTACTTTTCACACCATCTGGGAGACAATAAAAAGACAGGGCTGCATAAGTTGAAAAATATTTATTAAGCTGATGAAATTAAATATAAAGTCCACACTCTTTTACGGCTTAGCAACTTAAATTGAATATAACTTTTAAATTCGGATTTGCAATTCGCGCCTTTTTTTCTTTTTTTTATTGGTGTTTCGCGCGGTCACACGACACAGTAGTTCAGAAAAAAAAGAAAAAAGGGGTGAGTTTCGAACAACAATTCGAATTTCGAATTGCAATGCGGGGCTTCTTCATAGTTTTCATGCGAATTTTGACATTCTAAATTCAAATCACTTTATTCCCTAGGGAAATTCTTCATTATTATTGCCCTCGAGAGACAAGGCTATGCTTTACGATGATATTTGACGGTACGTAATAAGGCATTGTCGAGCAGGAGGTGTGAAAATACCTTTATCATCTAAAAGCGCTGTTCCTGAAACACGCCAATCAGATTTTGTTCTACAGTTTTCATACTGTAGGTTTTTTTTTCAGTTCTATAGTAATAGCTCCGACCGCACGACGCAGCGTAGGTAGGGATTCCACCAGATGGCCGGACGACCTGGGGGGCAAAGCGAGAGTTGTTCAATAGAGTCATACTGGACACATAATAATTGAGGAGGTTAGGAACAAAAGGTGCCATTTACACTTTTCATGTTTCTGAGAAAATCGAGAAAATAAATATTCATTTTGATCTATGCAATTATTTTGTAACTTTATTATACATATATGTGTCGGTTAATAGCTACACTTTAAGGTATTTAAAAGTATTGATGTAGACGTTAAAATAAAGCCAATATTTAATAAAGTATTCATGAAATGACACCTTTTGGTTATATAGTAAGTAAATGTTACCATTTGATTCAATAGAGTTGCAAAATGTCACCTTTTGAAAATGTCGACTTTATCAACGTCGGATGTACCTATTTAGTAAAAACAATGTCACTTTTGATATAAAATCTTGATCTCTGCGGTGGTTGAATAAAAATGTCACTTTTTGTACCGGATTTGAGGTTGATTATTCTACGAAATTAGTCGCCTTTTGAATTTGGTCATTGCATTTAATGATAGAATTCAGGGTTTTGAGTCGGATAGCAAAAAAAAACGAGCCGAATACGAATATGTCACCTTTTGTTCCTAACCTCCTCAATTGTTATACACATAATAGTTGTTCAATAGAGTCATATTAGTCCGGTAATGGTCGTTTCATCCACACTATCGGTAATCTAGTAACCAATCACATTGCAGTGGTATAACCCGCGTGCACAACCTTGCGCTATGGCGCTCATTAGGGGAGGGCTATGTCCAGCAGTGGACTAATATGGCCTGAAGAAAAAGAAGAAGAAGATAACATCTTAAACGTGCATAACTTAGGAAACAAAGTCTTTGGTACGTTAACTGTCCGCGACTGATCCAGGTCAGCCAGCTGAGCCACTACCTTTCGCTTTATTTAATAATATCACAAACTACCTCTGTGCGTAGCGGTAGCGCGTCTGCCTACCATGCAAGAGGTCCCGGGTTCGAATCCCGGCTGGGGACAAAAAAAAGCCCAGGTCTTGGATGTTTACACGTTTGTGATTTCGTTAATAATAAAGAATAATAAACAAAACTACTGGTTTCCTAGTGTGGGGCCAGAAGCAATGTATGTGCTTGGATGTAAAAGTAAAAAAAAATGAGGCAATCAATTCTTTTCTAACTTATCTTATATGCCGGGATTCGAGCCCAGGACCTTTCGATTGCGAAGCCGAAGTTCTACCGCTCCGATACCACCGCTTAATTGCAGCACAATGTAAACTCCGTCCTAAAGAACTCAATACCGAGTACTTGAACGAATGGCATCTCTGGTATTCTGTGGATATCCTCTTGTGCCTTCGTCCATCTATTCGATCTGGTGACCTTCACAACCATACTTATTGGCCCGACGAACGGGGCACCGTAACCGTGGTAGTACGTTAGAGATAACTAAAGTATATTTAATTCATTTTAACTGACCCCTGCGTAGTCATGCATTGGTCAGGTGTTGGAGCCAAACTTTGGCGTTTGCATTTAGATACAGTCTATTAATCCTTACTTGATCGTTTCAGTAAACAAGATTCTACCGGTAAAGTATGCAGTTTAGTCGAAAAGTACGTTATTTCCATATTTAAAGTAACCTGAGAGACTATTTAAAACAAACAAATAAACTATTTTATACAAAATTGCGATTCAAAGATCGATCCATCGATACAAAATTGCACAGAAACTTTGACTTATTGAACGTTACAAAATCAACTAGGGTTCCATTTCAAAATCTAGATAATTTTGGAGGAAAAATGGACAAAAACTCCAAACTAGTTTAGTTAACACGCTCCCAATTTTATAAACTGAAATATACTTTTTTGTAGTAAGCACGCTACCAATTTTATTAACGAAAATATATTTTTGATGTTAATTTTGAAGTTAGAATTTTGTTTACTAAATTGGACAAGTTAGGATAACCAGACCGTAATGAGATGATTTATACAGCGTCCAGTGGCACCTTCACCCACATTAGATGGGTGAAGAGACTACTCAGACGCTGTTGTCGTCTTCTTCTTCTTCTTCAGGCTATGTTAGTCCACTGCTGGACATAGCCCTCCCCTAATGAGCGCCATAGCGCCCCGTCTTCTGCTTGCCGCACCCAGCATCTACCGGCTGTTTTTCGCAGATCGTCATCCCACCTGGTCGGAGGGCGTCCTACACTACGTTGTGTTGTCGTCTGAGACATAGTTTTAGATGGAGTAGGCTCCAAAGTTTGCATCTTGCCAACTAACTGTTATGCAGTTTGCACAATACAACCCAACACAACACAGCACAGCACAGCACATCACAGCTCAGCACAGCACAGCACAGCACAACTCAACACAACACAGCTCAACAGAACCACCTAGTCGAGGGCGTCCTACACTACGTTGTGTTGTCGTCTGAGACGTAGTTTTAGATGGAGTAGGCTCCAAAGTTTGCATCTTGCCAACTAACTGTTATGCAGTTTGCACAACTCAACCCAACACAACACAGCACAGCACATCACAGCTCAGCACAGCACAGCACAGTACAGTACAGCACAGCACTACTCAGCACAGCACATCACAGCACAGCACAGCACAGCACAGCACAGCACAGCACAGCACAGCACAGCACAGCACAGCACAGCACAGCACAGCACAGCACAGCACAGCACAGCACAGCACAGCACAGCACAGCACAGCACAGCACAGCACAGCACAGCACAGCACAGCACAGCACAGCACAGCACAGCACAGCACAGCACAGCACAGCACAGCACAGCACAGCACAGCACAGCACAGCACAGCACAGCACAGCACAGCACAGCACAGCACAGCACAGCACAGCACAGCACAGCACAGCACAGCACAGCACAGCACAACACAACACAACACAACACAACACAACACAACACAACACAACACAACACAACACAACACAACACAACACAACACAACACAACACAACACAACTCAACAGAACACAACACAATCTGGCTCCACACAATTAATTATAAGTAATGTTAATTGTACTAGTATAACATTACTTAGATTTAAAAAAACATGATTGTATTAATCTTTTTGGTTGTGCAGTTAATTGTTCTCTATCTGTCTATCTATCAAAATAAGTAAAACTGCCAACAATATGTCATGCAGCTTAGCAGAAACCAGCCTTTGTATTTTACTGTATTTTTATTTGAATAAACATCTTCAATCAATCAATCAATATTTATGTTTTGCCTCATAAATAATCGCGATTAGACCCATAATGTAACTTAAAAAGCTTACCCTCTTCGTCTATCAGTTCTATCCATCCTAACGTTGTCTGGAAGAGTTCTCTTTTGACGGTAAGATTGCCAGTTATACGGCGAAACTTAGACGTGTAAGATTCTTAGAACCGCTTTCTGAATAAAGAATTGCACTAAGTAAAAAACTCAAGTAACGTACTGTCACACTCTTTTCTGGAAAATTTTAAGAGACAGCACTACAGTCTATTTACTCTTACTTGTCTAATTTAGTAAACAATATTCTAATCTTAAAATTAAGATAAGATGCCTAAACTAGACATTTTCTCGCAAATTCATAAACTATCATGAACTATGTTTATAAAATTGGCAGCGTGTTATCTAAAAGAGTGTTCCAAATTACTTCATTTATGGAAATATGGCAGTTTTGGACTAAAAAGTCACAGTTTAAGGGTAAAATCTTGATTACTAAATTGGACAAGTAAGACTAAATGTACTGTACAGTTAAGTATTTACTTAGGGAACTTCGCAATTGAGAATCTTGCTCCGAATGTATTTTATTTTCTGGTGTGTACAATGAAGCGCTCGTGTAGGGAAGCGCTCGTGGCCTAGGGAAGCGCTCGTGGCCTAGGAAAGCGCTCGTGGCCTAGGGAAGCGCTCCTGGCCTAGGGAAGCGCTCGTGGCCAAGGGAAGCGCTAGTGGCCTAGGCGAGCCGAGTGATTGGAATCAATCACTTGGTTCAGCAACAACAGGCGCGGTCAGGTACAGGATGGGTGAGCGTCTCGTGGCATTTTTCAGAGCGCACGGCACGTTAAGCCGTTGGTACCGGCTGTCATATAATGGCAGTCGTTAAGCCATGTCAGTGGCCTTATGGGCGGCTTGATAAGTTCTGACAGTAAGGCCCGCCACTGTCTTACAATCCTCCACCAACCCGGACTTGGCCCCTGTGGTGGAGTATGGCCTAACCTTTCTGCGATGCAGGAAGAGACCCGTGCCCCAGCAGTGGGGACATACAAGGGTTGATAACGAATAACAATGAAAAGTTGTAATCCAATGTAATCTAATCTTAAAATCTTTATTAGTCGTATAAAAATTATTCTAAGCGTCATAAAATGCAAAACGATACCAAAATTAAAGCTTATAAGCTCATTACCAGCTTACAATTTTCTATGTGAGCGGTCCGAATAAAAGGTTAAATAATATGGAAGAAACACAATTATACCGCTGAACAGCCTTTGAAATTCACTTTGCTTACGGACTTCAAAGAAATTTCAGTAAAAGCTTTCCAAATGAGCTTTATATACCCTAATTTTAAATTGTTGTATACAATTGTACATACACCTCGATATCAACCCTTTGCACGAGTAAATCCCAACTGCTGGGGCACGGGTCTTTTACTGCAGGAAGGGACTAAGTCACGGGGGCCAAGTCCGGGTTGGTGGATGATTGTAAGACAGTGGCGGGCCTTACTGTCAGAAGTTATTAAGCCGCCCTAAGGCCTCTGACATGGCTTAACGACGTACATTTTTAATCACTCGCCAAGAGTAAAGAAAAACATCGTGAGGAAACCTGAGGATCCGCTATCAATTCCCAATCATAATCAAGCCCATACTCTCTCTCTCTCTCTCTCTGTAAACCTCTCTTCCTTGAACTTGAAATGCTGTATATCCTTTACAAATAATAAAAACTGGAACGACTTCAGGTGTTGTTTTATTTGTCGATTTGGTCGTTTGTAGAAAACAGAAAAACTGGATAAAAGCGGATAAGCAGGTAAAATAGTCTGATCTGGTCGAAGGGTAAAGTAGTAAGTGGTAATGTTGAAAAATGAGGGAAATTGAAAAATGTGTAACGTAATTTAAATATTTGAAAATGATAGATAGAAAAAGAAATAAAAATGGTGTAAAGAGGTTTGCACCGCTACAAAGTGGAACTTTTTTAATGTATAGTTATATATCAAACGGGTCTAATCGCGATTATTTATTAGGTAAAACGGATAAAATCGCGATTATTTATTAGGTAAAACTGATCAAATCGCGATTATTTATTAGGTAAAACGGATCTAATCGCGATTATTTATTAGGTAAAACTGATCAAATTGCGATTATTTATTAGGTAAAACGGATCAAATCTCGATTATTTATAAGGTAAAACTGATCAAATCGCGATTATTTATTAGGTAAAACTGATCAAATCGCGATTATTTATTAGGTAAAACGGATCAAATCTCGATTATTTATAAGGTAAAACTGATCTAATCGCGATTATTTTTAGGTAAAACTGATCAAATCGCGATTATTTATTAGGTAAAACGGATCTAATCGCGATTATATATTAGGTAAAACTGATCTAATCGCGATTATTTATTAGGTAAACTGATCAAATCGCGATTATTTATTAGGTAAAACGGATCTAATCGCGATTATTTATTAGGTAAAACGTTTCACCTAATAAGTAATCGCGATTAGACCCGTTTAATATATAACTCTTTTTAAGTGGTCTACAACGTCCCACTGCAGGGCACAGGCCCTCTTAGAGAGACAGTTTGGGCGTGATCACCACGCGTGCCCACAACGGATTGGCAATTTCAAGCGCTGAGATATTTGAACACGTCAGATACTCAGGTTTCCTCACGATGTTTTCCTTCACAGTTAGCGATTGGTATTGCTGCTATAACTTTATAAACAATGTCATTGGTACATGCCTGCACTGGGAATCAAACCTGCATCTCTCGATTCCGAGTCCATTGTTTTTTCTACTGACTGGCCGGGACATATTTAAGCTAAATAAAACAAAGAAGAATTCTAAAAACCTATTAAGATGCTAAAAATTCCACCCATACCGGGATTCGAACCCGCAACCTCTGGCTATTCACTGATGTCGGTGATTCGCTTATTAGCTCAGTTGGAAAGAGCGCTGGCACGGATAGCCAGAGGTCACGGGTTCGAATCCCGGCATGGGTGGAATTTTTACCCTCTAAATAGGTTTTTGAAATTGTCCTCAGCACGGGTTAGTGCATTAAAAATAAAAATAGTATAGAGAAGAATTCTCTATTAAATGCTACTTAAGCCTTAAGCCCCGACATGTACCAGTTTCTTAGGCTAAGTTTGAGAAACTGGTATATGTCGGGCTTAGTGTTTGTATTGTTTCACACCCACCATCGATCTAAGATAATATCATATTAAACACCCATTGGGCTACTTGGGGCAGTGTTTCTCTTCCTACTTGAGACAAAGTTCAAGTAAATTCAGGACTTCTAAAACCTGTTCTTCAGAGCATCGGTAGCAGAGCGGTAAGCACACCGGCCTCTCAATCAGGAGGTCGTGTGTTCTAATTCTTCCCGCGTGTGTCGTAAAAGGCGACTACGGGACACAAACCAGGAGGTGGGCAGCAGCGCCCCCTGCAGTACAAGTCCACCAAACTGCGATCCCCAACCCGCATGCCCTGCGTGGGGATTATGGGCAATACCTGATGGCCAATACCTGACTCAAAATGATGGCACAGCCTTGCGTTATGGCGCTCATTAGGGGAGGGCTATGTCCAGCAGTAGACTAATATAGCCTGAAGAGGGAGAGGAGAGGTGGTTCTGCAGTGAAAAGTTAAAAAAAGAGAACCTATTCTTAATCTTGTGTTACAGGTAGTTAATTAGTTAGTTCATAGTTAATTCGATGTACAAGACGTTCTGTCACGCCCTTTTCTGGGAACTGAAGTCTCTGAACTGAGAATTTCTTTATGATTTTCAACACCCCCCTATGTCTGACTGTACCTATGTGTGACTATTACTAACTGTCAAATTAGTATGGAATTAGACGACTGAAATCGCTCAGGATTTAGTACGCACAACTCATTTTAGGCCCCGGATCATGAGTTCCTATAGACATTTACATCGGCAATTTAAAATCTACTGTACGCGTTTCCGAAAAGAACGCGAAAGGTAAGTAAAGTCTCCGTTTGCACGTACCATATATTTTTACGGTCAACCGTAATGGCGGCAAGCACCCACGAAGTGACGTCAAAAAGTGTCGTTTCCTAGTAGAAGACCACTTTTTCCCCACACCAACGAACGAGTCATACTCTTAACCGAACGCACACATAGAAACCGCTGAAGCTTTTCCGCGCGCTGAAACGCGTGAAAGTTCGCCGTCTCTCTCTTACTCGAAGGAATTGATAGTGTCGTCCTTGTCTGGCGGTTTGACGCGGGAAAATCCTCTGTGGCATTGCAGGCAGACCTGTAGATTCGCAACGTTGTGCGGACGTTTAGTTGTTCTGTATCATTTTCGTAACGGCACGCAATCATTTTCGGCAACGTATCCTCTTGATAGAAAAAAAAGAATAATCTATCGCTTTTTCTCGTAGTGTGTTAAAATAGACTTTTAATGTAGGCTAAGGGCGTGATTTATAAGTGCGTTTTTGGGTCGGCGGGGAAATGTGTTTGGACGATTGTAAAATATGTGTTAATGTTACCAAAGTGTGTTTATTAAAATAGCTGTGTTATAAATTAGTGGTAAAGGAGTTTATTGATGTTTAATTGGTTATTCGTAGTTCGTAAATAAGTGTTTTAGTTTAGTTCTGGAAGAAAGACGTATAGTGAGGTGAGTAGCAATTTTGTAGTTTTTATTTGTAGTCATATCTGACTCACTACAGGGCGTAGGCCTTCTCTCAGAAAGAGATAATACTCTCTCTTACCCATTTGCCCATACGGGCTTAATTATCATGCTTACCAATTGCGGATTGGCAATTTGAAGCGCTGAAGTTTTTCGACACCACTTAGGTTTCCTAACGATATTTTCCTTCACAGTGATTAGTATAGCTCCACAAATGTTCATATCATAGAACACAAAATCAGAGATTGAAAATAATTTGGTATATTTTTTTAAAATAGGCCTTGACAGTATGATAACATAATCACGTTAAGTTTTAAAATGTAGCAAGAGTGTAAGATCTTATAAATATATTATCTTAAATTTTAAGATAACATATTTATACCCTATGATTTAAACCCCCATATAAAGTGATATGGAATGAAATCATTTTTATTTTGTGTTGCCACTAGCCGTAGTCACTAGACGGTCACCCATCATGCACCTCAACGCGCCTGTCGTTGCTTAACTCAAATCTTCTTCTTCTTCAGGCTATATTAGTTCACTGCTGGACATAGCCCTCCCCTGATGAGCGCCATAGCGCCCTGTCTTCAGCTTGCCGCCCCTTAAATCAAGTGATTGATTCCATTCACACAGTTCGACTAGGCCACGCTTTGCACTAATAAGTATACTGAAATTAACGGTTATTAAGTAATCTTAATTACCTTCCTTAATTTGCGACGTAATTAACTTTATCTAATAAACAATCAAAATTTGGGCCAGTAAATATATTTAATTAGAATGTATGAGAAAAATCCTAAGAAGTATAACTAATAAGTTATCGAATCAGTGAATACCGGGAATGGACCGGCATGAGATTGAAATTTAAATATACCGTATTATTGGTTAAGTCGGATTACGTACTCGTAGATGTTTTATTTAAAATTAAAATCAAATCGTTTTAACTTTTAACACTCTCTCACGACTATAATTTAGTTGAATTATCTACAGTTTTGGCTATCAACATAATTAATCATCTTGTCGTCAATCTTAAGCCCCGAAAAAAAATTGCTGTTACACGATATAAAAGAAATATTATCAGGTTTAGGTTAAGGTAAAAAATTGAGATAACTTATTTTAAACTTACGCAATTAAGCCCTGGAAATATTCTAACTAAAAATTGGGATTTTTAGTAAAAAGTTTAAAAGTCGAATAGCCAGAAAAGGGTAAGGTTAAGGCTAAAGGTACCATAGTAAAATCGGTCAGAAATGATGTCTACTATTAGCTCTTTGCGGGGATAGGTCGACTTAATCAGTAACCCTGTATAAGCATATTTACGTACTAACTCACGTCCACGATTAAATTCAGTTAAACTTTCCCCGTCATGTAAACCGAATTAGCGAAAAAAACCAAATGGATTTCGTGAGATATTAGATTTCTAACGAAATACATACTTTATACATCCGCCAGTCAGTGTTGTTATTATGTATCCCACGAATGCGTTCTGAATAAAATAAAAAAGCAAAATATTACAAAAATGTGAATATACGGAATAAAATTAATAGGATGTAAACATTTATTGTCACAGTGTTTGTTGGGTTGGATTAGGAGTTGGATAACTCCTCTGAAACGGCTTCAGTGAGGTTAATGATTTTTTTTGTGTACCTTGGGTAGGTCTGAGAACGTAGGCTAAGCACTAATTAAATATGGCAAAACAACGCGTGCGGAGAATAAGTATATTTTTTGATTTACAAGTTCAAAAAACTACAAAATTATGTTTCAACATTTTTTTTTAACCAGCTGTACCCCGCGGTGTTACCCGCAGTTTATCGATTTTCCCGTGGGAATAAGATATTTTCTCGCAGCGAAACGTAGCCTTCGTGTAAATCCAGGGTGTCAGCTAAATCCATACCAAATTTTATTAAAATCACTCCAGCTGTTTAGACGTGAAGAAGTAACACACGTACACTCAAACACTTTCGCCTTTATACAGTAATATCAGTGTGATTAGGTTAAGCTTTATCCTGATCGTAACTTTTTTTAAGAGAAATCTATTGTAATACGTACACTTTATTGTACATTAAAACGGAAATTACACAGATATTATACTCCCTGTGCAGCGCGGTAATGCTGCCAGTGTCATGGGTATCTTTGGGTCGGATGTGTCTGTGTGTCGGGGGGTTTATTTGATTGACATTTTTTTTTATTTATATAAATTTTGTATTGTTTTTCTCTAACTTTGTGGACGAAATTTTTGTAAATGATTTTTTTTATTACTGTCTATGTTATTTTGTATGCTTGTATCTAATAATACCTACTTCGATAAATAAAATATATTTTTCGCTTTGATATTATGTTAAGTGATTAAGTTTTGATGTTATCTGTGTATTTATTGTATTAAATATATCGTCGAGTTAGCACCCACAACACAAGTCATTTATACTATTTTTATTTTTAATGCACTAACTCGTGCTAAGGAACAAATTCAAAAACCTATTTAGAGGCTAAAAATTTCACCCATGCCGGGATTCGAACCCGCAACCTCTGGCTATCCGTGCCAGCGCTCTACCAATTGAGCTCAATTGGTAGAGCGCTGGCACGGATAGCCAGAGGTTGCGGGTTCGAATCCCGGCATGGGTGAAATTTTTAGCCTCTAAATAGGTTTTTAAACAAGTCATTTAGTTGTACTTAGTATAGGGCTAACGAGATCTGTGTAATATGTCCATGAATATTATTATTAAAAAAATATATATATTATATATTATTTCTAATGCACTAACCCATGCTAAGGACAATTTTAAAAACCTATTAAGAGGCTTAAAATTCCACCCATGCCGGGATTCGAACCCGCAATCAGTGAAATTTCGAACCTCTTTACAACATTCTCTGTATTAAGTACAGGCAAATTTCACTGATGCCGGTGAGTCGCCCATTAGCTCAGTTGGTAAGAGCGCTGGCACGGATAGCCAGGGGATTTTTAATTATTTTTAAGTTATTCAAGCTCTAACCCACGCCTACGCACGCGTTAGAAACTATTCAACGGGAACGCTTTACGTGGATGTCCACAAAATTATCCTATGTCTCAATTAAGATTTTTGTGTATCTGTATGCCAAGTTTTATGTAACTCCGTTCAGCCGTTACTACTTGACAAAGAGAATATTGTAAAGAGGTTCGAAATTTCACTAATGCCGGTGAGTCGGCCATTAGCTGAGTTGGAAAGAGCTGTGGCACGGATAGCCGGAGATTGCAGGTTCGAATCCCGGCATGGGTGGAATTTTTAGCCTCTAAATAGGTTTTTATTAAGTTTATTTCATGAACTTCCAAGACCTCCATATGTATAGATAATTAAGATAAGATAAAGTTGATTCGTCCAAAGCACAAGCATAAATCACTTACATTGTATGCTACATTGATATATTCATACGTGAAGTAATAGTTGCTTGGATACATACATAAATGGAATTAAATACATAGATAACACTTTACTGTACATTTATTCATATAGCCTATAAATGAACCACTGCAGGGCACAGACCTTCTCTCAGAGAAGAACTTAAGGCACTTCGTGGTGCAAACTAGCCCTACCAAAAATCACAGCTTGTCATATAATACTTTTTTTTTTAAAAGTGAACATGCGAAATCTTAACAACTGTGACAATTATTTTTTGGATCATACAGTCTAGACCCACCTGTGTCCACCGCGGATTAGCAATTTTAACCACTGATGTAGTCGAACACCTCAAACACTCAGAATTCCTCCCGATAAGATAAGTATCGTCTTATCTTATCGTGAGATAGAATGTTCTTTATTGTACGCTGGATAAACAACAAATACAAAAAAATACAAATGTACAAGTACAATTGCCGGCCTTATTGCTAAAAGCAATTTCTTCCAGACAACCTCACGATGTACAATTCCACCAAACTGCGATCCCAACCCGCATGCCCAGCGTGGCGATTATGGGCTATTCCCCCCAATGATGGCACGACCTTGCGCTATGGCGCTCATTAGGGGAGGGCTATGTCCAGCACTGGACTAATATAGCCTGAAGAAGAAGAAGAACCTTGCGATAAAAATTTGCTGAAGGAAATGTATTGTACGATGTTTTGTACATAAAAATGGAAATAACCCCATACCTACACAACCCTATCTCTAAGCTAGAGTCGGGAACGTCACGTGACAGTGTGACATTGTGACAGCTTGTCACTACCTCCCGGTGGAGAGGAGGCACAATGGAGCTGGGAGCACAATGCATCTTGGTGACAGACTGGATCGTTTCTTAGGGGAGTGACACTAAGCAAGTCTTGCTTGCGTATATACATACGCCATGACACGCAGTGACATAACAACCGGCGATGATATGAATGGAATGTTTTTCCATATTTCTGATTATGTAAAAAAAAAATTACTACTAATAAATGTGGATAATCTTTGGTAACTTCTTCGCCATACAATCTATTATTTCTTGAACTGCCACCTTTCACGACATTGAAGTGAAATTTTTATTGTATGTAATTATAAAAATTTCGATATAGCTCAGAGACTTAGCGAGCTGAAGTGGCAGTGGGCTGGCCATATCTCGCGAAAAACCGACAACCGTTGGAGTAAACGTGTTGTTGAGTGGAGACCGCGACTCGGCAAGCGTAGTGTATGATGCCCTTCGACTAGGTGGGATGACGATCTGCGAAAAACTGCCGGCAGATGCTGTATGCGGCAAGAGGAAGACAGGGCGCTATGGCGCTCATTAGCAGATGGCTATGTCCAGCAGTGGAATACATAATATAAGAAGCTTAAATAAGAAAAATAATGTTCTGAGACATATATAGACAGTTATTGTGAACAACTTGTTATGTGTTTCTTGATTTATTGTGTCTTGTCCTTCCAAAATATGGGTTGATAAAACCATGCAGCAATCGTAGTAAAAAAGGAGACGTGCCATAGAGCTATTGCAAACCACAAAATGAAATACTTTTATTTACATTTACATAGTTGCATAAATGATTTTTATAAATAACGGTGTTACGTATCGAAATCATTCATAAATAAACCCCTTAATATGTAGTGCTGGTAAGAGAATACCTTATTCTTCACACCGTGACATAATAGAAGACGCTTACGTGTAGTTGGCGATTGATAGAGTTTGTCGTGGTATTGTCTGGTCGGTGCGATAAGCGTTCACTAGGCCTTGTCCTCATTAGTTGATTTACCTACTCTAAACATTAACATTACTCTATGTAATAGTGATAGCCGTATTTTCCCATATTTCACTAAGGAATAAAAAAACTCCCAATTTGAAATAAATTATTCAAACACAAACACACAACACAAACACAATATTTATATGCAAACTCATGCACGGGCCAAACTGCACATTTAGCATTTTACTCGTATATGTATTTATTACTCTATCAGCCGCCTCGGCGAGCACTCGTCTATTAAATATCTATCAAGAAATAGCAAATAAGACTTTACATCCTTATCATCCCTGTACAGCAGAGTAGGGCATCTACTCAGTAGAGCTGCTCGTACCTATATGTTAACATTAATATATCATTGTTAATTGGTTATTAAAGATAGACAGAAATAGAGAATACTATAATTATACATCGCAGAAGATAACAAAATGGTTACTCGAGTAATTTACTCAAAACTTCCCACTACTAATTTACTAAATTTACCCAAATACTTCCCGCGGGTGTCGTAAAAGGCGACTAAGGGACTCAAACCGGAGGGTGGGCAGCAGCGCCCCCTGTAGTATAATTCTACCAAACTGCGATCCTAATCCCGCATGCCCAGCGTGGGGATTATGGGCACTACCCCCTAATGATGGCACAACCTTGCGCTCATTTGGGGAGGGCTATGTCTAGCAGTGGAATAATATAGCCTGAAGAAGAAGTTAAATTAACTTTACATATTTTGAGGTGTTCAAATACCTTAGCACTTGAAATTGACTATCCACGGTGAACACGCGTGGTATTTAAGTATATATGCCTATACTCTCTCTGTCTGAGAGAAGGCCTGTGCCCTGGGACGTTTTTAGGCTAAGTACATAAAAAAATTATGCAACCACACTATACACTACTTCAACTGAATAGTATCTGCGTGCAACCGTACCTTTTAACGCAAAGATCGCGTTAAAGTGTTTTCAAGTTTCAAATTACTCCTGGCAAAGGAGTTCAGGCAACAGCGACGCCGTGTGAAAACGTTCTAAGTTGGTAACTGAAGTGTACCTACTGTAGTGCACTCTGACATTATTTCATACGTCTTTAACAGACTTAAAACAAGGAGAGGGTTCTTAATTCGTTCATTTTCCCTTTTTCCTTCGAAAGGGCATACTTCAATGATGGTTGAAGTATCTCTTAAAATGGATAAGATCTGTTGGTGAAATCCATAAGAAAATCACCTGTGTTTTTTTATGATTCAGGTTTTTCGGATCAGTTTTGTTGAGTGATATATTTTGAGCTTCTCTTCTCTCGCAGTAAATACAGAAATAGTATTAAAATGTATGCGAAACGTATGGCCTAGTGATTGGAAACAATCACTTGAGTTGAGCAACAACAGGCGCGGTCAGGTGCAGGATGTGTGACCGTCCTGCGACTACCGCTAGTGGCATTTTTTCTGAGTGATTCCTTGCTTCGTACCTAAGGCACGCTAAGCCGTTGGTGCCGGCTGTCATGTAATGGTAGTCATTAAGCCATGTCAGAGGCGTTATGGGCGGCTTAATAACTTCTGACAGTAAGGCCAGCCACTGTCTTACAATCCTCCACCAACCTGGACATGGCCTCCGTGGTGGAGTATGGCCTAACCTTCTTGCGATGCAGGAAGAGACCCGTGCCCCAGCAGTGGAAGCATACAAGGTGGTATCAATTGATATCGATACTTATTAGTATTAAGCTCGCTTGTGTACAAATACATTGACCTGCGAAACTAAGTAGGTAGAGGTACTACAGTTTTAATTTTGTTTTATCTTAAACTACCAAAGAATACGAGTTTTTTTCAGCCATGTCTTAAAAGGAGGTTACCTACTATAGAGATTTAATACACAACATTAAAGTATTTTGTTGCTTAAATTTCCATTTTCATTGCACCGTAGTCTATAATTCTACTTTAAAATATTTATGCAGCTTTAAATATAATGTCTTACTAGGGCACCATGTTGTATCTTCGTGACTGCTTTATGCAATACTAATGGATGTTACTTGGGTTTTGCCATACGTGCATTTATATACTTAAAATTATGTGAATAATTTCTGTTCCGAAAAATCGTAGGCTATTAATTAATCTTTGCTTTTATATTTTTTATGTTGTTTACTTCATTTAACCTTATTAAGTCCGTACCAATGCTTATACATAACAGATTTCTACCTTATTTCCATGTTTTAATGAAAATTTTACAAGCTTCAGAGAATCCTACCTACTTATGTACTCTGGAACTTTTTTTTACGGAGCAATGTAGGTAGGAAATGTTAAGTACATTTTCACAGTGTAATAACGTTACTTTTTTATTTCTTTTCAGGTTTGATGTCCAAAGTTAGATTAGCATGCATTAATGTTTAATTAGGTAGAAAAATATGCTGTACAATTGACGGAGTTGAAATTATAATCAAAGCGAATAATTTTATTGCGATGTCGATTTAAATGTTTTAAGCCACAGTTACAAGGGTCATATAGTTTAATTAGAATGCTGCTTACGCAATCGGAAAATAAATCGTCTGTGAAGTGGAAATTTAAAAACTTTTAAACATCGAACTCTTTAAAAATATATAAAAAAATATTTATAGCACATACTTACCTAAAATATTTTTTTTAGGAATAAAAAAGTAAGCGCTTTAATATAAGAATTTCATTATATATGTATTCGAATCGTCGTCAAACAAAATAGAAGTCAAATTCTTAAATTGAGTATGTAAAGCAAAACGCGTCTGTTCGAAACTCAAAAGAAATCTACTAGGACGAATCAAACGAACTGATTTCTGTGACGTCACACAAACAAAGATGGCGTCACCCTCAAACGCGCCAAAAGCGCCGTCGCCGCCGCCGCCGCCTGGCGCGCACCACCAACATCACCCCAGCAAGATGGAGCGGAGGATGTCCCACTTCAAAGAATATAAGTTCTTCAGGAGCTTCAGTGCTAAAGTGGAGAACTGGCCAATGCGGAAAGCGGAGCAGCTGTGGCGGAAAATGAGGGAGAGGAAAATTGCAGGTGAGTGTTTTCTTTCATATCATTCATTTACACTTAAATTTGAAATAAAAAAGCAAAACTTATGTAAAGGAACAAAATATAAAAACAAAAAGAGTACCGCCCAACGTGGGGCTCGAACCCACGACCCTGAGATTAAGAGTCTCATGCTCTACCGACTGAGCTAGCCGGGCTGATGTATAGTGGCGCGAAATAGTCAATTACTTATTGTTATCTTGTTCCAAAGTTCAACGGTCAGAAACAGCGACCTTTAAACCTGGCTTAATAAAGCTTAGCTTATGTTTAAGTCTAGACTCGCCGCAAGCAATATTCAGCGAGATCTCAGCTTCAAGACACAGTCGTAAAATTAAATAGAATTCCATTCGCATTCTCCAAATTCCAAATGATCTCGTTAGTGTGCTTGGCTGGCGTTGCTTGAGACGAGACGATAAAAGAGGCGTAGGTATGTTTATAACATTTTCGGTGTTGTCAATTACTGTAATGAGCCTTTTCGTATTGAAAATGCTACAAAGAATCTAAGTTCCTCTAATGCATGATTAGTGCTAAATACCGTTATGCCGTACTCTATGGAATTTAAAACACAGTGTCAAGAAACTCTTAAAATGTATTAGGTCTTGCACCTTTAGACAGTCACAAGAGTCAATAGGCAAACAAACTATAAAATTACATAGATCACCTCATTGACGAAGATGCGGTACCGTCAATAGAAGAATGACAGGCACCTTAAAATGCGTAATCTACTAGTTACGTTAAACGTTAGGTGAAGTTAATTTGCCCAAATTGAGTTATAATTTAGAGTTTGTTATGCGTGAACTGTGTGTTTGCTATTGGAGATAGCTGAGCCCATACAGCAACGCCTGTAAAGGTCAGCGCTGAGGGCTCACTCCCTCAGCACAACGCTGAGTCAGCTGCCTTTTGTGGCAATTTGGACACCACAGGCTAAATGTATGTTTTTTTTGTTTCGTTTATTGTGTTTTATTTTTCTTGTGCTCATAATTATGTCAATTTATCTGTTTATTTTGTTTCTGTAATGAGTATTGTTGTTATAATAAATGTCTTTCTTTCTTTCGGTGTAGGTTGTAAAGATTGGTTGACTGTAGTTTGATAAAATTAAGTTTATTAAAGAAACAATCAACTTTAAATTCAGTGTTGTGAGGATATGCGCTGACCCATAGGCTTAGGTCAGCATTTAACACAAATAAATACAAAAATAGATAAAATTGCCTAATACGTCTTAAAAAAATATTGTCTTTGTATATATCTTAAAAAATAAAGTAGGTATTGCTGTGTATTTTTTTTATATAAAACATAGGCTTTCTCTTAATTCCTATCTAGCCCGAGGGTTAAGATGAGTTCTAGAATGAGCCGAATTTGCTCAGAAGAAACCTGTTCACACACATATTAATAGTAAATAACTGATATTATATGATTTTTTTGTAATAAATTTAATAAATATGAAACCTATTAAGCACCTGGCCTTATTGATTGAAGACTTCCTCCAGATTTAGCCATAGTATTTGTCTTGGACTTTTTCCATCTAGTTTCACCCCGCAGATTTTATTTCGCTTTTACAATGTTAACGTATCTTTCTTTGTTTGATTAGATCTAAGGGTATGAAAGATTTATCATCGCACTCCGTTGAGTACTTTTTGTTTTACAACCAGTTACGTTTTAAGTGGAACGTTTACAACCTTTATCAGGGGAAAGGTTTGTTCCAATACGGTACTCGCGGTGGTAAACAGACAGGATATACTTATGTACAAATTGTAATTATTTGACAATGTGACAAATTGTGTTATTACATAGTAAAACATCGGAAAATACGAGTGTGTCTCTTATGTATAGTCTAGGTATAGTTAGCTTTTAGAATATACCTCGGCTACTATCGGGTAGAATCGTAGTAATAGAAATATCGGAACTAATATGACACTTAATTTCGAAATCAGAACTCGATTATCAGTACGACAAACGGCAAAAATTGGCGAAAACCGAAGCCCGAGTTATATTCTAAAAGCTAACAGACTATAAATAAATTTACTACCCTAGGCTACATTTATTTTGTGGAACTGCCCACTTCATAGTATTTTTTGTTGTTACCTTATTCTAACGTATGTTGTGGTTATCTGACCAAGCAAGAGTTTACGGCTATTTAAAAATGTATTATACTAGGTATGTAATTTTTGAGTAACTCTTGTTAGTGATCCTTAAAAAAACAAAATAAATTAAAATTAATATTATAATTTAAGAGCAATAAAAATTGCACTTATATTTTAAAAATAAAATCGTACAATGAGGCGGACTAAATGCTATAATCATTTTCTACCAGTCAACCGCAGCAGGTAGGCGTGCAAAAAAAAACAAGAAAAGGGAGTTGTAATTAAATAAATTTACACACTTATAAAAATATAAAAACGTATGAAAACTCTTGTAAATGACATTAAATGAACTAACACATTAATACATAGGTATCTACACATACAATACAATATTTTTCTTTAATTTCCACTAAGTTGCCATCCTGCATATGTTTTCGCAGTAACTTCAATTGGAACTCATTATAGGTACCAGTACTAACACGGATTTTTATTGCTTCCTTCTTTATAGCGGGCCCTTACACATTTTAATCTCGACGGAATGTGTTAGATGGACGAATGTCAAGTTTACTGTATTAAGGTCAGTTTTTTGTATATATCTGGGAGTTTCGTAACTTGTTAGTGCTATTGTTTAGTGTTCAAAAGAGAAAGAAACTTTTTGCCTCTCGCTTACATAACATACAGGGTGTTAAAAATACTTACGCCGCCGACTAGTGTAATAAGTAAATAATATTAAATTATATTTATTTTATGTATGAACAAAATTTATTTACACTATTTTTATTTTTAATGCACTAACCCGTGCTAAGGAACAAATTTAGCCTCTAAATAGGTTTTTAAAATTTATTTATTTAAATTGTACGTAACACAGAGAATATTTTAACAAGGTTCGAAATTTCACTGATGCCGGTGAGTCGCCCATTAGCTCAGTTGGAAAGAGCGCTGGCACGGATAGCCAGAGGTCGTGGGTTCGAATGCCGGCATGGGAGAAATTTTTTAGCCTCTAAATAGGTTTTTAAAAATTTATCATGTTAATGGAGATTCTTAAGACCGAAATGCAAAACAATATTTTTGTTATCTCAAGCATGTACTCGTAGGTAAGGAGTGATTTTTACGACTGAGAACTTAAGGTCAAAAACCTAGGCCTAGGTAGCAACGGCCGTTTTTGGGTTAGATGCTATTCAATGCCAGGTTATTGATCCTAGGTTCTCGGTTGCGGATCCTAAATATGTAACTTACTGACGCAATGACCTAGAAGAGGTCATACGATTCGCGTATTCATGGATTCGCTGCCGAGTTTATGGGTTAAGGCACTTATATGGAAAAACGATTTTTATGACTTCTTCTAAAGATCGGTTTTGCAAATACAAATACAAGTTCCTTTATTTGTGAAAAATTGTTTTACTAACACTTCATAGAAACAATATAGTTACAGCATACCTATTTGGCCGTAGAGACATACAAATAATCCATCCTAAAAGAAAGGTGTATTTGCAAAAAGGGGTATTTTAATTATTTTAATCATTTAAATATGTAATTTTCATTTTACTCTTTACCGCGGTGCTAGGACCATCGTAGAGCCTCTAATCCCATAATTGCCTATAGCCCTCATCCATAACAGTGGTCTTTAATTGTTATGATATTATTATATTAGGCTTGCCTGAAAAGCGGTTCAAAAAATGTGTTAACACTTTGTGCCAAAAAGGCTACTATAGCATAAAGGATTATTTAGATAACAATGATGTCTGGAATTAAAGCCAGTTCAGTGCATAAGTTCTATGTTTTATAATAAATATGTAAACTCTGTTAATTAAGCACTTTGAAAAGACTGTTTGGAGTTATTTGTCCTTTTTTTCTACAAAATTATCTAGATTTTGAAATGGACACCTACTTTGACTTCTATCGTTCGTTCATTAAACCGCAGTTTCTGCGCTACTTTGAATAAAACCTTTTTATTTCATTTTATTATTTTTCAAGGTCAGAATTCAACAGTAACGTTTTATCGCGTTATTATTTTGAGACTGCGCGCAATTCTCAATCCAGTAACTGGTGGTACCGGCGGCACCTTCTCCGATAGGTCTTTATACTCGCTCACATAGCTACTGGTAGGTCTTTGCTTAGAACATTTGGGGCTCTATGGCCCGCACCCAAATGTTCTTTACTAAGAAGAGCCCGATTTCAATAAAAATGTAGATTTTATTCATTTATTCCAAACTAAAACATTGTCTGCGAGTACTGCGACACCGTCTTTCTCGCTGATTAGCATAAGGAGGCTTTTTAGGGTTATCCAACGATTTTTTTCAGTGCCACGTAATAGTAACCGAGTTATGTAAGACGATATATTTCTTTATTTTTTACGTTTTTTTTTTGGTACCGCGGCCTTCGGAAACGGGGGCGGCCGAGAAGACGATGGCGAATTGAACTCGACAAATTCTTGCTAGGGATGGTCAGAGCTGGTGATGTAATGGCAGTCGTTAAGCCATGGCAGATGCCTTATGGGCGGCTTGATAACTTCTGACAGTAAGGCCCGCCACTGTCTTACAATCCTCCACCAACTCGGACTTGGCCCCCGTGGTGGAGTATGGCCTAACTAGACCTAACTAGACCCGTGCCCCAGCAGTGGGGACATACAAGGGTCGATAACGATGGTCAGAGCTGACAAATAACCTAAATTCTAAGTCTAAAAGAAGGAAGTCTTTGACCTGCAGTGAGTTGTTGTCACGTAACAAACGTCAAATTTTTATGGATCATATTAGATCTCTTTAAACAGAGGGCAGCACAAGTCTCATTCAATCTATTACTAAAATAAGTAACCATCGGCAGGTGTCGCTGACTTTACTTGGGCAAAATTTCATCTTATTGGTGATTATCAGGCCTTCTGCTTCCAACGGAAATCCATATCACGGAGACCAAAAAAATGAAATCCGGACTAAAAGTCTACAATGTGTTGTGCTTACGAAAGTTTTAGTTCAAAAAATGAAATCACAAAGAAAAAACACCTATACTACATTATCAAAAACCCATTTAGAGTCTAAAAATTCCACCCATGCCGGGATTCGAACCCGCGACCTCTGGCTATCCGTGCCAGCGCTCTTTCCAATTGAGCTAATGGGCGACTCACTGGCATCAGTGAAATTTCGAACCTCTTTACACTATTCTCTGTATTACGTACAGGCAGCGACATCTGGCTGAAGTAAATTGCATCACAGTCCCGAATACCTGCTTTGCAGTAAATGGGTTTTTGGTTAGTGCATTAAAAATAAAAATAGTATAACCTACTACATTATTTCAGTAGAACTCTATGAGATAAATCGAACCCACAGAATAACTTTTATTTCTTTCTATTTATGTATATCATTTGTATGTATCTATTTACAGTTAGTATAATAATTTTCTTCATTAAGCATGATTTATTTGTATCTACTTCCTTGGCCAATATATTCCTCCAGTCCATCCAACGGTTGTCTGGATGAGATCACTTTTAGTGATAAGGCCACCGTCTGTACTGTTGGGTTAAGAAATATCTATATTTTCTTTTTTATGTACAATAAAGTGTCCTCTATCTATCTTTCTTCTATAACCTTTACACACGTGCAATGTAGTCGGTTACATCAAAGGCTACTTTACAACTAAAATGCAAAGGTTATTCTGCTGTCTACTGTACTTAGCTTTGCCAAACGTGTCTCTTGAAATAGTCTGAATTTAACGTCGAGTGAATAAGAAGGCAAATTGCTACCATGTGTAAGCAGCTTTCAGTCGAAGCAATGCCGGGTAAACTCGGGGAGAATGCACGGACGGATCATGTTTACTGAATTGGACAAATAAGAATTAATCGAGTCTAGTTAGGTATTCTTACCTGTCGAAATCTATATGCCGTAAACTTATCGACAGCCACACTCCCATAAATTGAGTGCCATGGGACACTAATTTAGACAACACGCCTCCAATTTATTTTATAAACAAAGTGCATGAATAGTATTTCTTAATGATTCGCCATACTCATACATTATTATTTATTAAACGGGTCAAATCGCGATTATTTATTAGGTCACCGGATCGGTCCGTTGACGTAGTGAGTGTTGTGTGTCGGCCAGCTGCGAAAAATTAATAGTGACAACCCACAGTACTGAAGTGGCTTTAGTCTACCCGAGACCACGGCAACTGTAACGCTGTCGAAACGTCGGAAAATAAGGCAATTACGTTTTACCTAATAAATTATCGCGATTTGACCGTTTAATATATAAAAAGTGCATGAACTTGCGAGAAAATATCCGTTTCTTTCCTTCGGTACTACTGCTTGGCACTACCAATAGTAAAAACCTATTTAGAGGCTAAAAAATTCCACCCATGCCGGGATTCGAACCCGGATACTCTGACACGGATAGCCAGAGGTGGAATTTTAGCCTCTAAATAGGTTTTTAAAATTGTTCTTATCACGGGTTAGTGCATTAAAAAAGAATATAGACTACCAATAGTGTCATGGGATATTTTATTCATCAATATTTATCTATCTATAATCAGCCCACATCAACCCACTGCTGGGCAGGCCTCCTTTTTATTGCGCCATTCCTCACAGTCCTGTTATTTATTCATATTCATTTATTAGCGATCATAATGTTATATACAATGATGTTTAAGTCTCACATTATGGGCCCTGGTCAAGGCATTGCTAAGATAAACTTATTTATATAGCTTAAGATAACATAAAATTATATTCTGACAAACATAATGTTCGTAAAGTACTAAACATTACTTTTCACATTTCAACGTTACAATTCTTTGGAGCTTCTCTAGGAACTAGACAGTAGGTATTGGTTATATATTATACATATATGATATAATTTTACTGTTTCTGTCTGTATTATTTATTGTAATTTGTCATTAAGAAGAAAACGAAGTATTTTCCCATGACTCTAATTTCTCGTTGGTTGATTACACATTAGCATCAAAATTTCCCATGAATACGGATGTTGACACATGTTACCAATTCATGTTAAGTTATTTTTTTTTAATTAAAGACCGTATTTAAAAACGTATAATAACATTCTAAGAATATATTTATTTGCCATAAAATAAATAAAAATAGTTTAAATTGCATTATTTAATACCCATTATCACGTGACTGCGAACGTCAATCAAAGGGCGGGTGACGTCACCGACCGCTAAACAAAACAAGCTCACGTAGTCAAAAGTATCACCGGCGAACTAATTTCAACGATATTATTATAATATTTTTGTAATATTATAACAATGAGACTGGATTCATCAAAGGAAGTAGTTCTAACTTACCGAAGATAGATTCGTTGATGGTGGCAAGTTATTTTGCCCGAAATAAGAATTTTTGTGCAGCGGAGCTTAGAAACGTAAAAATGTCATTGTAAGTACGTTTGAAATACCTACCTATGGTTGGTGGGTAAAGTCAAAACTACCTATCTAAAACTATTTAAATTTTATCGTACAATACTTTTAGAATATTTGGCTTACCTACATCAAAGTGGTCTTCACAAAAATAGCTGGTACTTGTAGATGTCAATGGTGTTGAACATCTTCTAGCAAGCGTTAGCCACTTTCTCCTTATTTTAGCAATTTTTGGAACATTTATGAACATTTTTTGCGGCGTACTTACTGACGTACTTTTACACATGGGTACTGCACAGCATTTGTACATCGTATTCATTTTTACACCTTTCAGAAAACTTATTTATTCGTAAGAATTCACTGAATATCAGGTTAACTTTCATAGAGCGCGAGATTGTTTATCGGTCTGTGACGTCATCATACGCACGCGTTAGTTTAGAACGTTTTGGCGGGAATTTTAAAAAGTAGTTTTAAATAAGTATTTTTGTAGTAAATTGTGACGTATTTTTTCATGAAATTATTTTTTTCGTGTTTAAATAGCGTCTATCTATGAAACAAAATCCATTCCGAACATTAGTCCACATCCCTATTATCGCCATTACCGATGGCGCTACTAGCTACCTACTTATACATTTCGTTAGTTAAACAAAATATTATTTTGTTCAATATTAATTTAATTAAGTCGAAACTAAAATCTCTTCCATATTTTATTTTAAAAATCTATTTAGAGGCTAAAAATTTCACCCACGCCGGGACTCGAACCCGCGACCTCTGGCTATCCGTGCCAGCGCTCTTCCAACTGAGCTAATGGGCGACTAACCGGCATCAGTGAAATTTTGAACCTTTTTACAATACTCTCTGTATTAAGTACAGATTATATTGAAATTAAATCGGTCTATCTAGTTTTAGCATCAATCGACAATTTTGAGGTTTGAATCTTGTTAATTAAATTAGACAAGTAAGAATAAAGACACTGTAGCTAGCTGCTTTTTATAACGTTTTCTCTTATTTATTTCTTCATCTTCAGGCTATATTATGTAATCCACTGCTGGACATAGCCCTCCCCTAATGGGCGCCATTAGCGCCCTGTCTTCAGCTTGCCGCATCCAGCATCTGCCGGTAGTTTTTCGCAGATTGTCACCCCACTTGGTCATCAGATTTATTTAACTAAAATATTTTCGTCAGAACATTAGTCAGTCAGTATTAATCACGAAAAGGCTTCGATTCCTACAGGAGGCCTTAGTCTAGGTGTATTTCCATGTTGACGGCCTGTGGCGTAGCGGTTTGGCACGCTGACTGTAAAACCGGAGGTCTCGGGTTCGATCCCCGGCCGGGTCACGCTAGGAAGCGAACTTTTCTAGTTTGTCTCGGGTGTTGGATGTTATGTATTTATTTATTGTATTAAGTCTATCGTCGAGTTAGCACCTGTAACACAAGTCATTTAGTTGTACTTAGCAGGTATAGGGCTAACGAGATCTGTGTAATATGTCCATGAATAGTTCCATATATATTATTATATTATGTTTGTGATGTCCTTGACTGGTTACTATAGCACCGGGCTTTGATGAGGTCGGGCAATCATAGCTATATAAATAAATACAAAAAACCTACAAAAAACTTCACAAAATGGATCAAATTTTCCAGCGATCTACATTTAAAGACAATAAACGAACACTTTATTGGACGTACTCGTAAGATGGCATTAAGTTCACCGCTTTGTACGATTTTATGGTGCAATAACGTATTAATAATTATAAGAGTACAGACGGCGGTCTTATCACTAAAAGTGAACTCTTCCAGACAACCTTGTATCTTTTCCGACATACTAAAGCAAGATGGCCGACTACTATCACTGTACAAGCTCTGCACGTAATACAGAGAATAGTGTAAAGAGGTTCGAAATTTCACTGATGCCGGTGAGTCGCCTATTAGCTCAGTTGGAAAGAGCGCTGGCACGGATAGCCAGAGGTCGCGGGTTCGAATCCCGGCATGGGTAGATTTTTTAGCCTCTAAATAGGTTTTTAAAGCTCTGCAGTTTTCCATGCGCACGCTCCACTGCGTCTAGTTGCGGTCCAGCCAAGACCATCTGCGGCCGCATGCGGGCAGTTAGTCCTCAAAGCACCCATGATGCGTATGAGTAAGCACCAGCTGAGTTCAACAGACAGTTGGATAAACAGGGGACGGGGTGATCGACCGCGGATCCCGCGCTGGCAGGTGTAGGGTAGCCATAGGTTCGAAGTTACACGAGAATGAATGCCGTGACTTCGACTTCTTACCTATGGACTAACTTGTCGAAAAATGTAATTGACAACATTGTTTATGGTGTTAGTTTTTATGACGAAGCTTTGTGCGAATTTTCAGATTGTTTAATGCCTCTTATTAATTAATGAATAAAGTTCTAGATTGATTGACAACATGCACTTTATTTACATTATCAGCTTTATGTTCTTCAGCAAGAATGAGTAAACAATTCAATGGTCATAGGCATTCAATAAAGCTCTCAAGTGTATTGACTTTTCTACAGGAGCTCTACTCTGTAAGTAACATAACATAACATTTACATAGTGGTACATACATTGCTTCTGGCCCCACACTAGGATACCCTGTGTCGTGGGCGCCAGAAACAGCGACATCACAAACGTATAACATCCAAGGCCTGGGTTATTTTTGTCCCCAGCCGGGGATCGAGTCCGGGACCTCTCATATGATAGACAGATGCGCTACCGCTGTGCTACAGAGGTCGTCTAATTCGATTTATAAACTTGGACAATTATGAGTCATTGTTAGTGTGTTACAATTTGGTAATATGATACAACTTGGTAATATCCCCAGCCGGAAATCGAACCCGGGACCTCTCATGTGATAGACAGATGCGCTACCGCTGTGCCACAGAGGTCATCTAATTTGATTTATAAACTTGGACAATTATGAGTCATTGTTGTGAGTCATGAAGTGTTAGCTAAATATAGTGTGTTACAATTTGGTATATAAATTGGTAAAAAGGTAAAAAATTTAAAACCACAGAGCTATTTAATCAACGTCAGTAAATTTTAAAACATTTTTAGTCCTCATAAAAACTCTTGTACCCAATTTGTATACCTTCAGAATGCTATTTATTGTATTCACATGGCTATATTGCTAAAGCGCTCTTACTTCTTAGATGGCTCTTGTATGCGCTGCGAAAATCCTGTTTTTTTTGTAAACAGCATCATGAAATGGGAATTCAAGAGCTATTTCAGAGGGAAGAACGGCCCTTCGATCTGTTCCTATTTAGTTTTAACTGTACTTTTACTACTTTCTTTATCCTGATCACTAAATACAGGGTTTGGAATCAGAGGTTAAATATAAGAATTGTTTATTTGAGCAATGCGAATCATTAAAAGATACAGATATATTTGACGACTTATGTGGCGTAGCGGTGGCAAATCTACCTACCATGCAAGAGGTCCCGGGTTCGAATCCCGGCTGGGAACAAAAAATACCCCAGGTCTTGGATGTTTACATGTTTGTGATGTGGTTGTTTCTGGTTCCCACGACACAGGGTATCCTAGTGTGAGGCCAGAAACAATGTATGTGCCTGTATGTAAATGTTATTTATGTTATACAAAGATTGTACATGTGATTGTATTGTCTAAATAAATTGGATGTTATTTTATGTGCCATCAATAAATTAATTAGCGATTTGCCTTTTCCAAAGCACGCCACTTCTTTCTATCCTTGGTCATCGTCATCCTGCTGCTGCCAAAAATTAGCCTCAGATAATCGGTCTACCGTACTACTGTGCGTCCTACGTTTTGCTAATATTCCTTTACAAAACCCGGACTATGGCCACCCCACAGTCGCGTCCCATTGATGCGCGGGAGCACGCACTCGCATTGTATGGTAATTGTCGTGTGCATGCGTTGTCGCCTCACACTATTCCTTAACTTGCTTACTTTTCACGTGGTCCCAGGTTTACTAGAGTTACTTGAGGATGGGAGACCTCCAAAAAATCGTTTGGGATTTTGTTATAAATGTGTGCATTCGATGTGAGCGTTTACTGGATAGTGAATAACGTCTTAAACTTCAAAAACGAAGATTTTGATTTTAACATTTTGAAGAACACTGCGTGTTAATAGGTTTATTCGTAGCTAGCGTCACTTTTTTATTATAGTCTATATAGGACTTAAATGGATTTCCGGTTAAAAAAGCCGTTTTTGGCAAAATTGTTTTAAAGGCATTCTCGGCGCTTGCTAGGTTCTAGACAGAAGTAGTTTTTACCAACCTTGACATTAAGTTTTTATTTTTTTTATTTTTTTGCGAATATGTAATTTAAAACAAGATACTATATTATGATCTTTTGCCATTGGTGTCTTCTTTCTTTATTTAGTTTTTCTGTATTTTATGTGTATAAACATAAACCGGGGGGTGGGCAGCAGCGCCCCCTGCAATGCCCAGATCCCCAACCCGCATGCCCAGCGTGGGGATTATGGGCATTACCCCCTATGATAGCACAACGTAGCGCTCTTTAGGGGAGGGCTAAGTCCAGCAGTGGACTAGAATAACCTGACGACGAAACATAAGTGAATACATAAAGTAGGTTACTCTACCAGCATTATAATGCATTATTACACTATTTTTATTTTTAATGCACTAACCCGTGCTAAGGAACAAATTTAAAAAACCTATTTAGAGGCTAAAAATTTCACCCATGCCGGGATTCGAACCCGCAACCTCTGGCCATCCGTACCAGCGCTCCACCAATTGAGCCAATGGGCGACTCACGGCATCAGTGAAATTTCGAACCTCTTTACAATATTCTCTGTATTACGTACAGGCAGCGATATCTGACTTAAGCAAATTGCATTACTTAGAGCCCCGACCACCTACTTTGCAGTTAGGTTTTAACATCGGAACGATATCACTGTACCCACATGATTACACTATTTTTATTTTTAATGCACTAACCCGTGCTAAGGAACAAATTTAAAAAACCTATTTAGAGGCTAAAAATTTCACCCATGCCGGGATTCGAACCCGCAACCTCTGGCCATCCGTACCAGCGCTCCACCAATTGAGCCAATAAAGTAAATAAATAAAGTAATAAACCAATTTTTTAGCCTCTAAATAGGTTTTTTAAATTATAATGCATTGTTCATACAAAAATACTTACAATGCTTGTGACGAATACGCAGCTTGCAGTCATGTCAAACGGCCACAGTTTCATTAGACCTGGTGATCTTTGACTTCTTACGCTTTGTATGTCGGCTTGTGCGACCAGAAAAGTACTTGGCAGTGAGTGATGAGTTCGAAGTATTGTCATAGTATCGATGCGGTTGGTTGGTTGGCTGACTTGCAGTTGCGTGGTTTATTTATGGCTTGTGTGTTTCCTTGTTTGGTTTGGTTTGGGAAGTGATTTTATAGGATTTAGAATCCAAGGAGTAAGACGCTAAGGTCCGTGGGTTTTACGCTTGTCTCAAGTCGAAAAATGTAATGAATATAATAAAACAAATCTGTAAATTTCTGTATAGCCGAAGTCACGTAATGTACTTGTATGTGACTTGAGACCTGAACCCCAGAAATGGGGACATACTAAAAGTTAATATCATCATCATATGACTTAAAGTAAAATGAAGTTAAAAAATTGTTATGTAGGTACCTATAATTTAAATATTGGCATTGTATTTTAAAATTCAATGACATTGGTAATCTATTTGCCATGATGTTTGGAGAGGAAAAACGGAGCGCTTTTGTTACTAAAGAAAAACAGTTATTGGCTGTACACTTTGCTAGTACCTAGACGTACAGACTGTCTATCAGAGAGAGCGAGAGAGAGAGATATTATGAGAAAAAAAGGGGTATAGGGTGATTTGAAATTGAAGATTTCAAGCGCTCACGTAAGTGCGCTTGCTCAGGCGATATGGTTGCCTCACTAGCCAGGTTTTCACGGTTTTAGTGCGCTTGGACCGAGTGCGCCATCCGAGTAAACTAATGCTTCTGATTGGCTATTTTGGTGTTGTCACGAAAAACCGTCCAATCAGAAGCATTAGTTTACTCGGATGGCGCACTCGGTCGGAGTGCTTAGTGCGAGTTTTTTAACTACTCGATCGCGTTAACGTAAACTCATATTTCTATGGCATCGAGGAAGCGCCACCTAGAAGCGCGACAAGTATGGAAATTAAAATTGCTGAGTGCGAGTTGTAATGGTTTACGTTGAGAAGTGAACACGTTTACCAGCCAAAACACGAATAAACGCGAGTGCGAGTTGTACTGTGACAGCGTTTTGCCAGTTCGAACGGTTAACTTACTCATACTCACTACTCAATGCTCGATTAACGCGGTAGTAAAGTTATTCGATTGGATCTGTCAAACTCGCACTAAGCACTGTGAGCGTACTAAGACCGTGAAAACTTGGCCTATGTTTACCTTCACAATGAATTGAAATGACAGAAATATGTATAGGAAACTTACTTTAACCTTGAGCCAAATAGGTGTGGGCTTGTTTGGGCTACCATAAACTATTATTGCTTTAGAAAAAGAAACGGGCAATAAAACTTAAGTTTTACAACACAAACCAATTCAAAGCTTTCATTCAAACACCTCTGTTCCAACCAACCATAACATTTACGTAATGAATTGAGTTGGGAGAAACATAAAAAATCTCGTCCAAATTGAATAGGAATACGCTAACTAAATGATTAATAGAAAGCACAATCAATAAAGCATTAATCAGCCAATTGGTCAGCGCAATCTCTGGTGTTTTGGTTTGATTCCCATTGGACCTTAATACTTTTATTACACTAAAATCAATGTACAGGTTGTCTGGAAGAGATGTTCTCTTAGGTAAAGAAACAACTTTAATTTCCATTTTTATGTACAATAAAGTGTTCTTTAACTCTGTCTTTCTATCTACATTACGGCGGATTTAATACCATAGGGCCGATTTCTGAATTGAGAATTTGACTAAGTTAAAGTTTTTACTTAGTCAAATTCTCCTTAGTCAAAAAAAAATACTTAAGTAACGTTCTATGATGCTCTTTTCTGATAAATTCAAGGAGACAGCACTACAGTTCAATATTTACTTAGCGAAATTCTCAGTTTAGAAACTGGCCCTTTGTGTTATGTCTGGCTATTGTCGCGTTCCATAAAAATAAAAATAAAAGTTTATTGTGATAATTCGATAGCGTTCTATATTAATTAGCTGTATCTTCCTAGAGGAAGAGTGCGTTAATCGATTTGCAGTGTACATCTGTGTACAACTGTCAAAAAGTATGCAACCTCCTTGCTACTTTTAAAACTTATTCTTTTTCTATAGATCGGCTTTTGTTTTTTCCTCGAGTAAAATTATTTGCGCAAGCAACACACTATTGGCAATTGAAAGGCGTTGATTTTATTGAAAACTCTTCGGTTTTCTTCTCTTCTCATAAATCTCTTCAACATCAAATAGAGATGAAGACAGTATCAAATAATCAAAGATTTTACGATTTTAGGAGAAGGTACATATTAAAAGTGTAAGAAAATTCATAGTGAAAGTACTGTGCAGCCAAAAGCGGACGTTTTTGGCCGAAATCGATTAGTCCTGGGTGGTTGGGTTCTAGACTATAGCTTCTAAAAATAGTGGTCACAGTTGTAATTGTTAAGTTGTTCAGAATTTTACTATAGTGTGATCGTATCAGAAAAAATACTTTGTGATATTGTCGGTCACAGGTGTTTGCTTTGGCGTGTATTTTTCTTTTTCTTTCTATATTTTTACACTTATATTTAATTATTGGGTTTATTTTATTTGTATTTTACATTAAGTATATATATGTATATATGTATGTGTATATATATTTATTTATATATATATATGTATTTAAGCATTTAAGTAGACCCTTTTACTTTTATATTTGTGTACCTATCCTATTCATAATCCTATAAATGCACCACGACACGCACCTCGTAGGACCATTCAGTTACCTCGGGCACTGACTGAAAATCAGCGCTGAGGGCTCAGTCTCTCAGCACAATGCTGAGTCAGCTGCCATTTGTGGCAATTTAGACGCACCACAGGCGAAAGCTGTGTGTTTTTTGTTTCGTTTATCTGTATATTTGGCTTATTTCTGTTGAGCTCATGTTGTGTTAATTGTCTGGTTTTTTGTTTCTGTGATGTGTCTTGTTGCTTTAATAAATGTATTTCTTTCTTTCTCTTTCTAGAATGTTAAAACTCGTATTATAAAACGAAACTCTGATTTTTATTCCGTAGAATTCTGACATTTCATAAGTGTTGCTACTAAGTGATTGTGTTACGTGATCTTGTGCGGAAGTGATTATTAAAAAAGCTCTCCACAGCAAAAGGGAAATATTTGACCCATTTGAGACCAAAAGAAATAAAATGCTAGTTATTATTTTAAGTTTTATCTACAACAGTCAAGAAATGGCACCTGTCAGAATTCTACGGAATAAAAATCTAAGAATTGTACATTTTCTTAATTCTAAATCTACATACTAAGATATGTAAGCGTTTTTATATATTTTATTTTCTGGTGTGTACAATATTTTATTTTATTTATTTATTTATTTATTTATTTATTTATTTATTTATTTATTTATTTATTTATTTATTTATTTATTTATTTATTTATTTATTTATTTATTTATTTATTTATTTATTTATTTATTTATTTATTTATTTATTTATTTATTTATTTATTTATTTATTTATTTATTTATTTATTTATTTATTTATTTATTTATTTATTTATTTATTTATTTATTTATTTATTTATTTATTTATTTATTTATTTATTTATTTATTTATTTATTTATTTATTTATTTATTTATTTATTTATTTATTTATTTATTTATTTATTTATTTATTTATTTATTTATTTATTTATTTATTTATTTATTTATTTATTTATTTATTTATTTATTTATTTATTTATTTATTTATTTATTTATTTATTTATTTATTTATTTATTTATTTATTTATTTATTTATTTATTTATTTATTTATTTATTTATTTATTTATTTATTTATTTATTTATTTATTTATTTATTTATTTATTTATTTATTTATTTATTTATTTATTTATTTATTTATTTATTTATTTATTTATTTATTTATTTATTTATTTATTTATTTATTTATTTATTTATTTATTTATTTATTTATTTATTTATTTATTTATTTATTTATTTATTTATTTATTTATTTATTTATTTATTTCAGATAACATAGATCCATTTGGTTAGTAGTAGTTATTAGGCACAATAAAAATATACACAGTTTGGTTAGTGGCTTAAAAAAATTAAATACATTAAAATATAAAATTACTTCTTATTAACAATAAAGAGTTCTAATTTAATTCAAATTCAAATTGTTTATTTCATAACAAAGTTTACAAAATAATACACGGTCCGGACCATCCTAGTAAATGTAGTAATACTTGTGTCAGGAGGGCCCGCTCTTCCACAAATACTTAATAATTAAAGTAACCAATTAAGTAATTACATTAACATTTACATACAGACACATACATTGCTTCTGACCCCACACTAGGATACCCTGTGTCGTGGGAACCAGAAACAACCACATCACAAACATGTACAAACATCAAAGACCTGGGGTTTCTTTTTTTGTCCCCAGCCGGGATTTGAACCCGGGACCTCTTGCATGGTAGGCCGATACGCTATCGTTACGCCACAGAGGCGTCTAATCTAATCTATTCTAATTATACTATTTTTATTTTTAATGCACTTACCCGTGCTAAGGACAAATTTAAAAACCTATTTAGAGGCTAAAAATTTCACCCATGCCGGGATTCGAACCCGCAACCTCTGGCTATCCGTGCCAGCGCTCTACCAATTGAGCCAATGGGCGACTCACCGGCATCAGTGAAATTTCGAAAATCTTTACACTATTCTCTGTATTACGTACAGGCAGCGACATCTGGCTTAAGCAAATTGCATCACTTACATGGCATGGCTGAAATTTTTAGCCTCTAAATAGGTTTTTAATCTATTCTAATCGAAGTAGATTATGACTATGATTTTTATGCTGTTGGTGGCGGTAGTTAGTACCGCCTGGAGCGATACAGAGGTCAAACCTTCAAGGCTAGTAGGTAAAAGTAAAAAAACGACATCCTGCCGGCCACACTACTTTCTAGATAACGACACGCATCGTCCGCTAGAACCGCGAGTATTTTTTACGAACTAAATTAATTAAATTAAATCAAACCAGCCATTATTAATCAAACACAATCATTGAGACACACCGATTTAATCAGCCGGGACAATAATTTATTGCTTTCCTATGATAATTTCGCAAAGTGAATGGTTAAATAATTGCACATTTCTCTTTGTATCGGCAAGTCTTGTTAGTTAAGAATTGATTTCGTGTTTTTTTTAAGTGGCGGCTCTTTTATTTTTAGCCGTTTCTCTATTCTCCGTGTTATTAAAGTTTCAGCACCTATCCGAAACTAATTTATGTGTGACTTGTGTCACTTACGGAAACTTTTAATTTTTATTTTAGGTATAAATAAAGCGTGTAGTCGTAGACATATTTTCCGACGTTATGTTTTAAGCGTGCCGTGCTTTGCAAGCCACGTTTAACCGTTAGTTAGTGCTGGCTGCCATTTAATGGCAGTCCTTACGCCATGTCAGGCGGCTTGACAACTTCTGACAGTAAGGCCCGCCACTGTCTTAAAATCCTCCACCAACCCGGACTTGGCCCCCGTGGTGGAGTATGGCCTAACCTTCCTGCGATTCAGGAAGAGACCCGTGCTCCAGAAGTGGGGACGTACAAGGGTGGATATCAATAGATAGCTTCTGTAATTTTAGATATTCTGTGCAAATTCCAACTGGCTATTATGGCCTATAACAGTTTAAATGATAAAGCCTTTTGAATGTCTGACAGTCAGTCAGACAGAGACTATCACTGAAAATTAAAGAAAGAACACTGTTGGCTAGTACCGCAGACAATTTAAAAATGAATTTGTCGAGTGTGTTAGACGAGTCTTGTTTTTTTAAAATCTTTATTTTAAGAGTTATATAGGTAGCAGCCGGGATCTATTCCTCTATCGAAGCAACAATAATACATACAAGCATTCAACTTTGTATCGACATAGCTCAGAAAATTAGCGAGTTGAAGTGGCATTGAGCTGGCCATATCTCGAGAAGAACCGACAACTTGGAGTAAATGTGGTCTTGAGTGTAGACCGCGACTCGGCAAACGTAGTGTAGGACGCCCTCCGACTTGGTGGGATGACGATCTGCGAAAACTGCCGGCAGATGCTGGATGCGGCAAGCTGAAGACAGGTTGCTATGGCGCTCATTAGGAGAGGGCTATGGACTAACATATAGCCTGAAGAAGAAGAAGGAGATTCAACTTACAGCGCAGTCTCCTTTTAAAGTTTAGTTTGATCATAGTATTTAAAATAATTAACTGTTAAAACTTATATGATATTAATGCAACCTACTTATATATATATATACCCCACTGTAGTACACAGACTCGCAGAGTATGGGCTTAATCACCACGCGTGCCCACCGCAGATTGGCAATTTCAATCGGGGACGTATGTGAACTCTCTTACTCAGGTTTCCTGAAGAGATTTAATTAACGTCAACATTTCTTTGAATCCAAGGAGACCCAAGAGAAAGACAATGTATTCCTTGTTTTTTCTCTTGGGTTGTTTCACGATGTTTTTCTTCATAAGTTTTCTTCATTTATCTACAATGTCGTTGTTGTATTATATTATTTTGTACTCTGAACGACTTTAATAAAAACAGAAAACTGTAAGTCGACCTTCTACTAAGGGTCACTCAGCGCCACCGCGACCGCGCTTGTGTGTGGCAGCCTTAAGTCAGTCAGTAGTAGGTACTTATTTTAATTACTGGTCATAATATTTCTCGTAATACTATCTGGCTTCAATATGAGATGAGTCATGCAAACGCGTTCGCACTAACCAGTCATGAAGGTCAACGTACAAAGTGTTTTTATTTTTAATTATTTTACTGGGGGTAATTCCAGCCAGCAGCCTCTGCGAGGAAGAGTGGACTCTTTGTATGCTTGCCGCGTTGCGGTTATTGTTTTTAAATGCCAGCCTGTCTGAATGGTTTGTAACTTTTTTCTCTGAAATTTTCGGCACTGGCTGATATGTGAAAAATAAAATGACAACGTATTTGTTTTTTTTAGGTTCTTGCGTGGTTTTTTTGTTTACGTTTTTTGTAAAAAAATTATTACTACGTTTTTTGCTACTCAAAAGTTGTTATAGGGATTTCGTTATGATAGGGATGAAGTTACGAGAGGGATAGGTAAATCGGGATGTCTACCAACATGAAATATTATTTTAAAAGTAGGTTATACTCCTAACCAGACATAATTATTACAGCTAGAATTAGATTTAATCTGCATTCGCCATTGATAAATTTATTAAGTTAAATAACCATTTCTGCCTTAGCCATACCATTAACTTTTCAGGTTGTCAGATGGTGTTATGTTATTATTATTATCTTGACGATATACAAACAACCTTAACTTTATTTTACAAACTTAATTTTAAGATTGTCTGAATAATTCCAGAAGCTGAAATCCTAAAATTGGAAAATTTCTGTTGAGATAAATCAAGAAGATACAAGAGGCATCATCTGTACCTTTCTTGTTATGCTTACATAAGGCATAACAGATCGAGAAATAGGTCTTTCTTTCTGTCTTTAAACATATTAGGTACTAATGTAAAAGATAGTAAAATGAATAAAGCAGTAAAGCATGTAAGGTTATTATGATTAACTTACAGGTTGCTATAAAAACATAATTCATTTGACACGTTACAAACCAAACTGGTAGAACGTGTATTAAGGTTTACAATGCTTTGCATGGGTTACTGTTAAGTCTAGCTTAATTAGATACCAAAGAAATACAGCAAATGTATAGAAAACATACAATGATATTTATTTCACAACATATTGTCACACTTTAGAACAAGTAAAATATGACATTTATATTTCTGAAAATTTACTGAATAATGTGTGCGACTTTGAACCTCCAATTTTGCTAAGCTAAGCTATTGATTTCAAAAACATATGATTAAATAAACAAGTACATACCTACGTATTATTTGCCTCGGTGGTCAACCGGTATCATGTCTAATTACCATGCCGAAGGTCAAGGGTTCGATACCCACTGGGGGACGCCGCAAATGTACACATGACCTCAGTCTCATCGTATTTCCATGTTTGTGATGTCCTTGCATCCACCGCACCCTAGGACAAAGCGCTTACGTAGTCGCACGCTCGGGCAACTGATTGTGTTGTGTGGAAGTTTTATTAAACGTGGGTTTTAGAAAGAGCGTCGGGAAATGAACACCCGATTTAATGCTGGCCCTGCTGAATCCACCTATCCACTTAACTTTTTTGCCATAATATCAGATGTCGCTCAAGCCAAGAAGCCGAGCCAGCTAAGAGGGTCACCATGCTTAAAAATAAACAGACTTCTTTTAATTCATTTAACAGAAACATTACCCAGTGTGCTTGCGATGTAACTGAAGTACGGGTCGGTTATAGAGAAACGTGGGAGGGGACACGAAAAACTTAAATTCAACGCGCAGTTTTTAAATAAAAGATACCATTTACATGACACTCCTATAATTGACATGTTTTGTCAAGTTATAATGCACATTCGACAAGATTGATAGATAGAAAGAAAGATATTCGTTTATTGTTGAAGACCATTAACAAAATACAATAAAAATATATAGATAGATAGAGAACACTTTATTGCACAACTAGAAAAATATTGCAACCATGATTCTTAAAATCTAAGTAATGTTATACAATTGGCAATATACACGGATTTTAAACTTTTTTTTCATTTAAAAGAAAGGTCCAAACAAAAATGCTTGTTGCATTGTGGCCCAAAACAAAATGAAAATCGAATGTACTCGATTTCATTTAATAGGAGTTGATTTTCCTGTTTTACAATCAATAAGAGTTGATTTTCCTGTTTTACATTGTAAGTAAAGGTAAATCGACAATTTAAGTATTTTTTTTTATGGTCCTTCATAACATAACACAATAAAGTTACGATTATAATATATTTTATAAGTACATCCTCATCATAAAGAAAGTTGGATTATACTCCATCACGGGGGCCAAGTCCGGATTGGTGGAGGCTTCCAAGACTAGTGGCTGGTCTTACTGTCAGAAGTTTTCAAGCCGCCTTAAGGCCTCTGACTTGGCTTAACGACTGCTATCTATCGACGGCAGCCGGCACCAACTGCTTAACGTTCCTTGCTAAGCACGGAGCCGCTCGGAAAAATGTCACTAGCGTTAGTCATAGATGGTTTACCCATCGAAGCACTGAATGCGCCCTGTGTTTCTTTCGTGATCGTTTAAGATCACTCAGGCAGCCGGGCTACGAACGATTTTTAGACTGTTTCTGTTTAATCGTCCCTCGGATGTTGTTCAACGATGGTGTCATGTTTTGGTTTTATTTTGCGCACGCGCCCCACATCCGTCCTTGTTTCCGGTGATCGAAATTTGATACATTCGAGTGTCTATTACCTTTTTATTGATGTTTTAATTCGATTGGCTATTTCGAGTGCGCAGATATGAATAAAAGTATGAACAATTAGTCTATCAATCTGTACATGTACTTGTAGTCTGTTAGCTTTTAGAATATACCTCGGCTACTATCGGATAGAACCGGATATATTCGTGTAATAGAAATATCGGAACTAATAATTATGACACTTAATTTCACATAACTTTTCAAAATAGTGAAGAAAAGTTCTATACAGAGCAGAAAGTAGTGATTTCGGCAAAAACCGAAGCTCTAGACCCCGAAGTATAGGTATTCTTAAAGCTAACAGACTATTCATATACCTAATATATATATTGGCCTTTTTGCATCTACTTAATGAGATGATTTATACAGCGTCCAGTGGTATCTTCACTCACACTAGATGGGTGAAGGGACCACTCCGAAGCTGTAGTGCCTGGGTCATGGTTTTTTTTATAGATGGTGTAGGCTTGCCCAGCACCTATACCATCCTGACAGCTTAGTCGGCCTAGCCCACAGGAAAGACTAGTCAATACGTGCGGAGCCAACCAAGCCGCGGGTTTCCTCACGATGTTTTCCTTCACCGTTAGCGTGTGCTATTGCGACTGCAAATTCGCAAATGTACGTAACTTTGAAATTAAACAAAGTCATTGGTACATACCCGCACTCGGGATCGAACCTGGGGCTCTCGCTTGCCAGTCTATGGTTCTACCCACTGAGCTACCACCGCTGTATGTACCTATATACCTATATGTACCTAAACTCTGATTTTTTTATTCCGTAGAATTCAGACATTTCATAAGTGTTGCTACTGTGATTGTGTTGTGTGAACTTGTTTGAAAGTTATTTCTATTATTATTAAAAAAACTCTCCACCGAAAAGCGAAATATGTAACCCATTTGAGGGCAATAAGAAATAAAATGGTATTTGATATTGTTTTATGTTTTTCTTACAAAAGTCAAGAAATATTATTAAATTAAATTTTATTAATTAAGACATAATAGTAAAGATCCGCCGGCATCCAAATTTCAATAGAGATCGTGGTTGGAATATACCGGCAGCATGGGAACCAGTGCTTAAGTGCATGAGACCCCCTTGCTTAAAGTGTGACTGTACAGTTAATTTTTAATTTCAATTAATAATCAATATTTTTAGTTCATGTAAAATAATTGGTTTATAAATTTAATTTTTAACTTCAATTACTGATAATCAATATTGTTGACTTTATATAAAATGATTTAACTATTTTGGAACATAACTTCATAATTAACTTTTGTAATTCATGCCGAGGATATTAAACTAACAGTTAATGATTTCAAAGAGACGCCTATCACCTCAGTCATCCGAGACCACGGCACCTGTAAAAGTGCCGAAACGTCGGAAAATTGTAAAAATATAATAAACGAGTGGAATCCGTGTGAAAACCGTTGTAATTATTATTAATTAAATTAAAAAATCTATGAATGAATGAATGAATGATGAAATGATGATGTTTTTTAGGTACCAAAGGGAAGAACTGATCGACGTGCGTGATTTTGTAACTTTTAATTTTTACTTTAGTGATCTCTCAAAGTCCAGAGCACAAAACATTATAAAACGTTTAATAATGTAGATCAAACAAAGGCAAATTAGCTAGGCGTCTACAACACGAATTAAGTCTCAGCGAAATTTAAGACTTCATTAAATCCATACATGTGGAAGTCTGAAGAAGTTCTTGTCACTACGAATTTAAACAAGCTGTTCCTTCAAAGAGTAGGCAGGTACTTACTTCGGGATTTGACGCATTGAGACTCCTAGTTAAGACCCAGTATACCACAGTCACGTGAAAAAAAACGTCTTGAGCAAACCTGAGTATACGAGGTATTCATTTACGTCAGCGCTTGAAATTACCAATCCGCTATGCACTATTTTTAACCAACTTGAAAAAAAAATGTGTGTTCAGTGATAATCACATAGTAGTACATAAATTCTTTTTTTGTTAAAAAAGATCTACCTCAGGGTAGGTACAATATAAATTTTGTCAATATCTATACTGTTGATGAAACGTAGGTATGAGGATTAAGTAACGATTGTAGGATTAAGTAACGAAATCTGAATCTCATATTAATTTTAATGGTTTTGTTTCTTTAATTTAAGGCGCTTTGGGTTGCTAACTAGCGTCACCAAAGGAATAAATATAATAGTAATCACAGATATTAAGATTTATATCTGTGGGCTATTAAGATTTTGATTTTTTCTTTTGAAAAAAAAAATAAAAACGTATTATAAAACAAGTTATATTAATTATATTACGTACGTAATATAATTAATATTCTCTGTACGTAATACAGAGAATATTGTAAAGAGGTTCGAAATTTCACTGATGCTGGTGTGGCGCACATTAGCTCAGTTGGAAAGAGCGCTGGCACGGATAGCCAGAGGTCGCTGGTTCGAATCCCGGCATGGGTTAGCCTCTAAATAGGTTTCTAAGTTAGATTAAGTTATAGTTAGCACCCTAAAGCACCTTAAACGTTTTTCTTGACTTGGCTTTTTTATTACAAAAGTTTATGTTTATTTTCTAGGAAGTATTACATAACCCCTTAAAAATAAATAGGTATCTAAGGTTGTACAAAACGGACAGTAGGACCCGCCACTGTATTATAATTATAATCCTTCACCAACCCTGACTTGGCCCCCGTGGTGGAGTATGGCCTAACCTTCCTGCGACGCACAAAGAGACCCGTGCCCCAGCAGTAGGGACATACAAGGGTTGATATCGAAGACAAACCGGACTCTAGTAAGGTCTTAGATACGAGTAAAACTATGTAAATCTAATACTTACATAGTTTTTCAATAGAATGTTATAAGCCGACAACAGTTATTATTTGCCTCAATTTGGTAGTACAAAGCAACATTAATAATTTCATCAAGTGGTACGGTAGACTCGATCGAAACCTTACATGAATAACAAATTGTAGACTTTTATTCCGGATCTACTTACGGGTGTTGTTATATCGGAAAAGTCCGACCAGGTTTCGCTCCGATTCGCAGAGCTTAATCATGGTGAGCAGAGACGGAGCTCGCGTCGTCGGTTGCTCGTCTCACACTACGGGCAAGCGCGCGGCGTTCCCGCGCCGAGATGGGTGGGGCGGGTGCCGACACTGGCTGCGATATAACAACACCCATAAGTAGATCCGGACTAAAAGTCTACAATGTGTTGTGCTTACGAAAGTTTTATGAATAACAAAACTTAAAAAAATATTGATTTCGAGTCGACAACATGTATCCGTTATGGAGAATTTCGTTAAATTCTAATGGCACTGAAAACAAACCGCAGTCGCCATCATAGCTTAGATACGTACGCCTCGCCAGTCAACACCACAGATTAACGCGTGCGTTGCGCCAAAAAGTATATCCATCACAAACACGGATGTAAAAGAAAGACGGATGCCTTCTTACATTGACGGATGCCTTCTTACACCGCTAGTAGCAGTATAATTTCATTTCAGATGCGCCGAATTAAGTAGCACGGGTACCACTGCAATGCGATTGGTTCCTAGACTAACGATAGTCGGAATGAAACGACCATTGCCGGACTAATATGATTCTATTGAACAGCTATGTATTTCAGAGACTCACTCCCAAGACATTTCAAATGCAAGGCAACCGTCACTAAGGTCAAATAAAACTGTAGGATTGGTCTCGGACGACTTGGAAGGACGTGTGATTTAATTTTCTCAGACATACGTCTTTGAAGACAGATTCGTCAGCCCACTCGGTTGACAGAGCAAAGTAATTTTAGACTTCAAGCGCGAAATATAAATAAATAATCCCCTTCATTTCTGGGCCTAAAATGTAAGGCGCTTCAAGGTGCTCACTAACGCCACCAATGGAATAAGAATCACAACTTGTTTTGTAATTATTTTTTTCAAAAAGTATTCGTTAAATATCTTAATACCTATCTGTGAAGATTATTTTTAGAACGCACAGTCTATTAGAACGTAGTATCAACGTGCTAGAACTTTAATTGATTTCCCCTAAAACTACCGTTGCTGTGTGGTATCGGCCTAGAGAATAGCACCAACCCAAATTCTTCCCGCGGGTGTCGTAAAAGGCGACTAAGGGACACAAACCGGGGGGTGGGCAGCAGCGCCCCTGCAGTACAATTCCACCGAACTGCGATCCCCAACCCGCATGCCCAGCGTGGGGATTATGGGCATTACCCCCCAATGATGGCACAACCTTGCACTCATTAGGGGAGGGCTATGTCCAGCAGTGGACTAATATAGCCTGAGAAAGAAGAAAACGATCGTTGTTGCGGACATCGATTGAATCCTAGGTATTGATCCTAGGTTCTAGGTTCTAAAAATTGCTGTCATAGTGGTTAATATTTATTATTTAAAAACCTATTTAGAGGCTAAAAATTTCACCCATGCCGGGATTCGAACCCGCAACCTCTGGCTATCCGTGCCAGCGCTCTACCAATTGAGCCAATGGGCGACTAATTGAGCTAACGAGCACGGGTTAGTGCATTAAAATAAAAATAGTATAATAATATTTATTATGTTAAAAAAAACGTATTATAAAACAAGTTATGATTTTTATTCCATTGGTGGCGCTAATTAGCACCCCAAAGCACCTTAAACGTTTTTCTTGGCTTTGGGTTTTTATTACAAAGGTTGTTTTACTTTATGAAAAAAACGTATTACGTGTATAGGTGTGTTGGTTGGTGGCGGCGTAAAGGTTAAAGACAGAGACGATAGAGATTTATTTATTTACACATAAGAGAAAACTTTTAGCAAAACCGAGAGGATTCTTTCACAGGCGTCTAACTGTTTATATCGTTGCCATGGCTCCCAGCTCACATAGAGTATGCGCTGCGTCCGTTGCACGAGCTCGGTATCCGTGGCATGGATGGCGGAGACGCCACACGAGGATAAAACCAGTTCTGATTTTTATTCCATTGGTTAGCACCTCAAAAAGCCTTAAAAAGTACTACATAGTTCAATACTCTCAATGTATGTTGTGTGAGCAGTCGAAGCGGAGCGGTAGAACACCGGCTTCTCAATCCCGGTATGTACCAATGACTTTGTTTTCTAAGTTATGTACATTTTTGAAGTTTTAGTACCAATACAACTTACTAACTGTGAAGGAAAACATCGTGCAATTTTAAGCGATGAAGGTATTTGAACACCACAGGCGCTCGAGTTTCCTCACGATCTTTTCCTTCAGTTTTAGCGAGTGGTATTGCCACTATATCTTCACAAATGTACACATACTTAGAAAATAAAGTCATTGGAACATTCCTGCAGTGGAAATCGAATCTGGGCCTCTTTCTTCTGAGTTCATTGTTCTATCCACATATCTGCGCTCGCTCACAATAAGGTCGAGTAAATACGGGCGGTTTGGCACGCTGACTGTAAAACCGAAGGTCTCGGGTTCGATCCCCGGCCGAATCTAACTAGGAAACGAACTTTTCTAGTTTTTCTCGGTTCTTGGATGTTATCTAGGTATGTACATACTAGTATTTATTGTATTAAATCTATCGTCGAGTTAGCACCTAAAACACAAGTAATTTACTTGTACTTAGTATAGGGCTAACGAGATCTGTGTAATATGTCACGACCATAAATATTTATGTATTATTATTATTATTATCAATAGGCCAAAAACTGATATACGTATTAAATAACGGCAACTGATTATGTAGATAATAATTGCTTAGCAATGTGGTACATCCTTATTACGTAGAGTAGTCATTTTCATTTTACGGTGGTAAGTAATTAAGCCTAACAATGTGTTCACTCATTAACTTCAAAATGTATACTCGGTTCGGCCAATTAGTTTGCGCCGGATGTAAGTACAGAGGAGGACAGAAACACTTCGATAAAGTAATGAAAGTCATGCCAGAGGCCTTATGTATGAGCGGCGTGATAGCTTCTGACAGTAGGGCCCACCACTGTCTTCAACAGTTTGTTCAACTATTGAGTTTTATCTCTCCCGACACAGTAACAAGTTCATAAGAGTTTTAATAACCCTTGGTCTCTTGTTACTCTTGTGGATAGGAACCGAATTTGTGATAAAGTATTTCGTCTCTTTTGATTCAAAGAAATTTTGTCATTATTGAAGTCTCGTGAGGAGATTCGCAAGGCACGTTAAGCCGTTGGTGCCGGCTGTCATATAATGGCAGTTGTTAAGCCACGTCAGAGGCCTTATGAGCGGCGTCATAGCTTCTGACAGTAGGGCCCACCACTGTCTTACAATCATCTACCAAACTGGACTTGGCCCCCGTGGCAGAGTATGGCCTAACCTTTCTGAGATGCAGGAAAAGACCTGTGAGAACCCAGCAGTGGGGACATACAAAGAGTTTATACCATAGCAACTAACCATAATTCTAGTATTGGCATCCCCTCAAGGAGCAATTCTAATAAATATTTATGGACATATTACACAGATCTAGTTAGCCCTATTGTTATTTAAAGACGGTTTTTGTGACAACTAAATTATATTTTCAAAACCAGCATTAGAAGAAAGAGTATCTATGTACAAAGAGGTGTAGAAAACTATTAATCGCCAACACCTATACTAAGTATGACTTGTGTTATAGGTGGTAACTCGACGATAAATTTAATACAATAAATACATAGATAACATCCAAGACCCGAGACAAACTAGAAAAGTTCGTTTCCTAGTTTGACCCGGCCGGGGATCGAATCCGAGACCTCCGGTTTTACAGTCAGCGTGCCAAACCGCTGCGCCACCGAGGCCGCCAATACAAACGTTGTTTGGTTTTTATTTACAAACGTCATGCCGGATCGCAATGAAACTTTTCCAATACGTTTAAAGGACACAAATCGTTGTTTGATCGTGCTTACAACTGAGAATAACAGAATTTAAAAAAAATTATAGCCGTACAAAACTTATCGTAAAAACTATTCTCGAGGCTATCATTTCTTCTTCGTAAGTTTATTACCAATATTCTAAGCATGCTCAACTCTCGATTGGCAAAGTTTAATTTCAATACGACGTGTTGTTTTTAAATAAATAAAAACTAAACCACGTGTGTATAAGAATTGCTCTCGAAGGAGCAACCTTAATGTTGGAATTAAATTCTATGGCCTAATACTCAAAACACTAATAATAATATCTAAAACAAACCGAAAGCTGTGATTTAAAAAAAAAATCCACTTTTAAGCTCTATTTGAAAACTGTACGAAATAGAACAACAAGAAGGTGCATGGCACATACTAAAAAGGTTAATTCTTTTTATTTTAAATAGTTATCTTTTGTTATTTTGTCACTATGCATCTTCACCTAGAGCTATTAAGATGAATTAGTCAATGTTTTATTTTTATTATTAATAGTCCATTTATATCAATAATCTTTTGTTTGATTACGACCCAAACAAAAACAACAAAACTGTTAACGTGAAACACAAGAAATAAGTCCCGCGGATGTACCTGCGCAGATGACCAAATGTGCGGCAAGTTGATCGACCAATCAGATAGTTTCATTTTATGGCAGGGCGCGCGCCTTTATTGCTATTGGTTGATTCAACGTCATCGATGCAGGTGACTATTTGTTTGGCAATATTAGCGTGAGCGAAATAGGTAACGCTACTGCGGCAATCAATTCTGCACCTTAACCGTATGGGTTAAAGATCATGTTGAATGTACTTATAGCTTAGGGTACTTTAGTTACGCTTCTTCTTAGTCTGCCCGAACGAAGATTCCCGAAGGGACTTTTATCATGTGTAGTAGGTACTATACTTACTTATTGCTCTACAGGCCCGTAGTGACCTATATAGACCTATACACAATTAACGCAATGATGCACCCAATTCATAGAAAATGTAAACAAAAACGGAAGCTCAGTTAAATGACTCTATGTCTTACAGTACTTTGCATATTCAGTTAAAGTTCAACACACTCTTTATTGTCTAGAGTTAATTGTTAATTTATTTTACTACATCGTTACAATTTTAAATTAGCCGATTTTTGTTTTCTAAGTATAATGTTTGTTTCGTCATATTATCACGCGTTGTTATTGTGCAAAGTCTTACGGTTATAATTATAAAGGAAATAAAAAACGAAATTTTGTGTCAGAGAAATTGGCTTCAGCATGAAATATAATAAATATTATTTAGTATTATTAAGGTTTAGCATGATAGCAATGGTACAGGAGCGGTAGAGTACCGGCTTCTCAATCCGGAGGTCGGGGGTTCGAATCCCAGTAGGTATGTACCAATAAATTTCTTTTCTAAGTTATGTACATTTCATTATATAATTTTTAATGCACTGACCCGTGCTAAGGACAATTTTAAAAACCTATTAAGAGGCTAAAAATTCCACCCAAGCCGGGATTCCAACCCGCGACCTCTGGCTATCCGTGCCAGCGCTCTTTCCAACTGAGCTAATGGGCGACTCACTTCGAGTCCGGGCATGGGTGGAATTTTTAGCCTCTTAATAGGTTTTATGTACATTTGTAAAGTTTTTGTAGCAATACCACTCGCTAGCCGTGAAGAAAAACATCATGAGGAGATTTGAGTGCCTGCGGTGTTCAAATAACTTCAGCGCATGAAATGGCACGATGTTTTCTTTCACAGTCAGTGAGCTGTATTGCTACCTTAACTCCACATCGTGAGTAAACCTGAGCAGCCTCATCCGGCCAAGCTGACTCAGATCGTCGGTTCAGCGAGCTGGTGGGCGTCCTATGCTGCCCTTGGAAAACCTTTATACCCCATCGACCATAATAGTATATGTCATTACAAGTGCGGAAATGAGTTCCGACAAATGTCTACCCGAGCTGAGGCGCAGCCGAAGGCGAGGTTCCGCACGTGTACTGAACGACTATTTTTAATACAGTTGCGAAAAAATAAGCAATTTTATAAAGAACAATTATTTGGAAAATGGCGCCAACCGTAAAAGAATAAATTCTTCACATATTCTGGTAGGCAAAGGGAACTATGCCCATACAGCCAAGTCTTCAGTAGGATTTTTTAATTGATATGAAACTTAATGAGATGAAATAAAATGAAACCTAACCTAACTCATTCAATCAAATCATTAAATCTGATATTGAAACAAACACTTAAACGTCTACGTAACTAGAGCTACTCAAAAAAAAGTAGCGTTGTACGTCTACGTAACTATAGTTACTTCGCGGACTGCCGTCAGTAAAATCGATATTTTTGAATGAAAACTTTCAACTAACTTCTCGAATCGGCTGTTACAATAATCTGTGGTAAATTATTCGTTTAATTGATGCTTGATTTCATAGCCAAGTCTCCGAATAAAAAAAAAGCTTCGGTGTCAAAACAAAATCAGTTCGTATCTATTACGTGAGGTGACTTCAATCTGCTTTTAAAATGTAAGTTTTCATTATTTTTCAATGTATTATATATCAAAATAATTGTAAGGATTTGCACTTTATGATTAGATACAAAAAAAACTGAATTGTGTTACATACAACGACAGATTGACATTTTCAATTACCGCCGCGTCACGCCATGTTTCCACAATTGATTTCATTTATTCTATTGAATTTCATTATAAAATGTTACTTGGAGCCGTAATTTTTACTTTATCTGTTAGTGCATTTCATAAGCTATTCGAAAGTATACTTTCGTTTTGTGGTAGCTGCAGCAGTTCTATAGTTATTACAGTTTTTCTAACAATGGTACTGTGCAAAAATGTGCAAAAAAATCGCAAAAAATGTAATTCGCGAGCGCGGACGGTTAAGGCTTCCGTGGCCGCGCGACCCGGACGTTTAAGTGGTAGCTTCTTTTTAGAAATATACGCATTTGTATGATTCATAAAAACTTATATTTCTTTAGTAAAAACTTCATGGTTGGTTTTTCTTTTTAATAGACATTATTTTGACTGTTGAGAAAGAGAACGCACGAGTGCGGGAATGGATAAAAAGAAGCACGGGTATGTAATAGACCCCATCACGAACGCTATACGTCCCTGCAATACGCCACTTTTGGAGCAACTGTATTAAAAATTGTCTTTTCGGTGTTATGAGACCAGGGACATTACCGCTCTTTCCAGTAGGATCCCTACCGCAGTCCCCCAGGGGATTGTACAGCACTTACTTATCGTAAGTATCCACTGAGTTGAAAAAGCGGTGGAAGCTCAGTGGGTAGAACCATGGACTGGCAAGCGAGAGCCCCAAGTTCGACCCCGAGTGCGGGCATGTACCAATGACTTTGTTTAATTTCAAAGTTACGTACATTTGCGAATTTGTAGTCGCAATACCACACGCTAACCGCGAAGGAAAACATCGTGAGGAAACCCGCGGCTTGGTTGGCTCCGCACGTATTGACTAGTCTTTCCTGTGGGCTAGGCCGACTAAGCTGTCAGGATGGTATAGGTGCTGGGCAAGCCTACACCATCTATAAAAAACCATATTCCAGGCACTACAGCGTATGAGTGGTTCCTTCACCCATCTAGTGTGGGTGAAGATACCACTGGACGCTGTATAAATCATCTCATTAAGTAGAAAAAAAAAAACCGGCCAAGTGCGAGTCAGACTCGCGCACCGAGAGTTCCGTACAAACCTGTATTATAGACCTGAGTATTTGGTATGAATTTCAGTTTAATACCTCTACGCGTTTATGAGGAAATGGGTAGTAAGTTTAAAATTATTAAAAAAAATATATTATGTGATGTAACTAAAAATTTATGGTTTTCGTAATTTTTCCTTTATCTATGCTAGAAGACGTTGCTTCGTACCAAATTTCAAGATTCTGAGTTCACGGGAAGCACCCTGTAGGTTTTGATTCCCTTGCAAGTGTCGAAAATTTGCGGCATAAACGGCTGTATCTTTTGATTGCGTTGGCTTAGAAGTTTGATTTTTTCACAGCTTCAAGGGACAGTAGACCTGAGTAATTGATATAAATTTCAGCTTCATACCTCCACGCGTTCCTGAGAAAAAGGGTCTTGACAGACGGACGGACGGACAGACGGACAACAAAGTGATCCTATAAGGGTTCCGTTTTTTCCTTTTCAGGTACGGAACCCTAAAAAGGCCACTGAGTTGAGTGACGTTGATTTTTACTTTTTTTAAGCTACTCCGGCTGTCAAATGCATACATTTTTTGACACTTAGGAGCCATCTAAATGCTTCACTCGATATAATGGAATGCTACGTAATAGGAGGGCAGCTCACAGGAGTGCATGCAAGGGCAGATACTGCCTCGTTGGTCTAGCCGTTAAAGGCGGTTGGGTACCCAGACAGAGGTCATGGGTTCGATTCGCACTGCGAGCTGCCGTACATTTGTACACGCGACTGAATGATTGAAGCCAAGGACAGAAAGAAGAGAGATGTGCAGCAGTGGACGATTGCGGGCTGATGGATTGACTGCCTCCTTGGTCTAACGGTATCACGTCTGACTACCATACCGGAGGTCGTGGGTTCGAGTTAGAATGGGCGCCCTGTGCATTAGTACAAATGGCCTTAGTCTAGGTGTATTTTCATGTTTGTCACGTCCTTGCCTGGTTACTAGTACACGGTATCCTAGCCAGGTGAAGTGATTGTGTTGTGTAGAAGTTAGTTTTTATTCATGAAAAGTACAATAATCCTTTTGTTTTTTATGAAGTCTATCTACCGGTAACTTTACAGCAAATACCTTATTTCTTCTTCACCGCGGATTGGCAATTTCAAGCGATGACGTATATGAACACCTATGACACTCAGATCTCCTCGTTATCAAACCTTGTAAGTCCCCACTGGGGCACGGGTCTCTTCCTGCATCGCAGGAAGGTTAGGCCATACTCCACCACGGGGGCCAAGTCCGAGTTGGTGGAGGATTGTAAGACAGTGGCGGGCCTTACCGTCAGAAGTTATCAAGCCGCCCATAAGGCCTCTGACATGGCTTGACGACTGCCATTATATGACAGCCGGCACCAACGGCTTAACGTGCCTTGCGAATCTCCTCACGAGACTTCAATAATGATAATTTTTCTTTGAATAAAAAGAGACGAAATACTTTATCACAAATTCGGTTCCTATCAACAAGACTAACAAGAGACCAAGGGTTATTAAAACTCTTATCAACTTGTTACTGTGTCGGGAGAGATAAAACTCAATCGTTGAACAAACAATGTTCAAAATAGGAGCAATGCGGTCTGCAGCTGTGGTGACAGAACGAAAGAAAGACGATTTTTTTCCTTTTGTAGCGTATCGATGGCAAGCTAAATTGCAAGGATTTGCCGATTAGCGTAAGGGATTGTTGCCCAGGGTGAGCCCCTCATAAACTTATTTATAATCTATGGAAAACCAACAGCTAATAAACAATATATGAAACTTATAAAACTAGTTAGTAAGCCAATTACATGTCTTCCCTTATAGCAACTACATTTCTGCAAGAAAACAAAAAGTAGGGAAATGAAATGAATAGGGTTTATTCAAAGTAGCGCAGCAACTGCGGCTCAATGAACGTTACAAATCAAACTAACTGTCCATATCTAGATTATTTCGGAAAAAAGATGGACAAAAAAGTCCAAACTTAGTCTTTTCAAAGTCCTTAATTATTAACAGGCTTTACATAATTATTATAAAACATAGAACTTCAACTCATGCATAGTGGGTTTTAATTCTAAACATCATTGTCATCTAATTAGTAGAACAGTAGGTTGAGCATGCATCACAATTTGTTAGATTGATACAGCCATTATTATCATCAGTTTTTTTACATTGCGTATCGTCGTCAGGCTATACTAGTCCACTGCTGGACATAGCCCTCCCCTAAAGAGCGTCACGTTGTGGTATCATAGGGGGTAATGCCCGTATTATACTCGTATACATTGCGTATAATAAGAGTATAATAAAGATTTTGTGAGCTTTGTAACTTTGTTGATGTTGCGCTTCTCAAATTGTCGAGACAATTTGTTGTTAACTTGGAACCCTTAAGAGGCTACCGTATCAAGCGCCTCCATTGCAAGCAAAACACTGTAGAAATTGCATTTTTTTGCAAAAAGTGAATATTATAAAGCTGAATATAAAAGCTTAAACATAGGGTCTGTAACGTAGGAGGTGAATTAGCAAGCCAAGCTTACAGGCCAAGACCTGAAAAGTTAAAAAGATGATTTTGTTTAATTTCTTCTGGATAAACGTGGATGGACGTTGTGGACTGAAAGAGGATGTAGTGAGGATGAATGAAGAAAGATTGACGAAACAAATATATATTGCGAATGTGAGTGGTAGGGCTGGTAAGGGACGTCCAAATAGGGGCAAATGTATTAGCAAAGGGCAGATAAAAAGTACCCGGAACCGGCGTGAATGCATGGAACGACTTATTAACGTTGACGAAACGAAGGTGGTCTGTCAGGATCGTGGCAAGTTATGTATGTATGTGTCTTCTGGATAACTCCTCAAGTTGAAAAAAAAATCACCTGATTTTCTGCTGTGTCCGAAGAAATTATTGAACTCTCTCTTTGAGAGAAGTAAGTTATTTATTTGTGACTAAAAAGACTTACTAGAAGGCATGTACCCTGCAATCGGACGGTTGTAGGCTAAAACAAAGTTACAAAGCTTGTGGTGTTTAAATCACACGGTTGGACCTTAACCTTAACCATTTAAAGAAACCATTCCAAAGCGAAAACTGAAAAGTTCACAAAAATTACTTAATCCCAATAAACACCACATGCCAGCCGACAGAGTACTCATTTCGACCGCCGTAAAAGGTTGCAATAACAAGATACAAAAGGTTGCACCAGAGTACTGTAAATATAATAAATGTGTTGTAGACTTTTAGTCCGGATCTACTTACGGGTGTAACAACAATGTGTTGTGCTTACGAAAGTTTTAGTTCAAAAATAATAAATGTGAAATAAAATAAATAAAGCGCTCGTAGCCTAGTCAAACTGATTGTTAAAATCAATCACTTGAGTTAAGCAACAACAGGCGCGGACATATACAGGATGGGTGATCGTCCCGTGACTACCGCTAGCGACATATTTCCGAACGCTTTCGTGCTTCGCAAGGCACGTTAAGCCGTCAGTGCCGGCCGGCTGCCATTTTTCAATTTCAATATAATGGCAGTCGTTAAGCCACGTCAGAGGCCTTATGGACGGCTTGACAACTTCTGACAGTAAGGCCCGCCACTGTCTTACAATCCTCTACCAACCCGGACTTGGCCCCCATGGTGGAGTACCTATGGCCTAGCCTTTCTGCGATGCAGGCAGAGACCTGTGCCCCAGCAATGAGTACATACAAGGGTTGATATCGATATCTTACCTTTTTTTACTACACATTATATGATTACGACCGGATTCGCAAAGCTTAATCATGGTGAGTAGAGACGGAGCTCACATCGTCGTTGGTTGCTTGGCTCTGACTGGCCCTGACCTGTGACCTGTTTGGACTCTTCCAACAAAAAGCCTAGTAAGTTGATCCGGTCAAAAATCAAATCTTCTTCTTCTTCTTCAGGCTATATTAGTCCACTGCTGGACATAACCCTCCCCTAATTAGCGGCATAGCGCCCTGTCTTCAGCTTGCCGCACCCAGCATCTGCCTGCAGATGCCGGATGCGAATCAAATACCGCCAGTTTATTTAAGAAGGCAATATGTACACAAAAACTAGAATCTGTAATAGCCACTAGTAGCCAGCCATAGAGTTGCTTACTTGCGGGTCATTGTTCTGATAGACGGAGAGGTACATCTCGAAACTATATTTATCTACTCTACTTTATTTTTATTTTACGTCTATACATAAAATTAATAGTTTAATTAGATGGCATTTTCAATCACTAATTAAATAACTGCGGCTCTTAAATTACCGAGATTTAAGCATATAGTATATCCCTCTCTCTCTGTCTCTGTTTCTGTTTTCTTTTTACATCCTGTCTCTTTCTTTTCCCCTCTTTACCTTTCTCTTTCTCACCTCTTTCTCTATCTTTTTCTCTCCTCCATTTATAAATACAAATAGTTTCAAATCAATCAATCAACCCGTACTCTACCACTGATGGATGTGAACCTCCCCGAAGGCACGCCACTTCTTTCTGTTCTACATCATTCTCATCCAGTCACTGCCAGCAATCTGGTTCAGGTCGGTCCAGCGAGCTGGTAGGCGTACCAACGCTGAGTTTTCCACTTCATGGTCTCTACACTCGAACCTTTTTACCACATCGGTTATCGGTTCTTCGGCTGATGTGACCAGCCTACCTCCACTTAAACTTGCCAATCTTATAAGCTATGTCTTTCACCTTAGTTCTTTAGCGTATTGTCCCAATTCTGATGTGATCCATCCAAGAGACTTCAAGTACAGTCTATTTATTCTTACTTTTCCAATTTAGTAAACAAGATTCTAACCTTAAAATTGAGATTAGATGCCTAAACTAGACATTTTCTCGCAAATTCATGAACTAAGTATCATGATGAACTATGTTTATAAAATTGGCAGCGTGTTATCTAAAAGAGTGTTCCAAGTTACTTCAATTATGGAAATATGGCAGTTTTGGACTAAAAAGTTACAGTTTACGAGTAGAATCTTGTTTACTAAATTGGACAAGTAAGAATAAATAGACTGTATAGCCCGTTTCATAGCTGAGCGACTTTGAATTATTAATTTATAAAGGAATGAAACACATATAATAACAATGAGCCTTTCCAAACCTACTCATAAAAAGTTCTTACATCCCACAGACAACAATATTTTGCAAGCACATAATGTTATACTTAAGTACTAAACAGTAGAAAAGTGTCTTTACCTGTCCACAGATTTTGTAAAGGTCTTTCTGTGCATTTTTTTCGGGTCTCGAGCGTCATAAAACCCATGTTCGACCTTCGCATTTAAAAACGCGAGGTAGCCGCTTTTCGGCGGTGTTTAAAAGTTTTAAATGTGATAATATTCCTTTTCGAACGCAGGAGTTATCGATAACATATCGTTTTTAGGACGTGTCAGAGTGAATAGCCCCCCTTAAGAAGCGGTTTCAGCGCCGATATTTAGCTCATTTGGCGCTGGATGAAGCGGAATGCAACTTGCTAAGTTAACTTTTCTGAAAAGTAGCCTAGGTGCAATATGGCGTCTTTTAGCCTAAGTAATTTAACTTGCATATGTTATTGTAATTCCTTAAAAATCCATAAAAATCCTTCATATTTATATAACCCATTCAGTATACTTTGAAGCGCTTAAGAGCTACAATAAGCTAGCAGTGGAGTTTTGAACACACAACACAACGCAGGCAAGCAAGCAAGTCAGTCAGTTAGTCGTAATCACGCGCAGAGTGCGCGTCGGTTGTGCGCGCGTTCCATCTAAAAGTTTACGAAAGTAACTGTCAAAAAAGTACGAGAACTTACAAAATCGTTCAAAGCTCCAGTGTTTTTGATTGAGTGAAAACTTTTCGGATGTGACTGGCCAGCGAGGCGGCGTGTAAAAGAGAAAAAAAGTGTGCGAGTTTGACGTTTGCAGTTTTTTTTCTTTTAAAGTGTTGTGTGTGATGATGGTATTTTAACTTCAGCCAGTGAAGTGTTGGGCTTTGTTTTTGCTGTGTTATTTTTTGTTTGAGCTGCCTTATCATGCTGGGAGTGCATTGATGTCTTGCGAGGCTGATATGTCTATTATTAGCGAGCTGCGATGGCTTCAAAACGGTATGTTATTTATTTATGTAAAATTTAAGGCAAAAAATATTTTGGATTATTTTTTTACGCTTAAAAACACCTCTTTAATATGCCATTACTGTGGCAATGCATATCGTAGAAATTGCAAAATTTCTAAATTCTAAGGTCTATATAACGTATTTGAAACGACAAAAACCGTCTTTACATCGTAAAAAATTAACCCAGCTCAAAAATTTAAAATTATCAATATCATTTAAAACAATTAGTTTTTATTTTCACTTTTTTAACAATTTGGTTAAAAAGGACCACGTTATCTTTGTAGTTGAGAAAATAACTTCAATATTTCTTTCATTAAGTATAACTACAGTTTGTACAAAGATTAAATAAAAAATAAAATAAGATACAGTCCCGTACATTTACTACCCGACAAAGCCTCGAGTTGTATTTCAAGTGTATGTGTTTCTAATTATCTATTTGCTACCTACATAATTATATGTCTATATACCTATGTTTTAGGAATGAAAACTTAATTTTATGGTAGAGCCCGGTTGCCATCTAGTATACATCTAGTAGGTACTTTTCTTCAAATTTGGCTGCTGTAAAATCCACCTTAGAATTTCAATTTAAATTGCATTCGTCAGTTAGGTCAGAGATACTGTCAACCAGATAGATGAATAAATGAAAACGATTCTTAACCAATATGTGTTAGAGTTCAAAATTAAGGTTAAAGGTGACTTTCACGCGTGGCTAGTAATAAAAATGGAAGAATACGGCAGTTCCGCTTCGTTCGAATTGGAAACGCTTATCAAAACCTCCACTTGAGAAACTGAGCTAGTATGTCCGTGACTGGATAAAGCATTGAGTAAGACGAAATCATATATCCTCCTAAGCCCTGGAGGTAACACTTACTTCAAGTCTTCAGTAAGTTTTCCTTCCAGATGTACTATTTCTGGGATGCCAGGGCTTAGGAGGATATATCGGTCACAAACTAAGTCAAGCAAACTCCAAAAATGAATCTACAGTTCTCGTATGTGACCTAATGTAAAAAAACTGACTGATAAATGCTGTAACACAAAACATACTTACCTACCTTCCAAACCTTCCATATTTTACCTACATACCTTCCTGTGGTGCAGGAAGAGACCTGTACCCCAGCAGTGCGTAAAAGCAACATAAAAGCAATATCGAAAACTTACATAAAGAAAATTTTAAAACCCTATTTAGAGGCTAAAAATTCACCCATGCCGGGACTTGAACCAGCGACCTCTGGCTAAGCGTGCCAGCGCTCTCCCAACTGAGTTGAACATCTGGCTGAAGTAATTTGCATCACTTGCAGGCCCGAATGCCTTACTTTGCAGTAAGGTTTTCATGATATCGCTGTAACCACATGATTACATTTACTTTTTGATTCACTTACCCGTGCTAAGGACTATTAAAAAAAAACCTATTTAGAGGCTGAAAATTCCACCCATGCCGAACCTCGAACCCGTGACCTTTGGCTGAGTCCCGACATGCGTGGAATTTTTAGCCTCTAAATAGGTTTTTAAAATTATCCTTAGCACGTCTTAGTGCATTAAAAAAAATATAATACTTAATACTTAAAGAAACTTAATGAAAAACTGTTTCGTCCTGCACAGCGTGGATGGAAGTATTATAATATGAGCGAGGAGTAGTAATAGTTATTCAGTTACTTTTCTGAGTTCACCATGCTGAAAGAGAATTAGCACTGTCCATCTGTCTCTTGAGAGTTTATACCAGAGTGTTCAAACCGGTGCGTATGCTCGCAAACAAGGTAGGTGAGTTAAGTAGGAAATAATGTCCAAGGCAAGCTAGATTCCTCGCTTTTGCCCGGCCCCCGTCGCGCTAAGTTTGTTTAAGTTTGTGCCAGACGCAGATGTTTTGGCTAAGAGTTTCGCTTCGATGAGCTAGGTCAAAATTAAATGAAAATTGTAAAGACCATTTCGAGAAGGCGTAGACTACTGTCTACGCCTCTTCCGATTTTTACATACATACATTTATACATACATACATACATACATACATACATACATACATACATACATACATACATACATACATACATACATACATACATACATACATACATACATACATACATACATACATACATACATACATACATACATACATACATACATACATACATACATACATACATACATACATACATACATACATACATACATACATACATACATACATACATACATAAATACATAACCTCGCGCCTGTATCCCAGAGGAGTAGCCAGAGACCAGGGACTGCCACTTGCCACGATCCTGACAGATCACCTTCACGTCATCAACGTTCATACTCGTAAGTCGTTGCATGCACGCACGCCGTTTCCGATTTTTAATTTACATTATCTAATAACTTGAACTCACGCATGTATCCCGGAGGGGTAGGAAGAACCAGAGTTTGCCACTTGTAACGGACCTCACAAGACCTTTTTCGCTTCGCGAAAATTCATAAGTCGTTGCATGCAAGTATGTCGATTTCGGGCATATTTCATCTAATATTAGTTTTTGGTTAAGTACTGTGAATTGTATTCACTGGCTTGTGAATTAATTTTACTAAGTAAAAATATTAAGTAACAGGCAATTTCTTTTTTCCGATGATATTCTCAGTTTATATGCCGGCGGTGAGTGACACTTTAGTCAGTTATTATTTAAGTGATTTATAAGTTAATATAAATATAAAACCAGAAACTGGGCATTCATAATGTAAAGAAGCACATGCACATGTGTAGGCAAGTCTCAAAAAAAGTAACGAAAAGAACGTTGGTAAAGACGATCAAAAGAACATAAAAAATAATACAGTTACAACGCATACAAATATTTGATTTAAAAATAGGAGAGAAAACATTGAAGAATACTGCAAAGTTTTCACAAGGCAACCACTTAGTAACATTATGGGAGAAGAGACAAAACTGTGACGTATTACGAGTATATTGACCGAATTGAAATGTTGATGTGAAGACGCTAAACATGTGACCTGAGATAGTAATATAGTCGACATGACATGCAGTCTACGCGACACTTAATTAAAGAAGTTGATGTGCTGCCGACAATATACTAAGAAGTTATGACACCGAGTGAAATTTTGAAATACCTAACAACGATACTGATTGCGAGTGATATTGTAATGATTGGATTTGCCCGCCCACCAGTAGAGTAAACATTAAAGAGTAAAGTAAAATATTACTGGTAAGTAATATTCCTTCAACGATGACTGGGAAATGAAAATTGTAGCATGCCAAAGAGGAAGCCTTTATTTAGAAGTTGATCAATGTGGGTTGGTTGATGAAAAAATAGCAGTTTATCTTGAACTGTAGATGTAAAGTTTCACTCACGAACAGCTCAAAATTGCAAAAGGAGAAACTACGTGAATGCAGACATAATTAACGCCGATGCAATAATTTTAGACATTAAGTAACCAATTAAAAAACCAATCAACTGTGTTTAAAGCCAAAAACGTCTTGTAAATTGGTGCAGTTTAAAAATTACGCTTGAGTCGGTAATCAAGATACCAATATGATTTGATTAATATAATATATTCTCTGACCAACTTTTTTTACTTAAAAACGTAAACTATTGAAAACTACGATATCGGCAGGAATTCGAATCAAAGCAGTCGCATGTTTAATTACATATTATATTACCATATTGATAGCACATCCAATACTTAAAATATATTTTGGTGATTATAAATGACTCTCAAATAGATTACTTGTTAAGAATGCGTGGTGGCTGCGTAAGCAATGATCGTAACACAAGACATCAATAATATTATACTATGAAAATGGACCCGGAAAATTTATGTATTTCTCCTACCTAAACTAATTAACCAACTAAAATATAATTATGTACTTTTAATTATAATTAAAACCTATATTTAAGATCACTGTTTATTTATGCTACTAAAAAATTTTGTAATGTAACGCGAGCGCCGTAATTGAAATAGAATCCGTATTTTATTATAGCTGAGCTGTATCATTAATATGAGCTTTAAAGAAAATTGTGGCGTACCTTTTTTGTTGTTATTTATTTTAAAATCGCATGTTTATTTCAGGAAATCAGACAAAACTTGCAGGTGTGGCGAGCACATGTCAACTCTGCGCGCATACCACAAACTCCTGTTTGTAAAAATGTAAAAAAGCATAGATACTTAGTACATACTCAGACATACCATAAATATAACGTCTGACTAACAATCGTTGGAGCGGCCGTCCCCAGGCATACAATCTGCCTGGCGGGAAATTTTCCTTTATAGTGGAAGAGCACGATCACCCGCTCTTCCCTTACATGCTCTTCCCTGCCCTTCCCCGCTCTTCCCTTATACAGGCATTGATAAACGATATTGATAAAAATTTTCATGGATCTCATAAGTATTATCCACGTTTGAGCTATTTTTGACTTTGAGCTATTTAATTAGTATAACCCGATTAAAAACATAATTTATTAAAAAAAAATTCTTAGAATATTTCACAAAATTCATGTCACTATAGAAACTAACTAGCTTGGTTCAATGCCGCTAAGTCGGACGAATTTCTTTGATAACCGTACCAGTATTATGACACCCACGTGACTTTTTGATACTGTGCAGCATAATGCAGCGTTTATATTCGAGACTCACTCAGCCAGATAATACATTGTATGCCATCAAATATACCGTTGAAAAGCTGAATACAGCATGTGACGATAAAAAAGTTTTAAAAGTTAGGTTCAAGTAAAAAGTTGTTAACAATATAAAGGTTAATACACAATCGTTAAAAAGTGAAGCGATACTGAAATTCGATATTCGGAAAGGTATTTATAAAAAGCTATTTCAGTCGTATTAAATATTTGATCCCAAATAAAGTGTTGTGTTTAGTGGATAGATAGACAACCTGTACAGTTTTATTGCAAAATCACCTGTAAGGCCACTGAATATAAAGTACACATAATAATATAGATAATATCGACTGTGCGCTGTTATGATATTGTGGATGTTAGTTGCCCTTTGGTAATATGTTATCTATTCTGCAAAATCATTGCCTCTAAAATTGGTATAAATTACTGTCAAGTTCATTAACAGAGTAACTTCAAAATAAGGTAAAAATAAATTCACGCCTGTATCCCAGAGGGGTAAGCAAAATTCAAGTTTTCACTTCACTTACCACGATAACATTAACCCTCTTTGGCTTAGACCACATTAATAAGTCACTGCATATATGCACATTGGTTTCGAGTATCCTTTATCGTAGCTTTTACTAATAATACATTTTAATTGGTCCACACATGTCCACGTTGGTCGTCTTTTACTGACCATATCTTCCTTCATCCTTTTTATCCAAACCAATGCAAAATTCTTCAGTCCTATCTCAATTCTAGTCTTACGAGTACATGCCCATTTAGTGCACAAAGTTTTCTTATCTCCCTATTGCATATACTGTCATTCAAACCACATACTTTATAATAATTAGTGTAACTAAAATAATTAACATTATATCAGGTTCTGATAATGATAAAAACTGGTTTCTACAATCCACTTAGTAAACCACTATATATCAAAATTTTCGCTAATGTTATGAAACATCATCGTCTAAGTACTTAAGGTGTAATTCCTTACTAGTATTCATAGATGACCCTTCATTAATGTGATTTAGCTTTATACATAATATCACACCACGACTGCTAATCCACGGATTCGGATTGACTGATTGGCAGTTAAGCTTGTCCCATGCACGCTATTGAGAACGTTTGAGACGTATTATGTACGTACGTACTAAAGGAGACATTCCAAAGTAAATTTTGTGTCGCAAAAGTTGCAGCAGATTCGCTGCAATTCTTTTACTTTAAGAAGAGCACTTGCTGTGATGGTACACGTCTAAATTTTGTATCCAGTGTTTAGAGATACTGTACAAGCCACTTATAAGTACTTGAAAAATATTTTAGATTGTACGTAGCAATAGTTGCAGTTTTACCAGTATAGCTAATTTCTACAAAAATCTTAACTTTGCGATACATTCTGTATTCAGAATGTCTTCTCAGTAAGTTGCATATTATAGTTGAGTTTATACTTTTTCCTCAATGCAACAAAATCATTGAAAACAAAATCGTTAAGTTTCCTCTTTATCGTGTAGATTTTACGAGAATTTTATCGCTAGTTTGACTATGTATGACGGAATCGATACAAACACCTTCGCAATATTCAGTATCGAGTGTACTACTTGCATATGTTTTTATTCATTGGCTTGTATGGTGAGTTTACAAATTGGGATTATAGATGGCTACTTTTGACTTTATCACTATCGTCAACCCACTGCTATTTAGTAGAATAGTATTTCTATGTCACCAACGTCATTGAACTTTTGATAACATTTGCATAACCACCTGTGTGATGACTGATGAATTAATCATTAATATCTTATCGTATCTCATCATTTTAAATATAGCTAATCCACAAATCTGACTGTTCAGAGATATATATATCAGCTCTGAATGCAGTCAGTAGTTATGTTTTAGCACTCAGATGTTAGCGTGTACTAGTGTCTGTACGGTGATGTCATTAGAATATACACAAATTCAGAGCCACTATATCTACGTGCCACTGGCGATCTCTGACTTCACACCAAATAATAAAATAAGTAGGTCGACCAGATGTATCAATATGGCCTCAGTATGTGCCGGCTATTCTCACTGGTAAACAGCTTGCATGTTTTTGTTGACGTTATGAAATTCCGAGATGAATTATTGCGCAGTGTCAGGTTTTTGCTTTTTTAGAAGCAGTTTTTGAGTATTTGCTGCGACGGTATTTTTATTGTTTGTAAGTATGTTGTTGTTATGTTAAGAGTTGCATTATTTTGGTTTCCAGCAAAGTTTTGTAATTGATATGCAAGGGATTTCTCTCGATTTGAGATATCTTATAAATAGATAATTAAACATTTGGTCTTTCAGGTTTAGTTTTTCTGTCACATCGCATACCTAACTGATGAAAAAAATTTATTTGCCAAAATGCGTCTTGAACCAACAAAGAACCTCATTTACGTGTATGTACGTCATCATAATATCTCGAAGCACATGTGATATCATTGTTTTCTTATTTAATCACGGCCTCAAGGATGATTCAGTCATCAACATTATCAATTACCCCTTTGTTAACCATGAATTAGGCGTGCCGTAAAGCATAAAAATTGAGCAATTGCCATTGTATTTTGCAGACTGACATAACGCTGGCAGCTTGTCAAATTTTAGAACATAAAATATTAAAATATTTTTAAAGTTAATCTTTGTTAAAGGCAGTCGGTTGACAAACTTGATGTAATAGGAAATAATACCTACGTTAATAGGTAAATGTGATTGGTTAGCCAGAGAGTAGACAGATAATACCATATGACGTTAACAATGATACCTACTATTATCTTTAACAGACTGATGATAATAGTAAAAATTCTTGCGACGGTACCGTTGCCTAGGCATCTGAATAGAAACACTTCCCCACACAACCGTTATACGTGGTTATACTGTTACGTAAGAGCATTATCAATCAACCAGAGCGTCGCCATGACGACGAAATGCGAGCGACAGCAGACGCATCGCACAGATTAATACGAGACAGAAAGTTCACAGAAACAATGCGTTACAATATTTATATATGGATAGCTGCAACCTGCAACTATTTACTCTGATATGAAATTGTTTAAATGAGTCAATGACAGGAGAAATTAAACACTATAAACTGCACCTACAATATAGTATTTTCTAAGGTTAACATGAGCACTAGACATAATTAAAACTGTTTTTTTTTATTCTTTCAACCAAAGTTTTGTTGGTGACAATAAATATCTTTTTACTTTAATTTACTTTATACGGATTTTACTCGTTTTATTATAATTTTACAATTTTCCGACGTTTTGGCACATTTACAGGTGCTGTGGTCTCGGATGACTCATCCGTATAAAAACAGTTTTAATTATTGCACCTACAATCTTATCAGATGGCGCCAAGTGGACAAGTCTGCGATTATTTGATTGCATCTTCTGTTTCTCATTAACTTTTTAGCAGATTACCAACAATCAATGTACTCAATTGATTGCTGGTAAGCTGTTAACTTTTTTTTAAGGAATTTCTAACTTCTGGGATTTAGAAATTTATAACGAGAAAGCGTTATTCCCTGTTCTCGCAAACCAAAATTTCTACTCGTAAGTTTGCTGGTAAGTAATTAAAAACTCTAACATCGAACCCAGTCCCAAAGGGTAATAAACAGAAATACAGAAAGTAAAAAACGCGTGTAAAAACTAGAAACTTAAAAATCGATTAAGACTGTCGCAACGAAGAAAAATATCACATATCAGCTGTATTTATTAATAATCATTAAATATTGTAGCTTTAAGAAAGTAGTAACATTATCTCCAGGAATGTTTGTTTATTTAAGCAGCAGACATGGTATTCTAGTTGATGAATAGTTCATTGGCCTTTGCCTTCATTAGATAAAAGGAGAATTCCTAGTAAATTAATTGTACTAGGAAGACTTTAAGAAAGGCTCGCGATTCGGACTACCCAGATCAGAGACTATTAGTAAGTAGTACATACATACATACATAACCTCACGCCTGTATCCCAGAGGGGTAGGCAGAGACCAGGGACTGCCACTTGCCACGATCCTGACAGATCACCTTCGCTTCATCAACGTTCATAAGCCGTTGCATTCACGCACGCCGGTTCCGACTTTTATCTTTCCTTTTGCTAATACGTCCCCTATTTGGTCGGTGTATGTCCGCCTGGGACGTCCCTTACCAGCCCTTCCACTCACATTCACAATATATATTTTTTTCGTCAATCTTTCTTTCTTCATCCTCTCCACATGTAGGTAAGTAGTCTTGGACTTAAGTTTGCTTTGGAATATCAAGGAAATAATTAAATGCAGCCGAGGGCACAGGTCTTCTCTCGGAGAAAGTTATAAGCTTATTCGCCACGGGTGCCCAACGCGTGTTGGAAATTTCAAGCGCTGAGGTATGTTAACAGACTCTCAGGTTTCCTCACGATGGTCTCCTTGACTATTAGCGAGTGATATTGAGAGTGTAATTTTACAAATGTACGTAACTTTGAAAACAAAGTCATTGCTGTATTCGAATCCACGTCCTCCCTAATAAGAAGCCGACATTCTTTCGATTACCGGTTAGAGTACCTATTTATCGATTTCAACCCTGTATGTCTCCACTGCTGGGGCACGGGTCTCTTCCTGCGTTGCAGGAAGGTTAGGCCATACTCCACCAATATTTGCTTTTTTTGGGACTCCAAGAGCTTCGAAGAAAATATTTTTCTCGGTTTAGCACCCAGCAAATTATCATTCCGTTGAGGTCAAAAATATATGTTTTTTGCGGCCTAAACGGTCGTATTTTTTTATATTGACTTAGAAATTTGATTTTTTTACAACCTTAAGTAATTGTAGATCTGAGTACATGGTTTTAATTTCAACTTGGTACCTCTACGCGTTACCAAGATAAAGCTTCTTGACAGACAAAGGAACTGTACGTAATACAGAGAATATTGTTAAGAGGTTAGAAATTTTACTGATGCCGGTGATTCGCCCATTAGCTCAGTTGGAAAAAAGCGCTGGCACGGATAGCCAGAGGTCGCGGGTTCGAATCCCAGCATGGGTGGAATTTTTAGCCTCTAAAAAGGTTTTTAAATTTGTCCTTAGCACGGGTTAGTGCATTAAAAATAATATAAAGACAAAGGAATCCAAAAGGATACTACAAGGAACGCTTCTAGTTAAAGTTTTTTCTTTTGGGGTAAGAAAACCTATAAGGAATTAAAATATGAATAAATCTATCTGCAAGCCACATCTCCGTGTATAATTATTGTCTCAAATCAAATCAATTTTATTTCAACGTAAAGAATTTACATTCTGTTTGCTGAATGTCAATGTACAATTAAATGTAAGCTGCTGCCTTCGGGCCGTAGTGCACCTAGTGGAGAAAAATATCGAATGAAGCATACGAATCATGCGCATACCTTTTGAACTTTGACCTTCAGTAATCAATAATGTTACCCTGTAAGAAGGCCATTTGTTAAGCCAATAACGGCTTATAACTTTTTGGCAATCGTAAAAATCGCAACATTGTGTTAACTTTCATGGCAGTTATAAAGCGGTTTTCAATAAAATTATTTATTGCCCTATGAACAAAAATATATCACTTTTACAAGAGGCTGCAGCAAATAAAATTTTTATTCGATCTCGATACCACTCGCTGAAGTGAAGGAAAATATCGTGAGGAAACCTGAGTGCCGGAGATGTTCCAGTACCTCAGCGCTTGGAGTTGCCAATCCGCGGTCGGCACGCTTGGTAATTAAGCCCATACTTCTCACAAAGAGAAGGCCTGTATCCTGCAGTGAGACTATTATAGGCAACATAAAAAAAATTGCTGATTTATTAGCAGGGGACCAAATAAAACGTACCCGAAACAGTGAGAGCGTGCCACGACTAATGAATGAAGGTTGATGGAGATCTGTCAGGATCGTGGCCAGTGGCAGACTCTAGTCATTAATACAGTTAATTAAATAAAATTTGGATATCAACTCTTTGTCCCCACTGCTAGAGCACGGGTCTCTTCTGGCATCGTTGAAAGTTGAGGCCATACTACACCACGGGGGCTCAGTCCGGGTTGGTGCAGCGAAAATTATAAATCAGTGGCGGCTCTTACTGCCAGAAGTTATCAAGCCGCCATGACTTAAGGACTGCCATTACATGACAGCCGGCACAAACAGCTCAACGTGCCTGGCGAAGCCCGGAAGCGCTCGGAAAATGTCCACTAGCGGTAGTCACGGGCTAGTCACACATGCAGCACCGGACCGCACCTGCTGTTGTTTAACCCAAGTGATCAGTTGCAGTATGCCACGACCGCTTTAAATAAAATTTAATTTAAAAAACCTATTTAGAGGCTAAAAATTCCACCCATGTCGGGATCGAACCCGCGACCTCTGGCTAACCGTGCCAGCGCTCTCCCAACTGAGCTAATGGGCGACTACCGGCTTCAGTGAAATTTCGAACCTCTTTACGATACTATCTGTATTACTTACAGGCAGCGACATCTGACTGAAGTAATTTACATCACTTGCAGCCCCGAGTACTAGAAATAGGTTTTTATAATTGTTCTTAGCTCGGGTTAGTTCGATAAAAAGAAAATAAAACGTAATTGTTCACTCTTCAACAGCCTTAGTTTTTATATTCTTGTTAATGCACCAACCCGTGCTAAGGACTATTTTAAAAACCTATTTAGAGGTTTAGACTCGAACCCGCGACCTCTGGCTAACCGTGCTAGCGCTCTCCCATCTGAGCTTATGGGCGAATTACCGGCATCAGTGAAATTTCGAACCTCTTTACAATACTCTCCGTATATTCTTTTATTTTATTAAATTACATCAGCCAGATGTTGCTGCCTGTACGTAATACAATTTTTAGCCTGTATAGGTTTTTCAAAGCCTTAGGGTCTTATTAATAAAAACGACCTATAGTGTGCTCGTAGAGCACTTTAGCTAAAATCCTCTATTATACATATGGTACGCTCTAACTTTTCCTTATTAATAAAAGTACAACAATCCTACTGTAACTATAGTGCTCTTTTACGACCTGTAAATTTGGCAACGTCACGTTCTAAGATTCGTTCATTCTTTTGAGTCTGTGGAAGTGTCAAAACACGCAGATTGTATAATCTATGTACCTACAAAAAAAAAGTTGGTTTTCAACCTCAGAACAATAACTCTTCAACTTTTCGTTTGAAAGTTTCTGAAGAAGACAATATGGAAAATCAGGTCATTATCACAATTTCACGAAAAACCAGACAGACAGACAACCAAACCACTTCAAATAAACAACAATTTGACAAATGCATACTTTTGTAATCTGTGGTTTTGCAATCACAGATTAAAATATCGCTTATAATAAGTTTGTAGTAGAGTTAAAGTAGGGCCACACCAACTTTAAGTTATAGCAGGTTTGTAGCACAGTTATAATGGGGATATTGTTTTATTAATGACGTTTTTGTTTAGACCTATTATAAGCATCTCACAAGGCCACTTTAACAGTGCTTTTAGTGAACTGACTTTTTATTAATAAGGCCCTTAGTTTTCATTTGAACTTTTTCCACTTCATGTTGCCGAACCGAGAGAAAGTCTTTGAAACATTGTAGTAAACCGAGTTTGCTTACAAAGGTAGCAGAGTCCATAGAAGTGTAACGATTAGAATCGCTTGTGAAAACTCCATTAATACTTTGTTGATCTAGTTGAAATTGTTGTGACTAAACAATTTAGTTAAATGTCTGAGTAAATAATAACAGAATCCACAAGCTGAGCGCTTTAAGTTTGTATTGACAGCTTTCGAGACTTGTTTGAGTCGGTCGAATGGTCGTTCGTTACGGTAGCACTGCAATGCTGAAGTCAATAATTTTAGTGCGGATTCATTTAAGAGAATAAACAGTTTTAGAAATTACTTTCTTCTTCTTCTTCAGGCTATATTATGTAGTCCACTGCTGGACATAGTCCTCCCCTAACGAGCGCCATAGCGCCCTGTCTTCAGCTTGCCGCATCCAGCATCTGCCGGCAGTTTTTCGCAGATCGTCATCCCACCTGGTCGGAGGGCGTCCAACACTACGTTTGCCGAGTCGCGGTCTCCACTCAAGAACATGTTTACTCCAACGGTTGTCGATTCTTCGCGAGATATGGAAATCACTTTACGATAAATTATCTTGAGTAGGATTGCCCAGCACCTATACCAAATAATCTGGCACTGCAGCGTCCAGGACGCAGAAGTGGGTGACGCGTCTAAATTAATTTTATTTAATTTATTAATTACACCAACAACAAGCACCCAGACATGACAAAGCTTACAATAAATGTAACTTAGGGCTAGCGAATATGTTAATTTTAGGTATACATAGTATTTTTATACTACTAGTGCAAAAACTAAGACATTTTAAGAAGTTCTTCTTCTTCAGGCTACACCAGTCCATTGCTGGACACAGCCCTCCTCTAATGAGCGCCATAGCGCACAGTTGTGCCATCATTGAGGGGTAATGCCCATAATTTAAGAAGTTATTGTATGGAAACAACTTAGAAATATACTATTATAATATGGTGATAATTAAGGCAAAACTCTCTCTGTCTCTCTCTCTCTCTCTGAGAGAAGGCTTGAGCCCTGGAGTGGAACGTATTCATTAGCATCGTCTTCTGACGCCCACTGTGCAAGACATAGGCCTCCCTCAGGGGTTTCCAGGCATCACAGTCTTGTGCCGTCCACATCCAGCGATTCCCCGCCACCGTTACCAGGTCGTCAGGCCATCTGGTGGAGCCTGGTGGAGAGCCTGCGTCGTCTGGTCCAAGGTCTCCATGTCAGACCTTTTTTGCCCCTACGGCCATCAGTTGTTCGAGCTCTCGAGTATATGGAGGCGTATTGAAACTAAATAAAAAAGAAGCATCCTATTTTATGCTACTTAAGCCCTGTTTAAGAAACTCGTAAGTGACGATATAGGATACTTAAAAAAATGTTTTGTATTTTTATCATAAATTTAAATATTTTTATTAGTCGGTTGACATTTTTTTTTTGGATTTCCAAACCCCTGCCTCACTTGTACTAGATTTGACCGTTTTTCCGGTGAAGTCTCAATTTTAATGTCCTCTCACAAGTTAACTAGTGTTATTACTATGTAAAGCTAAATCAGCTGAACAGACCGAGATGAAATTTGGCACAGAGACAGATATGTTATTTTCAAAAATACACATCAACGATGTTGCTGTCAATGGCCAGTTCAGCAGTCCCATATAATTTTATTATAAAAATCGTGTCACAGTGTATGGTACCGAACTCCTCTGAAATGGCTTCACTGATTTTTTTTTTGTGAATAGGTAGGTCTAAGAATAGGTCGTAGGGTAGTTAATACGTCAAAACGTTTGCGGGGTTAGCTAGTATAAATTATAAAACAATAAATTCTATTTTTGAAAAATCAAGAGCTAGACAAAATAACTTCTATCAACGACGACGAGCATCAAAGTAGCTGCACGCACGCCTTACAAAGACATACATACAAATAATCATCTTTCTGGCGCAGTCAGATAAAAACCTAAGCTTTCTTTGCCTTTACAGTTGGATTATAATATAAGGTTGCACGTAACGTGTCTTTTGGTAAATACAAAATGGCAAGTAAACGGTTCCAAGCGATCAACAGCTTTGACTTGCATAATCTTTAGCACCATCAAGTAGTAGAGCTAAACCGCCTAACTAGGGTGACCATAAAATATCGTCAAACCCATAAAAGACCATGGGACAGTTAAGCCTCGACCTCTGACCGCCCGAACAAAGTTTCTATGAAGAGATTCTCACACGATTCGGTCCACCGTCATGTTTGTAACAGAAGAACCGATTTTTGAGCATTATTAATCAATTAGGCTATAATCGTCCGTTGGTAGACTTAGGCCTCTTCGTCATTTCTTTCTGTACTGGGCCATCCTCATTAAACTATCACCCGAATTTGTCTCAGATCGTCGGTTCGCGAGTTAGTATGCGTAGTGTATGCTGCGTCAACCAGTTCATTGTAACCCAACGTTTATTAGCTCTTCTGTAAATATCACTAGCTCACTGCCACTTCAACTTGCTTGGCATTAAGCTCTATAAAAATCGAAAAATTAACACGAAAAAAATTGGAATTAAAGCTAGATTTGTGGCTGTTTTAACAGCGCTTTAACTTTTAAATCAATCAAACCTTCAAGACTGTTTATCATTTTTAATTATATTTTTTATTCTAACACCGTACACGTATTTTGTTTGAAATTTATCTAATTGATAACATTATATTGACAGATAGCTAGTGTATTAGAATTAGGGGTGCAAAATTTGATAAACCATTAATCATTTTAATGGATTATCAAATTTTGCAATTGATCCGATCGGCTAGTTTTTTTACACTAGTTAATATGGCTAAAAGTATAATTATTTTTTAATTCTATGAAAGGTCTATACGATAATCCCTACAAGGCTATGAACGTAAGAGATTGCTATACAGTTTGATTTCCGTCGGTCGGATTCTCTTGTTACCGGTCGTTCTGTCGCGGGTAGGTATTTGTTTTGTGCGCGCATCGCGGCAGCAATGGCGAATCACGATTTCACAATAAAGATTCCTATTTTGCCCCTTTTTGTTTAGATTTATGGTCAGCCTACAGTTGAGGATATTATTTAGTTTCCGATTGTTTATTGAATATGAACGCTTTTGGGCGATTTTCAAAGCCAGATTTATTGTTCGTATTCAATCGAGAGGAATAGTTGCTTCGAGTTGTTTTATTAATTTCATTAACACTGATGTACATTCATTCATTCCTCGGGTTTAAGATAGATGTGTCCTTGTCGGGGTATCCGCTGTCGATCAACTCATTGTGGAGGACATCATCATTACATTCATAGATTTGAATTTCCGTCGAATATAAGTATTAGCTTTTTCAATTACCTGTAATGTAGTCAGTATGGATTTTCGGCCAGTACATCAAACAAATAGCGCCTCGATTCTGTTAATGCATTATGACATTTACAAAAATAGGTTGAATCAGTTTGATAACAGTCAGTGAAGGCATGTTAAGTAGTTTACTTTACGATATTTTATTAGTAATAATGTGAGATTACTTGACCTATTGGTCAAGATGTCCGATTTTATGACGGGCGTAAGTAGGTATAAGTATTGTGTCATCGACACTAAGTACGGGCTGCCAGTTCTATTAATATAATACTAGTGATAAATTTATTCTTTATATGAGTTGTTTATGTAGGTATGCCAGTTATTGGGAGAAAACCGACGAAGGATTGTAGCTTGTAAGATAGAGTATAAAACGGCTCATTACGGAATAACTTAAACTGATACTATTTAGTATGAAACAAATATATATTGCTAATGTGAGTGGAAGGGCCGGTAAGGGACGTCTCAGGCGGAAATACGTCGTCCAAATAGGGGATGTATTAGCAAAGGTACTAGTATTAGCATATAAAAAGTACCCGGAATCTGCGTGCGTGCAACGACTTATGAACGTTGATGCAGCAAAGGTGATCTGTCAGGATCGCGGCAAGAGGCAGTCCCTAGTCTCTGCCTGCCCATGTGGGATGAGGATGAGGCGTGAGGTTGTGTTATGTAACTAAGAAATGTATACTAGCATAAAATAATAAAAATTCACCACGGGCATCGTCGAGAGATTAACAAGTTAACATATCACACTTGTTACAATTGAAATTGGAAATTTGTTAGTCACTCCGGGCCATATTTGACGCAAATATCCCCATATTATGAACTTCTGATACTGTTCAATGAGAACTTCGTAAAGTCAAATTGCGTTTTTCTTATTTTCCAATGAATTACTGAAATAAAACTTTCGTCCGCACTACACTTTATTGGCTTAAGTACGGATTGAATCTTGAATCTTTTTTATTTACTTATTTTAGATTAATTTTATTAAAAACTAGCTGACCCAGCGAACTTCGTACCGCCTAGCAGTAGATTCTTTATTTTTTTTTTCTTTAAGAACCAACCTCGTACTTTAAACAATATTTTCAAAAATGAATTAGCAAAATCGGTTCAGCTGCTCTCGAGATATGCGCTTACCAACACATTCAGTGATTCATTTTTATATTATAAGATAAACGACTTAATTAATAGCAACGGTATTATTACGCTCTAGATTATTTGGAAATGCAATAAATAGAAGATGTTATCCCCATATTCCCCACATAAATCTCAAAGGCGATGGGGAATCACACCAACGTCCGGGTAGTTGGGACCAGCTCATAAATAGAAACCACTTTTACTTTGTGGAAATTTTAAGTCACTTTGGAGGAGAGAGAAGTGGTCCTTTATTTACTGATGTATAAAATAAAAATAAATTATAGAACGTTTGGGCCGTACAATAGAACGCATGTAGGCGACATCAACAAAACAATATCAGACATTAAGTCCTAAGTTAAATGCGAGTCACTATATGTAAGGATTCTTATGTTAAAATCTTTAGTTAATATAAGATAAGAATATTCTTTACTGTACACACCAGAAAATAATTACAGAGACAACAGTTACAAAAGAAGAGGTACAATTGGTGGCCTTATTGCTGATAGCAAGGTTAGTTCAATGTAGTTACTGTGCATTTTTTATACTAGGCATGTATTAAACTCCACCATGTCACGAGACATGCATACAATCATTGTTTGCATATTTTTAAAGTCGCATGACTACGTGGGTGATCGAAGCATATTCAATTAGTTTTTTGTTTTCCGACCTAAGCTTCTTAGAAGTTATGATTCAGAAAATACTAACCATATTGGTATCTTCAATAAAGCGAATAAAGTTCCATTGTAATACGAGGAAATATGGTCCAAATGGTGTGCAAAGGTTTTGGACTGGTGAAGTGGTGACCACAAACTTAACAAGCTGGCAGTTGTAACGAAGGACGCCAGCTCAATCGTCAAGCGATTTGAAGCAGATTGCCGACAGCGCTGCAGAAAGACGATGGCCGAGTACATATGGACTAAGGTGGAAGCCTAAGGTCCGGTTTTTGAATTAAGAATTTCACTAAGTAAATACTTAAATTCTGTCACGCTCTTTTCAGAGTAATTTGATGAGACATCACTACAGTTAATTATTTCTTCTTCTTCTTCAGGCTATATTAGGTAGTCCACTGCTGGACATAGCCCTCCCCTAATGAGCGCCATAGCGCCCTGTCTTTAGCTTGGCGCATCCAGCATCTGCCTGCAGTTTTTCGCAGATCGTCATCCCACTTAGTCGGAGGGCGTCCTACACTACGTTTGCCGAGTCGCGGTCTCCACTCAAGAACGCGTTTACTCCAACGGTTGTCGGTTCTTTGCTAGATATGGCCAGCCCACTGCCCTTCAGCTTGCTGATTCTCTGAGCTATGTCGATAACTTTGGTTCTCTGTCGAATGCATTCGTTACGAATACTATCCTTCAGAGAAACTCCGAGCATAGCCCTCTCCATAGCTCGCTGAGCGACTTTGAACTGGAACTTAGAAGTACATATTTACTTAGCGAAATTCTTAATCCAGAAAGTGGCCCTAAGGGCTGGTTTCCGAATTGAAAATTTCGCTGAGTAAATACTTAAGTAACGTTCTGTCACTGTCTTTTCTGAGAAATTCCAAGAAACAGTAATACAGTTAAGCTCAATTCAGAAACTTGCCCTAGGTTTAACAGTGGACGAGTACGGACTCTTTGAATTATTACATCATGGTCCAAATACAAAAGCGCAGGGTGGGACTGGGACCCAAATAATGGGACCACGAGAAAACAACCGTGGTATAAACGTCACGTCACCAAAATGTTTGAGCAGTTTCATCGAGAAAGTAAAGTCAACAGAAGTCGTGCGAGTTTAATTCGGCCAGGGAACATGTAGCAGTCCATCTTACAGAATTACTGTCACAGTGTTAACAAGGAGTAAGATAATGTCTGCTAATAATAAGAAGCTATGACACATCATTGACCAAATAGGTCGTAAAACAACAGAACTCACGACACATTACATTAAAGAAATGCGTACAAGCAGAATGGTAAATATCTACTGAATAAAAAGCAAGTAGTAAAATGTCTACTAAAGATAATAATACAACTGAAGTTTTTTCCGAACTATCTGCATGTTCTTCCATTCTTTTTCCGAGCGCTTCCGTGCTTCGCAAGGCACGTTAAGCCGTTGGTGCCGGCTGTCATATAATGGCAGTCGTTAAGCCATGTCGGAGGCCTTGTGGGCGGCTTGATAACTTCTGACAGTAAGGCCCGCCACTGTCTTAGAATCCTCCACCAACCCGGACTTGGCCCCCGTGGTGGAGTATGGCCTAACCTTCCTGCGATGCAAGAAGAGACCCGTGCCCCAGCAGTGGGGACATACAAGGGTTGATAACGAACGAACGAACGATCTGCACATGTTGAGTCTGAGCACATTTACATTTAAGACACCTACGTTGGTCACTCTTAGTCCAGTACATTAAACATTATATATGCATTATACATGGCTCGATCCTTTGTCTTAAAATGTCAATAAATGCATTCTATTCTATTCAATTCTATTCCGTTCCGTTCCGTTCCGTTCCGTTCCGTTCCGTTCCGTTCCGTTCCGTTCCGTTCCGTTCCGTTCCGTTCCGTTCCGTTCCGTTCCGTTCCGTTCCGTTCCGTTCCGTTCCGTTCCGTTCCGTTCCGTTCCGTTCCGTTCCGTTCCGTTCCGTTCCGTTCCGTTCCGTTCCGTTCCGTTCCGTTCCGTTCCGGTCCGTTCCGTTCCGTTCCGTTCCGGTCCGTTCCGGTCCGTTCCGTTCCGTTCCGTTCCGTTCCGTTCCGTTCCGTTCCGTGCCGGTCCGTTCCGTTCCGTTCCGTTCCGTTCCGTTCCGTTCCGTTCCGTTCCGTTCCGTTCCGTTCCGTTCCGTTACGTTCCGTTCCGTTCCGTTCAGTTCCGTTCCGTTCCGTTCCGTTCCGTTCCGTTCCGTTCCGTTCCGTTCCGTTCCGTTCCGTTCCGTTCCGTTCCGTTCCGTTCCGTTCCGCTCCGCTCCTCTCCACTCCACTCCCCTCCCCTCCCCTCCACTGCACTCCACTCCACTCCACTCCACTCCACTCCACTCCACTCCACTCCACTCCACTCCACTCCACTCCACTCCACTCCACTCCACTCCACTCCACTCTACTCTACTCTATTCTATTCTATTCATATAGGTACATTGCCGTACCGCTTATAGCAAATTTTCTGTGTGTTTTGCTTTTCATATGTGCAACTGTTTTGTGTGTGCTTTCCTCATGCGGTGAATAGTAATTAGATTTCTATGACTTTGATTTGTAAGGTCTGTGTCGTATGTGAATAAATAGTTTATATCTATCTATCAACTTTTTTTTGACAACATAGAATTCAAGAAAATCAAGGACTACATAAACGTGTTCGACAATTTTCTCATCTCCATAACATACATATTTTGACCAAATGCATATGGGTCCAACCAAAGTTGAGGTTCCTGCCCGATATCAACCCTTTATATGTCCCCACTGTTGGTGCACGGGTCTCTTCTTGTATCGCAGGAAAGTAAGGCCATACTCCACCACGGGGGCCAAATCCGGGTTGGTGGAGGATTGTAAGACAGTGGCGGGCCTAACTGTCAGAAGTTATCAAGCCTCCCATAATAAGGCCTCTGACATGGCTTAACGACTGCCATTACATGACAGCCGGCACCAACAGCTTAGCGTGCCTTGCGAAGTTGGTTCCTGCCCGATTTAAAAAAAATAATAATTATTAATTAATTATCGCGAAACATACTTAAGATAAATTACAAACCCATGTACAGGCTACTCCTTTATTTCAATTTTTAAAAAAAATCTAATGTTAACTCCTTTTGGAATTTCGCCAGTAACGCAATTTAAATGTTGGTGTTACAATATTTCGGTCGCTACATTGAAATCGAGACATCGGCGTTTAATCACTGTCATTATGTTGTTACTATAAATTGAGTAAAGTTGCATAAATTTAATATTACGAAATGCAAATGTGTACGAATTAATCACTGCTGAGGAGTTTACCTTGAGATGTGTCGTTGTAATGGAAAGTAAAATGTATATCATAATTAAGTAAAATATTATTTTGACTCCACAAATTCATGTTCAAAATTGAAGTTTGTTTTTTTTTAAATAAATTTAACTATAATTACAGGGGCTCCCTGTAATTATAGTCCATCCCTCCCTGTAATTTAATAGTTAAACTATCAACATACACAAACAATTCTGAAAAACAAAAGCCTCAATAAACAATACAATTAGAAACAACACAATTACAAACTATTAATTTATAAACTTAATATTTGAGTTCTGGCCTTTGTGAACTGAACGTTCAGCGTACAGCCGCGTGCACTGACATATAAACACGTTAGAACCTTGTCACATTAACCTCAAATAGCCTGACGTATGAGAAATTGACTATTTTGACTTTGACAAGGTCCTGAAGTGCTTACATATGCACATGTCTGTACAAGTAAATAAATCCACCCGGGGACCGATTCTCGCCCCTGCGAATTGAAAGCGTAGGCGCAAAATATTCGAAGGCTTAGACAATTGTCGCATAAAAAAGTGATAAAACAACTCGACAAAGTCATTAGACATTTATTTTCTTATTCGAATGAGATCTAGCACGGCGTTCATAATACAGATTTTGGCTGCCGCACGACTTATTACGTAGAATTCCAAGTCATAAATCTTAGAGTCGTACACGACTTATTTGCTAATGAAGTGAGAATTGGCTCCCTGATCGGCTACCTGGTTGAGAGCGTTAATATGTTTAAAGTAATTTACAAGGCACAAAATCATAATAATTCAATTCCATTCATTTATTTCAAATATCAATATTCATATAAATTTGTTAGTAAATCATATTCTAGTGTTAGTACACATTCTTATTTTCACCATAACTATAGGGCACTAATATAGTCCCTCTGTAGGGCAAATGCCTAAAGGCCTAAAAGGCCTATGCCTTCTCTCAGAGACCGAGAGAGAGAAAGAGTATGGGCTTTTGTAATTTTTAAGCCTTAATATAATGTGAACACCTCAGATAATTGTAAGGTCTCCTTACGATGTTTTTCTTTAAAACACACTCGAAATATATTTTTTTATACAAAATTTACTTGCTTCGCTTTTGTACTTTTCTTCTAAGTGACGCTTCGATAATTTGGCTTCTATGAATCTTTTGTATTATATTAGTGACCTAACAGACCATGATTATGCAAATTACAATCGTATTAGGATGGTCTTACTGTCATAAAAGTGGTATGATTAACAATTCACTAGATTAAAACTGTCGAGAGACTTATTCGCAAGATAAGTTCAATTGTTTGTTACTATCTTGATTTTGGAAGCCCAAATTTGGGCGCTGAGATCCGCTAATCTTTAGCCCAGTATAAATAGGGCTTAGTTTTCAATGGCTTCTACTTTTTGGAGACAAAAAATAGACGCGTATTGATTGAGGGAACTAATTCAAACATCACGACGTGGATCCTATATATAGCTGCAAAATCCTGGTTGAATGATTAGAGGAAAAAAGTCGAAACTTTTTTACTTGGATGTATTTGTGTTGGAATAATGAACGGGCCCGATTTAGTTGACTCTAGCTGGTGCCCGCGACTTCATCTGCGCAGGATTAGTATTTCGAGTTACGTATATTATTAGCGTGGCGTAGAAAAGAACTAACTTTAAGACATTAAAATTGTCACATAAATAATTTTTGGATTGCATTTGAAACATATGACACAATATATTTATATGTGTAGCCTATGAGTTATTCTGATGTATAAGCTATATTGTTGAACTAAAGCTTTCGTAAGCACAACACATCGAGCAACCGACGACGCGAGCTCCGTCTCTGTTTGATAAGCTCTGCGAATCGGAGCGAACCCTGGTCGGACTTTTTAGATATAACAACACCGTAAGTAGATTCGGACTAAAAGTCTACAATATAAGCTATATTATTGTAAAGTTTCATTAAAATCTATTCAGTAGTTTTTACGTGAAAGAGTAACAAACATCCATCCATCCATACTTACAAACTTACGCGTTTGTAATATTAGTAGGATAGTAGGATCTAAAAACGTGCCAAGTGCTAGTCATACTCGTGCATGGAGGCTTCCGTAGCATTATATCGCATATCTAATTAGTCATGTGGGAAAAATATATTTTGTGATTGCCTGTGCCCTTTTCATTTCGATTCAATAATTATTCACCGTACATCTTCATTTACTTATAGAAAGACCTCTAGTTTTATTATTTTACCCTATTTTACTTTTAAGCAAACAAAATGAGCTGTGTTGGGTATAAAACTTTTTTTTTTATTTAGTGTCTTTTTTGTGAGTAAACGTGTTTTTTGGCTTAGTATTTACGTCCTGGCAAAGTTATGTCTTCTTTCATTCCGTTTCAGATCCGTAGCTGCATGTTGAGTCACACTCGTCGAGCTTTTGTACTTTCAGAATATCAATAACGTTTTATAGCAATCCGCAGTAACACAGTTATTATCAAAATATACTTAAAACTGTTAGTTTCAAAATGACTAAATTGTGAAGAAGAAGCTAGCAAAGCAACTCAAGCATATTTAAAAAAAAAAAGTTTAACCTAACAGAATTTTCAACTTAAAATATATTTCTCAGGAATGTGTTGGACTCTAGACATAATCCTCCTCTAAATACAATCTAATATTCTATGACAACGTTCAACCTTTCATCTGCCGACTGCTTTGTCAAAATTTTTTCAAAAAACTTTTGGTTTCTTGATCACTGTTGGGGTACGGGTATGCAGGAGCATTGCAGAAAAGTTAGGTCAATAGCTTACCGACCAATAAGAAGACTAGGTACTGTTAGAGAACAAATTTCGCAGTTTAGATCAGCACTTTGCCGACTTGAAGTGCAAACCAACTCCCTTTCGTGTTTTGAATACCTTTGTATCTGTATTCCCTAACAAATTATGCTAACAAGAGAATAATTGACATTCACTGTTTGTTGACCGAAGCAAAATTCAATAAGGATTGCTTTGAAATGCAAAATTCTCATAACCAAACGTTATTTTAAACGTTTTAGTTATTTAAGTATGTATATTATTATTTAAATATTTGTACCTTATATCGTAGGTAATTATAAGTAATCATGTTCTCGCACTCTTTTGCTGTTTGTTATCAATATAATTTTCGATTTAACTATTTATGTACATGCACCACGTACCGACTATATTCTTCATGCAATCCACTCCATCCAAAGGTTGTCTGGAAGAGATCGCTCGTAGCGATAAGACCGCCAATTGTATAACATTACTTAGATTTAAGAATCATGGTTGTAGTATTTTTTCTGGTTGTGCAATAAAGTGTTCTCTATCCATCTATCTAATGTCCCATTGACATATCAGGGAGCCGAGTCTTTTAAATGCATTTTTTACGTAGCCAATAAACGTCCCACTGTAGGGGACAAACCTTCTCTTAGAGAGAGAAAGTTGGGCTTAGTATCCGCGCGTGCCCACCGCGGATTGGCAATTTCAAGCGCTGAGGTAGGTACTTGAACTCAGATTTCTTTAAGATGTTTTCCTTTACCGTTTGCAAATGGTATTGCTACTATAACTTCACAAATGTACTTAACTTAGAAAACAAAGTCATAGGTACGTGCCCGCACTGGGAATCGAACCTGGGTCTCTTAATTCAGAGTCCACTGTTCTATCCACTGGGCTACCACCGCGCATAATTAATTAGAGTGATATTAGGACAGCAGATCTTCTCCACACTATTGGTAGTTAAATTATCAATGACATTCCAATTGTATAACCCGTCCAACTTAACTAGGCACCTGGCACCATTCGTCATCCTCGCGAAAGACGCCTATAAAATTCGTGGGGGTTATACCATTGGCATGACATTGTAATGGAATTACCTAGAACACTACGAAATAGCGTCAAAAAACTGTCATTAATGTTACCATGAACAACGATGCGTTTATTAGACTCTAGGGAGCAGTGGTTAGCCCTTACAGCAGCAGAAGCGGTATATGCTTGAAGGTCGTATTTCTTAACGATTCGCGATACTCATACATATATATTAAACGGGTCCAATTGCGATTATTTATTAGGTAAAACGTAACTACCGACGTTTCGGCAGCGTTACAGTTGCCGTGGTCTCGGGTAGACTAAAGTGGCGAGTACAGTCAATTATTGTGGTGGTCTTTTTTAATTTTTCGCAGCTGGCCGACACACAACACTCACTACGTCCACGGACAGGTTTGGTGATACAGATAAGCCGCGTGATTTGTATTTACTTAGCACTGGAAGACCTTCCACGTACTTGAAAGCTTGAAACCATCCTACATACATAACCTCACGCCTGTATCCCAGAGGGGTAGGCAAATTGATATTGATATTTGATATTTATTTATTCTTCAAACAATTTACATTGTATTAGAAATCTTATAACTAATCACATAAATAAATTAATTAAATTAAAATAAACAGTCCATATGAAGTAAATTCGATTCATGTCAATAAATAAAATAAATGTAACTAATATCAGCAAAAAAAGTCATCCAATGAATACAAGCATTTGGAGAGTAAGAATTTTTTAAGGATACTTAAAAATACTAGTTGAGTCTATCATCTTCAAACTTAAAGGCAACGCATTGTAAAATTTAACAGCTTGGTAGCGAGCACTATGTTCTACAACTTTCAACAAGGGAGGCACAGTATTGATGCGAACATTTTTGCTCCTCGTATTTAACCTCAGTACTTTGTCCTCTGGGGTCTCTTGTCTAGTAATCTGTTTTGCAAAATCGGACAATAATACATAATTATATATATAAAGAGGGGACGGTTAACACACCCAGCCTAGCGAAATGTTCTTTGCACGATATCCATGGTGGAATTCTGACAATAGTGCGTATTGCCCTTTTTTACAAGACAAACGCTTTTGTGAGGTTATACTTGTAGCTATTGCCACAAAATTTTATACTATATCGTAGCCTGGATTCAACTAGGGCGTAATAAACTTTTAGGAGATGATCCTGTGCTACTTCCTCTCTTAAACTTCTGAGTGCATAGCAGGCTGAACTTATGCTATTTTCTAGCGCTTGCAACTCCGGTTTCCAATTTAGACATGAATCTAGTCTGACACCTAAAAATTTAACCTCGTCTACTTGAGTAATAGTGCTGCCATTTATTGAGATATTAAGTCTATCATTATTTTTTGCTGTAGCTTTAAACAACATTAGATTGGTTTTATTTGTGTTTAATTTTAGATTGTTGAAGGCAAACCATGTATGAAAAGCTAACATAGCTTCCTTGACTTTGCCATTGAGATCATTTATATCGTCAGAACTAATAACAGCATTTGTGTCATCAGCATATAGCACTACATGTAGGTCTGGGATTTTGTTACTGATATAGTCAATCAGGTCGTTAGTAAATATTGTGAAAAGAGTAGGCCCCAATATAGATCCTTGTGGCACTCCGCGCGTTATCGTGTTGACATTAGATCGCGCCATATTTTCTATATTGTCATCGGTACATTTGATCTCTACGTATTGGCTTCTGTTATTTAAGTAGCTCTCCATTAAACCTAATCAGCCCTTCCGTACACCATAGTGTTCCAATTTTCTCAACAAAATGTGATGGTCGACAGTATCAAACGCTGAGCTGAGATCCAGAAAAAGCGCAGCAACCTTCTTTTTTTCTGAAAGATATCTCACCGTATCGTCGATCAAAGTTTCTACCGCATCTGAAGTACCAACCCCCTTCCTGTATCCGAACTGTCTTTTGTTTATTACGTTGTTTGAAGAAAAGTGCGTACAAAGCCTATGTTGCAGTAATTTCTCGAATATTTTAGATAGTGTTGGAAGAAGAGAAATTGGTCTATACATTTTGGCGTCCGTTTTGGAGCCTTTTTTAAAAACTGGTATCACTTTCGCCAACTTCAGTTGTTCAGGAAAAGTCTCGTTTTTAACACATTCATTAAGGAGATATGTGAGGGGCATTGCTAGAAGATCTATATTTTCCTTGACTACGCCTATCGTTATTTCATCCCATCCCGATGATTTCTTGTTTTCCATGGTAAGCACTAATTTTTGTATCTCAGACTGTGTGAACGCTATTCCATATCATTTGCTACAGTATTAACATTTTCTTTTAATAGCGACATAGCAACATTTGTGTCTACCAGATCATGCCCCACTCCTAAATTGAAATTTTCTGAAAAAACATTAGCGATCTCTTTAGCATCAGTTATTATTCTGCTATCACATTTTAAAATTATATTATCTGTTTTTGTATCGCTCTTATTTCTATGTCTATTAATGATTCTCCAAATTGCCTTGCTACTATAATTATTAAATGCTAATTCTTTTGCTATCGTCAATTTCTTCATATTTCGAATCACCTTGCGATATAGTCTGATATATGCCGTCTTGTAATTTTTTTATGAAATATCACTGTGAAGATTTAAATTATTCAAAATGCGTTTCATTTTACTTGAAGTTCTTATTCCTTTTGTTACCCAGTTTATTTGATTTACCTTTTTTATGTTAACTTTCCTTTTAACCTTTTTGAAACTGTCCCTGAAAATTTGGGTTATCTTGGAAAACAAAGTATTAATTCCCATACCATACCATTCTATAGCCTCCAATCGCTGGCGAAAAAGTGCTTTATTTTTATTGGAAAAACTTCGAGTGTACTTAAACAGCACTTTCTCCTTTTTTTCCTTAGCTTTAGTGACCATCGGACATGATAAATATGCATGACCGTCGCCTAGTCCATTGAAATTTACGTCAACTATTCCCAAATCCTCTATCATGAGATTAGTAAAAATATTGTCAATGCACGATTGAGAATCATTACGTCTAAAAGTAGGAGTGTTTACCAAGTGTCTAAAGTTGTAACAGGATAACAATGTAAGAAGTTCTGTTTTTTGTTTGCTATCTGACAGAAGATCAATATTAAAGTCTCCAACTATTAAACACTTTTTGTCAAATAAATTTTCTAATAGAGTTTCCAAGCTGATAAGGAAAGAGTCAAAGTTTTTACTATCCGGGGTACGATAGATACAGATAATGTTTATGCCCGTATCAACGTCCCTAACACCACAAATCTCAAAACTATTTATATTGTACATTTTACAACAATTTTTTAGTTCCTCTACTTTTCTGTCCTTTTGTGCCAATATAAGTGAACCCCCTCTCTTCTTGTTAGTCCTCGTATTGTATGATACCATATTGTAATCTGTTAGATTAAAAAGCAATGCATTGCCCTTATTAAGAAAATGTTCGCATATACAGAAAAAGCTAGGTTTGATAATAAGTTCATGGAGAAATAATTCAATTTCATCTCTTTTGTTCATGACACCGCAAAGATTCTGATAGAGAAGAAGTACATTATTTACTTTATTGACGAAAAAACAATTCTTCCTCAGTCTGTGTCTCTTTGTGAAAAATATTATGTATGCAGCGTGTCTGCGTCTCTACAGTTACCGAATTTTTGGGAGTTGTTTGATTCTCAAAGCATGTTTGCGTCTCTACACTTATTACATTTAATGGTCGCAGAAGTTTAGTTCCCCCCATGCTACTCTCCCGTTCTAGGGTAATCTGATTCCGTGCAAATTCCCCCTTATAATCAAGACGCAAAATTTCTCTGTGCAGGTATCTACTTCCTAATATTTTTTTGAAAATCCTATTGCCATCGTAGACATCCAAGAGCGAAACATGTGAGAAACGCGAGCTTACATGGTCCAGACATTGGTTCAACATGTGTTCATTTAAAAACTTAGCCAACCCAACATTACACAACACTATGTTAGTATATTTAGAGGCATTTAAACAGCAGTATAGAGTCGATTTTAGACACAAAGGGTCACAATCATTCGAACCCGCCAAGATTATTACAAAATCTCGGTCCGTGAGCTCCTTGCAGTCAGATTGGTACGAACTTAGAACTTCGGTCAAAGGCGCGTGCGGCTTGATTGTCGATGTGACTCTATGACGATGTGACTCTGCAAAGACCAGGGACTGCCACTTGCCACGATCCTGACAGATCACCTTCGCTTCATCAACGTTCATAAGTCATTGCATGCACGCACGCCGGTTCTGGGTACTTTTTATCTTTCCCTTTGCTAATACATCCCCTATTTGGTCGATGTAAGTCCGTCTGGTAAACCATCCTCTCTGTTGAAATTCTTTGGTGTTTTAATTTCAATTTTTTCTCGAACGATTTTCCGATAATAATGCCGATCGGTCGAGAAAACTTTCGGTCGATTAGACTCGTTTAGTATAAAACTATGCTTGAAGGTCACCAGGAACATAACATTATATCGCTTGGTGGGCTTTCCTTATGTTCTACTAAGAATCTTTCGTCTGCTACCTTTGTTCTCGGTTGAGGAAAACGCAGTGAATTAAGTTAATTCTTAACTTATTGCTGATGCCTACTTTGGACAATGGTTAAACCTCGTCATACAGCGAGGCAATGCCGCCAGCTATCTCCGTACTCTAACGCCCGACGGCGATCTGCTGGCTCAAGTATTTTATTTAAATTAGTTTTAGGTATAGAGTCGTTTACATTTTTAATTAGGTTTTTTTTATTTTTTTTATGATGATAAGTATAATCACATCACGCTATATCACATCATCACACTTTATACAATACAAAATACCAAAATCTTTATTCTTTATCTTCATTATTTTTTGGTACATAGTAATTGGAGTCACCTTTTAAGCATACAATGCCCATCTCGTTTAGTTTGAGATGATATTACGAACGAAAATAATAAATTTGTTACTTCTTCACGTCTAAACGGCTGGAGCGATTTTAAATAAGAAGTTAGCTGACACCCTGGATTAACACATAGTCAAACGTTTACTGCTGAAAAATATCTTATTACCATGGAAAACTTGATACACCACAGGCATCACAGCGGGGCACAGCTAATTATAATATAATAAATATAAAATAGTAGATTGTTAACCGAGGGTCGAAAGAATCAATTCCGGAGGTATTTAGACGCCCGCCCGAGCGCAGTGAGGGCCTATAGTCCGAGTAGGAATTGATTCGTTTACCCGTGTCAGGCGTCCGTCACTCGCTCAAGGTCACGTGTTATATACCTGCCGCTCGGCGTATCGTCCACGATACAACCGACAAAGGGCCGCTACTGAGCCCGCCTGAGCGCTCGCACCGCACGTTTCCCGCGTTTACTACTCGAAATGCCCCAACCACGTAATTATTGTGCAGTGGATGGGTGTAAAAGTAAAAAAAACAAATGAAGAATTATAATTTTTTCACTGCCGAGAGACGAAGAAAGGTAAGCAGTATTTTAAATCTTATATTTCTTTAAACATTTAGGTAGGTAGGTACTATAAAAGTAAAATAAATACATAAAGGTAATTGCTTTTTTTTTGTGGACTTGTTAATTTTGAATCTAAATAACCACATCCTTTCTAACATTATTATGCGTAAGTGTCTCTGTCTGTCACGTTTTCACGGCTGTACTGTGGCTATACCAAAAAATTTAAAGAATGCACAGAAATCGTCGTAAATTGATGGAAAATGCCGAAAATAACAATTTTATAATAGATGGATAAGTAAGATGGGTAGTTACCATCGATAAAATATTACTAAAGTAGTAATATTTTATCGATGGTAACTACCCATCTTTGTCGTGCATGTATTTGTTTTTCACGACTCCACGACTTTTAGCAACTGCTAAAAGTCGTGGAGCGAACTATTATAAAATTGTTATTTTTGGCATTTTCCATCAATTTACGACTATGATTGCTGTGCATTTTTTAATTTTTTTGGTATAGCCACAGTACAGCCGTGTAAACGTGACAGACAGAGACACTTACGCATGATAATGTTAGAACGGATGTGGTTATTTAGAATCAAAATTAACAAGTCCACGAAAAAAAGCAGTTAAAATATTACTAAAGTAGTAATATTTTATCGATGCATAAAATATTACTAAAGTTAATATTTTATCGATGGTAACTAACCCATCTTTGTCGTGCAAGTATTTGTTTTTCACGACTCTACGACTTTCAGCAACTGCTAAAAGTCGTGGAGCGAACTATTATAAAATTGCTATTTTTTGCATTTTATCGATGGTAGTTACCCAGTTAATTTAATTTAGGATCAACTAAATTGGCTTTTTAGTGTTTCGTAGTTAGAAACAAAACATGTACAACAAACATGGATGTCAAATATTTACGTATTTCTCGAATTCAAACCAATATAATGTGGTCGACTCTGACCGCCACGCCCAATCCAAAAACTAAAATCAGTTTTGTCTGTCCCCTTCTTTTTAGATATTTGTCTAGGAATAAAGAGGGACAAATAGAACCCATTCCGATTTCAGGATTAAACGTGGCGGTCAAAATCGCCCACAATGACGAAAAATTAAGTTTGATACCTTAATGTTTGCTTTCCAGACGCCGCAATTAGCTTGAGATAATGTTTCGTAGTTAGAAACAAAACATGTACAACAAACATGGATGTCAAATATTTACGTATTTCTCGAATTCAAACCAATATAATGTGGTCGACTCTGACCGCGACGCCCAATCCAAAAACTAAAATCAGTTTTGTCTGTCCCCTTCTTTTTAGATATTTGTCTAGGAATAGAGAGGGACAAATAGAACCCATTCCGATTTCAGGATTAAACGTGGCGGTCAAAATCGCCCACAATGACGAAAATTTAAGTTTGATACCTTAATGTTTGCTTTTCAGACGCCGCAATTAGCTTGAGATAATAGAAGGCCTGATCTCTATTAACAACTCAAACAAAATCAGCTTGTCATTTTATATTACGTATTTTTGACAAATATGGTTATTTCACAACATTCGTTTTATTACAGTAATAATCATAGGTACAACCCTAGCGCATTCGTGCGATGACGCGCTTGCACGTGAGTCGCACGGTGGGCAACACAATCTCGACTCTTTGAACGGGTACTTATGGTATATTTCTCCTCGCTGTGAACAGTAGTTATTATTATTAAGATTTTGTAGGCTATTATAGCGTAGGTATTTTCGCTTTAGTATGGGAGTGATGTATCTGTTACGTAGTAACTATTATCTAATCTGTGCCCGTGTTAAACACTCTACTTTTCATTTCGTATATGAGGAAAATAAAAACTTATTTTTAATATTCAAATCTTAGCATAAAAGATTATTACCTATTTTTTTGAATTCCGTCATAGATACATATATAACAGATTAGTATCCCGCCAAATTATGTCGACTTTTTTAATTTTAAATATGGAACTCACCGCGTAATTGTTGCGGCTTATTCCGCTCAAATAAGTTTGCGCTAAGTTCACACTGGCTGTTTAGAAACTCACATGGCCGCAGCATTTTTTTTATTAGTTTTTTTTTTTCATAAAACGCTTCACAGATGACAGTAGTTTTATTTTTAAAGTCCATTCCGGCCCTTTCCGGCCCAGTTTTTCCCTCTTTATGGAGGGAAGCAGCATTTTCCACCCAATAATGAGATAAAAATAACACTACTTTCAGAGTTTAAGTAAGGAAAAAATCTTAACTGCATTAACGAATGTTTCTATACTTTGTGTGCTTTGTTGCAATATCCAGTCAAAAGAAGTTTCATCATTGGCAGTCTGTGATCGACAGTACATATTTCACATAAATAATGTGTTACAACTCAATATCGTTAAAACCGCAGAGACGGGTTTGAACAATAGATTTGTAATATTCGCTATAAGTTACGACCTCTGCAGTGTAATTTTGAAACTATTAGCGATGTCTCGAAGGAATTACTTTAACTGTAGGTATCGTTGATGATTTAAAGGTAATATAACATATTTGTAGGCATATAGTAATTGCAGATTTTTGGTTTGGATCTTTGAGTCAAATTTCAACGTGGTAGGAAATACCACGACGTTGAAAAGCGTTTTTAAGTGGTCTGTGGTCCGATATGCATTAAAAAGTGAATAAATATTTGAGATGCCAGTTGTTTTCAATTTAGTGTCATATTTTATGTTTCGAATAATGGCTAAAACATCATCTTAAAAAACGGTGGGAAAATTCAAAGTCACCTTCGAAGTATTGTCAAAAATCTGACTATTGTCCTGCGATTAGACCCGTTTAATATATTATTATAACTATGTACAGCGGTGGTAGCTCAGTAGGTAGAACAGTGGACTCGCAAGCGAGAGACCCTGGTTCGATCCCCAGTGCGGGCATATATCAATAACTTTGTTTAATTTCAAATTACATTATAGAATTTCTAGTTGCCATAACACATGCTAACTGTGAAGGAAAACATCGTGAGGAAACCCGCGGCTCGGTTGGCTCCGCACGTATTGACTAGTCTTTCCTGTGGGCTAGGCCGACTTTGCTGTCAGGATGGTATAGGTGCTGGGGCAAGCCCACACCATCTGAAACCATGTCCCACGCATCCGAGTGGTCCCTTCTCCCATCTAGTGTGAATGAAGATGCCACTGGACGCTGCATAAATCATCTCATTACGTAGATGCAGAGGCCAATCTATGTGTGAGCATTGCAAGTCATTAAGAAATACTATTGTCAAAAATCTTACGCGTTATTTATACGGCTCTACGCAGTCGTCGCCATCGTGTCCTTGTGCGAACGATTTATGTTCGCGTTTAGTTTAGCATTGCACAAGTAACACTCAGTAGAATGATTACGATGTTATTTCCATCGACGCGCGCTGGATGTCGAATGACTCATTTCAACCGACTGTCATATGGGGCAGTAGACACTTTTAACATTGTAACACACTTACCGCTTAACCTACTGATTTCAGTGGTTCCAATTCTCATCGTCTTCAGTTCGGGTTATATTGTTTTTGTTGAACTAACCCGTGCTGAAGACAATTTTAAAAACCTATTTAGAGGCTAAAAAACCCGCGACCTCTGTATAACTGTACAAGCGCTCTCCCTGAGCTGAGCTTATGGGCAAGTGCCGACATCAGCGAAATTTCGAGCCTCTTTACTCTCTGTATTATTTACAGGCAGCGACATCTGGCTGACATCTTCAAGTTTTTCTACAGTTTTTTTTATGTGCCCTCGATTGTGTCCGTTTGTTATGCAACGGCCTCCCCATTCGCTTTTCACTCTTCCTTCTTCCAGGCCACCTCCTGCCAACCTGGTAAGAAGGTCGTAGGATCGTCCCGCCTAACAGCCCACTCAACAGGGCAATATAAACGTATCTCTGCAGGGTATAGGCCTTCTCTTAGAGAGAGTGTGGGCTTAATTACCATTAGTGCCCATCGTGGATTGGCAATTTCAAGCGCTGAGGTATTTGAACACCTTAGACACTCGGGTGTGTGATTTTAACTGAACAGTTAAAATTGTTTTACTACTTTAGTTACCACGGTTAGCCGCACCAATCCAGAGTTAATCTTATGCATCGTTCCAATTCCAGAACTCTGTAGTAAAAAAAGTTATCCTGCTAGGATTTCTGTGGAACTTGTAACAGGATGGATGGATGTAACTTTGTATAAACAGAACTTTATTCAGCATCTTTCAGACTGTTGATATGCAATTTAAGTTGTTCTTTCCCTATATGAGAGAATATTTTACCTGTATAAATTTACTGCTGCAACATTTCCTTTCTTTCTTTGGTTCAATATGTGATACTTTGTATGCTTCTGTACATACAAAGTACTACAACATACGCTTATAAATTAATTATGTATCTACCTGCCTATCAAATGAAGAGTGAATAAGAGAAATCATGTTTTTATACATAATACCGTATAATTTTATCGCTGCATGTATCCACTAACTCATAGCTTTTTAAGCCTAGTCTAAAGCTGTCCTTAGAGCGCAGGATGCGTGGCCCACGCGCAGGGCAAAGCGTTCAAGGCGTTTGCGCGCAAGATATTCACGATTGCGTGCGCAACTGCAAATCAATGCGCCATCGCCATCCCGCCTGCGCGTCTATTGACACTTGCGCTCGAGAATGCAATCTATAGAAATTAACATTAACTTCGCGCTAACCGCAGAGGATTCTGTTGAAATCACAGGTGTAAGACATTTGATGAAATATTAGACTTTGTATATATAGCTGCCTGGGATAAATTGCTTTTAGTAATAAGGCCGCCAATTGTACTATATTTTTATATAATTTCTGTTTCTGTAATTTTTATCTACAATAAAGAATGTTCTATCTATCTTATATGGTACCACTATACCTTTTACAATCCACTTGCACAAACTCCGGCAAATTTTGTAAACGTATTTTTGCGGTGTCGCAAAAATAATAGACGATTCATTATTTCTTATCTTTTAGCTGTTAACTGTAAAAGGAGACATAATAGTTGTGCCTGAGTATGTAAGGTTGAACACCAAAATCTGTGCTTCAGCGCTAGAAATTGCCAAACCGCGGTGAACATGTAATGTGATGAAGCCCAAGTATAATTTATAAAAAAATAAGTATTACATGTTGGAGAAGTTCTTTAAGATAAACGCATTTGAGGTTCTTATAGCGTTTTAATTTGTATGGAGTTCGTGACATCCTATTCTAAGACGGTTTCAACATTGTATCGTGTGCTATAGTGAAATCACACATACATAACCTCACGCCTGTATCCCAGAGGGGTAGGCAGAGACCAGGGACTGCCACTTGCCACGATCCTGACAGATCACTTTCGCTTCATCAACGTTCATAAGTCGTTGCATGCACGCACGCCGGTTCCGGGTACTTTTTATCTTCCCCTTTGCTAATACGTCCCCTATTTGGTCGAAACCCTATAGTAAAATCGATTTTAGTAAATAAAAAGACAACTCTCTTTCTCTCTCTCTAGGTTCTACACTATGCTTTATGTTATGTATGATATCCACATCTTAGTTCTGATTAGTGTCATAGTTGTTGTCACATGACAGACTGTCAATCCATAATAGGTTTGATGTTACCTCGTACACCCCAGAGCAATGAATAAAGGGTCACTGACCAAATCATTGCTTCAATTCAATTCAATTTATTTCAACGTAAAGAATTTACATTCTGTTTGCTGAATGTCAAAGTACAATGTAACATGAAAGTGAAAGCCGCCGCCTTCGGGCCGTAATGTAGTGGAGAAAAAGGCAGCGGGAAAAAAAATCACTCTGACCATCTTTTCTCAAGTCCTCTTAAATCTAATACATTAGATACCACCTATACACATAAGATTCCATGATTGCCATTAATAACTTTAAATGCTAAGGCATTATAATTTTTTTATAATGCCTTAGCTTTTAAGCAAGGATGGATATTTGATTAATTTAGTAAAGAGCACAGACAAGCCTCGTTGGTCGAGCCGTTAAACATTTGACTTCCAATACAGAGGTAGTAGATTTAATTCCCACTTGGGTATGTCGTAAGTACACTGGTTTATGCAAACGACCTCGGTCAGAATATTATGTCCATGTTTGTAATGTCATTGTCATTGCTGGATGCGGCAAGCTGAAGACAGACCGCTATGGCGCTCATTAGGGGAGGGCTACGTCCAGCAGTGGACTAATATAGCCTGAAGAAGAAGAAGATGTCATTGTCTGTTCACTTTATCACAAGGTATCCTAGGTCGAGACAAGTCAGACTAAGAAAACAGGCGTAGTCTTTCTATGTATACAATACAGTCTTGTACACTTTTTCATTGCTCTCCAGTGCACAATACTCTACTATCAAAGCGTTTTATGGGAACTCTACACATCGCTGACCCACATACTTGCGTTACTTAGATCAATTGACACTTGGTCCCATAAAACGCGGTATTCAAAGCGAGCAACGACGCCGATATCACAAATTAAACTCCCATTAATTAATAGTCCACTATTAGAATGATAAATACCCAATAACCACGCTCAATTACCTTTAATGTTAATGATTATAATGTTAGGTGAGATGATTTATAACGAGGAATAAATGTGTTTACCCATTGACTGCAAAGCGACTAAACATCAATGAAAAATCTTGTGGATGACGTGAGCCAGCGTGACATGACGTGTCTTAGCGTAGCGTAACTGATTATTACGTTCGTTCGTTCGACCGTACGTTTGTTCGATCGATCGTTCGTTCGTTCGTTTATTCGATCGATCGTTCATTTGTTACACTTTCTTCTCATGTATCCTACAAACGTCACATCACATGCCTTCTCTCAGAGAGAGTATGGGCTTAATTATCACACGTGCCCACCGTGAATTACCAATTTCGAGCGCGGCGGTATTTGAAAACCTAACACACTTAGGTAGGTTTCCTCACAACGTTTTGCTTTACAGCTGTTACACTTGATTGCACAAAAAAAAATAACCAAAATTAACAGGCTGATGTAATTAATTATTGGCTGATGGAGGCGCTCATGGCCTGATGATACAAAGCTCTCGTGATTGGAATCAATCACTTGGGTTAAGCAACAACGGACGCGGTAATATGCTGGATGGGTGACCACCCCGTGACTACTGCTATTGGCATTTTTCCCGAGCGCTAGCTTTTCGCAAGGCACATAAAGCCATTGGTGCCGGCTGTCATGTAATGGCCGTCGTTAAGCCAAGTCAGAGGCCTTCTTCTTCTTCTTCTTCTTCTTCAGGCTATATAAGTCCACTGCTGGACATAGCCCTCCCCTAATGAGAGCCATAGCGCAAGGTTGTGCCATCATTGGGTTGTGTCAGAGGCCTTATGGGCGGCCTAATAACTTCTGACAGAAAGGCCCGCCACTGTGTTACAATCCTCCACGAACCCGGACATAGCTCCCATGGTGGAGTATGGCCTAACCTTCCTGCGATGCAGGAAGAGTCCCGTGCCCCAGCAGTGGGGACATACCAAGAGTTGATATTGACACAGGTCGACGTCCTCTCGACTGTACTATGCCACGTAAGACAATAATAAATACTATGCAGCGATGCATTAATGATCCAGTATTATCTCACCTCAGTAATTACGTCTCAATCTAGTAACTCCTACGTATTGTAAGTAAAGTTATTGCCACTAATTTGTATCAGGTTCGGTGAAATCGATTAAGTTTTATAGGCAACACTGCATCACTGTTTACCACACACGATGTAGTTTTTTTTTGTAGAATGCCGCCTTTTTTTTGTACATACTTTGGGAGTAAAATCGCTCTAGGGGGCACAAAAAACGTAGAATGTTTATTTTGAAGAATTCATCATATTTTTGTTTTGATTTGCCGAAGACCTGTTTGATTTTTTGGTTCATATTTGCATAGCGTGAGATATTATCTTACCAAGTTTGAAATAAGAGAGAAGTATAAAATAATCAAAGCTTATATGAAGTGTGCTGGCCATAGCTCGCGAAGAACCGACAACTTCTTGAGTGGAGGAGTGGAGACCGCGACTCGGCAAACGTAGTGTAGGACGCCCTCCGACCAGATGGGATGACGATCTGCGAAAAACTGCAGACAGATGCTGGATGCGGCAAGCTGAAGACAGAGCGCTATAGCGCTCATTATGTGAGAGCTATGTCCAGCTTCCTCTTCAGGCTATACTACATAATATAGCCTGAAGAGGAAGAAAATGTGAGGCACACAAATCTTTAACAATACATTGCAAATACTCACGCCTGTATCCCGCAGAGGGAGGCAGAGACCAGGGTAAGCCACCCGCAACGATCCTCACAAACCTCCTCTGCTAAATTCGTTTATTCGTTCGTGGTTGCCTGCACGCACGACGGTTCAAGTACTTTGTCTTGTCCTACTCTGTCATATCATGATCGACTTTGTTATGTACAACGAATTGTCATAGTAAATAATGAAGTGTACTTTTATGAAATATGCCCCTAATGGTCTACCCCGACCAGACTTAGTTCGACCAAATATTTGGTCGAACTTCACGAGATAGAAATTTTAAGCGCTGAGGTAATAGTTAAATAAGACACACATAGCCAATTTTTGAACTGAGAATTTCCTTAAGTTAATAGTTAACTGTAATGCCATCTCTTTGGTGTGATATTCAAAGAAAAGAGCATGACAGAATGTTAGGAACGTCGATCAGAGAGCGGCCCTCGGAGCATTCTTTCACTGTACTAACATTCGAGTTTTGCTATGATAATTCGATGGTAATTGCAAAGTAGATTAACCAGTGGGGCTCATATGGGTGATCCAGTACAAACGTAAGTAGGTTTGAAGCGATATTCCTTATAAAAAAAAAACGATAGTCTTGCCGCCTGAATAAAAGTATGGCACAAAACACCAACAGTATTTCACAGGCTTTTAACTTTTGCATAAAAAGTTTCGGATTGTTTTATGTTGAATAGTTTTAGTGGGTGTGCGGGCACGTCATAAAATTCAGGTAGTATTTAGGTCCCACGAGATTCTCAGAATATTTTCGTAGCTCTGTTGTAGGATGTTTATGCTTGACAGTGGATATTAATATGGACTGTTGAATATTTAATTTGTGGGCGTGTTTTTTTTCAATTGATATGTTTGGCATGATGTTTATTTACCCTTGAATACCCCTGATGTTTATTTCTTTTATGTTTTGTTTTGGTCAGACAATGTGAGGCTGTTTTTTTTTACAATAATGGTTTTTTTTACCTTTATTAAAACGTGTATTAAAGTAGATTATAAGCCCCTATATAACGCGCACCCAATCTGGAAGGATTCTTAATTTCTTAGCTGTCGAATTCTGTACTAATTGCTACTGCAAACATCATCATCTCATTATTTGGCCCGTGATGAGTATGCCAAAAGACGAATAACTTACAACGATTTCAGTAAAGATTACGGGGCCCTGTTTCATAAAACTACAATCGTTATCAACCCTTGTATGTCCCCACTGCTAGGGCACGGGTCTCTTCCTGCATCGCAGGAAGGTTAGGCCATACACCACCACGGGGGCCAAGTCCGGGTTGGTGGAGGATTGTAAGACAGTGGCGGGCCTTACTGTCAGAAGTTATTAAGCCGCCCATAAGGCCTCTGACATGGCTTAACGACTGCCATTATATGACTACAATACTTAGTGTATTTTGACAATTTGTAGCATTCGTTGTGTTGCGGAGAGCCGAAGATCGGGCTCAGTGGCGTGTCTTGGAAGAAGCCTATGTCCAGCAGTGGACTGCCACCGCTTTATTATGATGATGATGATGATGATGATGATGATGATGATGATGATGGTATTACATTAACCCACAGATTAATAAGTTGGCTCTTCTACTCAATATACCTCGAATTGTCATAACTACGTTGTAGCCTTATGAAACTTTAATTACTGGTAACTGGTAAGCAATACAAAGATATATATCTAAAGCCTTGCAATAACATTGAACTTAAAACTACCAGTTATTTGAACATAATAAAAACATAGGACCTCTTTGAATGAACTACAATCCATATTGGCACAGTTGCTGGCTTTCAATAGCACAACTGAAGGTCTCTCCTATTGTTATAACTATATAACGTTATTACCAACAGCTGTTTTAACTCATTATGCTATTGAATAAACTTTTTCATTGTTCGTTTCGAATTAAACACGAAACTGGGTTATTGTCTGGGCATGTTGGCATTTTTGTGTTGGCAGGGCGCTTTAGAGATACTAGTATTTTTGTTCTTTTGTTTACATAGCCAATATTTTACGGTGCATCACTTTCATAGTTTTCACGACATTTAGGGCTAGTATCTGAATCGAGAATTTTACTAAGTTAATATTTAACTGGTGTGGTGTCGGCCTAGAGAATAGCACCAACCCAAATTCATCCCGCGGGTGTCGTAAAAGGCGAATAAGGGACACAAACCGGGGGTGGGCAGCAGCGCCCCCTGCAGTACAAATCCACCAAACTGCGATCCCCAATCCGCATGCCCAGCGTAGGGATTATGTGTAGTACCCCCCAATGATGGCACAACCTTGCGCTATGGTGCTCATTAGGGGAGGGCTATGTCCAGCAGTGGACTAATATAGCCTGAAGAAGAAGAATATTTGACTACAGTGCTGTCTCTTTGAATTTTTCAGCAAAATGCGTGACGTGACGTTACTTAACTATTTACTTAGTGAAATTGTTTATTCAGGAAAGGGCCCTTAGAGCCTTATTTCACAGCTACAATTCATGTTTTGCTATGACGATACAATGTTATTTGCAAAGTCGGTTTACCTTTGGGCCTCAGATGAGTGACCCTGTACAAACGTAAGTAGGCTTGGAATAGTATCCCTTGTCATAATAAACAATATTCTCTTCGCCTGGATAAAATTATTGGATAAAACACAAACGGTACCTATTTCAAAGGCTTTTAACTTATGCATAAAAAGTTTTGGGTAGTTTTAGTGAATTACACTAAAGTTGACACTTACTTAAGTCTTTACAAGTGTCACGCTCTTTTCTGAGAAATTTCGAAGAGACAGCACTAAATTTAACTATTTACTTAGCGAAATTCTCAATTCAGAAACTGGCCTATAGAATCCTCTTCAGCTTCATCAATATTCACGCTCGCCAGTTCCTTTTTTTCTTGCTGTTCAAACGATCCCAATAAACTTAGTATAGAAACACGCAGTATTTTTTCGAGCGCTTCCGTGCTTCATGTAATGGCAGCCGTTAAGCCATGTCAGAGGCCTTATAGGCGGCTTGATAACTTCTGACAGTAAGGCTCGCCACTGTCTTACAATCCTCCACCAACCCGGACTTGGTCCTCGTGGTGGAGTCCGTCTTCTATTAAGGCGCTGGGCGGTCCTAACTAGCGCCAGCAATGGAATAAAAATTATACCTTTTTTATAATAGGATTTTTTCAAAAATTAAACATCGAAAATAACTGTTTTTAGAACATACAGCTTAGAACCTATTGTCAACCTCCTAGGAATTTAATTAATTCCGCTACCCGCTGTAAGCGGCCGTTTTTGGCGGAAATCAATGGGAACCTAGGTTCTAGACTGGTTTTAAAAATAGTCGTCACAGCTGTTAAGATTCTTGATATTCACTTTTTGAAAGAGACGTCTTATAAAAAAAAATGTGACTTTTATTCCATTGGTGGCGCTAATTGACACCGCCCAGCGCCTTAACGGTAGAAATCAAGGGCCTCGATTCTGTGAGTGCATTATAATAAAAACTGTACCGTGGTCTCGGTCTCGTGGTCTTCCGGGACCACGGCACATACTTCAAAAAGTCCCGAAACGTCCGAAAATTGTAAAAATGTAAAATTAAACGAGTAAAATCCGTGTAAATACAGTTTTTATTATGTCTAGTGCTCGTGTTAACCTTAGATAATACTATAGTGCATTACAGTAAAATGACAGACACATGGTCGGATCACGTGACGTGTTTTTTCACACCATTGATGCCTAGAAGGTTCGATGTGTGTGCGCGCGTAGACTCGAAGCAGCAACGAAACCAAAACACCATGATCATGCAATGGAAATTGTACCACAATGCATTATCAGAATCTAGGCCCAGATCGAATGGCCAATTAATTATGCCCGCTACCAGCCGTCCAGTGGCACTTCCTCCATTGTCTAAGACAACAATGATAAAGCCGTCTGATGCAATTGGACCGGAAAGAAAAATGAGGTAAACCGACGTAACGCCTAAATCTCAGAGGCTTTGTTTGAATGTGTGATGCAACTACGCAAGAGAAGCTGGCGGGCATTCCTTTTTGTTACAAAATTTCGGAGGAAAAACGAGATAACTTTTGTGTGGAATTTCACGTTGTAATGTTGCAGAATGTTTGTTATTTTAGTGGAGTTTTAGGGTTCCGTAGCTGAAGGGTACTAAAAGCGAGAGAGCTAAACTTGATTTCCAGTACGGGCATGTACCAATAATGACTTTGTATTTTGAGATATGTACAGCGTTTGTAAAGTTATCATTGTAATACCAACCGCTAACGGTAAAGGAAAACTTCGTCAGTGTTAAGCACCGTATGGTGCCCTACTTTTCTATTTTAATAAAAATATACTTCTATTTATAATTCCATGTTTATTCGATCATAGCATTTTCACAAAACTATTAATACTAGATAGACAGAAACTAAATTTAAGTCTGACATAAGTAAAAAAGACAACGTGTATAATAAGTCATAATAAACAATAAAAAAGGTCTGTCGCCAACAGTCAGGAAACCTAAGTTTCTGAGGTGTTCAAATACCTCAGCGCTTAAAATTGCCACTCAGCCACGGGTACGCGTGGTAATTAAGCCCATACTCTCTCTCTCTCTGAGAGAAGACCTGTGCCCTGCACTGGGAAGTTTATAGGCAAAAAAGGCTGAAGGGTGCCAATGGAAACCTATGACAAAGTAAGTATTATCTAATGCATACTATACAGAGTATTATCTCTTGATGTTTTTCCCGCCCTATGGTCTCTAGCCTTTCCGGTTTCTACACGATATATTTTGGAGGGTTTGCACAGAGACAACACGATCTAATAGCCCCATTCCCTTTCTACTATCGGACCACCAGACGGCTGTTTCATATATCGTTGAAATTCCGCGGATTCCCACCAAGCTATTCGCGAATACTTTTATAGTTAGAACGGCAAAGATGTGGAACGCGTGCGGTTGTTTGTTTTCCAGAGACATAACCTGGAAGTCTTTAAAGCATTTAATTAAGCTTTAACCGGCAAAGAGTTAAGGGTTAAAGAGTTAAATGGCATTTAACGGGAAAGCACGTAACATCTTAGTCCCTGTCTTCGCGTCATCAGGCGTACCTGGGGCCAAGTTACAACCTATCCTAGTAAAAAATACTTTTTTTGCAGAGCATGTATTATGGCAAATTACTTAATAAAAAATATACTTAAATAGGGTGTCCATTTCAATGAAGAGTGTTTTGTGGCGTTTTTTTTCTCGTAAAAACGGTAATAAATACAAGTGTTGAACTTATTATTAGTGCAGACAACTGACTAACAAAAATGGCCTTATTTATTAAAACAAGTTTGAATTGGTCTGCGGTGGAAATTTTAGTTATAACTAATTTTAGATTTTACATTTAGTTCTTTAAATTATAAAACACTATTTAATTAGACATTTTATGCAAATAAATTTAAATTTAATTTCGCAAGGAAAATAAATAATTATACAAATATATATTACACAGATCTCGTTAGCTCCATACTAAGTACAACTAAATTACTTTTGTTGCTAACTCACGATAGATTTAATGCAATAAATACATAGATAACATCCAAGACCCGAGACAAACTAGAAAATTTCGTTTCCTAGGAAAAAAATTCTAATCACAGTGTAAATGAATTATCGTAATTATTTAGACCGGCAAAGTGCATTACCAAACGTCTTATTTTTCTAGGCTACATAAAAGTCCGAATAATTTTCCCATTTCTTGATACTTGTTTAGAAGAATTAGTTTGTACAGTTTGGATTACGTGGTAGTACGGAACCCACACGGCATGAGTCTAACTTGCACTTGGCTGGTTTTTACTTTGCAACCGAGAAAGACTAAGCACTTCTACATCTAAATGAAAGACAACTTGCATGTATAGTGAACAACACAGTGAAAGTCTCTAACTCTATTATTTTTTCTTTATTTTCAGGTAAGTTTCCAAAGTTGTCTCCAGCCAAAATCCTTCTGATCATTTTGGTAAGTCACTCAAATACAAGAATGTTCACTGATTCCATTGAATTCTACTGAATTTCAGTTCATAGATTTATTACGAAAATTCTTTATTCATCCGTGTTTTTCTACTTGCCACACATTGACAAAGTTTTTAGGTCCATGTTTTCTCCAAAATCATCTACCGACACCTAGTTTGACTTGTAACGTTCATTAAGCCGCAGTTTCTGTGCTATTTTGAATCGTTGTTAGGACTGCTGTCTCTGCTGGACATATCCCTCCCCTAAAGAGCGCCACGTTGTGCTATCATAGGTGCCTATAATCCCTACGCTGGGCACACGGGTTAGGGCACAAATTAAACAGGTACAGATAGGAATCGACCAATAGAAAGGCCCGGAACGTAGTGGATTGACGTGACCACCATCCGTAGTGCATTCAGCACCCTATAGTCGATAAAAAATGTATCGATATGCTAGGGATGCCCACCACACTATCGATACTATTCTACTGTTCAGAGAACCATTATTAATTTTTATGGGAAATGAAAACGATAAAAGTCAGAAGTAATTTTTTTTATTCAAGAAATTCAATGAAATAGATTTTTTTCAAAGTAGCATAGTAACTGCGGCTTTATAAACGTTACACGTCAATCTAGGCGTCCATTTGAAAATCTAGATCATTTTGGAGAAAAAAAACTCCAACTTATTCTTTTCAAAGTCCTTAGTTAACAGCGTTTACACAATTATTATAAAACAGTACATAATATGTTCTGTTTAAACACATATTATGTGTCATCTAAATAACCCTTTATGCTATAGTAGCCCTTTTGGTTACAAAGTATACCTTGCACATTTTTGAACCGCATTTCAGGCAAGCTTTAATATATCTTTAGAGAATTTATTATTAACGTAAACAATGGCCTATGAAGGATTTACCAATCTTTGCAAGCCTATATCTTGGAAACGAAACTTTATGGTTATTTCTAGTATTTAAATATTTACATTGTATGTACAAGAGAATGGCGAAGAAACTTAATGGATCATCATTTGAACAGTTCTTAAAAATAAATTTACAATTTACAGAAAGTAATTGCAGTATCAAAATTAATACTTATTCCAGACTTAATACATAATATGAGTACAGAATAAATAACTTCCTCTTCCACACAACAAAATCGCTTGACCTGGTCCCAAACTAATATACCCTGTACTAAGGTAACTAGGCAAGGACATCACAGATATGAAAATACAGCCAGAGTGGTGCTACTTGTACGGCGGCCCCAGTGGGAATCGAACCCACGACCTCTGCTTTGGTACCCACATACCTTAACGGCTAATCCAATGAGGCAGGCATATAGTTCTAACATTAACTATATACTAAGATTTGACAATGATATCAAATTGATCTTAATAAACATAGAATTAATACAGAATGGTTTTGACATTACGGAAATTGATCATAAATTAATATTTACAGGCTGAATACATTTTCGAAGTAAAGAATGTTCTGGCATTACCAACATAAGATTTGACGACTTACAAATCAAAATTAATAATTACAGAATGAATAGATAGTGAACATTGTTACAATGCATCGTATAATTGGCGCCACTTGTACGGCGGCCCCCAGTGGGATCGAACCCACGACCTCTGCCTTGGTACCCACATACCTTAACGGCTAATCCAACGAGGCAGGCATATAGTTCTAACATTAACTATATACTAAGATTTGACAATGATATCAAATTGATCTTAATAAACATAGAATTAATACAGAATGAATGGTTTTGACATTACGGAAATTGATCATAAATTAATATTTACTGGCTGAATACATATTCGCAGTAAAGAATGTTCCGGCATTACCAACATAAGATTTGACGACTTTCATATCAAAATTAATAATTACAGAATGAATAGATAGTGAACATTGTTACAATACATCTTATAATATCTTTTGTCTAGAAATGTATAAGCAAAGCCAACCTACAAAAATCAGAATAAATAAACAATGCACATTACTTTCTATGATACTTAATATACTTTTTAAGTGCCAAATTGTGCATTTCCAGCGACGTATCTATGCGTTCTGCGGAAAAGGCCTCTTTTATGATCTTGTTGACTGTGTTGCAAAAATTATGAACCTGGATGCTGCAAACTAAGGATATGAAGTTAATATGTCAACTTGATTTCAGAGCAGCCGAACCAGTCAACATTGGCTTGTAGTTGTAGAAACTCAAATTTAATATTTTCAAAAACACTTGGTAAGTAAACATTTTTGTCAAGGTAATTGTTAGTGATTTATTAAGGTTCTAAAAAGAACAATAAAACCTGAATTTGGGTAAGCCAAACTTCGGCGTTGACGTCTTTGTCGTTCTAAAATCCAAGTGTGGCGATCTGAAGGATTTGATGAAAGGAATGACCTCTTGCAAATTTGGCACATAAATTTCCTATTAAGTTTCTTGGAAACATAACCAGCAAGGCGTGTACGTTGGTTTTTTCCGTCCGGGACTGATGGAGAAGTCTTGGAAAGTGTAACAGAGGCGACGCTTAGACTTGATAATTTTTGGCACTCTGTATAGATCCTCTTGCATCGGGGAGTCAAAGTTTTAACAGACCGCAATATTCTGTTTCTCTTGACTTTCGCACCTGTAAAACAGATAAGATGATTTTAATTAAAGTCTCACCTCAATGTCAACTTCTGATATTTCCAAAGTACTCAATCTGCTGGAAAAATAAAAAAAAAAAATTATTAAACTTTTGACTCGCAACCTCTGCATATCTCTTAAAACATCTTTGTACAGGAAAGTGTGCTCAGAATATCAATTACATCTAACAGAGACATCTAACAAAAAGGAATAGCGTACCTATCGCAAAATATACTAAGGTCTCCAAATTGTTCCCTACACTTTACAGCATAAAGATAAAATAAACATCAATAGATTTCAAATACCTTCAATGGGGTTCGAAGTCGGTGTCTGTGCCCTCTTTGCCTACAATGTGATAAGAAAATCTTAGTTTGAAAGTGCACAAATTAACTTTAAGAAATTCGAAGACCTGAAGTTTAAAATAAATTGAGAGTTGGAGTTATAAGATAGCTTGATGTCTGCCGCTACATGACAGCCGACACCAACGGCTTAGCAAGCCTTATAAAAAGCGGAAGCACTCAGAAAAAATGCCACTAGCGGTAGTCACGAGACGGTCACCCATCCTGTACTTGACCGCGCCTGTTGTTGCTTCACTCAAATGCTTGATTCCAATCACTCTCTTTACCTAGACCGCTTAAAAAAGTATTTGATTCAACTGGATTTTTAAGCGTAAAGCGAAAATAGTGTCTGTTAAAATACCTTCAGAAGAAAAGACCTGGTCGGAGTGCTGTTTGCTACTGTGGTCGCCAAAAAACCTGCGCTGGCAGTTGCTGCACCTGGAAAAGCAATGGTAAGGAATATTGAAATCTAGCAATAACTGATAAAGTACAGCTGGCATTACTTTTGCTGAATAGTTGTGGTGTGCTTTGATTTGTTCTGGTTATAATTTACACCTTTTTATACTTATTTATTTATGTATTGGTGCACCAATGGCTTTCACGAAAGAAATTGGATGGCTGGAGTGACCTCACAGCCCTGCTGGCCCAACTATGAGGCTGAGTACGGAAACCACAAACTTACTAAAATTGTTCTATGTGGAATTACCAGTGGAACCGAGTTTTACCCATTCGGAATGATATTAAGGTAATGTTAAGTTGATTTGTATTTACGAGTTGCCTTCAGCTGTTATGAATAATCACAATAGTGCATAGTGTTAGGCATATCTACCATTTTAACTGCATACAGTCTGTTAGCTTTTAGTATATACCTCGGGCTCTAGGCTTTGGTTTCCGCCAAAAGCACACGAGTGTAATACTACTTCCTGCTCTGTATAAAACTTTTCTTATTAAGTTCCGATATTTCTATTATGCAAATATATCCGATTCTATCCGATAGTAGCCGAGGTATATTCTAAAAGCTAACACACTGTACAATTTTTTAATTAAAGCCAAAAAACAACCAAAACATTATAAAAGAAGTGGAGCCTACGGGGATTCCTTTTCAGTCCATTCGGTCAGGCTGTGGAATGCAGAGTATTCGTACTAACCCGTCATTCAGTACTTTCAGGAAACGGTTGAGAGAGCATTATCTGTCTATATCTTAGCTCCTTGATAGGCCCGTTTACACATCTCCACTCCGACTCCCTAAGGTTTGCTGGAAGAAATCTCTTACAGAGATAAGCTCGCCTTTGTGCATGTATTTTCTTGCATTGTATTTCTTTTTTGTGTCTTAGGTATAATAATAATAAAAAAATATCTACTGACTTAATATGGCACTACTGATAGCAAAAAGTATTTTGCAGCTTGATATTAACACCAATTTTATTTGAGTTCCAATAACATAACATTAATATACAGGCACATACATTGCTTCTGGCCAAACACTAAGATAACCTGTGACGTGGGGAACCAGTAACAACAACATCACAAACATGTAAACATCTTAGACCTGGGGTTATTTTGGGTTCGAACTCAGGACCTCTTGCACTGTAGGCAGATATGCTACCGCTGCGCCACAGAGGTCGTCTAAAACTCACAATATCTTAAAGGAATATTCCTTTATAACGTTCAGACTATCAAGCCATCCTAGTCCCTAGTCTAGTCACCCGGATGGCGCTCAAGTAAGTACACAAGAGATACATACCTTCATAGGAAGCCATGGCCTTCTCTGATTCAGTCTCATTCAGCTTCATGTGAAAGCTGCGAGTACTGGGGCACTAACACAGATTCATTGCCTGAAAAAGCAATTGTCCTTCAAACACACCAATTTAACTACCTATAGTGCCACACATGGCCCAGTAGAACCGAGTGATTGGAGCTTAAATAGGTACTTACAAACTGTGATTGCATGTGAAGGCACTCATGTAAGAATTTCTTCTCTCCTGAATAAAGTAGGTACTGCATAACGCAACCTGGAGCCATCTCCTTATTCTCCTTGTATGTATCTGTCTTCAAAGTGGAGGCGGGATATTTTTCTATGGCGACTGATCTTTTAATTCAACAATGTTTATCCACGAAGAGCGTAGTGCGCTCTCACGGGGGAACATATATAATTGTGTTGTCCATCTACATCCCATAACACAACATCTGTTATGCCTGTTACGTGCTGCTATCGTTCCTGTAATAACAAGAAGGTTAGGTTACTTGCATGCTTACTTTCAGCAATTGTGATTGTGCATTTCAGAAAATCTACTGTGGTTTGATACTTACCAAGCACCAAGTGACTTCAGATAATGTTCACAACGCAGCAGCACACGTTGTCTCATAAATTGTCAGAACCTACAAATTTACAGACATTTATGCAATCCAATGTTATCCACGACTCAATCCTGAAGAAAACTGATAAACTTTGTAGTGCTTTAAAGCGAATATAAAGAAATTATCAGTAAACAAGTGAAAAACGCAAATTTCCGTTAGGTAAGAAAACAATTTATAATTTTCATTTTGACGTAAGTAAGTGCTGTGGTGTTGTAAACTCACAATCAACAGATTGAGTGAAATCGTCGATTCTAACTACAAAAAAATAAATTTCTCGTTTTATACAAGTTTTCGGACACTCGATAAGTCCAAATGCTTTAATAAGTCACCCACCAGCTTTGAAGTACTAAAAATAAACAATTAAAAATATAAATAAATTAATTTATTTTTAGTCTTTAAGTCGTTGAAAACCAAATATTGACCATAACCCCATCAATACGAATGGTTGGCACTTCCTCTACGGCCCGCTGATTGGCTCCAACGTTACCTACCGCTGGGTTAGGGATCGTAGTTCGGTGGAAATGTACTGCTGGGGCGCTGCTGCCGACCCCGCCCCGGTTTGTGTCCCTTAGTCGCCTTTTACGGCACCCGCAGGATGAATTTGTGCTATTCTCTAGGCCGACACCACACTTTTAAATAATCCCTTTTTATTTCATTTCAAATCATCTTTAAATACAAATGTTAAAACAATATACAATACAAATAAAAAAAAATAGATTCATCCAATACAAAATATACCCACAGGTTTTGTCATTGGGTGTAAATCTTAATTTCACCCAAATATTCTAATGTGTTTTGTGTATGAATTTTCTTTTTTTGTGTTTAGTATTAATTTGATCCAAATGCTTCATGTGTGTCTTGTGTATGAATAAAGCATTATTAGGTAAAGTTGTTAATTACCCAAAGTGCATACATACAAAAGAAAACAATCAGAATAAAAGAAACTACTGACAAGGTGCATAGAAAAAAAAACAACTGTCAGCTGTTAACTGAGCTCTATTTAGTTACGTTAGGGGTGACTTTGCAACGAAAATGCAAGGCTTGACCTTCTGTTGACTGTACAAAATCGGTAAATCCGCCTTCTCTCAGACAGAGAAGATGAGCCTAATCACTACATGCGTCTTCTGCGCATTGGCAACTACAAACACTGAGGTATATGAACACCTCGGACACTCGGGTTTCCTCACGATGTCTTCCTTCACCCTAGCGAGTAACAGAAGCGGTTACGAAGTCGTATTTCAACTCTGCGCGGGAGTCCTTTATGAATAACCCACTTTGCGTTTCTCATTCATGATATCATGTTGACCTATATGAACGAAAAATAACTTCCGCGTTTTAATAACAGAATAGGCTCACTGTGCTGCGTAAGAGTGGGGGCTAACCATGAGCTGGAATGAAATGAAAAGGTTTTATTCAAAGTAGCGCTGATACTGCGGCTTAATGAGCGTTACAACGCAAAGGTTCATTGCGAATATTGTAGCTTATATTCTTTTTAATGCACAAACCCGTGCTAAGGACAATTTTAAAAACCTATTTGGAGGCTAAAAATTCCACCCGTGGGATTCAAACCCGCGGCCTCTGGCTATCCGTGCCAGCGCTCTTCTAACTGAGCTAGTGGGCGGCCCCCGGCATCAGTGAAATTTCGAACCTCTTTACAATACTCTCTGTATCACGTTCAGGCACCGACATCTGGCTGAAGTTATTTGCATCACTTGCAGCCCCGAGTACCTACTTTGCAGTTAGGTTTTACATCTGAATTCATGTAATACACAGAATCTATTATTGAAATTACTCATTATCTAAAAACAATTTATTCAGTACTAAATGAATGGTTTTCAGCTACTTACCACTTCCGTGTAATGAGAGCCGTATTCCCATATACTGATGGTAAGCCCCGTCAAGTTATTTAGGACAACGGCTCTGAAATTCATACGTTATTATCGTTTATTATTTCGTAACCACGGCTTTCTTGCTGAAACTCATTGGCTTAAACAAGGAAAAGCAAATAAGCATTCAGATTTGGTTTGGACATGTGGAGAGGATAAAGGAAGAAAGATTGACGAAAAAAATTTAGTAGGTATATTGCGAATGTGAGTGGAAGGGCTGGTAACGGACATCTCAGGCGGGTAAACATCGACCAAAGGGGATGTGTTAGCAAAGGGGAACTTAAAAATAACCCGGAACCGGCGTGCGTGCATGCTACGACTTTTGAACGTTGATGAAGCGAAGGTGATCTGTCAGGAACGTGGCAAGTGGCAGTCCCTGGTCTCTGCCTACCCCTCTGGGATACAGACGTGAGGTTATGTATGTATTGTTCTAAATTTTAATGTTTGAATTTTAACTGTCTGCTATTATGGCTTAAGTGATAAAAAGCCTAAGTTTTCTGTAAGACATATAAAATGTTAAAATTCCATTCAAGCATCCAAGAGATAAACATCCAAGACCTGGGTTGTTTTTTGTCCCAACCCTTTGTATGAGGTCCGGGGTTCAAGCCCCGGACCTCATACAAAGGGTTGTCATCATACCTAATCTTAATAATAATATACTTACTTGGCCTCTGTATCTACGTAATAACATGATTTAAACAGCGTTCAGTGGCATCTTCACTCACACTAGATGGGTGAAGGGACCACTCGGATGCAGTGCAGAACCCTAAACCTTTGCATAATATGTTGTGATGGCCTAAACAAGTCCGTTATGCCCTTTAGGAACCTCTAACGTAGGTACTTGACAGAATGCAAGCTTGGCCATCCGTAAGGTGCTTTGTTTGACTATTTGTTTAAATTGACACCTCTGTCAGATCTTTAGCGCTTGAAATAAAAATTTAAATTAAGCGTCATAAGTTTACAGCGTACTTTTAAATTCATTAGCCATCGATATCATTTCTTGTATGTAATTCTTGTAATTATTCTTGTGCCACAGCTGGGGCACGGGTCTTTTCCTGCATCGCAAGAAGGTTAGGCCATACTCCGCCGAGGGGGCCAAGTCTGGGGCGGTGGAGGACTGTAAGACAGTGGCGGGCCTTACTGTCAGAAGTTATCAAGCCGCCCATAAGGCCTCTGACAGGGCTTACCGACTGCCATTACATGACAGCCGGCAGCAACGGCTTAACGTGCTTTTCGAAGCACGGAAGCGCACGGAAAAATGCCACCAGCAGCGGTATTCACGGGACGGTCACCTGTCCTGCACCCGACCGCGCCTGTTGTTGCTTAGTGATTGGTTCCAATCACTCGGTTAGACTAGGCCACGAGCGTTAGCCATAGTATGAAAGAATATTATATAATTTTTATTGCACTAACCCGTGCTAAGGATAATTTTAAAAACCTATTTAGATACCTATTTAGACGCCAAAAATTCCACCCATGCCGGGATTCGAACCCGCGACCTCTGGCTATTCGTGCCAGCGCTCTTTCCAACTGAGCTAATGGGCGACTCACCGGCATCAGTGAAATTTCGAACCTCTTTACAATATTCTCTTTATTAGGTACACACAGGCAGCGATGTAAGTATATTGTTTTCATGATAATTAAGCCCCTACTCACTCTCTCTTCCTGAGAGATGGCCTGTGCCCTGCAGTATAAAGGCTACAAAAAAACGTAGCGATAAACTATGAAAGGCTCATTTGGATTACCTCAAGCGATTCAGATCAGGGGCGGGGACTGAATGACGTCACCTCTACACTGGGACATCTGGCATCTATGTATCAATTATCACTTCACTGAATGTATCTATTTGCGTTTTGCTGCTAACAAAAGGATGTGACGTAAGAGGTGTGAAGATGTAGCTGCTGATGCAACTGGATTAAATTTTTTTTTTTATATAGCCTATAAACGTCCCACTCCTTTAGGGCATTTAGACATTTAGAAAAGACGTGGACATCCTTCCATTTTCATTTCATTTCGATACGAAATGAAGGGACGGGCGCGAGAAAGACGCGACGCGTTGTATAGAGTTCGCGCCCTCACAACGTCTTGTCTGTGTGTTCTTGGTCCCGTCGTCGCTTCATTTTGCATTTATATACGAGTATGTTACAGTCAAAACTCTAAACTAGTTTTGACTGCTAAAGTTACAGTACAATTGCACCGGTCAAAACTAGTTTTGACTGCTAAAACCAATCCGAAAAATAAAGTAAAACTCTAATTTATATCAAGTTGCAACGTCGAGTTGGTTTTCGGTCTTACATGTTCAATCTAACACGCTCCTTCGCCCTCCGCTACGCTACGCACTTCGTCGCACCTATATTTTTTTTGTCACAGATTGAGTGATGCATGATTTTAGGTGTTTTTACCATTTAGTATTTTAGAAGCTTTGGACAAAAGTGCCTTTGATTGATTTTATCAGTCGAAACTACTTTTGACCGTTTAAGAGTTTTGACTTAATGTAGAAATGATTTAATAATTGTATTGACATATATAAAATAACTATATAAGAATTATTAAGAAGCATGTGTGATATTAAAATAGTGTTTATATAATAATGTTTGATAATAGTACAATATAATTAGAATTAAAATGTCATAGGCCTAATTTATAAGGGCCTTCTATAATTTATAATATTGAGTGCCTTACAGGGTCCACAAAGATCCCTATTTTTAGTTATATCATCTGTATATACTTGTGGAATGCAATAAATTATTGAGCATTGAGTATTGAGTGAAGCGCTCGTGGCCTAAGCGAACCGAGTGATTGGAATCAATCACTTGGTTAAGCAACAACAGGCGCGGTCAGGTACAGGATGGGTGAGCGTCCCGTGACTACCGCTAGTGGCATTTTTCCGAGCACTTCCGTACTTCGCAAGGCACGCTAAGCCGTTGGTGCCGGCTGTCATATAATGGCAGTCGTTAAGCCATGTCAGAGGCCTTATGATAGCTTGATAACTTCTGACAGTAAGGCCCGCCACTGTCTTACAATCCTCCACCAACCCGGACTTGGCCCTCGTGGTGCAGTAAGGCCTAACCTAAGACCCGTGCCTCAGCAGTGGGGACATACAAGGATTGATAACGAGTATTGAGACTTTGACATTACAATGCGTCGCGTCTTTCTCGCGCCCTCGTGCCACGCCATACCTGTGTGCACCAGGCCAAGGGCTTCCGCAACTTTCCTTATAGGTTGTATGAAGTTTTCAGAATTGCGTTGTACCTGATTTACATTTTCGCGAAGCCCAAAACAAATTTGCGTCGCAAAAAGTTCGAAGTAGCAATGTGATGTGCGTGCGTAGGTTCGTCAAAGGTTCGGTTGTCATGGTAACCATTGATGTTTAGCACGGCGAATTAATTTATTTTCAGCAAAGTATTCGTGCGTCGTTATTTTTATTGAAATGCTGACATTGATCCGTTAAAATTCGAAGGGCGTCTTGATGACATAAGCAGATATACAATATAATCATTAGGTAATGTTTTTTTCTGATTTGGAGTGTTTATTTGTCATTTATTAAGTTTATTTGTTTTTTTTTTCATATTTGTTTTTCTTGCATGCAAGTAATATTGTTATATTGACTGACAGTCGTCCGCTCAATGTATCTCGACGAAAGTTTGTACGCACATGTTTTATGCTTTAATTTAATTTCATCTTCTGCTAAGATACAGGTTTTTCGCCTAGTTTAGGAGACAGGATGCAACGACAAGAATATTGTACAATAGATTTAGCACCAAACGATTGTAGTCATTTATTTACATGTAAAAATTTTGGTGTTTAAAATAAAGAATTTATTATTATTTATTATTATTATTTGAAATTAAGCAGTGTTATTGATAAAAATAGAATTGATTAAAACACTCATCAGATTTTACTTAAATAGTCTGTGGTAAAGAGAAATTCGTAAGTACATCATAGATTAAATAAATTGCCTCTCTGAAGTGTTTCCGAGGTATCGCGATTTCATAAATGACAACGTTATTTGAAAGGCTGAAGAGAGGTATCTCTCTATTCAACCTTTTTTCTATTCGAATTATAATTCAAATAAAATAGTTTATTATGAGGAAAGTATTTTATGTAGTCTATGAGTCCTATGAGGAAAGTATTTTATTTAGTCTAGGTATAATATGACTTAAAAACAAAATACGAGTAGAAAATAATAAGGTACGTACATCCCAATTATAGGCAGATACGCATTTCACTATTAATTGAGTTAAGTGCAAATATAATAACAAAAATAGTTAAACATAATATTTATGTCAAAAATTATTAAAAGTTTTGTCATCTTGCATTCTATTAAACTTTTTTTTCTTGAGATAGTAAATGTATCCAGCGTATCCAGAATCCGGCTTTGATTCGCGTAATAGTAAACAGGGCTATAACAGAACATACTCATAATTAAAACTGTTTTTATACGGATTTATGCTCGTTTATTACATTTTTTACAATTTTCCAACGTTTCGGCACTTTTTCAGGTGCCGTGGTCCCGGATGACAACATACTGAGAACATACTCAGTTTTTTTGTTTCTTAAAAAGTAAACAAAAATAATGATTGCCAGTATCGTTGCGTCACGCGCTGCATCAAGCAACTTTTGATGAAAATTGGCACCTTCTACACTACGTGTTTAATCAAAGAGGAAAAAAGTATAAAACCTCTTTTTTGCTTTGGGTTGATGGCCAGTATGTTGTAAGTGATTAATTTAATTTATTTCGGTTTGCTACCATATATGTACAGATTAAGTGGATTCAAACCTTCTAGTATCATACTAATTGTTTGGTCATCATACAGAAGAAAACATTTTTGCATACTTGACTTGTAAACAAACATCTTTCAGCCAAAGCCAGTGGACATTGATTATTATAGGACTTACATCAAAGTGATCTTCACATAAATACACCAGAGTTACAATCGATAAAGAATCGGGGTCTCTTTTGGCAAGTTTAAGCCAAGTTTTTCGAATGTTAATTTCACTGGGTAGGTACACGAATCCACAACTTCCCGGGGGTCTTTATTGACCTGTTTTTGCATTTTGGAATAATGCAATAATGAAAATTGCTATATTTTGGTTGTAAACTCGATGAAATCACTATGCTCACAGATCACTTACAGAATAATCACTATGCTCACAGATCACATACAAATCATGTTATTTCACTATGCTCACAGATCACTTACAGAAAATTTAATGTCAAACTTTGTTTACAAGTTTTTGGGACTTCAAACCGTAGACAAAAATGTCTGACCGCGTTTTTGGCTGTTTAAGAAAATAAAGTTTTAAAATATATTTTTATGTTGCTTTTGGGTCCTCAAAAAATATACTAAAATATTTTTTGGTCTAATGGAAGAGTTATTTACCGTTTAAGATTTACTTGAAAAGAGAGTCAAATAGCGGATTGTTTAATTGATGTATTGAACATTTTACTGTGAATTCTTTTACTCTATCAGCCCTTAAAATATTTGCGCCTGATTTGTTATGACCTTATACAGCGCAAGTGGCACCTTCACACACCCTGTATACGATGGTAGTGAAAGCCACTTTGATACGTTTTCTACATAAATATGTAGAAAATGTATGTCAAAATGAAGAAAATCCCCAATTACGTCACGGTCCAGCTTTGTAAGATTGAGTACCTACTCACGAAATATTATTATAAGAGTAAGCCCCAAGATTAAGTTAGTGAGGGTCTCTAATTCCCTGTAATGGATTTTCTACTTTCTTTTCTCGACGGGAGGATAGCCTTGATTTGAAATTCCAGACTGAAAAAAATACTTAGCTTGGCAGCCTTGTCGAAAATTCCTATCGAGTCTGACATCTTACACGGTTAACAAGATATACCTACATTAAATTGCGTCGTTAGTCGGTGCGGTGGTAGCTCAGTGGGTAGAACCATGGTTCAAGCGAGAGCCCCAGGTTCGATCCCCAGTGTGGGCATGTACCAATGACTTTGTTTAATTTCAAAGTTACGTTCATTTACGAATTTGTAGTCGCAATACCACACGCTAACGTGAAGGAAAACATCGTGAGGAAACCCGCGGCTTGGTTGGCTCCGCACGTATTGACTAGTCTTTCCTGTGGGCTAGGCCGACTAAGCTGTCAGGATGGTATAGGTGCTGGGCAAGCCTACACCATCTATAAAACCATGTCCCAGGCACTACAGCGTCGGAGTGGTCCCTTCAACCCAACTAGTGTGAGTAAAGATGCCACTGGACGCTGTATAAATCATCTCATTAAGTAGATGCGAAAAGGCCAATATTATTATTAGTCTACAGATTTTGATTCCCACTGGGGGCTGTGGTGCATTTGTTTTATTCATATGTGTCTGAAACATTGTGATTTATTTGTACATCTACTTGTTTTTCCAATACATTGCTCCAGTCCATCCAAAGGTTGTCTGGAAGAGATCACTTTTAGTGATAAGGCCGCCGTCTGTACTCTTAGTTTAAGGGATACCTGTGTAATTTCTTTTTTATGTACAATAAATTGTTTTCTATCTATCTATCTCTTTGAACAAATTAATGGCATCCGTATCAGTATTTTCATATTGTGATGTAATTACCTGGTATCCTAAACCAAATAAATATTTAAGTGGGACTTCCTAAAACTAATACTTAAGAATTAATAAGTAAATTTACAACTAATTAATATCAACTAATAGAAATAAATACCTATAATTTTATATTTACAAATAAAAAACTCTAAATTGGAAGCGCTCGAGAAAAATGCCACTAGCGATAGTCACGGGATGGTCACCCATCCAACTCTTGACTGCGTCTGTTGCTGATTAACCCGAGTGATTAGAATCAATCACTTGGGTTCCACTAGGCTACAAGCTTCATAAATCATCGGACGCTGTATACAACATCTCATTACGTAGATACTAAAGCCAATGTTACTCCATGTCCATTATTTTGCTGTGCAATGGCATGTTCAGTTGTTTACAGGCTGTGGTATCAGCAGCACATCAACACGTAAATTAATAACTCTGTGTTCAAATTGTTTTTATTACCGATGACTTGGCAGCAAAAATATCTGCACGGAGATATCGAGTGTTGATTTTTTAACCGACTACAAAAGCAGGGTTCTAATTTTTGTCCGTATTTATGTATGTATGTGGAGTTTCATAGTACATGTGCAGGTGTTTTGTTAGCTTCTTCTTTGCATAATCTGTTAATTGTGAAACGGAAAACTTAGACGTTCATTAAGTAAATATTTGGTTTTTATGAATGAAAATAATTGATTTTTGAACTAAAACTTTCGTAAGCACAACACATTGTAGACTTTTAGTCCGGATCTACTTACGGGTGTTCTATAAAGTCTACAATAATTGATTTGATTTGATGTTTCTTTATAACTACGCAGAGAAAACAGATGGATCGGTTTCGACAAATGTGGTGTCAAGTAAAAGGTACTAACAATGCGAGTGTCACTGGCTATTATGCTGTCACGAAAAAAAACATAAATGTGACTTCAGCTGATGTCATAACGTTAGTAAAAAGCCAGAAAAAAGTTCATACGAAAAAAATATATCAATTCTAAAATGACTTCATTGAATATAAAATCTAAGAAGGTGGTACTAAACCTAACCCTAGTTCTTATAATAAATTAAACGAAAGTTCGCGCCTGCCTAGGTTATATATAATTCAAAAGAATCGTTTAGGTCTTACTTACCACTTTTTAGCAGCCGTAATTTTATTTTATAATAAGAATTTTATTACGGTTTTGCGCAGCTACTCATTCAACCTTTTGTCCGTAATGCCTGGGTGTAATGCCATGAAAAGCATGTAATGAACTGTCAGAATTGAAAATTAGACGTTAAATCCTTGAGACGACGGAAAAAAATTACTGAGCTGTGTATAATAAAGTAACTCTTTTATTTAAGGTGGCTTTTTGTAGAATGATTTTAGATTTGGATAGTGGTATATAAATCTGTATGTTAGGGAAAAACGAAACTAAAAGCATTTAGTTTGTGCTGTATTTCAACAATACTGGCTGGAATATTTGGCTGGCCTGCAAGTGAAAAAGTAAAATTGACTCTACAAATTCTACTTTTTCGTTTGAAAAGCTTCCAGTTATTGATGTTAATCTGGCTTAGTGCGTGTTAGACCAAGCGCGATGTAGGGTTCTGTAGTTGACTTTGTTTACTTAACTAACAACTACACCAAAGTACCTTTCGATAGAATTTGTACAAAGATTTCTTTTATAAGTTATTTATAAGTAAATATTTTTTTATAGTATATAATTTATATTCTATTGTTTTGTTTAATTTGTAAATTATTCTTTTTTTCGTATATCTTTTTCCGGTCCCTCCTGGGGTAGACTGATAGAAAATGCTTGTAGCATTAACTTCACCGCATTGCATTTGTAAAGTATACTTATATGCAATAAAAGTATTAATAATAATAATAAGTGGGTCTGGGAAGTGGATGGACTATTATACTGTAAAACCAACTTAACTGGTATAGTTTTCCTTGTGACTTCATTATATGCTTAAGGCATTACGTAAGTCCGCCGCCATGTACACTTGTTTAAATGCAATAAAAGTATTAATAATGTGCCTCTTGTACAAATCGTCTTTGAGCTAACCCGCAGACAGACAGACATGGCCAAACAATAAGAGTTCTTGTTGTTTTTGTCCTGTTTGACTCCGGAACCCTAAAAATGCGATTTATTTTCACAAACGTTCATGTGGTACGTGTTTTTAAAGCTGGAGTATTTTTCGACAACAATGATTCTGCGGTCGTTTGTTGCACTAATTCGGTGCGGAGTCCTATGGGAAGTATTTTTTTACGATTTATTGGAACCTCCTTTTTAAACCAAGTACGCTATTCAATTACGTTTTATGGTTGCGAAGTGGCAACACCGGTCTTGAAATTGCACTTTGATTTATCGCTTCGTTTATTCTTAGGGACGTGCAAATTTATTTTGTGCCACGCTCGTATTTCTTCTGCGATGGTCGTAAATGCTATTTTAGCGTGTAACTTGCCGCTGCTAATCAGCTAGAGCATTCGTTTGCACGTAACTCTGGTAACCCTAAGGAGGCTGGCGGATTTTACTGTAGCTTTTTTAATAGTGTTCTTATTTTAACTGCTCGTATTCGTTGCTGACGTTCAGTGTGACAAAGGAAATGCCTTTATGAGCTGTAGAAGTGCAGATTCATCATAAAAAATGGCGCCGGTGGTCGTCAAATTTATTACAACACTTATATCTTTGAAAAAAAATATGCTTAGACTTCAATAATTATTTGACATTTTATTGAAAGTTGTGTTTTTTCTTCAATCGTCGGCTCCTCATTTGGGAGAGTTCAAATCCTGATATGGACCATTGACTTTGTTTCCTAATTTGCGTATTATAATAGCAAGTTACTGTAACAATAATTTTATTATTATTAATTATTATTAGCTAGTAACGTAGTGTAGGACGCCCTCCGACCAGGTGGGATGACGATCTGCGAAAAACTGCAGGCAGATGCTGGATGCGGCAAGCTGAAGACAGGGCGCTATGGCGCTCATTAGGGGAGGGCTATGTCCAGCAGTGGACTAGTTTAGCCTGACGACGACCACGACGATTAGCTAGTGAGCTAATAGTGAAAAAAACATCGCAGGGAACCCTAAGGTGTTCATGTCTCGGGTAGACTCGCAAGTGCTCCTTGCGCGAGTATATGTGAAATGGGAATCTATGTATTATGCAAATTATAGTACTTTCTAAGGTTAACACGAGCACTAGATAATTACCGTGGTCTCGGAAGACCATGGTACTTGAAAAAGTGCCAAAACGTCGAAAAATTGTAAAAATGTAAATTAAACGAGTAAAATCCGTGTAAATACAGTTTTTACTATGCAGACTTTTAAAGCTTTAGCCGTTTTTTGCGATCTCTATACTATGAATTTACTATGAATCTGGCTTTACCAGCCTTTTTCTACGTTCGTTTAACTTTGTTCAGGTACGACTGCACACTGTCTCTTTCACAAAACAGTCATACAGATTTTCTTATTCAAAAAATTCCAACGAAAATACTTACGGGGTTTGATTTTCGATCACTAGCACAAAAAAAACATATTTTTGTTTACAAACTATTATTTAAAAAAGTGTCTATTTATTCTCTCAATAGTGCAACATCGGCTTTTCAGTCAGGAGGTCGTAGCGTGTACCAATGATTTTGTTTTCTTAGTTATAATTATTTGTGAATATCAATACCACTTAGTTTACAGCTGTAAAGGAAATTATCGTGAGGAAACGAGATTTTCCGAGTTATTTCTTACTACGCCCTCCGACTAGATGGGCTGACGATCTGCGAAAAACTGCAGACAGATGCTGGATGCGGCAAGCTGAAGACAGGGCGCTAGGGCGCTCATTAGGGGAGGGCTATGTCCAGCAGTGGACTAGTATAGCCTGACGACGACGACGACGAACTTTTCTGTTATCTAATTATTTATTGTATAAAATCAATCGTCGAGTTACTCGTAGCACCTGTAACACAAGTCATTTAGTTGTACTTAGTATGGGGCTGACGAGATCTGTGTTATATGTCCATGAATATTTGTTTATTATTATTATCTATCTCAGCGTTTGAAATTGCCAATCCGCGGTAGGCACGCGTGGTAAAAAAAACCAGAATCGATTCCCTTGATAGAGTCAAAAGTGACTAACTGAGAGTTTCGCGACTAAAACGTGTTAAGTACAAAAATAAATTTAAAACCGCATTACGACACTATCCGGGGGCGTGGTATACGGTCACACACACTTGAGCCATATGGCTCGGTTACGAAATGCCTGGTTGAACTAATGCATCTTTTTATTGGCGCATAGCACAAGTGTAACTATTTAAAGCGGTTCTCAAGTGGAGACCATGAATATGCGATCGGAGCGTAGGATGTCATCTTGCAGATGGCGCAGAACTGATTCTTTTTTTACAACTGTACTAATTATCTGTTATACAATAAAGCTGGTTAGTGTCTTTTACAATTAGTGTCTTTCTCTAACATGCGAGTAGAAGAGGGACACCAACAGTCGCCGGTCACATATTGCAGTGAAAATATGGCCCGTTTAGAAGCCCCTTTATACCGCGGAAGACGTGGAAAAACACAAGATTAAAAAAAGTAGAACAATCAAATGTTTTTTTTATTTTTCGGTTCCCAAAAAATTAAGTAGGTAACTCTAGTAACTTTAGTAACTTTTTATATAAAACTGTTTTGTAAATATATTAACATGTAAATACTAAATAAGTTAATTAGTAATAGTTCTTATTATGATAATCATGTATGTTTTGTAGATAATAAAATTTTAAATAGTCTAAATATAAATAAAAATAAAGACCCCCAGTAACTTTTTAAAAAAAATCCATATTACACTTGGTTTTTTCATTGGTGCCCGCTGTCATGTAATGGCAGTCGAAAGCCATGTCAGAGGCCCTATGGGCAGCTTGATAACTTCTGACAGTAAGGCCCGCCACTGCCTAACAATCCTCCACTAACCCGGACTTGGCCCCCGTGTAAAAGCAATGCCACTTCAGACTAAGTGTGATGTAAGTTCGCGATTGGGTGTAAACGAACATGAGAATACCTCTTGTCCGGCCTAGTTTGGCATTGTAGATTTATTTCACTTTGTACTAACTCTCTTTAGGCCCTATTTGGAAGCGGACTCTCTTAAAAGGCACGATTACAAAAGGCTACTTACATGCATGCGCTTTTGCTAAAGTAGTTCTTTGTTTCATACAAAGACCAAGTAAATATATTTTTACGTAGCCTATAAACGCCCCACTGCAGGGCACAGGCCTTCTCTCAGAGAGAGAGTATGGGCTTAATAACCACGCGTGCCCACCGCGGATTGGAAATTTCAAGCGTTGAGGTATTTGAACACTTCAGACATTCAGGGTTCCACACGATGTTTTCATTCACAGTCAGCGAGTGGTATAGCTGCTATTAATTGTGGAGAGCAAAATACTTGTTGTGCCATCATCATCATCAACCGTTTGACGCCCACTGCAGGACATAGGCCTCCCTCGTGGGTTTCCAAGCTTCACGGTCTTGTGCCGTCCGCATCCAGCGATTCCGCGCCATCGTAACCCGTAACCATCTAGTAGAGGGCCTGCCCATGCTACGTCGTCCGTGGTCGCCAGGTCAGAACTTTTTCGCCCCAATGGCCATCAGTTCTTCGAGCTATGTGCCCCGCCCACTGCCACTTCAACTAGCATTCTGCGAGCTTTACCAGTAACTCGGGTTCTTCTGGGGTTTTTTTTTGGCAGAATAAGGCCCACTTGCGTCAGCCCGGGTTAGCTGGTTAAACGGTTAAATCGACAATTTCGTATGCGAAATGATCGATTTAACCGGTTAACTCGAGTTAAATGAGCTAACCCGGGCTGACGCAAGTGGGCCTAAGTCAATTAATGCCGTGGAAAGTCGCGACTTTTGTCTTTTAAGACTGGCAGCTAATTCGTTTTAATAAAAAAAAACATGGCAAAAGTAGATCTATAAAAACAAAATGTCCGTTTCATTGATTGTGATTTTAGTCTTCCGTTGCTTATGAATGTCGGTCAATGGTGTCAAAGGTGCCAATTTTTAAAACTAGGCGAAAATAACGACATTTCTCCCGTTTCTCGTCACAACTTTATGTGCCATTAGAGGACTAAATCTACATAAAACGGACGTAAAATCTGATTGGGTCGTAACATTGAAAGGTCAAACGTAAACTAATGTAAAAAAGGCTCTAACGGTGTTTTTGTAAATCTAAGTATTGTGTATCGAAAAACACAAAGCCTGTAATATTTCTGGTACAGTACAAAGCACGTCAAACATTACAGTTTAGTTGTAAATCATCCGTAAATTGACTGACTGGACAGCATGGATGTAAAGGTGAATTTGCTGTCGACCGCAACAGCTTTCCTTTTTCTCTTACATTTCACCCCCAGTTTCTCTTACATTTAATCGTAATTTTATCGCAGATTTATTCTAATGATAATATCAGACCTACAGTTAACAGCAGATCTGATAATGTAGCTTACGTTTTTTGTTCGCAATTTGGCGAACTTACTTTTATGAACCGTAGATTAACAAATTGTTCGTCTACGAGAAACCGAGGGTTAGTTTCTAACTCCCAACCACGACCACTTTTAAAACGCTATTAAACTTAACAACATCCGTCTTCATACGTACTGCGCGCCGATAAGGACATTTAAAAACATACACGATCCCTGCTTTACATTTTAGGAACTACATTATGTCGTAGTTTCAAGCCACTATTGAGGAAAAAAAGTCCACCTTTTTAACATTCAATCCCGACCCAAATCGCGGCAGGAATTCTAATCCATCTGAACTATTATCATGACTCAAAAGGGTTCTACTTGAGAACAGCAATGAATAGAACTGGTGACGTCAATGATCCGCGGGTGAGTTCGGATTTTAAAAGTGGGCTGAGTCAATAATGTCTTACAAATCGCACTGAATAGGCTCAGTCGTGCAAAATAAGGGGTCGAGGCGCTCGAGGTGACCTTATGACGAGGTAATAACTACCTACGTATGTATTTTGATAGCCACTTTTATATTATTTAATTGTTTTAGAACAATACTGCTGTACTTTAAGAAATCTCATTAATCTATTATGACCTTTTTACATATTATCAACGGCTCCTTCTTTTTAACTTCAAAATTTCTTTTTAACACTTTTTTGCTCGCTGCATTGCGATTTTGATCAAACGTTCATTGATATAAAAACACATAAATGAGTAAAAAGACACATAAAATACGTATTATCTTAGTCTCAGTAACTCGTCTAAGTTTAATTTCGTATTATTGTAATCATGCTGTGTACACAAGTTTCGGAGATTAGTATGGATCTTGATAATGTACCGGCTAATATCTGTTTTGTGTGCCATAAAATAAGTAGTTCATGCAAACTGAGGGATTAGTTACAGTGAATCCTTGTCTATAGAAGCCCGCATGAAGCAGCAAAAAATCTTGAGTAGGCCCTCAGACCTCAACAAAGACTGTCATCAAAGAATGTGTTGTCCCCACTTGAATGTTAATTCACATCTGTTGATCATAGACTTTGTAGACTCTAGTTGAATTGTATTATAAGAGAGCCAGCGACACCTGTATTTTCATTGTAAACCTACTCTTATTATGCTTAGAATAAGAACCACAACGAAAAAGGACTATATTAGTTCATGTGGGACAAACAGCTGTACTTTGATGAACCAAAATGCCGAAATGTCTCAAACAATTTTGAGTTTCAACTCATTATTCTCATATACTAAACTCAAAAGCTAACAGACTGTACCTTCCGTTTGAGAAACAGATATTCTTACGCACCGCTGCCACAGCCAATTGGCAATGTTACTTGACAGAAAATTGTAGACTTTTAGTCCGGATTTACTTACGGGTGTTGTTATATCGGAAAAGTCCGACCAGGTTTCGCTCCGATTCGCAGAGCTTAATCATGGTGAGCAGAGACGGAGCTCGCGTCGTCGGTTGCTCGTGAGCTCGTCTCACACTACGGGCAAGCGCGCGGCGCGCCCGCGCCGAGATAGGTGGGGCGGGTGCCGACACTGGCTGCGGGGGATTCCCGCTGGCTTGCGCCGCAACGCCTACTGCTTTCCCGTCGTCAATGTCACTATACCTGAGCCAAATTCGATAACGAATGGCGATAAACAAACCGTTGCTAGGCAACGACTTGTTTACACCTAAAAGGCAGACGTTAACAACCTTTTATAGAAATCATTTTCATACAAAATATAATAATCGTTCCTCCTACTAATGTAAAATGCTTATTTATGTTAATATGGTTATGATTTTATAGTGAAAGGCTTAACCGATTTGAATATGACATATGACAACACTGAAATATGAAATAAGACACACAGATGTAACAAACATCCACGCGAGCCATGCCGCATGATTTTCCTTATAGAATTAAGCGCGTTTAAGCAAAAAATATATAAACTCTTCAACTTTATAATATTAATAAATACCTATAGATGCTACTATGAAAATGAGAAGATTGGAACCTACTGCAAATATTGCAAGAAAAGAAAGTTCTTTGTATATATTTTTATTCATATGTTCACACTTATCGTCACTGTCACTGACCAAAGAGGAGGATGAATTTGTGTCTCCGGAGACTTGAATTATAAATTCATCAATGACATTATCCATTACACCATCAAATTCGGCGTTTTCTTCTATTCTTTAATTACGTGTTCAAAACAACGTTGCAATGCTGCTGGAGAAATTTTACTTATTGCCTCATCTAACAGGACATTTATTTAGTTCGGCCATTTAAAAAGTTTTATGTTTGGCAGCAACATGGCCTTTTACTTGCCCCCATATGATTTCTATCGGATTTAATTCACAATGATATGGGGGCAATCTATATTTTTGTCTTGTGCCATTTTGTCACACATATATGCTATATATACTTATGCCATATACACGTATTGACAAACGACTCATCTTCACTTGTTGGCATAAACTAAATTTCCCAAAATGTTTGTCACACGCGAATTTCATCCATGTTTCTTTTTCTGTAGGGCTGTCGCGTAAAATTAATGTCGTATTTTTTATACTTTTTCGAAATGACAAGGTAATATGCATGTTATTTGAGTGATTCTAGTTAAATATGCTGCAATAGGAATTTTTAATAAATACTTAGCAAGTAAAAGGCTATAATAATGTAAACAATAGAAGATTTGTAAAACGTGAGTTGTGATAACCCTAAATTGGTTTGTTTACCTCTATTCTTTATCGAGTTTGGCAGAAGTGATGGCAAAGACACAGCTCACGACATCTTCGTTCTTGCAGTGTCGATTTCGATATTCACTATCACTGCACTTTCGTAGAACCGGTTTCCATTCCGGCGGAAGAGCCCATCCACTGTCTCTATTGAAATTCGGGTGGCGACTTATTTCAATAGCCTCGCGCATTTTTCGTGGAACATAAAACTTGTCTTTGGACAATACTTGTGCCTTATCGAAGCGGATAAAGTGACTTGTGTCCTGGGTCACCGCGTGACAGAAAATTCTTTGGAATAAACCTTTGCTATTCTATTTTAAAAGAACATGTTCTATCTCCCCTCTCCAATTATACAGTAACGGTCGCTCGGGTAACAAAACATCACTTTAATCTAGGTTCCAGCCAAAAAACTCCAAACACGGCACGTTCGCGGAACATTGTAGAGATCGGACCTCTATTTACAGTCAATATTTACACTTTTATTGCAAAATAGTCCGTAACGTAATTGAGTAGAGTGCAGAGGTGGAGGTCCCTTTTGCGAGCCATATTTCCGTGATAAGGATGAAGGGTGTAGCTATATTCCTGCGATGCGAAGGAGACCCGTGCCCCTGCAGTGGGGACATACAAGGGTTGATATCGAAATAGATGATGCTCTAAATAAAACTAATATAAACCTAGTTCTAACCGAAGGTACCTACAAGACCAACATTTTAAAACCAAACCTACATAACACACACGCGCACACACTTACATACACGCACACCACACACTTACATGCAAACAACACACAATAAATGTATTATAGAACTTATTATTTGTTTATTGTTTATTGACTAATGATGATTTAGAAGGATTTACAAATAAGAATGATAGGTACACGAAATGACTTAAGTATATAGATTAATTAGCCTCTGTTGCCGAGCTAGGCATGAAGCCTGTATTACGGCATCCAGCGCCAAATCCCCACCGAATAAGGCAAGTTAAAATATTTAAATGAATACAATGTTAAACTAAGAAATTATAGAGTTCTTAAAAATCAAAATGTTTAGTTGTGAAAGAGCGGGATCTCCTGGCACCGGTGTTATACACTTAAAAGGAGATCTCAACCTTGTAAATTCTGTTTGAAAATTTTCTTGTTTAAGAAATAAATTTTCATTTCATTATAAAAACTAATGTGTGTGTGTGTGTGTGTGTGTACGTGAGTGTCCGTGAGTGCGTCTACATAGCAGAGCAGCTGTTTTATGAGCATGTTAAGACACGCACAATAGCCCAAAAGCCTCTCTGTCCGCAAGGCATTCAGCGCTTAGTGTATCTCTATTGTTGTTTATTTTAGGACACGACCCGCTACACAAATGCTTAAACTGACGTGTCGCACAGTGACCAGTTCTGTGGGGTAATTACGTGATGCAGGGTGTTTCTATTTCAAAGCCGCTGTATAAATTCTAGCGGCTTGAAATTTTTTATTTGTATAAAGAGGATAAGCTATTTATTCATTCTACGCATAACATAGGCTGTATGTTTAATTCGCTGGTATTACCTAGAGATGTTTCGTTCAATATTATCTTGATATGCCTTCGCCAATTCTACTTTTATCTAATTATTCTATTTCAGGCTAAATACTAGTTTATTTAAAGCACTATTATTTTTTTATTCACTCTTACAATTATTTCTATTACTATTTATACTTTCTCACCTATGCCAATCAATTTGTAGTTATTTGTAAACTGTTAGAATAGAAACAAAATTTATCTGTTGTGAAAATGTGCATTCGTAACATAATTATAAAGACTGATTTAATTTAACCTCCGGTTCTTACTAATCGCTATATTAATTTCAATAAAACTAGCAAATTTAATTTAATTACTTTTACTGCGTATCCACGCTATGTCAGCACGTACGCACTACGACTTCTCCAGTGCCGGTATTTTTTTCTATCTTCGGCCATCTTCATCCAGCCACTGCAAGAAATCTGCCTCAAATAAAACAGTACGTGTAGAAATTTCTATTTTGTGAAATATTGCGAGATACAAGTCCAACTCTTCTTTACATTTTGTTCTACTTAACTGCGGCCTTATTCACTACAGTAAGTAAATCTCAGGACAATCTGCTACTCTGGAAGCTCTTATCTGGTACAACATAGAAGCGAGTTTCGAACAAAAGAACTTGTGTCCCTCACTGTACCAATACCCGACACAGTTACTTAAGGTCACAACCCGCGTTGACATCCATTACAAATACAGACCGATACTTCTTATCTCCATTTCACCCTTATCTCAAAGGCAAGAGCCCTATTTTCCAATGGAGTCGCTTTTAAAAATCCTCGTCGAAATGCATTGGGAATAAATTGTAAAAGATCTATGTCTACTGCACTTTGATCTTTATGGCTATGGATGTGTCATAGGAATGGTAGGTCATTGTAACTGGTTGTTATTTGAAACAGACTGCGCTTTGATTCTCGACTGAAGTAACGGATGCGAACGAAATTGTGTAACTGTGTTTTTAGGGTTCCACACTCAAAGGGTTTGAGGAGGTCTCAGTAAGCCTGTCCATGACTAGAGAACTAGTGTCAAACAAAGACAGTGACTTATCAGATTTCATAACAAAACTTAGAAAACTACGAAAAAAATGGAACGCAGTGTGAGACGAGCTACCGACGACGCGAGCTCCATCTCTGCTCATCATGATTAAGCTCTACGAATCAGAGCGAAACCTGGTCGGACTCTTCCGACATAACAACACCCGTAAGTAGATCTGGACTAAAAGTCTACAAAATGGTTATATTCTTTTTAATGCACTAACCCGTGCTAAGGAAAATTTTAAAAACCTATTTAGATGCTGAAAATTCTACCCATGCCGGGATTCGAACCCGCGGCCTCTGGCTATCCGAGCCAGCGCTCTTCCAACTGAGCTAATGGGCGACTGGTGAGTCACCCATTAGCTCAGTTGGAAGAGCGCAGTGAAATTTAGTCTCTAAATAGGTTGCTAAAATTGCCCTTAGCACGGGTTAGTGCATTAAAAAGAATATAATCATGTGGGTACAGCGATGTCATTCTGATGTAAAACCTAACTGCAAAGTAGGTACTCGGGGCTGCAAGTAATGCAAATTACTGTACGTAATACACAGAGTATTGTAAGGCGGTTCGAAATTTCACTGATGCCGGTGAGTCACCCATTAGCTCAGTTGGAAGAGCGCTGGCACGAATAGCCAGAGGTCGCGGGTTTGAATCCCAGCATGGGTGGAAGCTTTAGCCACAAAATAGGTTTTTAAAAAATGGTTGATATTTTTTTTTGTACCCATTCAATTTTATTTTACTTAAATTATTTTAATGGTGAAAAAGTTCGAGATGTTTCATTGAATTCTCTACGCTTTCCAATAAGGGTGTGTTCGAACAAAAATGTAATTTTACGACATAACTCAAATATTATTTAGCGCTCTCGAAGTCACACCTTTATTTCATTCAGTGCGTCAAGTGCATGAACCTTTGACTCACTGCCGAATTATATACTGAAGAGCATTTTTATTTTCACATTTGTTTCTTTTCTTTAAAAGGAATCATTGAATGGTGCATAATACCTGGGAATATAGTTCATTTTAGTATTCCTTAATGATTGGTGATACTCATACATAGTTATACATTAAACGGGCCACTTCAGTCTAGCCGAGGCCACGGCAACTGTAACGCTAACGTCGAAACGTCGGGAAATAAGGTAATTACGTTTTACCTAATAAATAATCGCGATTTGACCCGTTTAATACATAATTCATTTTGTGATAAAAAACCTCGGTACCGAGTCTATCTCGCTCTTGGTCGTTTTTTTTATCATTTAGCCTTTGTAACAGCTTCTTTGCTCGCCTTCTCTTTGTTGTTTGAAGTATTCGGTTCTTTGAGTGAAGGAACGTCTTTATTTCATTTTATAGTGCGATGCACTTTTGTACCACGCTGAATCTCTATCGTTACAATGTTAGCAAGAGTTTGGAGCTTGAAGGTCAGTTTCTGAACTGAAAAATTCACTAAGTAAATACTTAAGACGTGTAATGCTATTAATGGTTATCTACATAGTAATCATAGTAAGTTTTCTTTGTTGTTTGTTTATATGTAAAATGTATGTATTAGTATATTATAATTACAATTTATTTCAACCTAAAGAATTTACATATCTTAAATGTAAGCCGGCGCTCGGGCCGTAGTGTAGAGGAGACTATTCTTGTTAACAGTCCCATTGCATAGGTTTAACCAGTGCAACTCTTCTTCACGCGTGATGCCCTGCGCAAGTTATACATTTCAAACCAACTACATCTTCATCAACATTATCGTCATCATCATCATCAGCCATGTGACACCCACTGCTGGTCATATGCCTCCCTCATCCCTGGTATTCCAAGGCTTTCTGGCCCAGGTTCTGCTAATGCGTTGTGATACAATGAGAACTGCATGAACCCGTTGCATTTAATTTCGTTGCTACATCAAGTCCAGGCACGCACATGCATCGAACTTTCTAGGCGTCAATGGTATGAAAAAACTCCCCACGTGACGCGACCATGTATTTGTCATGGCACTATGGTACCTACTCGTGCAGGCCTACTCGCCGAGCAGGATGCCAGACCGGGGCCTTGATTCTGTTACTGGATGGTACTATGGTACCATAGTACTATAGTACCATGGTACTATGGTACTCCGGTCTAGCATCCTGCTCGGGTAGTACGATTGCACGAATCACGCGTTTTGTGGCGCTAAATTGTCAGAATTTTTATTTATTTTTTTTTATTTTATTTTATACAGGACACAAACAGTCAAACTAACAAATCTATAAAAGTATGTGTAAACAAAATTAGACCTGAAGGTCCCTTAAGTAAACAAAATATTAATAAGAAAAAGCATCCAATCTTAAGTAGTTAACAAAAAAAAAATATATGATTCTAAAATTTTGCACTTGATTTACAGTAAAATGATGATTTAATATCATAATAGAAAAGTGAGCCATTTTAACTTAGTTGTATATGAGCAATAGGCTACCCGCCTCATTTTTAAATTCATTTAATGTGACTGTAAACATTATCAGAATTTCACAATGAGTGTACTGAAAGGTCGCTTTTGACATTTTAAACGCGCGACTACCGTCGTCGGCGTACTAGTCACGTTGTTGCTTACGCTATATGGGAGTCGCTGGATGCGAGCGGTACAAGACCGGGAATAATTATTATTCTTGTAATGCTTTTTTTATCGAAATAAACTTATTATTATTATAATATTAGAAAACCACGATGGAGGCTTATGTCCCCTAACAACACTGTAACAAAAAAAATACTATTAATGTTAACATAATATTATGTTAAGACCAAATGTATCATCTAAATCAGTACTAAGCGACCACACAGGGGGGACCGGCCAACCGTTTCACTGTGTTATTTTAGTGCACACACAATCACGTCTTGTCAGTGCGTCTGTTTTCGACTTTCCTATCATTATAATAAGGTCTAAAATAGAGAGGTTAAGATTTGCTGTGCTCTCGCACGCCGCTTGTTTCACTCTCCCGTTTGGTTTTTGTTTTGATTCATATTTTTAGAGATCCAAAACTGTTTAAGTTCTTTGCATTTTGGGAGGTGTGGAGATTATATAGATAATGGTAATGGATAGGCGAGTGGCATTAGCTTCTAAAAATAATAATACAGTCAATAATAGGCTGGTCCACCAGTTCAAAGTCGCTCAGCGAGCAATGGCGAGAGCTATGCTCGGAGTTTCTCTGAAGGACAGGATTCGTAACAACGAATGCATTTGCAAGAGAACCAAAGTTATCGACATAGCTCAGAGAATCAGCAAGCTGAAGTGGTAACCGTGTAGAGACCGCGACTCGGCAAAAATAGTGTAGGACGCCCTCCGATCAGGTGGGATGACGATCTGCGAAAAACTGCCGCCAGATGCTGGATGCGGCAAGCTGAAGACAGGGCGCTATGGCGCTCATTAGGGGAGGGCTATGTCCAGCAGTGGACTACATAATATAGCCTGACGAAGAAGATAAAGGGGAAACCGACTACCTCATTAGTCGAACGGTTAACATGCTTGACTATCCGAAGTGAGTCCGTGGGTTCGGTTCTCTCTGGAGGCGTTGTTAGTGGTTTTTATGCCAATTTTGTCGTTAACACCGTAATTAAAATGGATCCGGATATATGTGCAGATTTTGTAACGCTTCATATTTTTTGTGGCGTAGCGGTAGCGCATCCGCCTACTATGAAAGAGGTCCCGGGTTCGAATCCCGGCTAGGGACAAAAAAAACCCAGGTCTTGGATGTTTACTTACTTGTCCTAGTGTGGGGGCAGAAGCAATGTATGTGCCTGTATGTAAATGTTATGTTATGTCATCCGGCGGTGGACACGCGTGATAGCTCTCTCTCTGAGAGAAGGCCTGTCCCCTGCAGTGGGGCGTCTTCGTTATCAACCCTTGCATGTCCCCACTGCGGGACACGGGTCTCCTTCAGCATCGCAGGAAGGTTAGGCCATACTCCACCACGGGGACCAAGTCCGGGTTGGTGGAGGATTGTAAGACAGTGGCGAGCCTTACTGTCAAAAGTTATCAAGCCGCCCATAAGGCCTCTGACATGGCTCAATGACTGCCATTATATGACAGCGGGCACCAACGGCTTAACGTGCCTTGCGAAGCACGGAAGCGCTCGGAAAAATGCCACTAGCGGTAGTCACGGGACGCTCGGGTGAGCGTCCCGTGACTACCGCTAGTGGCATTTTAATAACTTTGTTAAGCAGGCGCGGTCAGGTACAGGATGGGTATCGTGTACCTGACCGCGCCTGCTTAACAAAGTTATTAATTCCAATCACTAGGTTCGCCTAGGCCACGAGCGCTTCAGTGGGACGTGTGTAGGCAACAAAACCAAGTTATGATTTTTATTCTATTGGTGGCGCTAGTCAGCATCATAAAGCGCCTTAACGAAAAAGTATTGATAAAACAAACATCGAAACGGAAGCATGATAGATTATTTATCAAGATTGTATTAGGATTCAATCGTTTGTTTGTTGAGGACTGTTGTTGAGAAGATCCTTGCTTCTCTTCTTTCGATTTAAAATCAGTTGGAGATTCTCTCAAAGAAGAATAATAAACAAACGTTACTCAGATAAGTAAACAGTTTCGTTGCTAGAAAATACAAATAAAAATAACGCTCTGTGCATTAAAATACATTGTCTTGTGTAGTTAGTTAAACCCAAGTCTTCCGCACTTAGCCTCAGAGTTTGGGCTATTGTAAGTAACGAGCGAGCGAGAGTACTAGAGTTTCCTCACGATATTTTCCATCACAGTTAGCTAGTGGTATTGCTACTACAACTTTACAAATGTACATAACTTGGAAAACCAAGTTATTGGTAGATGCCGGAACTCGAACCCACGACCTTCCGATTGAGAAGCCGGTGGTCAACCGCTCTGTTACCACCGCTCTAAATTGTTTGTTGAAAAATATAAGCAGCTGATCCAACTTTGTATACACGCTGAAATCTGCATAGTCTGAAAGGTCATGTAATTAGTATTTGAAAATGCTATTCTATTTAGATTATTACTTTTAAGCATGGAGGTAAAGAAATCTTGTATCTCATTTTAAGCTGTGTTTTTAGTATTGTGTCGTTAAATAAATGTTTTATCTATCTAAAAAATATTGAAAGTCGAGTTTCAAAAAATTCGCGCACTCAGTGTGGTAGACAATCTATCGCCTCTCCGTCTATCAGAACAATAGATATCTAGGTAGAATATTCTTTATTGCATGTACGCTAGGGATTACACGGACAAGAGACTTAAAAGAATTACAGTACAGTATTTCTTACTGATTCGCGATATTCATACATAGTTATATATTAATCGGGTCAAAACGTGATTATTTATTAGGTAAAACGTAATTACCTTATTTCAGTCTACCCGAGACCATGGCAACTGTAAAGCTGCCAAAACGTCGGGAAATAAGGTAATTACGTTTTACCCGTTTAATATATAACTAAGTACAGCACAGTACAAGTGGCGTCCTTATTACTAAAGTAATGATAATAACAATGACCCGTGGACCCGCGACACGCACGCACCGCTCAGGCTGACTACTAATGGTTATCATAGATTCCAGTTTGGGTCGAGATATTTTTGGGAAGTGCTTCTTTAAAAACATAATAGTTTATTTAATAGCAATTGTTGAGGCAACATTAGCATGCTGAAGTGGCAGTGGGCCGGCCATATCACCCGAAGAACTGATAAGCGAAGGGGTAGAAGAGTTTCTGAGTGGAGACCGCAGATCGGTAAACGTAGTGTAGGACGTCCTCAGATTCGGTGGAGCGATGATCTTCGCAGGGCGGCTGGCAAGAGCTGGATGAGAGTAGCTGAGGACCGTGCACAGTGACGTGCTATGGGAGAGGCCTTTGTCCAGCAGTGGACAAATGATGTTGAGGCAGGTTCGTTTTGCTTCAGCTTTCGACCTACCCAATCTTCATGGTGTATTTTGTGAAGTCGTATCCGTAGTTTGGTATCCGACTATATCCACCCACCTTTTCTGTTGTATTGTTAATATAACTTGTTCATGGCCTTCCTGTACCTCTCGCTTATTCTAGATTTTCTTCTATGATGGGATTTTTAAAATTATTATCATCATCGTAATCTGAATCAGCCGCCGTCACTCCACTGCTGAACACAGGCCTCTTCTAAGACGCGCCACTGAGCCCGGTTTTTGGCTCAAATCATCATGTAACAGTATCCCTGCATTTTATAAAGTTCACCTCTTCTTCTTCTTCAGGCTATATTATGTAGTCCACTGCTGGACATAGCCCTCCTCTTATGAGCGCCATAGTGCCCTGTCTTAAGCTTGCCGCATCCAGCATCTGGCGGCAGTTTTTCTCAGATCGTCATCCCACCTGGTCGGAGGGCGTCCTACACTACGTTTGTCGAGTCGCGGTTTCCACTCAAGAACTCGCTTACTCCAACGGTTGACCTCAGTATGGGTGTATTTCCATGTTTGTAACATTCTATACGGGGAAACCTTGTTTGGGACACAAATTATTGTATATACTATTTTTATTTTTAATGCACTAACCCGAGCTAACGACAATTTTAAAAACCTATTTAGAAAACCTAAACCTATTTAAAACTATTTTAAAAACCTAAACCTATTTAATAAAATAAACTACGAATAATCGATGTGGGTGTCCAGACGGCGAAACTGAAGTGGAGCTGGGCTGGTCATGTAAGTCGAATGCACCCGGATAGGTGGGCGAAACTCGCCACCGAGTGGGTGCCACACGATGGACATCGTAATCGAGGCCGGCCTAGAAGACGGTGGAGAGATGATCTCGACAACCATCTGCCGGAGTGGTCTGAGGTGGCCCAGGACAGGAAACTCTGGACTGAATTGGGGGAGGCCTTTTCTTAGCAGTGGGACACAAACATAGAGGCTACGTAAAAAAATAATAATAATAAAAACCTGTACGTAATACAGAGAATGGTGTAAAGAGGTTCGAAATCTAACTGATGCCGGTGAGTCGCCCATTAGCTCAGTTGGAAAGAGCGCTGGCACGGATAGACAGAGGTCGCGGGTTCGAATCCCTGCATGCGTGGAATTTTTAGCCTCTAAATAGGTTTTTAACACAAATGATTGTTTTGGGTGGACGTTACTAATATCATTGTCATAGCATGTTTAATAACTCATGATGCTAATAGATTATTATGTATAAAATGTATATAAACTGGTCTAACTGCGATTATTTATTAAGTACAATATAGTTACCTTAATTCCCAACGTTTCAGCAAATAACAAAAATGCAATTAGACCCATTTTAACACTTAACTGAATATCATTGTCATTATTGTCATCTACTTCCTTACAAAGATGGTAATTGTACACAAATAGGTAGTTTACAATTTTCAGACTGTTTAAAACCAAGTAATAAACCCCAGTGATTTGCAACACTAGGCACTTTAAGAGAAAACTTCAAGTTTTACTGTATTAGCGTTTTAGAGTCTCTTTCGGCACGCACAGATATGCAGATCTCTCTCTCTATAGTGTTTATAAATATTACAATCGAATCACGTCATAAAAGGAATTCCTTGGCTTAATCTTTCTAACCCATTATGGTTAGCGGTATCCCACAAGCTTTGTTATTTTACCGTGGTGTATTCTTCCCGAGTGACTCTACGGTACAGGGTCGTTTACAATGTTCTTGTAATTTATCGTACTGAATCAATTCCACATAATAATAATATTATGAGCCTTTATTATATTTGTTTTTTTTTATTTCAATCAATACAATATACATCCCTCTCCAGGACTAGCTTGGCCTCCCACAAGCCTTGTAGTTTGTGGTCTAATCACCCTGGCTCACCAGGCTTCATTGGGTGATTTAATCCAAATCCTACATAGTGTGACAAAATACACTTAACTTCCTGCACTTTCTTGAAGGGTTCTGAATGTCTATGCAAATTACTTAAAAGAAAATCGTGTACATATTTGTGTTAGTAGGCTTTTGATATCTGTATAATGATTATACCTTTATTCAAACAAAACATGGGCATACAGAACATCACAAAAACCTCCTTTTATGTAAATATTTCCTGTACTAGGAGGCTCCGCTCTTTCTACACTATAATCTATTAAGTGTGCTCAATAAATACCTATGTTACAATATTTAAGAAAGTAATAAAATCGTATTTTTGTACACACAACTCCTATTCTTTAAATTTAAAAGCATGCTTTCATTCTATTATATTGATGAAAGCAAGCACACTGAAAAAAAAAAAGCTTGTAGTACATATTAAAATTAATATTATATTACCTATTAATATTATTGTTACAGTTACTAGAAGCTGTTTGTGTGCATATGTGTAAGTCTGTATGTGTGTGTATGTTACCCTAACCCTACGACAGTGTCTTGGTATGAGTGATACGATCTACTTCTAGAGGTGTTTCTAATTGTATGTATAATTATTTTGTGTTATTTCCTGTAATGTGGTTTTCGTGTGCAATGAATTATGATTACTTAATTTGCTACCTTGATACATTTATCTTCCTCTTTGCTAGTACATCCTCTATTTGGTCACTGTATGTTTGCCTGGGACGTCCCTTGCCAGCCCTTCCACTCACATTCGCAATATAATTATATTTATTTCGTCAATCTTTCTTCCTTCATCCTCTCGCGGCGTCCGTGCGTGGAACGACTTATCAACGTTGATGAAGCAAAGGTTATCTATCATTATCGCGGTAAGTGGCAGTTCCTGGTATTCGCCTCCCCTTCTGGGATACAGGCGTGAGATTATGTATGTATGACACATTTGTACCAAGGATACAATTGCACTCCCTTGATACAATTTACTACCTTGATACAGTCCGGGTGTATTCTTATGTTTATGTTGTCCTTACCTGGTTACCATGGCACAGGATATCCTAGTTTGGGACCAGAACAAGTGATTGTTTTGCGTGGAAGCTAATATTACTATTATTATTTTACATCAATGCCCAGTTAAGTATCGCTCGACTCAAGAGGTGTCACCCTGGAGAGGGAAGGAACACCTCTGATTCGAGCGATACTTAACAACATTTTACGAAAAGTTCTTAAGTTATTTAAGTTTCAATTTTGTTAATGTTTTATTGTGCAATAAAGTTTAACAAAAAGAAACCAATTAACAAGCAAAGCAAAATATAGCCTGTAGACCTAGTGTCAATATAATCGGTAAACATTACCCTCTTCTGCTACACCAACAATATGGGGCTATTTTATGTCGCCGCTAGGAGACACAGTGCTTTGAGACAGGAATTTACGACCTTACATACCGACTTTTGACACGGATGCCTGCTAAGTGCGTAGTAGAATATCTTTAGTTTATATTCATTTGTCAAAGATAAAAAATTATGATGAAAATTGCCTTATATTAGACCTGCAGTGCGGGGCAATAATCGCATTTTAGTGCCTAGGGAAAGTATTATACATATTTTTGATTTGCAAAACACTTCACAACAATTTTTGAACTAAAACTTTCGTAAGCACAACACATTGTAGACTTTTAGTCCAGTGTCGGCACCCGCCCCACCTATGCAGGCGCGGGCGCGCCGCGCGCCCGCCCGTAGTGTGAGACGAGCAACCGACGACGCAAGCTCCGTCTCTGCTCACCATGATTAAGCTCTGCGAATCGGAGCGAAACCTGGTCGGACTTTTCCGATATAACAACACCCGTAAGTAAATCCGGACTAAAAGTCTACAACTTCACAACAACACTGCTGGGGCACGGGTCTCTTCCTGCATTGCAGGTAGGTAAGGCCCACCGCGGGGCCACCCACCACGGGGGCCAAGTCTGGGTTGGTGGAGAATTGTTATACAGTGGCGAGCCTTACTGTCTTAGAAGTTATCAAGCCGCCCATAAGGCCTATGACATGGCTTAACGACTGCCATTGCATGACAGCCGGCAGCAACGGCTTAACGTGCCTTGCGAAGCACGGAAGCGTACGGAAAAATGCCACTAGCGGTAGTCACGGGACGGTCACATGTCTTGCATCTGACCGCGCCTGTTGCTGCTTTAGTCAAGTGATTGATACCAATCACTCGGTTCGCCTAGGCCACGAGCGCTTCTATCTTAGTAATATTATTTATTTGGCGGTCTCATCGCTTAAACAATGTCGTCCAGACAACCTTTAGATTGTCTGAACGTTATTTTAATAACAGTTTTTTTCTAATGAGGGTATTTCTCTTGTTTAGTGTTAAATACATTTAAATTTATTACACAGCACTCAAATAAATTACAAAATGCCTGTAAGGTAAATGGTATCGTGTAATTAATTAGTAATTTGTAACCGTTAACACGGATCGGTGAGTGGATATTTCTATAACAAACGGTTAGCCCGGATTTATGATATTTCCTATTGAACGAAGAGAGATAAATGCCAAAGTAATTGCTACAATTAATCATTGGATATTCGTACCTTCCATACCGTTTTAAGATGAGGCACGGTAACTTTTAAGGTGGCGACTTACATTGAATATTCGCTCGATGTGAATATTCACTCGATGAGTAAACGTGTTCTTGAGTGGAGACCGCGACTCGGCAAACGTAGTGTAGGACGCCCTCCGACCAGGTGGGATGACGACCTGCAAAAAACTGCCGGCAGATGCTGGATGCGGCAAGCTGAAGACAGGGCGCTATGGAGCGCCATAGCGCCCTGTCTTCAGCTTGCCGCCCCGCGTTCTTCTTCTTCAGGCTAAATTAGTCCACTGCTGGACATAGCCCTCCTCTAATAAGCGTACGTAAGAAGAACATTGACTGAAACCGCTGAAAACTCTGGACCGTCTACAGTCTCGATTGTCAAAGTGCAAAATCGGTAGAATTGCCCGCTAAAAGCGGTATATTTGTACCTAAAATCGGTATAATATTAACTAAACACACGTTGCTCCTAAAGTTATTGGAGGCGTTAGCTCGCGCGTATAGTTTCACAGTGACAAAAACACAATACATAAAATTCGTTAATTAATAAAAAATAAAGTACTTCACACGTGTCTTTTCTTATCTTTTAGGTTCATAACACTATTGGTAGTGTTTGGCCATAGCCGCAGTGTTGTGTTTGAATTAATTTCAATTTTGCAATAAATTTTGAAGTCACAACAATTTAGTCGCCAATCGTTGAGTCGCTAATTTTTATAATGAAGTGAATTCTTGAGTGGGAAAACATTTGATCATTTGGGTTCGCGTAATACTCGTATAGAGGCGCTCGTGACCAAGTGGAATCGAGTTATTGTAATCATTCACTTGGGTTAAGCAACAACAGACGCGGTCACATACAGAATAAGTGACCATCCGGTGACTACCGCTAGTGGCATTTTTCTGAGTATTTCCGTGCAAACCACATCAAGCCGTTGGCAGCAAGCCTGCTTTTAAGTAATAGCAGTCGTTAAGCCAACAGCAAGGCTCGCTACTGTCTTGCAATCGTCCATCAACCCGGACTTTGCCCCCGTGGTGGAGCATGGCCTAACACCAGGACCCGTGCCCAGCAATGGGACATACAAAGGTTTGATATCAAGTGACACACTGGTATTATTATTTGAGTTCAGTAAACATTTTTGTCTCACGTAATTGAATTTTGAGGCCTTCAATTTTTATGTGTGTTCATATTTTGTAACGGAACAGACCCTCATTAGGCCAAACTGAATAAGACAATTAATAACAAACAGTAAGCAGGGTCGTTGCTTCACGGGATATCCCCCATGGTAAAAAATATTTGTTTACAAATAGTGTTATTTTAATAAGCTCGTTTTTCTAACAGCGCCCGGCTGGTTTTATTTTTAGCCACGGGGGACGAAAGGGAGAACCTTTTTTTAATCAAAAACGAAGTGCTTTCGAGCGTTGTCATTCAGAAATATTTATAAGGGTTAAATAAATTTATATTTGCTTTAAGAGTTCTAGGAATTCATAAAGATACCTTTTCATTAAGCATTAAGGGTCCCGTGACAGGGAGATGCTTTCTCTCAAAGAAAGGCTTCATTGGCACGCTTCAAGGGCACGCGTAGTGATTAAGCCCTACGTTTAGATAACTTCTCAGTTACTTAGGCTTGTTTACTATCGTTTCCTTTTCTATTAGCGAGTACTGTATTATAAATGAGTAGCGTAGAAAATAAATTAATTTGGTACGTAGTGATCATCCTGTACCAAATGTATAAATATTTCAGCAACTGAGGATTGAGGAGTTTAAAACTGCTTTGACTGGGATTCAGTCCAATGTCAAAATTGACAACTTTTTTACCATTGTCAAAAGTGACAACTTTCATGTACATTAATTGTCAAAATTAATAATTTTAGCGCCATAAAACGTGTAGGTATAGTTGTTAGCATTAGAACATACCTCGGGCCCTAGAGTTGGCTTCGGTTTTCGCCAATTTTCGCCGGTTTTCGTCCTGATGATCGAGTTCTGACTTCGAAATTAAGTGTCATATTAGTTCCGATATTTCTATTACATGAATATATCCGATTCTATCAGAAAGTAGCTGAGGTATATTTTAAAAGCTAACAGACTATTACAGTCGTGGCATCATGCTGACCCTTCGTTTATACGTCGTTTCGTTTAGACCTAACAGCTAACTGAGGCGCTCCGGAAGGCCTTAGTTCGAGTTTGACGAAATATTTCATTCATCGTTCGACCCGGGAACAACTGCGCCAACAAGCGTCCTTCAATCACATTATGCAAGGTACTGTGTGTGGATTTTACTTAAATTAAGTCTGTACTTTATTATTTCTTAATGATTTGCGATACTCATACATAGTTATATATTAAACGGGTCAAATCGCGAATATTTATTAGGTAAAGCGTAAATACCTTATTTCGTTCGTTAGGGAAGTAATTGAAATTAAAAAACACAAGAACTTCAACAGAGAATCCTCTCTGTTGAAGTTCTTGTGTTTTCAAGCTTTCAAGTACGTGGAATCCAGTGCTAAGTAATTACAAGTCACGCGCCTTACACCGGACTGCGAAAAATTAATAGTGACTACCCACAATAATTGACTGTACTCGCCACTTCTGTCTACCCGAGACCACGGCAACTGTAACGCTGCGGAAACGTCGGGAAATAAGGTAATTACGCTTTACCTAATAAATAATCGCGATTTGACCCGTTTAATATATAACTACGAGTAAGTCTGTACTTTCTCTCGAATAAAGATTCTGTGACTTAGTACTTTAATTAGACATTATCTTTAGCTACATACAACATCGTCTATGCATTAGTTCTGTATTTATTTCCACTTGACTCAGTAACGAACCTATAAAACGAGACTGCAACAAAACTGAAGGTCAAAAAGTAACATTGGCACCCCACTGGGACCCATAATGCAGGCAATGACAACGCATCGGTTACTGTAATAGGATACTTTATGTCCGTAATTAAAATTAATATTTTATAACTGGTCGCTCGATGAAAGTAATTGTTATTGCCTTCTAATGGATGGCCATATTTCTTATTAACACCGTGAGATGGGAGGATGGAAAGATGATCATCATCACAATCAGCCAGTGCCCAAATCAAACACTGCTGGACATAGGCCTCTTCCAAGACATGCCAAGAAGCGATTGTGGCCTCAAGGAACCGAGTGAGTGATTGGAATCAATCAATTAGGTTAAACAACAACAGGCACAGGTACTGGAGGGATACCGTCCCGTGACTACCGCTGGTGGCGGGCGCTTCCCCCGTTGGTACGGGCTGTCATGTAATGGTAGTCGCTAAGTAACGTCAGAAGTCCTATGGGCGGCTTGATAACTTCTAACAGTAATGCCGGCCACTGTCTTATAATCCGCCACCAACCCGTGCTTGGCCCCCATGGTGAAGTATGGTCCAACCTGCTTTGTAGGAAGAGATCCGTGCCCCAGCAATGTGGACATACAAAGCTAAGGTTTAATATCGAAGACACTCCACCAGGCTCAATCTTCGGCTTTTCCAGTCACTGCCCACCGCTTTGCAAATGTAGTCGCTCCACCTGGTCACATGGCGTCCAACGCTACGTTCGCCAATTCGCGGTTTCCAGTCTAAAACTAGTCTACACCAACGTTATCGGTCCTGCGACAGATATGACCCACCCACTGCCACTTCAGTTTGCAAATCCGTGGAGCTATGTCGAATAAACGAGCCCAATGGCGATTATTTATTAGGTAAAACCAAAATACCTAAATTTTTTGACGTTTCGGCAGCGTTGCAGTTGCCGTGGTTATTGTAGGCCGGAACGAACCACTAGAGCCAACTGCATCTACCGAAAGTTTTCTCAAACGATCAACAGTATTATCGAAGAATCATTCGAGTAACAATTTTAATTAAAACACACAAGAATTTCAACAGAGAGGTTGGTTTCATGCTTTCAAGTACGTGGAATCTAGTGCTAAGTAAATACAAATCACGCACCTTATCACCGGACCTCTCCGCGGACGCAGAGAGTGTTGTGTGTCGGCCCGCTGCAAAAAACTAAAAGCGACTACCCAATAATTGACTGAAAAGAACTTCAGTCCGCCCGTGACCACGGCAACTGCAACGCTGCCGAAAAGTCGAGAATTAAGGTAATTACGTTTTACCTATTAAATAATCGCGATTAGATCCGTTTAATATATAACTATGTATGAGTATTGCGAATCATTAAGAAATACTATTAGCATTCAAAGTATATTAGTACTATAAAGTATCTATGGGTTATAGACGCTTTAAGCGTTTACTTCATTTACCTAGTCGCCTATCTAATTAGGACGGGACCAGTCCCTACAGCCTTAATTAAATATCAATAAAGCAAAGTTCGCAATATATACAATAACAATTACACAATACGGAAACGAAACAGATAACCAGGCCCTGAGGGGTCGCAGCGAGGTCCTGCTTTATGGAACATTAGCCCCATTTACAGCGAAGAAAGATATAGCGCTGGGAGCACACATTCTTTGAGCACCTGGCGTTTGAGCACCCTAGAGTTTCGACCCGTTTCGTAACTAGATGTGAATTCTTAGTTTAGAATTCAAGAGAAGTGATTGTGTTGTGTTTTATGTTATTATCCATTTTGAGTTCCAGATTACTTTTTTTAAATGGAAGTTGTACTTTATATGAAGCTGTTTCCATGTTTGTGATGTCCTTGCCTGGTTACCGTAGCGCAGGTATTCTAGTTTGGGACCACGACAATTGAATGTCTTGTGTGGAATTTACAATTCCGTGCCAGCGCTCTATCCAACTGAGCTAATGGGCGACTCACCGGCATCAGTGAAATTTCGAACCTCTACACTATTATCTGTATTACGTACAGAGAATAAGTTTTTAAAATTGTCCTTAGCACGGGTTAGTGCATTAAAAATAAAAATAGTATGCACATTAAATGAGAAAATTACACAGGAAATAAGAAAATTATATAAGAAATAACATGAGCAAAGGCGAGCTGCTTTCGAAATTTATTTCTATAATCATAATTCAACGAGCGGTGGTAGCTCAGTGGGTAGAACCATAGACTGGCAAGCGAGAGCCCCAGGTTCGATCCCGAGTGCGGGCATGTACCAATGACTTTGTTTAATTTCAAAGTTACGTACATTTGCGAATTTGCAGTCGCAATACCACACGCTAACGGTGAAGAAAAACATCGTGAGGAAACCCGCGGCTTGGTTGGCTCCGCACGTATTGACTAGTCTTTCCTGTGGGCTAGGCCGACTAAGCTGTCAGGATGGTATAGGTGCTGGGCAAGCCTACACCATCTATAAAACCATGACCCAGGCACTACAGCGTCGGAGTGGTCCCTTCACCCATTTAGTGTGAGTGAAGATACCACTGGACGCTGTATAAATCATCTCATTAAGTAGATGCAAAAAGGCCATTATTATTATTATTAATCATAATTCATTTATTTTACCTAAAAGTAAAGCTTCATATTTATTATTTTATGGAGCGCAGCATGCTTGCTGTAAAAAGGATTGATAAAATCTGGAACACCACGCTATGCGCCAAAACCAAGATCATTGACGTTGGAGTTGACTGCTGCTAAGCTCAAGTGGAGCTGAGCTGGCCATGTTAGACGTATGGAGCCGGAAAAGTGGGCGAAAATCGTCACTGATTGGGTCCCGTGCGATGCCTACGACGACGTGTGACGACCTGACCAAATATTTACCTGGGTGGGAAGCATTGGCCGTCAGCAGAGTGGAAATCTGAAGGGGTGGCCTTTGCCCAGCAATGGGACACAGTCATGGCTAATAAAAAAAAAATATTTAAAATTAAAGCTACTTTTTCACAGTGCGTCCATGGCTTATATTTTATTTCATGTCCTCTTAAGATTAATCGGTGCTCTTAATTAATAAAGGTGCAGCACAACCTTATGGGACAACAGATAATTTCCCCGAGTCAATAGCATCGTACAAGTCATGGCCCACGATTATTCATTCAGCCCATAAGCTAAGGCACCTAATAGGTAATGCTAGCCAACCTCATTTGTAGTTGGAAATGTGGGCGTTGATTATAAAGCAAGCGTTGTCAAAACCTTTTGTGAGGTCGCACAGTGCAATTGCTTATAGCTTGTGATTGGCTTCGAGACCAAAGCTGTTTTGTTTAGAAAGAACGAGTGGACAGTTATTTCTATTCTGGATGTTTCTATACAAGTCACTATTATTATACTTTATTTGGAAAACTAATAACACAAAATGACAAAAATATCTGCAATCAATTATCATGACAATAAATTAAAAAATACTATTATTAGGTACTATAGACCATTAGTAAAGTAGCAGTAGTAAAAAGTATGAAATGTTTTAACTGTGGGAAAGAAGGACGAGGAGAGGGATTGTGTGTGTGTGTATGTGTGGATGTATTGCGTGATTATTTGAGTAGAGTAAATTTATAGGAAAGAGCGGGTGATCGTGCTCTTCCACCGTTATCAACCCTTGTATGTCCCCACTGCTGGGGCACGGGTCTCTTCCTGCATCGCAGTAAGGTTAGGCCATACTCCATCACGGGGGCCAAGTCCGGGTTGGTGGAGGATTGTAAGACAGTGGCGGGCCTTACTGTCAGAAGTTATCAAGCCGCCCATAAGGCCTCTGACATGGCTTAACGACTGCCATTATATGACAGCCGTCACCAATGGCTGAACGTGCCTTGCGAAGCACGGAAGCGCTCGGAAAAATGCCACTCGCGGTAGTCACGGGACGCTCACCCATCCCGTACCTGACCACGCCTGTTGTTGCTTAACCAAGCGATTGATTTCAATCACTCGGTTCGCCTAGGCCACGAGCGCTTCCACCGCCACTATAAAGGGAAATTTTCCGCCAGGCAGATCGTATGCCTGGGGACGACCGGTGCAACTATTGTTAGTCGGACGTTATTGCGCGTCGATTGCGCGATGCAGGAATATTGGAGTTGGTAGTGCGCCCGCAGACTAGACATGTGCTTGCAACAAATACAAATTACTGCCTCGTTGTCTAGGGTTTGGCCGCTCAAGACCTTAGCAAGAAATAATATGTTATAGAAGTCCTATGTCCCCGATGAGGAACAATCGGGAGGTCGTAGGTTCGAATCTCTTAATATACCAATCGCCTTTATTGTTTTCGAAGTTATGAATAGCTATAAAATTACATAGACAATACCACTCTCACACGATTTTCATTCACACGCAAACTTAAATCAACGTGCAAACAACAAAGTCTCGAACAGAAAATGCCAAAGGTGCTATTTAAACAAATAAAGTACTTTATTGACTGCAGCGACTACAATGCACTATATATTGTAAATGGGAAAGTTTGTAAGTATGAATGGATGTTTGTTACACTTTCACGTAAAAGCTACTGAAAGGATTTTAATTAACTTTATAACTAATAACTTTATAGAATAACTTTACAAAAGTATAGCTTATACATCAGAATAACACATAATAATAATAATATTGGCCTTTTGCATCTACGTAATGAGATGATTTATACAGCGTCCAGTGGTATCTTCAGTCACACTAGGTGGGTGAAGGGACCGCTCCGACGCTGTAGTGTAGTGTAGACATGGCTTTTTTTTTCAGAATCAGAATAACACATAGGCTACAATTTATAAAGACATTGTGTGAATGGTCCAAAATATGACGATAAGTAGATTTTTTTCCTACGAACTTGACAGTAGGAAAAAAATCTACCATCTGCGCTACCAGAACCGCTAGACGTACACATACGAGTATGTAGCATAATATGATGGAAATTTTTCAAAAATCGTTAAATATAGTATATAGGAGCATACTGCAGTAGCTGCCGATAGGCCTATCATTAGGCCTCCGCAGTGCTTAGTTACCGTATTTATTATGTTGACAATATTGTTACGTTATTTTAGTGAGACTGTAACATCTCAATATTGTCACCTACAATTTCCGTCGCACTTGAAAAATATAACAGCCTTACAAATTGTCCGAAAACATATTTATGTGTTTTAAAAAACCTATTTAGAGGCTAAAAATTCCACCTATGCCGGGACTCGAACCCGCGACGGTTTTTTAAAATTGTTCTTAGCACGGGTTAGTGCATTAAAAAGAATATAATCATGTGGGTACAGCGATATCATGCCGATGTAAAACCTAACTGCAAAGTAGGTACTCGGGGCTGCAAGTGATGCAAATTGCTTCAGCCAGATGTTGCTGCATGTACGTAATACAGAGAGTATTGTAAAGAGGTTCGAAATTTCACTGATGTCGGTGGTCGCCCATAAGCTCAGTTGGGAGAGCGCTGGCACGGTTAGAAAGAGGTCGCGGGTTCGAGTCCTGGCTTGGGTGGAATTTTTAGCCTCTAAATAGGTTTCTTAAAGTTTTCAAAGATATAATATTTATGTGTTAATTTTAAAGATGTTTGTTCTTTTCTACGCCACGCTAATATAAATATTAATCCTGCGCGGACGAAGCCGCGGGCACCAGCTAGTAATTCATAACCGTAAAAGGTATTGGACTGTGTAATCGATTTGGGACGGTGTGACCCCAATATCCGTCACTTAGCTACCCACCAGAGACAACAATGGTGTATTGATGACACATAAGTTGTCGCAAAATGTGTTGATTGTGTCAACAATCAAGGATTGTGACATCCTAGTTAGAAAAAACTATAGGAAGGTTATCTGTAAGAGATCGCTCTAAGCAATCACATCGCCAATTGTATGACGTTACTTAGATTTAAGAAATCATGGCTGCATTCTTTTTCCTGGTGTGCAACAGTGTTCTCTATCTATCTATATATCAATCCTTATTGCAACGAGGGTAAATTAAAATAAATATCGAATACTGGAATTGAGTGTATGAATAATTGCCAGGCGTTTCCGCCGCATACTGGCAATTACAAGCACTGACGTCAGACACTCAGGTTTCCTCACTATGCTTTCCTTCACAGTAAGCTAGTGGTATTGCTACTGTAACTTTACAAATGTAAATAACTTAGAAAACAATGTCATTGGCCCGCAGCGGGAATCGAACCTAGGTCTCCCGCTTACGATATTTTACTCTAATAATCGTAATCGAATTCCTCAAATTATTATAAGCAGTATATTTTACATGCAGCAGTCAATAACTTCGCTCGTAGCCCAGGCCGAATGATTTAAAAGATCACGTTAAGCAACATAGGGCGCGTTCAGTGCATCGACGGGTGATCGTCTATGAGGGTCTGTTGCTTCGCAAGGTACGCTAAGCAGCTGGTGCCAGCTGCCGTCGATAGATGATAGTCGTTAAGCCAAGTCAAAGACCTTAGAGCGGCCTGAAAGCATTTGACAGTAAGACCAGCCCCTAGTCTTGTAAGCCCCCACAAATCAGGACTTGGCCCCTGTGGTGGAGTATGGCGTATACCTTCCTCAGGAAGAGACCCATGCACCTCGGTGGGGACATAATGGGTTAATGATAAGCCCAAAAATACTTTCCCAAAGACAAATATTCATTTCATATCCATCTTCAACCGTGACCAATCGATTCTGGCAATTTATTACAGCGGCTATTTATTTAGATTAATAATTATTATAATAAATTCGACAGTTACAAAGATGTCGTGTGCAATCAATTTGAATTAATGAGCGGGTACGCCATTTCGACGGCGTTAGATTAAGTCGATGGTCAAGAGGGCTTTGTGATGGTGAGATAGCCGTGAGATATTGCATGAAAGCTGATGACAGGGTACACCGAGGATTAATGTTTATTTAATTCGTGTTCAGAGATAGGTGTAGTAATATTTGTGTAGTGCAGTTAAGATGTTACGAGAAATGGAAGACGACAAATTGAGCTAATAAAATAGGGTTAGTTACAGTCTATTAGCTTTTAGAATATGCCTCGGCTGCTATCGGATAGAATCGGATATATTCTTCTTCTTCAGGCTATATTATGATGTCCACTGCTGGACATACCCGGATATATTCATGTAATAGAAATATCGGAACTTCTTTTCGTGTCAGCGATTCGACCAGTCTATATTTTTCCTGCCCAATAGTTGGCTACTGCAATTGCAGCAGCGTTGGCCTCTGTTAGGTCCTCCAGAGTGCAGGTGTGAGGGCACAATGGGCATTGGAGCAGTGCAATATCGGAACTAAAATGACACTTTCAGTTTTATACAGAGTAGTAAGTAGTATAATAATATTACACTCGTGTGCTTTCGGCGAAAACCGAAGCCTACTCTAGAGCCCGAGGTATATTCTAAAAGCTTACCCCCTTATTCATAATAGTCCGCTTGCTTAAAACAGCTGCTAAACAGTGTTCTCTTTCATTCTGACTTAGGTCAATAGAAGAGGACAGAGTGAGAATAAGCATAGCTTAAAGTTAACAGACTATTATGAATAAGGGGGTAAGACTGTACATTAAAACATGTTTTTTTTAGCCTAAATAAGTCCCACTTTAAGGCACAGGCCTTCTCTCAAAGAAAGAGTATGAGCTTAATTAACACGTGTGTCTACTCTGTGGATAGACAGCCTCAAGCGCTGTGGTATGTAAAAACCTCAGAAATTGACGTTTTCTTACAATGATTTCTTTCGCCGTTAGTGGGAACATAAAGCCTTGAACATTGGATCAAAGCTACAAATTCTTGATCGGTGAAATTGAGTGGCTATCTTTTTAATTAAACATTGATCTTCTCTCATTATTAAACGCTCCTTCACAGATTCATCTGACACCTTTTGCAAAAACGATCCGTAAAAAAGGTATGAGTTTTTTTCCATTATTGGCCCTAGTCTTACATTACTAAGCTCCTTAAATTCATCCGACCTTTCCGAAACCCTCTCAAGTCTAGACGGATTTGAAATCTTGTTGAGTTGGCGAACTTAAACCTATTTTTAGTTTCGAAATCCACTTGGCATGCCAATAACGAACCAAATGAGTCATACGAGTCACCCCAACGCAATTACACACCACGTGTGCCAGACAGAAACCCTGCCACCAGCATTTCCGCTGCACAATTTTTGCGTGCAGGAAATTAATAGGTTGCCCACTTCCTGTCAGGATATTGGGTGCTGATTGTGCAGCTACCGGGCTTACCTCCGGTTTCTGGTACACTAACAAGTCGTTCATTGTCAGTTGGCCAAAGTGCCTACAAAAAAAAATTTGACACCAAAACAGATAGTGTAAGAGTAACTGGGGGTTAGAGTAGGTATTTTATTAGATTCTGATTCTACATGTGCTGTTGTGGGGTTGAGTTGCGGTTTTTAACTGCAAGTTTTTTGAGCGGCGGTGGGTAAGGTAAGGCAAGTGGATAAAATAATGGGCTCGGAAGCAAAAGATTACCAGTGCGGGTATGTACTGGTACCAACAATTCGTACTAAAAAGTCTTACTTTATAAGTATTTAAATTTCTGAAATTAAAGTAGCAATAACACTCGACCGTGAATGAAAAATTCGTGAGTAACCTGAGTATCTAAGGTGTTCAAACACCTCAGCGCTTAAAATTACCAATGTGCGGTGGATAAACTTGGTAATTAAGCCTATACTCTCTCTCTCTCTCTCCCTAACTCTCTCTCTCTCTCTTTCTTGCTGAGCGAAGACCTATGCACTGCATTAGGACATTTAACGGCGACATAAAGAAACTCTTCGGACAAAAAGTGTAGTAAGTTGATCCGGTTATAAATCAATAATGTGCAATGCTTCCGAACGTTTTAGATCAAAAATTCTCTATCGTTGCCTGGAAGAAATTACTTTCAATGATAAGGCCGCCAAGTGAACTGTACTAGTCTTTTATATAATTTCTGGAGTACATTCAATCAATAATATTCTATCTATCTAGGAAGACCTAGAAACCCATAGGCCAACAGCGACTGAGACCTCTCCTAAATCCATTTTTTACAAACGTATAAGTAATAAATCTCATGTCTCTATTCACAGGTAAGATCCAGCTTATTCCGCTCCACAAATAACACCAAAGCCGTGTAAGTTACTCCCCCTTTGCCATTTCAAACAGCTGTCCGGCCGGTGTGGGCGGGTTTCAGTTCATCAATTCAATTGAACTGTGCGTTTTTTTCTTTCTAAATCGACCACAATTCATTTGAACTGGATTGCTCCCATCACATCTACAAGTAGTGGTCCTGGAACATACATGATACTGGGTTCGCTCGCGACATCACGCGTACGAATGATGTTTGGATCTAAAGTATCCCATGTTTTAATTTAGGATATTGTCTACATGTATCGCGCCTCATAATTATATTATTAAAATTAATTATCTGTGGGATATTCTGAGAAATTGGCAAAATGTATAGTGTATAGTGGCTCAATAATTTTTTATGTCATAAGTTTGTCGATTCTGTTTTTTCTCCTTGAATAAATAAAAATAAAATAAAATGCACGCCAAATTTATCTAAATCAAAAGAGTTGTATTTCTTAATGATTCGCGATACTCATACATAGTTATATATTAAACAAATTTAATCGCGATTATTTCGCATCGCAGTTCGGTGGAATTGTATTGCAGGGGGCGCTGCTGACCCCCCGGTTTGTGTCCCTTAGTCGCCTTTTACGACACCCGCGGGATGAATTGGGTGCCAGGCGCCAGACGTACGGACCCATTAAATACGTCGTTCGGTAAGGCTCTTTTCATGCACACCATATGTCAGCAAGCGTGACTGAGTGAATATGTCTGTTCTGAAGATTCTAGATTTTACTGACAATCTAAATTACATTATATCTTTACGAACTTTGATATCAACTCTTTATATTGTCTCTCCGTGCATCGCAGGAAGGTTGCCAAGGGGGGCCAAGTCCAGTTTGGTGGAGGATTGTAAAACAGTGGCAGGCCTTGCTGTCGGAAGTTATCAAGCCGCCCATATAAGACTTCTGAAATAGTTTAACGACTACCATTACAGTGCCTTATGAAGCGCAGACGTGCTCAATAAAAATGCCCCTAGCGGTAGTCACGAGACAGTCACCCATCCAGCATCTGACCGCACCTGTTGTTACTTAACTAGAGTGATTGATTCCAATTACTCGGTTCCACTAGGCCACGAACTTCATCGGGAAATAATTATCGTGCGCGTTATTTATTTGTAGAGAATATTGTTAAACAAAATTCTTTGGTAAAATTATTCTGTGTTATTGTTAAAAAATATTCTTTACAATAAGCCAAATGATTACCACAGACGCACAAATAAACTCTATTTGTGTGTTTTTGTTGCAAATATTGGGCTTTTTATTTAAGTTCATTCGTTGTCAAAACTATGTGAACCGTTTTGGAAGGGTCCGTTACTGCGACCTATTAGAAGGGTATCCTGGATTCCTCAACTACGATCGTCTGCATTTCAAACTGACCTTTATCCCCAAAAACATTAATTTTACTTTGACTTGTACCCGTCAATACTTAAAAACCATTTTCGCTTGACCTATAAGGTTCTGTTCATTTTTTCTTCTTAAAAGGTGGCGAGGAATGAAAGCGCCATCCAGGCACGTGGTAAAAAAAAACATCTGCCTTACCAATTAGGATTGCTTTGTGGACTCGCCTTTGTATAGATGTTTGTGTTTTTTTGTTTTATTTTCGTTTCTGTAGTACGGTTGAAGAATGGTGGAAAGGTGCACTTCATTTAGATCTAAGAGTTGATGTTTTAAGTTCATGTTCTTAATTAGCTAAAAGTTGTTTTGGGTGGGCATCCTGGTAGCGAGAAAGGACACTGGATTGTATTGTACGTGAACTTGTTTAATATGAAAAAAATACCGAATTACTCTGCTATTTCTAAAAGTACCTATATGAGCGAAAATAAAAGTAGTGTGTATGGATGAGTGTATTTTTTAATTCCAACTTTAAGTGCTAACTTGAACATAGGAAAGCCTTGAAAACAAAGGCAATTTTGAATGCAAATTTGAACTAATGTAGCCTCTGAATGAGTGTGACTGAGGATAGCTAGAAGACCAATACGAGCTGTGTAGTGACTTTTTGAGTTAGTCTTAAAGACATAACAGAGTTGGTTTATAACAAGTTGACAGAATTTACACCAAAATATATTTTTTTTTATTTTTGGTTTCATTAACTTTTTAAAAAGTTATTGATGAGACAAAATAAAAACCTATTTGGAGGTTTAAAAATTCACCCATGCCAGGATTCGAAACCGCAACCTCTGGCTATCCATTTGTCCTTAGCGCGGCTTATTGAATTAAAAATAAAAATAGTATAATGAGACAAAATAAGTTATGATATTATAATAATAATTTAAGTGTGTTTAAAAATAAATAATAAAAAGGCCGCCAAATGTACTGTACCTTTGTAAGTATTTTCTAAGGTTAACACAAGCACTATTATTAAAACTGTTTTTATACGCATTTCACTCGTTTATTATATTTTTACAATTTTCCGACGTTTCGGCACTTTTACAGGTGCCGTGGTCTCGGATGACTGTGAGGGGACAGGCGTCTTTACAAAAGTTAATTATGAAGTTACGTTCCAAAATAGGTAAATAAATTATTTTATATAAAGTCAACAATATTAGTTATTAGTAATTATAGTTTAAATTAAATTTATAAACCAATTATTTTACATGAACTCAATATGTAAAATAATTGGTTTATAAATTTAATTTTTAAACCATTTATTGTATACACTATTTTTATTTTTAATGCACTAACCCGTGCTAAGGAACAAATTTAAAAACCTATTTAGAGGCTAAATATTATTGTATTTTAATCTCACAAAGGTGGGTTGGCCAGTCTTTAGTTGTACAGTTTTAATAGTTCAAATTTGTTAAATCACCCACTTTCTTGAGATAAAAAGATTACCTAGTTTTGTGTTGTGCCTATCCATGAAAAATTTATAAAAAGAAACTTCATTTCCACAGTTGGTTAGGGCTGCGATACGATATATCGTAATAATCAAACTGTTCAGGCTATTGAATAGCACCTCTGTACTTTACTACTGTTTGTGCTATGAACTGTTGAACGTGGGTGTGAAAGAATAGAGGTTTCGTGTTATAGAATTTTGGGACCGTTTATTTTTTTCCCTCATAAAGCGTATGGGCTTGATTACCACGTGAGCCCGCGGATTGGCGATTTAAGGCACTGATTTTTATTATTGTCTCATAGTGTTTGTTAATTCGAACTCTGAAATGGCTGCACCGACTGTTATGTTTTTTTATCTATATTTGGTAGGACTGAGACAGTGGGCTTAATTATATACTACTCCCGCCCGTTATACACACACACACACACACACCCTCACACATCCACACACACATATACACAAAGTCACCAACATCCACATTCACATGTACTCACTCTTTTTATGTAGGTACATAAAGTGTTTTGTACCTATCTGTCTATCTATCTACAGCCGCTCGCTGAGGCTGATTTGTGTTTACTTTTACCAATGTTGGGATTGGGTTTTACAAATTAATTGAAAACTTTGTTCCTAAACGGAGCTTCGTTTAATATGCAAGAGTAAACGAGTTAGGATCTTGGAACTCTTGACCTGCTTGATACAAGGCTACTATAATATTGACACGAACTTTGCTACAACAATAGTTTGTTTAAGAGAATCTGTTTCTTTAGTTAAGATCTACGAACCGTTACTGAGAGTAATTAACCGACTTCTTTTAAGGAAACGTTTCCCAAAGATGTACCCTATTAATGTTAACCCTTTTGCATCACTGAAAGGTTAGCCTATTTTCATAAATAGAGCAAAACTATACGAAATTTTCATGAAAATCTCGTGATGCCGTTTCGGAGTTCGATAGCAAACACTATAAATCAAATATAAAAATCGGCGCTTGAAATTGCTAATCCGCGGTGTGCTCGTCGTCGTCGTCAGGCTATACTAGTCCAGTGATGGACATAGCCCTCCCCTAAAGAGCGCCACGTTGTGCTATCATAGGGGGTAATACCCATAATCCCCACGCTGGGCATACGGGTTGGGATCGCAGTTTGGTGGAATTGTACTGCAGGGGGCGCTGCTGCCCAGCCCCCGGTTTGTGTCCCTTAGTCGCTTTTTACACCCGCGGGAAGAATTTGGGTTGGTGCTATTTTCTAGGCCAACGCCACACAGATAGATACTACTCTGTCATATTAGGCGCAGGCTGTAAAGATAGATATTATAAGTGGATAAAATACATAAATAAAATATACTCCCTCGTTGCATGCTGCAGATCGTGGCTTCGATTCCCACGAGGCCCGCCGTACATTTATCGAATGGCCTCTTCTTCTTCTTCTTCAGGCTATATTATGTAGTCCATTGCTGGACAAAGCCCCCCCCCTAATGAGCGCCATTAGCGCCCTGTCTTCAGCTTCAAATGACCTCGGTCTGGCTGTATTTCAATGTTTGTGATGTCCTTGCCTGGTTATCAAAGCACGGGGTAACCTAGTTTGGGACCTAGGATACTCCATTCTGGGACTAGTGTGGTAAGTGGAAGAAATTATTATTATTATTATTATTATTATTATTATTATTATTATTATCATTATTATTATTATTATTATTATTATTATTATTATTATTATTATTATTATTATTATTATTATTATTATTATTATTATTATTATTATTATTATTATTATTATTATTATTATTATTATTATTATTATTATTATTATTATTATTATTATTATTATTATTATTATTATTATTATTATTATTATTATTATTATTATTATTATTATTATTAATGGATATTTTTCTCGTTTCACCTATTTTACGAGCATACCATTTTTTTTTGTCTCGCCTATGTACGTCCCGCAGTGCACAAGCCATCTCTCAGGGCTTAATGCATGCCCACTGCGCATTAGAAATTTATGTGTACCTCTGACACACCTCAGGTTTCTTCACGACTTTTTCTTTCACTTTTAGCGAGCGAAAACTACTGAGGTTCTTCTTTTTATTTTCGCGTCAGCGATTCGACCAGGTTATATTTTTCCTGTCCAATAATTGGCTACTGCAATTGCAGCAGCGATGGCCTCTGGTAGGTCCTCCAGAGTGCAGGTGTGAGGGCACAATGGACATTAGAGCAGGTGCACCATATATTGCGATGAGGCTCCACCTCAGATCATTCTGAGGGCTCCACAATCACTACCGAGGTTAAAAAATTAAAACAAAAAAAAATACTTTTGTGTACTTTACGATCTGGTGGACCCTCTAAACTTTCTTTCTGTAACAAAGCTTGCAGCTGATTGGTTCAGAAATTAAGTTTCAAACATTAAACAAACTAGTCGGAACTTGTTACAATAGAAGTTTGCTAAAGTTCTCCATTCATCAAAATTAAAACAACACAGCGTCCAATGATTAATTTTCATTCAGTGCCTTTGTTGGACTTTATTTAAATATTCATGGGCATATTAAACAGATCTCGTTACCCCTATACTAAGTACAACTAAATGACTTGTGTTATTTAGTTGTATTTAGTACAGGGCAACAGGCATTGCTGTGTATTAATTTATCGTCGAGGTGCTAACTTGACGATAGAATAATACAATAAATACATAGATAACATCCAAGACCCGAGACAAACTAGAAAATTTCGTTTCCTAGTTTGACCCGGCCAGGGATCGAATCGAGACCTTGGGTTTTACAGCATCGTGCCAAACCGCTCCGCCACCGAGGCCGTCAATTTTACAGCTTTACCTTAGTGCAACCCTGGATTCAAGCACTAATTAAAATCATGGATACATTTATCCTTGCGAGGAAACATTAGTGTCTGAGGTGTTCACATACCTCAGCGCTTGAAATTGGCAGTGGGCACGCGTGGTAATTAAGCCCATTGTCTCAGTCCAATCCAATAAAGAAAAAAAAATCATAGAGATCTGTGAAGCCGTTTCGGAGGAGTTCGATAACAAACGCTATAGACCAAATAATAGGGGTTAAAGTATGAAATTGCCGTTTTATTGCAATAGGTTCTTTGAATTGACATAGAATCTTCATGGTTTGAGGTTTTCGAATGAATCTTTTTTCAAATGGTTTATATGATGTTCTTTTTTAAAAAAAGTGAAACATTTGAATATCGACTTTCAATTGTTTTTGTTATTCAATTTAGACAAGAAAGATGGATACTGCGAAAATTCGAGTGATTTTTGAATACGAGTTCCGACGCGGAACTAACGCGGCAGAAACAGCCCGCAATATCAATGCTGCGTTTGGAGAGGGGTCTACTAATCTCGTTAAACCATGCCGCTAATTCCTGGGTAGTTTGACTAGGATCGGCTTCCACTATCTCTCTTAATTCATCGTTATTCACCTGTGTGGGCGGTCTTCCTCGTGGCTCGTTCTTTAAGTCGAAATTTCCATCACGAAAGCGTTTAAACCAAAATCGCACGGTGCGTTCATTAGTAGACCCCTCTCCAAACGCAGCATTGATATTGCGGGCTGTTTCTGCCGCGTTAGTTCCGCGTCGGAACTCGTATTCAAAAATCACTCGAATTTTCGCAGTATCCATCTTTCTTGTCTAAATTGAATAACAAAAACAATTGAAAGTCGATATTCAAATGTTTCACATTTTTTAAAAAAAGAACATCATAGAAACCATTTGAAAAAGTTTCATTCGAAAACCTCAAACCATGAAGATTCTATGTCAATTCAAAGAACCTATTGCAATAAAACAATTTCATACTTTAACCCCTAATATAACAATCAGCGCTTGAAATCTCCTATCAGGGGGGCTCACGTAGTAATTAAGCCCATACTCTCTCTCCGAGAAAAGGCATATGCACTGCAGTGGGACTATATAAGTCTGCACTATTATTGTCCCCATACATCATCATCAACCCATTATGTCCCCACCAAGGGGTATGAGTCTCTCCCCTGAGGAAGAAATAGGCCATACTCCACCACTGGGGCCAAGTTCGGATTTGTCGAGGCTTGCGAGACTGGTCTACTCGTGGCTGGTCTAACTGTCTGAAGTTTTCAAGCCGCCCTTTTTATATATAAGCAAGAGCAGGCGCAGCCAGGTGCTGGATGGGTGACCATCCAGTGACTATCACTAGTGGCATTTTTCCGAGCGCTTCCGTGCTTTGCAAGGTACGCTATTGCTGTCTTGTAATGGTAGTCGTTAAGCCATGTCAGAAGGCCACATCTTATACAAAAAACTTTTAAATTTATAATATTAGGTAGTAGGATTATAAAGACACAAATCTGACTGAGGGCCAAGGTAGACCGCGCCGTTGTGGTGTTAAGTTTTGATTGGTAACATGAAGACTTTGTGAAGACGGTCGTTGATTCTGGATAGGAAATTAACCAGTTTGTGTTTAACTTCGTGTCGTAGTTCAGTAGTTTGTTGGGAAATTTATATTTTTCTCGGTAGGTATTATAGAGTTCGGTAGTCAACAATGAACCCTTATAGTTTCACTATGTCCATCTATCTGATTGTCCGTGGCTTATGTCAGAGACGCCTGATAAAGCTGAAAGCGGGAAATCAGCACAGATATATGTAATGATAATTTCGTAAAATCAATAAAAAAAAAGTCTATCCTCATTGATGAGGCACGGGTGTGTTTCTGCATCGCAGGGAGGTTAGGCCATACTCCACCACGGGGGCGAAGTCCGGGTTGGCGGGGATTATAAGACAGCGGCGGGCCTAACTGTAGTTATCAAGCAGCTCATAAGGTCTCTGACGTAGTTTAACAACTGCCATTACATGACAGCCAGCACCAATGGCTTAACGTGCCTTGCAAAGCATTACGGCCGGGACAACTAGTACGTTATAATTTTGTTTATATCCTAGACTATCTGTGTCCTGGACGTTTGTTTTCCCCTTTTTGTCCCGTATTTGTCACCAGGGTGTATCTCATGAACCGCGATAGCTAGATAGTATTTTTTTTCTCAGGTGATGTATTTATATTGCCCCTAAGGCAACAACAACTGAAAGCAGAAGAAAATAAATATTTAATTGGGGTTTTCATACAAGAAACGAAATTGTTTTGCCGTTTTTTTGCTCGATATTAATTACGGCAACAGGTAAGCGCTTTAAGTATTCATAGAATATTTAGAAGTATATTGGCAGTGGTAAGTAAAAATAAATACTTACAAAAATACTTAATTAATTCAACAACAAATAATCAAATGAATAATGCTACGGAACCCTTCGTGCACAAGTCCAACTCGCAATTGACTGATTTTTTTTAACTGTGTCGAACTCGAATGATACAATGGTGACTTTTTCAAGTGTTGGGTAGATTCCACTGTTGTAAAAAAAAAACCTTACCTATTAAATGTAGTATTATCAAAACTGTTTTGAATTTTTTTTTAGCTGACGTCAATGAAATACATCTGTGCTGCTAAATAATTCCGTTTCGGAACTTCACTCCATCACAGCTAAAAAGTAAAGTATAAACAGCAGTAGATCAACATTTACCTTTTAAAAGCAATGTCAACCGTAACATATCCGAGTAAAGTGCTCGCGTGTAAAGGTCAATGTGCGTTGATCATTAGGTAGATCTTTTTCAAAGTCATGTTGCTGTATATATGAAGGCATCAGCGGGATACACTTTTTGTTAACTCCATTGTATAAAGCGATAAGTCACAAATCCATCTTGTACGCGTCGGAATATCAAATAGGGGAGGTTAAATAAATAATCTTCCAGGCGTGGTTTTGAACAATGTTAACCATAAAGCCGTGGACCCATTGGTTCTAAAAAGTTGGGCCTGAAGCTAAATATTGTTAAAATATGATATACTTATTCTGGCCTTTCTAATACTTTCACTTTAATTGTACTTTAAAAGGTACGTAATGTGCGTTTTACGCACCGTATAGGCGCCGTTACTTAACTTTCTATACAAATAAAAAAAACTTAGGATCTGCTACTGGACATTTACATAATAAGAACTAGAACTAAATTCGTCGTCGTCGTCAGGCTATACTAGTCCACTGCTGGACAAAGCCCTCCCCTAAAGAGCGCCACGTTGTGCTATCATAGGGGGTAATGCCCATAGTCCCCACGCTAGGCATGCGGGTTGGGGATCGCAGTTCGGTGGAATTGTACTGCAGGGGGCGCTGCTGCCCACCTCCCGGTTTGTGTCCCTTAGTCGCCTTTTACGACACTCGCGGAAAGAATTGGGTTGGTGCTATTCTCTAGGCCGACACCACACAGCACAGAACTGAATTCAAAATCTGACAATATGAGGTAAAACAATATATTTGAAAAGAAAAACTAAACAATAAAAAATGGACTGTCGCCAACAAACGCCAGGAAGTGACGTAAACATGATCGATCGATATAATTGATGTCAACCCTTGTATGTCCCCATTGCTGGGGCACGGGTCTCTTCCTGCATCGCAAGAAGTTTAGGCCATACTCCAACACGAAGACCAACTCCGAGTTGGTGGAGGATTGTAAGACAGTGGCGGGAATTACTGTCAGAAGTTATCAAGCCGCCTATATAAGACTTCCGACACCTTACGAAGCCTCTGCGTAAGGCCTCTAACATGACTTAACGAAGTAAGGCCTCTAACATGACTTAACGGCTGCCGTTATATGACAGCTGACACAATACAACGGCTTAACGTGCCAAGCACGGAAGCACTCGGAAAAATGCCACTAGCTGTAGTAAAGGGACGGTCATCCATCCTGCATCCGACAGCGCCTGTTGTTGCTTAACTAACGTGGTTGATTCCAATCACTCGGTTTGACTAGGCCACGAATATTTCCATGACATACACAAATTATTAATATTTATATCAGCAAAATATTTGTATTTACATTCTAGTTGCTGAATGTCATAGTATAGTGTGAAAAGTAAGCCGCTGCCTTCGGGCAGTAGAGAAGTGGAAAAAAAGGCAGCAGTATAAAAACACGGTTCAATAAAACGCAGTAACATCGGTCTTTCTCCCTACCAGCCATTGCACATATTTTTAAAGGTGTTTCAGTTGCATTACATAAACAACCACCGCTACCGCTAGTGACATTTTTCAGAGCGCTTCCGTGTTTCGCCAGGCACGCTAAGCCGTTGGTGCCGGCTGTCATATAATGGCAGTCGTTAAGCCATGTCAGAGGCCTTATTGGCGGCTTAATAACTTCTGACAGTAAGGCCCGCCACTGTCTTACAATACTCCACCAACCCGGACTTTGCCCCCGTGGTGGAGTATGGCTTAACCTTCCTGCGATGCAGGAAGAGACCCGTGCCCCAACAGTGGGGACATACAAGGGTTGATAACGAACATAAATAACACTGTTAATGTCTATTCACCACACTAAAAGTTCACAGCTCTTGAAAACCGTTTCAGTTATAATAGGATGTGCAAACTTTTGGCTACATATAAGCCCGCAACCTCTCATCTCGTACACAGTAATTAATTATGAATTGAAACATACGCTGTTGTTGTTCGAACAAATTAAATCAACGGTAAGGATGGTGCATTGTACTAGAGCGCGTGGGACGTGAAACAAAACGGAGTCATCCTAGTGATGGGCAGTGCTTGTCGATAAATAGTTACTTTTTGCATTTCAGCCATATTGAACAAAAGTGAAAGCGACCGTAAAAAAGTTTATGGTCACAAAGATACAGATAATAAGAAAACTAAAACGTTCGGATACATGATGTTTAACTTTTCATAAGTCGTTTTTCAGTGATACCAATTTTACCAGTGTTACTTTGAATGACAGAATTCGCAATAGAGAACGATAAGAGAACGATGTGGACTGAAAAAGGATTTAGTGACTAGAATTGAGAAAGGAATTTTGCGTTGGTTTGGACATGTGGAGAGGAAGAAGGAAGAAAAGAAAGATTGAAGAAACAAATATATATTGCTAATCTAAGTGGCGACTTGGGTAGAAGGGAAGACGGCCAGTGGACCAGGGCAGTATCGGAGTGGTGGCCAAGGGAGGGAAGGAAGTTGGTAGGCAGACCACCGACACGATGGTCAGACGACATCGTGAGGGTTGCGGGTCAGAGATGAATCAGGTTAGCACAGGACCGTGAGGAATGGCGCAATAAAAAGGAGGCTTATGCCCAGCAGTGGGCTGATGTGGGCTGATTATAGATATATATATAGAATCTGAGTGAAAAGGCTGGTAAGGGACGTCCCAGGTGGATATACATCGACCAAATGGGAGATGTATTAGCAAAGGGGGAGATCAAAAGTACCCCGTAGTCGTTGCGTGCGTGCATGCAACTACTTATGAACGTTGATGAAGCTAAGATGATCTGTCAGGATCGTGGTTAGTGGCAGTCCCTGGTCTCTGCCTACCCATCTAGATTACAGGCGTGAGGTTATGTATGTATGTATGAACCAATTTTACCCAATCTAAGAGGTCTATGACCAGCAGTCATAGACCTTTCTCATTAGATCGCAACCTCAATGCACGAACTCGTACACTAATAAGCTATTAATTTATTGTTAACAACTGTAAAAAAACTGTAGCAATGGTTGCGAATCAGTCTAACACCGGCTTTTTAATAGGGAAGTCGTGGGTTCGCATCACGGCATGTATGCCAATGACTTTGATTTCTAAGTTATGAACTTATGTGAAGTTACAATAGTAATATCACTCTCGCTCACAAAGGAAACATTGTGAAAAAACCTGAGTGTCTGAAATATTCAAATCTGAGGTATTTGATCAATTTAGACCATTGTAACATTTGCGCATAAAATTGCCAATTCGTGGTGGCACTCATCGCAACTAAGCCCATACTCTTTCTCTGAGAGAAGGCCTGTTCCTTGCAGTGGGACATGTATAGTGCAAATTTTATAATTTCTACCTTTTTTTGAACTTCTTTTTTGATTTCAAAAAAGTTTAGAAACAGTGCAAAATAGGCATAAATGTAAGTGAGTTTAAAAAATTTAACTGTGTAATACTTAAAAACCTATTTAGAGGCTAAAAATTTCACCCATGCCGGGATTCGAACCCGCAACCTCTGGCTATCCGTGCCAGCCTCTAAATAGGTTTTTAAATTTGTCCTTAGCACGGGTTAGTGCATTAAAAATAAAAATTGTATATTAATGTGTAATACTTACCAAAGTGTTCATGTAAAAAAAAAAAATTTATTTCAATTGCACCGATAATTATTTCAGTTGTATCGATAAAAATATCAAGTATCATGAGGGGAGATAAACGTTTCGCGTTTCATATTACAGCGTAGGCGTTGTATTACCTCTATATCGCATTCTTTGTAGCCAATTTGAATGAGAGTTTATAATGGAGATGCAAATACTCGTATCCTATCGATGTAAGGGATTTGTAAAACGTTTATAATTTTAGTTACTACTCGCACAAAAGAATACCTGTTAGTTAGACCTGAGATTTCCGCACTTAGCCTCATAGTTGGGCCATTGTACGTAGCAAGCGCTGAGGTACGCTAACACCTCAGACACTGTCAGAAGTTATCAAGCCGCCCATAAGGCCGCTGACATGGCTTAAAGACTGCCATTATATGACAGCCGGCACCAACGGCTTAACGTGCCTTGCGAAGCATGGAAGCGCTCGGAAAAATGCCACTAGCGGTAATCACGGGATGCTCACCCATCCTGTACCTGATCGCGCCTGTTATTGCTTAATCAAGTGATTGATTCCAATCACTCGGTTCGCCTAGGCTACGAGTGCTTCGTGATCCTATAAAACCTCTTTTTTATTCCATCCTACTAATAAAATTAAAAAATTACTTACAAAGCATGAAACGCTCGTGGCCTAGTGGAACCAAGTGATTGTAATCACTTGGGTTAAGCAACAGCAAGTGCGGTCAGGTGCTGGATCGGTGACTATCCCGTGACTATCGCTAGTGGCATTTTTCCGAGCGCTTTCGTGATTCGCAAGGATCGCTAAGCCCTTAATGCCGGCTGTCATGTAATAGCAGTCGTTACGCCATGTCAGGGGCCTTTTGTGCAGCTTGATAACTTCTGACAGCAAGACCCACCATTGTATTACAATCCTCCACCAACCAGGACTTGACTCTCGTCGTGGAATATGGCATAACCCTCCTGCGATGCAGGAAGAGACCCGTGCTCCAGTAGTGCAGACCCCGTCCTTTTCGCGTTTCACAGCACGCGAAGTAAGGTTGCTAGAACCTGCACCTTTTGTAAGACAAAGAGTAGACTTAGCCGTTTTTTAGACATATTTAGGTTTTTCTGATACCTACTATATGTGATCGATGACATCTGCTATAGGAGACTTTCAGTTGTTGTAATTTCCCAAGTGGATGGAAAGTGCCAATTCTTGTTCTGAGCTCTAAAAGCCTGAGTTTGTATTTTTGCCAATGAATATTTTTTTATTGCAGTCATCGCTATATCTGAACTAAGTCAAGCTTGTGTCTTTGTCGGTCGGTTAATTTGTACAGTTTTCTCATGCAAAATAAGTGAATGGAACTCACACATAGAAGTAAAATCCGTCATAAATTAGTTAAAACTGAAATAAGGATCAATGTCACTGACACCACACCACCATACCACGTAATGTTGGCACCTTTACGATAGAATCATAAGTCACAGAAAAACACTACAACATAAAATTTTTTGGAGCATAATCTGTTCCATAAAATGATTTTGACTTATCATGACTATTATGTTTAGTTAATTCCTCTAGTTCGTTCGTTCCCCTCTGAATGTTTGGTACTTGGACGATGGCACAATAGGAGGGGATCCTGTCGGTGTAGTCGAAGACCTCAAAAGCCTGGAAGGAGGGTTTGGGGACATGGGACTCAAATTGAACGCACACAAATGCGAGATTTTCCCATGCTCTGGGCAGATTTCGCGGGATGTTCTGTCGCAAGTAGATGCCGTAGTCCCAGGGCTTAAGACGTTAAGTAAGTCAGATTTTACTCTTTTGGGAGCGCCAATTTTCCCAGAAGGTATTCCTCAAGTCCTTACCAATAAGATACGGACGTTGTTGGCAACGAAGCCACATCTGAAGCAACTTTCTGCCCACGTTGCGTTAACGATCCTGCGAAGTTGCCTGTCATTCCCCAGGTTGACTTACTCAGTTCGCACTACTCCCTTGTGGTTATGCAGTTTTAAAACGTCGGAGTATGATGAGGCTTTAAAGGAGTTGTTAGAAACTGTTCTCAACATTAGGATGACGTCGACACAGTGGTGCCAAGCGGCTCTTCCAATTAGGCATGGCGGTTTGGGTATTCGTCGTTTGCAGGACACCGAGCTCCCAGGGTTTCTTGCTTCGTCGCATGGGGTTTTGGATCTCGTCACTCGTATATTGAATATTAATGGTGACGGGTTTCACATCCCTTTCGCCGATGAGGCCTTGAGTTTATGGCAGGCTCGCTGTCCTGGGAGTGACTTGCCGGAGCGGCCTGAGCTTCAACGTGAGTGGGATGAAGTCATAAGCAAGATAACGCTGGACGCATTGCTGAACTCCAGTTCTGGGGCTGAACTTGCGAGATTGCGCGCTGTTTCGAGACCAGATTCGGGGATATGGCTTCATGTTTTGCCATCCCCACAGCTGGGGACCTTTTTGGACTGCAATTCACTCCGAGTGGCTGTTGCTTTGCGCTTAGGTTGTGAAGTCTGTCAACCGCACCGTTGTGTCTGTGGCGTGGAGGTGGACGCTCAGGGCCGCCACGGGCTGCATTGTGTCCGTAGTGCAGGTAGAATCTCTCGGCACCATAGCATAAATGATATTGTTCGACGGGCTCTGGTTTCGGCAAATATCCCTTCTGTCCTTGAGCCTCCGGGCTTATGCCGGAACGATGGGAAACGTCCGGACGGCCTTACTCTGGTTCCGTGGGAGAAGGGTCGAAGTTTGTTGTGGGATGCGACTTGTGTGTGCACGTTCGCGCCCTCGCATGTCGTATCTACTGCCGCTTCTGCTGGTGCCGCGGCTGAACTGGCTGCGAGGCATAAAACGCAGAAGTATAGCCAGCTTATTAATTCCTACATTTTTGTGCCGCTGGCTATAGAAACTTCTGGTGTATGGGGAGCGCAGGGCAGCGCTTTTATTAGGGAGCTGGGACGCCGATTGAGGGACCGTGGCATGGACGTTCGCTCTGGGGCATATCTGAGCCAAAGGATTTCCCTTGCTGTGCAGCGCGGTAACGCGGCCAGTATTATGATGACTTTTGGTTCGGATGTGGCTCGGAGCGATTTATTTGCATAGTTTTTTTTTTTTTTTATTTTATTATTATTTTGTTATTATTGTTATTGCCTTGACATTCTTTTAATTTCATTCTTTTTGACGAAACTTTATGTGAATGTTGATTATGATTGTATTGAGTTTTTTATAATGTCTATGTAAATAATTTAGGTTAATTGCATAAACTTATTTGTGAATACCCAGACGCCTTTGTGGTGTCTGGAATATGTTTTTCAGATGTAGTTAGATTTTCCTAGCTCAATAAACTGAAATAATTATTTAATCAGTCTACAGTAAGATTATTTTCTCTGGCACTCCCATGCCCAGAAAAAATGCCTCCCTTTTTCATCATTTTTCAATCAGCAGTAAGCAACTTTTTTTTCTTGCAAACCGATGGCACGAAAATTGCCTCTCACTCTGAGATTGCTCTAGAGTTCTCATTTCAATATGCCGATTGTAACTAAACTTGGCTGCACACTCAAAAACAATCTCAGAAGTAAACTCACTTATTTTAGTGTTACTTCTTAAATAATGCTCATTGCAGATTTGTTGTTAATCTGACATGTGTAAAGATATAACAGATTCACGTTTGCGCTAAACAGATGCAAAAATCTGTCAACTAGTTTCTTCTTATTTCCTGGTGACAAGATTTTGGGCTGCTATCCAACGTACGATCGATTATGAAGCTGAAAAAAAAATATTTTAATTACCATACAATCAATGCCTGTTTACACAAGACCGGGAAGCCTGGAAAACCATAAAAGAGGCCTATGTCCTGCATTGAGCGTCAAATGGCTGATGATATAATGATGAAACCTTACAGGATAGATAGATAGATAGATAGATAGATAGATAGATAGATAGATAGATAGATAGATAGATAGATAGATAGATAGATAGATAGATAGATAGATAGATAGATAGATAGATAGATAGATAGATAGATAGATAGATAGATAGATAGATAGATAGATAGATAGATAGATAGATAGATAGATAGATAGATAGATAGATAGATAGATAGATAGATAGATAGATAGATAGATAGATAGATAGATAGATAGATAGATAGATAGATAGATAGATAGATAGATAGATAGATAGATAGATAGATAGATAGATAGATAGATAGATAGATAGATAGATAGATAGATAGATAGATAGATAGATAGATAGATAGATAGATAGATAGATAGATAGATAGATAGATAGATAGATAGATAGATAGATAGATAGATAGATAGATAGATAGATAGATAGATAGATAGATAGATAGATAGATAGATAGATAGATAGATAGATAGATAGATAGATAGATAGATAGATAGATAGATAGATAGATAGATAGATAGATAGATAGATAGATAGATAGATAGATAGATAGATAGATAGATAGATAGATAGATAGATAGATAGATAGATAGATAGATAGATAGATAGATAGATAGATAGATAGATAGATAGATAGATAGATAGATAGATAGATAGATAGATAGATAGATAGATAGATAGATAGATAGATAGATAGATAGATAGATAGATAGATAGATAGATAGATAGATAGATAGATAGATAGATAGATAGATAGATAGATAGATAGATAGATAGATAGATAGATAGATAGATAGATAGATAGATAGATAGATAGATAGATAGATAGATAGATAGATAGATAGATAGATAGATAGATAGATAGATAGAGAACTCTTTATTGTACATAAAAAATGGAAGACGGTGGTCTTACCACTAACAGCATATACATGAATAAAAAAAATATATCTAAATACATAAATCATTAACAAAATATACACATTCAAAGGACATAAGCAAAATACAAAGAACAGCAGAACAATATTACAAATAATAATAGTATTACAGTTTATTAGTGAGGTAGAACTCGTTTACCATAGCCTTAAAAATCGGTAGGGATTTGGCTACCAAAAATAAAGTTTTGTATTAATTTTATGGTAAAAAGTAACCGGTTCAGCTCGGTGCTATAAGTCTACGAGTAGTCAGTAGAGCTGGTTTTCAGCACGCCCCCTTCATTTTAAATTGCCAAATGTATGGCAGTTTGTACGATGCCTCCCGTAGCTTCCCCAAATCGCATTGGCTCTTGTCCTCTGATTTCAAATTAATAGCCTCTCCTTAAATAACGGAGAGAAAAAAAGGAAGACTAACATCATTGAGAATAGTGAAGATTAATAAAGTACGCCTTTTATCTCTTCTCATCTAGTTCCTTTATGAGGTAGTTAATGCCGTGCAGGCCAGACCACAAATTGTGGTCGCTTTGATGTCCATTTAATGGAAACCAGTAATTACTTCCTGTACAAGGGCTGGACGGTAGTAGAAACTTTTACCTGAATAAGGAAGGAAGATTATTTTAAGCTGCGGCCTAAAATAAGGAAAGGAGGTGTGTTCAAAATGAAGCAATGCTAAAGATGGTTTGGTATACGATCAATGGTGCTCCATTTCTTCATGCCCCATATCATAGCCGCAGGCTTCAAGAGCTTTCGAAGAGAAATCTGATCTATAAGATTAAATTAAAGCATACTGTCCATTTATAGAATCGTGGAAGACAAGAAAAGGCCAAGTAGAAGAAATATATCTTGTTTGTGCAACATCAAGGATTAGACCGTTGTAAAAACCGCAGAAAATCTATTTAGATTTGCACTGAATAGAGGATGGTGTCGAGAGGTGCCTGCCAACTTTCAATGATAGAAAGATACATTAAAAAGACGTAGCCCATCGTCACTTAAATTCACATGTTTTTATTTATCTACAATAAGAAAATCTACCCATGATATTTAATGTTTTCCTTTCCAAAGAATGATAAAACACCTTACTCAAGACGTATCTTATTTCAAAATATCTCACAGGTCATTAGCGTTAATTTTCTTCTTCATTGTAAAAATTTAATGGCCCATTCCGATGCAAATTTGGTCTCAGTTCCCACAGAGATTTTGAATGTGTTGACAGTTTTACAAAGTCTGCTATCGTTGACCATCTGTACCGTGATACCTTGTGAAGTACTTTTTCTTTTCTCTTGAATGTCTCGTGTCACTTGACTCTCGTGAACATGTAAGGCCATCGCAAGAGCATCTGTGACTTTTCGTTTGTCGGGGAAGAATTCACCATATACCATTTCACCGAGTAATCTCTCCCATCTCGCCGAATTTTTTAAAAGTATCTCTGACAGGGCGTCCTCTATTTTGTAAAAAGAAAGCGCGACTGCATTCTACGGGGCGTCAAGTGACACTTGTTTCCTTTTACGCCTAAATGTCTTTCTCACTTTACGTTCTTTGATGAGAGATACCGCGCGAAGAAATATGAATGTATTTTTGATTCGTTACAACTATGCTACTATGCTATATAGGTACCGTGTATAAAGCTACAATGACATCGGAAAGATAGCGTCAGGAAGCTCATAAATTTTTGCATTCTAATGGATTTCTATCGTTTTGGCACGTGGCATCTCAATCCTGATGGAAATCACTTTTTTAGTTAAAGAAGATTACTGGCAGCTCAACTAAATGGCGAAAGGGGGAAAAGATTAACAATCAAAATGAAGTTACCAAAAGAGGCCTATGTGCCTAGTGCGCTTCAAATGGCTGATAATAATAATAGTGTTATATTATTATTAAGAATTAATCGTAGAGAAAAATATTGACTATGTTCATGTATTTTTTATCACGGCTTCTGAATAAGATTATAATTTTCTGTCTTTTCCATTGGCACAATTTCTGGTGTGCAAATATGCGGTCCACACCGGCACTTTTTAAAGGTATAATGCGCTTTCATATAATGGCAAGTTCCGCCCAATTTGCGGTTACCACCATGATGTCATTCTTGACGTGGCCAGTTTCCTTTGGTCTCTATTTTCTCTAAAGGAGTACGTTCAAGAGGTGTCATTGTGCAGTGGTTTGCTCGCAGCCTTGCACTTGCCTCGATTCGACCTCGACAGGGTCGTTGGAATTTTTTTGTTTTTGCGCGTTCTTTTTTTGAATTTTGTCATCATTAAATAAATAAATGTATCTTGTCCGACTTGCGCCACATCATTGAATAAGTAAATATTTATACAAGAAAAGCAAATCAATAGTCATTGATAAAGATGCTAACATCTGTATCTAACAATGTTTCTGGATAGTACTGGAAACGTCACGGTGCAAGATGTTTTTGGTCTTAAGCGCTCAATTTCTCTCATGGATAACCTGATAACTTGTCAGCGATGGCGCCAGCCAGCCTAAGTGACCGAAGTACATAATATTATCATGTTTAGCATATCCTTTAACCGAAGCACCTGACCTAGTTTTAAAAGTATAACCTCCGGTACATTTTTATTACGTATCCTTCGGTTCACGAAAATTCAAGGTAAGAAAAACAGTTCAATCAAAACGTTGTGCAAAAATAACGAAGCCATGAAAGCACGTACGAGTATGTATGGTATCAATTTGCTAATAGCGTGCTTGGTTGGTAAGGGCCTTTTTATCGCTCCCTTTACGCAGGGCTGTCCAAAACATTATTAAGCTACTTTTTATCCTACTATTTCTTATCCCATCACAATACCTAACATCAACTCACATCTGCATCCCGGAGAGGTAGATTAGTGATCCTATCGTTATCAACCCTTATATGCCCCCACTGCTAGGGCACGGGTCTCTTCCTGCATTGCAGGAAGGTTAGGCTATACTCCACCACGGGGGCCAAGTCCGGGTTGGTGGACGATTGTAAGACAGTGGCGGGCCTTACTGTCAGAAGTTATCAAGCCGCCCATAAGGCCTCTGACATGGCTTAAAGACTGCCATTATATGACAGCCGGCACCAACGGCTTAACGTGCCTTGCGAAGCATGGAAGCGCTCGGAAAAATGCCACTAGCGATAGGCACGGGACGCTCACCCATCCTGTACCTGAACGCGCCTGCTATTGCTTAATCAAGTGATTGATTCCAATCACTCGGTTCGCCTAGGCTACGAGTGCTTCGTGATCCTATAAAACCTCTTTTTTATTCCGTCCTACTAATAAAACAAAAAAATTACTTACAAAGCATGAAACGCTCGTGGCCTAGTGGAACCAAGTGATTGTAATCACTTGGGTTAATCAACAGCAGGTGCGGTCAGGTGCTGGATCGGTGACTATCCCGTGACTATCGCTAGTGGCATTTTTCCGAGCGCTTTCGTGATTCGCAAGGATCGCTAAGCCCTTAGTGCCGGCTGTCATGTAATAGCAGTCGTTACGCCATGTCAAGGGCCTTATGTGCGGCTTGATAACTTGTGACAGTAAGGGGCGCCACTGTATTACAATCCTCCACCAACCCTAATATATGGCCTAACCGTCCTGCGAGACAGGAAAAGAACTGTGCATGTCCCCAATGCCAAGTGGGGACATGCAAAGGTTTGATGTCATGTCAAATTTCAAAGAACATAATCACTTACCCTGGTCCAAAAGTTGATTACCCTGTGCTATGGTAACTGCAGACATTTGTAGAAATTAGGCACGGCTGCCTCTAGCGGGAATCATATCCGTAACCTCTGCTTTGGCGTATTACCGATACAACAACGAGCCATAAATAAAAAAAAAACGCCACGCTGCCATCGTTATGAGAATCTTTGGCTCAGGTTGTCTCAGGGCGGTTTGCTCGACAGTTAATTTTTGTTTGTGTTCTTGTAGTTTTTTCTGTCTGGACATCTTGAATCCAGAAAAATTATCGTGAACTTAGAAATGGATTTCGCAGCTATTAAGTATTACCAAAACGTACCTTAACCAGTATACTGACATTCATCTATCCCTTCCACAGTATTATTTGTATGTATGATGGAAACAGTAACTTCTTCTTCAGGCTATATTAGTCCACTGCTGGACATAGCCCTCCCCTAATGAGCGCCATAGCGCAAGGTTGTGCCATCAGTGGGGGTAATGCCCACAATCCCCACGCTGGGCATGCGGGCAAACAGTAAATAATCCAAATTAATATATTGCATTATAAAATAAAAAATCTTACCAAAAACGTAATTCGTACATATCAAATAATTTTGATAACACCCTAAAATTATTTTGAAAAACCTGTTTAGAGGCTAAAAATATGTTTTTAAAAATTGTCCTTAGCACAGATTAGTGCAATAAAAAGAATATACTAATAAAACTAATTAATATCATATTTTGTATTAACATGGACGAAACATTTGTGGATGTACCTATTTTTTATGCTTATGTCAGATGCTCTGTAGACTTTTAGTCCGGATTTACTGACGGGTGTTCAGTGTGAGACAAGCAACCGACGACGCGAGCTCCGTCTCTGCTCACCATGATTAAGCTCTGCGAATCGGAGCGAAACCTGGTCGGACTTTTCCGATATAACAACACCCGTAAGTAAATCCGGACTAAAAGTCTACAATGTGTTGTGCTTACGAAAGTTTTAGTTCAAAAAAGATGCTCTGTATTTCAACTATAACTGGAAACATAAAAGACACTTTTTGTATTTCTTGTTCGTCACAGACAAATCAATAATTTCAAGACCATAATGTGTAGTGCTAACGAAAGCTTTAGTTTCGAAGATGGTCACAGACATTTCACTCAGGGAAAAGTGATCGTGTAGTACAGTGGTTATGTAATAAAAATCATAACTTGTTTAATAGTGTACGAACTCTTTTTTAAAAACCTATTTAGAGGCTAAAAATTCCACCCATGCCGGGTTTCAAGCCCGCGACCTCTGGCTATCCGTGCCAGCGCTCTATCCAACTGAGCTAATGGGTGACTCACCGGCATCAGTGAAATTTCGAACCTCTTTACAATATTCTCTGTACTACGTACAGGCAACGACATCTGGCTGAAGTAATTAAATAGGTTTTTAAAATTGTCCTTAGCACGGGTTAGTGCATTGAAAATAATATAATGAGAACTCTTAACAACTGTGAGGACTATTTTTAGAACCTACTGTCTTTCTAGACAATAGGTTCTAAAAATAGTATCAACAATCTATTTAATTTTAATCGAAATCGATTTAAGTCCTAGGATATGTGTACAACAAACATTCTAGGCTGTATGTTCTAAAAATAGTCACCACAGATATTAAGATTAGTCATGTTTACTTTTTGAAAAAAAAAACATAAAACAAGTTCTGATTTTTATTCCATTGATGGCGTTAGTTAGCGACCCGAAGCACATTCATTTGTATCGTCAGTTAGGAAACTGTGGCCATGGAACCCCAAGCTAACAAACTCTCCGACATCTCGCCACATGAAACTCTTATACATTAGTAATTTGGAAAGTTTTCTCCCCATGTGGCGAGGGTGGCAACCCTGGTAACGAAGAAGGCGTGGAGCTAGTCGTCGGTATCCCTATGTCAAAAGTTATCACGTGGAGACTAATTTAGTACTGCCAAGATTACGGTTATTTCTAATTTGCACAATTCCTAAAACATAAAGTTTTTCATCCGCCACTATTATTTTTTATTTTTGTAAAAATTATAATTTCATAACTGTATGCCATGAACTGACAAGAACGCGAAGAACCGACAACCGTTGGAGTAAGCGTGTTCTTGAGTGAAGACCGCGACTCGGCAAACGGACGCCCTCCGACCAGGTGGGAGGACGATCTGCGCAAAACTGCAGGCAGATGCTGCGGATGCGGCAAGCTAAAGATAGGGCACTATGGCGTTTATTAGGGGAGGGCTACGTCCAGCAGTGGACGACATAATATAGCCTGAATAAGAAGTGCCATGGTAAGCATGCGAAGACATCTCCGAAATGAAAATACACTGAGGCCATTGTACAAAACAAGAACAGAGTTCAGGTATAATAACCGCTAGACGAACAAGGCGTGCAAATATAAATAATAACAATATTATTTATTGACATAAAACACATAAAAAATCTAATTCTACATCTTATTACAGTATTTTACGACGTTAAATTAAAATTACAGAGCAATATTAAACCCTAGTTTACTAGTGTCTCACCATGGAAACCTATGACGTAGGCTTACTGACGACCGGCCCACGGCCTATGCCTACGTCACCCGTCTTCCGCATCCATAGCAGTTCAAAGTGAAAGTTAATATTTCGCACGAAATGAGTTACAAGTATTCTTCGCCTGGGGTGTTCTCTCGTTATTATCCTGAGACCTTCATGTTTTGGAGGTCTTTTAATGTTTGGGTTTCAGTTGAAAGACAGGGTACCAAAAGTGTCAGCGATTTTGAGCGTGATCGCTTTGAAGGTACAGGATTTCGTGATTGTGCCAATATTTCTTTCTGATTCTAGGGAATCAGATTTTTTGCAATACCGTCTTCTTATTACTCTCTTGAGAGTTTACTTTTATTTATCTTTTAAGTTTCTGTTCGTTCTGGTTTTCTTTATTTGTTTATTTTATTATTTCGTTCCAATATTTTACAATAAGCACCAGAAATGTTACTGGTTATACACAAGTATGTGATTTGTACTAGAAGAAGTCTCTCCCAGTAAACCTTTGGTTTTCACTTGCTCTTTAGTTCGTAGAATCAGTGTTATAGCATCAAGATATTACTTAAGTCGGCAATTACCTTATCAAACATACCAGAGATAATAACCAAGTTGACAAGACAAAATGCAAGCAAAAATTTACATAAACACGAGTTTCCGCAAAACAAGCCTACAGCCTCCGTCTTACCTCATTCAAACCTAGTTACTTTCCATGCATTTAATCCAAAACTAAGTGGTATAAACTAGGATGTTTCGATACGCAATCGGATAGTTGATGTCGAGGGTAGGTTACAAAGTACTATGAATAAAATTAAAGATAAATTGACTTTATCCGTGCAGGTAGAGATCTGTTAATATTCATGCAAGAGATTACATTACTGTTGGCTGTGATTATAGTTACTTAAATAAGAAACAAACTCATGTCTGATATTAATCCACGTACGGATCAGTTCGGACTCAGAGAATAGCTCCACCTGTTGAAATTCATCTGAATGGGTTACCAACTTAGACCAGCTTGGCAACTGGCTTACCTCGAGGAAACTGACCCCTGAAGCCAACTCATGTCAGGCTTCGTGCACACCAAATGTTAATTCAATCCCATGTCAATGCTAATTCAACGGAATGATTGGTCCGAAGAATTTGGATGGGTAAATAGGAAAATCTAGAATGCGTTCAAATCTCCACATTTATATATTAGTGACTATGCTTATACATACATGATAACTGTAGCCAATGGTAAAGAAAAAAGTTTTTTTTTTTAAAGTTGCAATTTACAAAAAATTGGGTAGATCTTAGTGTAACTATATATGACCTAATAATAAGTTTCCGCATAATTAGGAACTGAGTAACAAACGTGAGGAATTAATACCTAATAAGTTTAAACTAAACTACAGCACCGAGGGCGCGTCCTTGATTGCCAATAAATTGGAAAAAGAACATTCAGAACTGCCGTAATTCTAAATGAAATAATTCGGTACACCCAAGGATAATACGAGTACTCCTTGCTCACGCAAATTCAATCCAACGTCCAACGCAAAGATGAGGCTAAAAATTCCACCGATGCCGGGATTCATACCCGCGACCTCTGGCTATCCGTGAGAGCGCTCTACCAACTAAGCTAATGGGCGACTCACCGGCATCAGTGAAATTTTGAACCTCTGTACAATATTCTCTGTATTACGTACAGGCAGCGACATCTGGCTAAAGTAATTTGCATCACTTGCAGTCCCGAGTACCTACTTTGCAGTTAGGTTTTTACATCGGAATGATATCGGTGTACCCACATGATTATATTCTTTTTTAATGCACTAACCCGTGCTAAGGACAATTTTAAAATCTTAAAAATCTATTTAGAGGCTAAAAATTCCACCCATGCCGAGAATTTTGTTTGGAATTTGTCAAAAAAGTCCTAAAGTACGCTATTGAGAAATAAAAAATGCACGCTATTTTGCCCTCACACTAACTATAGGTATGATGGCTTTTTTAGTATTCAAAAAACAGAGGACAACAAATCTGTGTAACATTCCCAAGTTTTAACGAGCGTACCTACCTATCTGGGCCAGTTTTTGAACTGAGAATTTCGCTAAGTAAATACTTTTCTTAATTCTGAGAAATTCGAAGAGACAGTATTATAATTAACAATTAACTGTAACGCTGTCTCTTCGAGTTTCTCAGAAGAGAGCGGGACAGAACATTACTAAATTATTTTCTTAGTAAAGTTCTTCAGAACATCGAGACGGTAAACTCTTTCTGAATTGATTCAGAAACCAGTCCTAAGAGTTTTGATATCATCCCATATGTCCTCACTGTTGGGGCACGGGTATCTTCCAGTATCGCAGGAAGCTTAAGCCATACTCCACCAAGTCCGGGTTGGTGGAGGATTGTAAGATGGTGGCGGGCCTTACAGTCAGAAGTTATCTAGCCGCACATAAGGCCTCTGGCATGACTTAACGACTGCCATTACATGACAGCCGGCACCAACGGCTTAGCGAGCCTTGCAAAGCACGAAAGCGCTCGAAAATGCCAGTAGCGGTAGTCACGAGATGCTCACCCATCCAGTACCTGACCGCGTCTGTTGTTCCTTAACCCAAGTGATTGATTCCAACCACTCGGTTCCGCTAGGCCACAAGGCGCTTCCTAGGCCACGAGAGCTTCCTAGGCCATGAGCGCTTCCTAGGCCACGAACGCTTCCTAGGCCACGAGCGCTTCCTAGGCCACGAGCGCTTCTTAGGCCACGAGCGCTTCCTAGACCACGAGCGCTTCTTAGGCCACGAGCGCTTCCTAGACTACGAGCGCTTCCTAGGCCACGAGCGCTTCCTATACCACGAGCGCTTCCTAGGCCACGAGCGCTTCCTAGACCACGAGCGCTTCCTAGGCCACGAGTGCTTCCTAGGCCATGAGCGCTTCCTAGGCTACGAACGCTTCCTAGGCGACGAGCTTTTCCTAGACCACGAGCGCTTCCTAGGCCACGAGCGCTTCCTAGACCACGAGCGCTTTCTAGACCACGAGCACTTCCTAGGCCACGAGCGCTTTCTAGGCCACCAGCGCTTCCTAGGCTACGAGCGCTTCGAACGCTAAGAATTTACCGCCTCGAAATGTATTATCTCGTTTTGATTATCCTTGCGCATAACAGTCCAATGTTTGTGTAACAAATAATCTCGAACACTTAAGTATCAATCGGCCACTGCTAATTCCCGATAATTGTTTTTGAATATGCATCAGGGCGGTCCTGAGAGTGGCCTGGCTGGTTGTGTGTATATGTAGATTGTATCATTATTATGTAACTGTAATTAATGCACTTTGAATTGGAGTTCTAGTTACAGCATCAGAAGGAAGCTTGAAGGGAACGAGGTACTCTCTGAGCGGACGGCGCACTCGGCTGGCTGGTCACAATCGGCGAATCCCTAACGCCGATCAGCAAATCAATTCCCCACGACGGCTCGTCATTGACATGATAAGAAGAAATACCATACTAAATAAATCCAGCAGATGTTAAAATGATTATGTTAGTATACAACCACACACTTAAGCCAGGTTTTCACGGTCTTATTGCGCTCGGTCCGAGTGCGCCATCCGAGTAAACTAATGCTTCTGATTGGCTATTTTGGTGTTGTCACGAAAAACCGGCCAATCAGAATTTACTCGGATGGCGCGCTCGGTCCGAGCTTACTAAGACCATGAAAACCTGGCCTTAGAGTGATGGTGAATGATCCCTGGTAGCGTATCAGGTATGTCCGGTGAAGCCCAGAGAGCTGATTCTCGCCTATGCGAATTGTTTCGAATTGAAAAGTTTTTGCACTAACGATCTGTAAAAAAATATATGATTTCATTAGTAGAGCTAGTGTTACCGGGTTGTTCCACTTTTATCCCGGTTTCCTAAGGTTTCACTTTTGTTTAAACAACTTTCTTCATAGAAAGAAAGATATATTTATTTGATGACACAATAATGAAAAACATAAAAACACACAACAAAATACATCAATTAAATTTTAATAGAAAACAATATCAGCCGTAGCATTCCAGTTTGGCCCGCGCGTTTTGGTTTACTTAGACCCCACTCGCCTGTAATAGATTAAAAATGTAAGTCGTCGTCGTCAGGCTATACTAGTCCACTGCTGGACATAGCCCTCCCCTAATGAGCGCCATAGCGCCCTGTCTTCAGCTTGCCGCACTCAGCATCTGCCTGCAGTTTTTCGCAGATCGTCATCCCACCTCGTCGGAGGGCGTCCTACACTACGTCTGCCGAGTCGCGGTCTCCACTCAAGGACACGTTTACTCCAACGGTTGTCGTTTCTTCGCGAGATATGGCCAGCCCACTGCCACTTCAGCTTGTTGATTCTCTGAGCTATGTCGATGACTTTGGTTCTCTGTCGGATGCATTCGTTACGTATCCTATCCTTCAGAGAAACTCCGAGCATAGCTCTCTCCATAGCTCGTTGAGCGACTTTGAACTGGTGGACCAACCCAAAAATGTACGTGGAACCCCTTAAACAAAAAATACCATATCTAGACCAGTCAACGCCATACCTTCTGTTATTTACAAACGTAGAAATGGGCGGACGGTTGATCAAACTCGCTCACGTGAACTATGATTCACGCCATTTAGGAACCCGTGTCGGTTTGATTGCTGATTGATTGGGCATAACAAATGTGAATGACCAGAAAGTTTTGTTTGCGTCGCAAAAAGTGCATAAAAATGCTTACACTGACTATAATTTATTTTACACTAACTGACTCAGCGAACTTTGTACCGCGTAACAGTCGATTCGTAAATGTTTTTATTTTATTTTTCTCTCCGTAAAATATTATCCTCGTCCCACAAGGAACATTCTAAAAAAATAATTAGCGTAATCGGTTTAGCTGCTCCCGAGAATTACGCTTACCAACACATGCAGCTATTCATTTTTAAATTATAGATATATTTGAATTGAATTTAAATTTATTTATTTATTTGTAACCAAAATTATAAATTAGCCACGGACAGGAAATACATACCTAATAGGTATAGTACAAAACAATCGGCAGCTACTAGATCCCTAAGAATTAGATATGTAAGCTTTATTAAGTTTCATTACGTGTGGCATTGTAACAAAAACTAATATATCTACCGTTACACGCTTAGTTTTTTTTTATATAAGATTGAAGTGCTTCCAGTGGTTGCTCAATATTAAAGATGAATTTTACAAAAATTTGCTTGCCAAATTCCATAGTTACTAAATCTAGCTATTAGTAGGTTCACTTAAATTATTATTATAAATATTGTAACACAGTGGATCGAACAATGGAGTCGGAAGCGAGAAACACAGGTTCGATACCCAGTACGCGCATGTACCAATGACTTTGGTTTAATGTAATTGTAAAGTTATAGCAGCAAAACTCGCTAACCGTGAAGGAAAATATCGTGGGGAAACCAGAGCATCTGAGGTGTTCAAATACCTTAGTTCTTGAAACTGCCAATCCGCAGTGGGCACGCGTGCTATTTAAACCCAAACTCTCACTCTAAGAGAAGGTCTTTGCCCTGCATTAGGACGTTTACAGGTTACTTGAAAAAAAAAACATTGTAGCATAATATAAACATTGCATAACTGTCACTCAGAAGATACGGTCGAAAGGCCAGAGCAGGTGACAGTTGCCACTTGGGAAATATGAAATGAAATGAAACGAAATAAAAAGGAAATAAAACGAAATGAAACTAAATGAAACGCAATAAAACGAAGTGAAACGAAATGAAACGAAGTGAAACGAAATGAAACGAAATGAAACGAAGTGAAACGAAATGAAACAAAATGAAACAAAATGAAACAAAATGAAACAAAATGAAACGAAATGAAATGAAAAGGTTTTATTCAAAGTTACGCAGAAACTGCGGCTTAATGAACGTTACAATTCAAACTAGGTGTCCATTTCAAAATCTAGATCATTTTGGAGAAAAAATGGATAAAAAAAACTCCAAACTTAGTCTTTTCAAAGTCCTCAATTAAAATAGTTTACATAATAGTTTACAAAATAGTTTAAATACAAAACATAGAACTCATGCTTCCATAAAAACGAATTTTTTGGAGACCACCCCCTTAAGGTTTTAGGAGTTTCTGGAAGGGTTTTATATTGCGCTATGCAACTGCAAAAGATTTTTGGTTTTACATTTTGTTATAGTTTTTGCGTTATTTAAGAGCATATATAGGTACCACTGGTCTTCTGAATCTCTACACTTTGTTCACTAACAACGTTTAAAATTGACACATTCGTAACAATCAAGCCGTCAATCGATGAAATCGGCCAATCAGGACACCGATAAAAAATGTAGGCACCTACGAAATAAATCGCGACTACAGGTGACCCAACATTACAATAAAGACAGTACGAGATCGGAGATCACCATACGAAAAGACGTTTGAAATGTAATTCGTGTCAAAGTAATAGACTGTAAACATGCGCAAAAATCTGTTAACGGATTGATGATTGATTACACATGCTCTGCGTCAAATGTTCACTAAGTGTAAACAAGCAATTAAGTACTTTGAAGTAAGATAAATTTAAACAAACGGACGCCTGGTTTTGCTTTAATAATTAGAAAACAAATAAATAAAATGTTTATTTCTTTTTAAGTTTATTTAACTACTAAAGGCACAGTGATTTTACCATTATTTTCTTAATAAATAAAAGGAATAAATGAACGTAGGCCAATAAGCTAAGAAGAAGTGTTTAAAATTTCCGTTTGTCAACAACTTTTGAACTTTATTTGGTACAAAGTGTAGAGAACCTAAGTATTGTAATGATTATGCCGCGGTGTGGTAAATCATTGATAAAAGTATTTTTTATGGTAGACATTGTAGGTTCCACTCTTGAAGAAAACTCGGACCAAAATTTCATTAATTTATACCAATAGTCGAGTAATATGCGTTCAATGAGCTTATGGTTTTGATAAGCTATTACTAACAAGTAATATAACATAATCTTTCACCTGTAGCCCAGAGGGATAGGTAGAGACCAGGGACTGCCTGCGCCACGATCTTGACACATCATCTTCGTTTCCTCAACGTCCATTAGTCGCATGCACGCCGGCTTAAAAGTATTCCGTATAAAAAGGCACTTAAAACCTGGTAAATATTCTGTAATTCGACTTCTTACAACACTGTTGTGGATTTTGACGGATTAAGTATCCCAAAATGGCGCCGTAATGAAGTTGTAAAGAACAACGGACATGGTGACCGGAATGGCTTTCGCCAGCCTTCTATACCCAATAAGGTTGCACGTAAGATTCCAATAATGGGCAATTTACTCTGAAATTGTAGCAAAAACTGACCCAATTGCCTCACGACTGCAGTGCTTGGGCAATGCGTCTCGTTTGGTACAGTGTTGGGTCAAAAAAATTGGTTTTAAAGACACCAGGGCCTCGATTCTGTTAGTGCATTATAATACCACTACCTTTTGCCCGCGTGGACTTTAGTTTTTTGCAACTCAATCAATTGTGTTGAAGTATTTATTTTAAGTTTCAAGAAAATTAGACAACATTCTTTATACCTCCCATACAAATTTTGGCAACCCTTTTCGCCCCCATAGGGGTTGAATTTCAAAAAACCCGTCTTATTCCTTGTCTATATTATACATATATAGACCCTCTGTGCAAAGTTTCAACTTCCTAGGTCCAACAGCTTGGGCTGGGCGTTGATGAGTGAGTCAGTCAGTCAGGACTTCGAATTTTATTTATATACCTAACAGATACATACAATGATCGGGTTACGTGAAGTGTTTTTTCATACCATTGACGCCTAAAAGTGGTATGTGCGCGCATAGACTCGAAGCAGCAACGAAATTAAATCATCATGTTAATGCAATTGACATTGTACAACAATGCATTAGCCCAGGTAGGATGGTCAGACGCAGTGATCAAGTCATCAGATGGCTCATGGATGTGAATTGCTAAAGACTGTGACTGATGGTGTGATGAATAGAATAAGAATTATTTATTTCCACAAACCTACTAGTTTATAAATTATCAATATCATATTAGCTTCTGTTACTATGCTAGACTTGACACCTGTATTACAGCAAACAGTGCCAATTCTCCGATGAGATGGGTCAGTTTCTAGTTACAGAAGTGATTGTAGCTATAATTTATTGCTTAGTAAATAAATTTATATAATGCAAAATCAAAGTAATGGAAGTTATTTGTTCCTCTCTTTGTGTAAGATTAGTAAGTAGAGTGGAGAGATTATAAGTATAATATTACGTACTTGATCATTCGGGAACATTCTGGAAACTTCCAAGAGGTATGGAAAGATATCGAACCTTCTCGAAGTGTGCGAGTGAGAAAGACATATATGTAAAAGAAGGATAGGTAAATATTGTGCGAGTGAGATAGATATATTTGCTAGAAAGGGATGGATGATAGGGTTTGGTATAAATAGCGGGGCGCCCGGCCCCGCAGTCAGTTGATATTTGACAGTTGATAATTGAGAGTTGAAAAATACTAACGATCAAGAAAAGTTGTAAGAAAAGCGATTTGAACTGTTATTGAAGATTAATAAACGGATAGTTTGGAAAGTTAAACGCATTTTTATACAGTCCATTAAAGTTTGGTCCTTCGAGCCGGATCAGGAATCTGCGAAAGCTATGGAAAGTTCGAGAATGACGACGGGGAGTTTGAAGAAACTACGTGAGAACACAGCCGTCGAGACTGACGTTACGACCGATGGGGGGAAAGTTCTTGTCGGGCGATCGCGTGACGTCACAGAGTCTGCGGTGAGTCAGGCATCGTTATCGTCAGCCTTGTCTTCGGACAGACGCAGTGTGCGCTCAGGCCGATCGTCTGCTAGCGCACGGACCCGCATCTGTCAGGCTGAGCTTGAGGCAGAAATTCGACTGGCCGAGATCAAAAACAAGCAGTTGGAGATTGAAGCTGAAGCAGAGTTAAGACGCAAGCAACTGGAAAATGAAGCTGCACTGGTGAAGAAGCGACTGGAATTGAGTCTCTCGAAGATTGAAGAGCCGGAGCAGTATGATGAGGACGACGACGAGCCGACCATCACAGATCATGTGGATATGTGGCTCCAGCAGTCAGCGCCGACTCAAGCTAAGACTTCTGCACGTGCCCTTCTAGAACGACGGGGGGAGCCTGCTGCCATCGTGGATACGTCAGAAGGTACGTTTCGTGGATTCGCACGCGAACCTGCCATCGCCGACTTGCTCCACCGGGATGCCGATCGCATACCCGTGGGATCGGGAGCTACCCGGCGAGAACGGGCGGGTATCGCCCACGACTACCAACTGGAACCTCTGCCTCGTTCGAAGACTGAACGAGGAGAGTACCTGGCGCGCGATGTACGTGTGGAGCCAGCTCCAGAATGGAGAGAGCAAATCGTGGAATGCTCCCTCCCCGCGCCCCGCAGAACCGTGGACCCAGAAGCCGAGTGTGAAAGAGAGATCTACCGAGATCGCAATCGATCTCCGGACAAAGGACATTGTCGACGTGGAGAAGACAGCATGGACCGGCTAGCAGCTGCAATTGAGAAGCTAGCCCGGGACAGGCCACCACCTCGCCAGGCTCTCGAGCTACCGATTTTCTCGGGAGCTCCGTTTGAATGGCTACCTTTTAAGGCTGCCATGCGGGAGACAACCGCATTGTACAACATACCACCTGCGGAAAACGTGGCGAGACTTCGCAATAGTTTGCGTGGTATTGCGAAGGAGGCCGTAGCCGCGCTACTGTACACTTCTGCAAGTCCTGATGAGATTATGGAGACTTTGGAACAGAGCTTTGGTAGGCCAGAGATAATCATCGGACAAGCACTTCGCGATATCAAGTGTCTACCTCGGTTGAACGACACAGCGCCAGAGTTGAATAGCTTTGCAGTGAGAGTGAAGAACATTGTCTGCATATTGAAGAACTTAGACGACAGAGGCCACATCCAAAATCCTATGCTGGTTCAAGAGATCATAGAGAAGCTGACCCCGTGCACAAAGATGCGATGGGCAGATTATGCCTATGACCATCGAGACCAATCGGAACCTGAATTGGTTATCTTGTCGGAGTTCCTCATGAGAGAAGCCAACATAACTCTGCGTTACATCCGGGACTCTAATATGTTCACACAGACACATGTGGCAAGAGAAGATAGACCTGGATTTAAAGTGGCTTTACAGCTGAAGCCACGATTTAGAAAAGAAACTGTGCTGGCTACCATCGAGGAGGCACGTCAGCCATGTTTGGGCTGCGGTGAGAACCACCAGTTACCCAAGTGCAAAAAGTTTTGTGATATGAGTGTCAACGCACGATGGGACTTTGTAAAGAAGCTGAACGCTTGCTTCAAATGCATAAGCAAGCGACATAAAAGGACTGATTGCAAGGTCAAGACTTGCAATATAAATGGCTGCACGCGTCCGCATCACCCGCTTCTGCATGTTGAACCCTATACAGCATCAGGGACGGCGACGCCTGGGAACGAAGGCAACGTGACTGCTGCTTCGGAGAGTGTAGCAGTACTTGCTGCTGGGTCGAGAAGTCAAGCCCAGCAGAAAGTAATATTGAAAGTCTGCCCAGTGAAAATCAGCGGGCCAGCAGGAGAGGTGAGCACTTTCGCATTATTCGACGAGGGGGCGACAGTGACACTCGTTGACGAAGAGATTGCGCAGAAGATTGGAGCAGTTGGACCTACGGCACCACTAAGTCTACGTGGTGTTAATAGTCTACAAGAGCGCAACAGTCAACGGATTCAGATTAGTATACAAGGTCGGACGGAGGAAAGAAAGTATGATATGAATGCGTACACTATTAAGGACTTGATGCTAAATCAGCAGATGGTGCCAGGAAGTGTGACGCGGTTGAGTCATCTGAGAGACCTTGAAGAAGCTTGCTATAATGCAATCACACCTCGTATACTAATCGGATCGGACAACTGGCATCTGACTATATCGCAAGAAGTGCGAAAAGGAAAAGATGATGAGCCAGCCGCTTCGAAGACGAAACTCGGCTGGGTTATCTACGGCACTATACCACGTGCACTTTTGGAAAGTGTCGATTCGTGTTTACACGTATGTGACACGGGTAAACTAGTGGGCAAGAACATAGACACGACAGAGGCGTGTCTAGAAAGAATCGATGACTTGACAAGATCGCACTCCGAGGTCGACTCAATACCACTTGTGAAGATGACACACCCAGACGAACAGCGTGCCATAAACGCTTTGGAAAAAACTGAACGGCAATACAGTCAGGTGATGGACACCGACCGTGTCTTAAAGAAGGAAAATACCACTCAGTTGGAGAATAGCCTGGAAAAGTGCTACGCAGGAAAAAGTGATGGCACTGAAGATTCAAGCAAGGACGAGATGCGGTACGAAGATGAAGCTGCACAAATGTTATTGTGGCAAGGAGACGCCAAGGAGACTCCTCCACAGCAAGACAAGACGACAAATAAGATCTTTGGAACATCGAGCTCTCCGTCTTTGGCGCACAATGTGCAGAACGCAGCAGACTATGCAAACAAAAAGCTAGATGCTACAATAGATGTCTGTGAAAGTCATCACAAGGATCATAATGTCGCGAGCTTTGTCATGAAAGACGAAGAGACGCGGTTAACCAATGAGGTGCTGCAATTCCACGCGCGGGCAAGTGTCAATTTACATGGTTGGAATAATCCATGCACATCGGAGAGTATCTCGTCAGCGAAGAGAACCAGTCCACAGACGGCATTGCTAAAGGTCCAACAGAATCACACCGAGGCAATGGTGAGATTTTCATGCGATCCCGCTGAAGAAAATTTGAGAATCGACACCGCTGTCAGTGAGATCCCGGAAGAGATGCATGCACGGAGTAACAATTGGGCGGAAACAGAAAAGGTGCTGAGCACGATGATGACTGGATGTGACCCGCTCGGTCTTGCTAGTCGCAGGACTGCGACAAGGTTATCTATGGAAGAGATCTGGCATCAGCATCTGACTTGGGATCCTGGAGGTTGTTACGGCGAAGTGGACATCAGACATGTACAGACAACTAGTGTCAAGACTCGCCGTCCTCCTTGTAACATCGTGAGGCTTCGACAAATCTTCGCCGGGGGGAGACTGTTACGGACGGCGAGAGTGTAATCGAACCGTTTAGAATAATCTAGATGCTGGGTGCAGGTAGATTACGTAATAACTACTCATGTGTGTAGAGACAAGGGAACCTTCCAGAATATTCTACGTGCTACAGAGAGATAGCTATTTGTAAGACAGAGATAGAAAGATATTCTGGAATGTTCGATAGTTTTCTAGAAAGTATTTCTATTACCTTCGATGCGATCTTAGGTACTTCCAGACGATATTCTAAAGCGTTCTATGGTTTTCTAGTACCTACGATGTCTTTCCGGGTACTTCCCGCACTTTCTAGATTAGTAAGTAGAGTGGAGAGATTATAAGTATAATATTACGTACTTGATCATTCGGGAACATTCTGGAAACTTCCAAGAGGTATGGAAAGATATCGTAGGTACTAGAAAACCATAGAACGCTTTAGAATATCGTCTGGAAGTACCTAAGATCGCATCGAAGGTAATAGAAATACTTTCTAGAAAACTATCGAACATTCCAGAATATCTTTCTATCTCTGTCTTACAAATAGCTATCTCTCTGTAGCACGTAGAATATTCTGGAAGGTTCCCTTGTCTCTACACACATGAGTAGTTATTACGTAATCTACCTGCACCCAGCATCTAGATTATTCTAAACGGTTCGATTACACTCTCGCCGTCCGTAACAGTGTGTGGGTGTATGCGTGTGCGTGTGTGTGTGTGCGTGTGTGTGTGCGTCTGCGTGTGCGTGTGTGTGTGTGTTTGAAAGAGAGAGAGTGTTGTTTTTTATTATAGGTGTTAAGTAATTAGTAAACTAATAATAGTAATTATTTACCCTTTTAACCTACTGATAAACATTTTCTTCTATGAGGATAACATAACATAACATAACATTAATGATTAACAGATAATGAGGTTCAATAAACAGCAACTACGATATTTGCAGTATTGTCGTTCTTCTTCTTCTTGAGGCTATGTTAGATCACTTCTGGTCATAGCCTCGTAGCCTCTGGCAAGCATAGTATAGGACGCCCTCCAACCAGGGCGTCGATTCTCTTAAATGACAAACAATGTCGAGCAATGGCATGACAAGAGTAATGCCAACGCATGACATTACAACAACCGTATTCCACTACCTTTTACACGCATTACTCTGGCTCCAGGTGGGATGACGATCTGCGAAAAACTGCAGGTAGATGCTTTATGCGGCAAGCTGAAGGCAGGGCGTTATGGCACTCATTAGGGGAGGGCTATTTCCAGCAGTGTAGCACAAATAAATGGACACTCAGTTGAAGATTGGTGTGGTATCGACTATACCTACTTACCAATCCACAGCAGAAAACAAACAGCTGGAAGACGTATCCAAGCTCGTGTTGTTAGTGAAAGTTACAGCTCCTAAAAACCTAAAAAAACTAATCTATCAAAGTGCGTTTTATGCAACTGTTTAGATATTACTACAGTATATAAGTATTTGTACCGCAAAAATCCAAATCAAATTAAATAAAAATCAATTCCACCATGAGTTTTGCAACGAAAATAAAAAAGGAACGGAATTAAACGGTCTTATTAAAGTCTCCTAAGCACTCCTTAGACTCAGTTTATTTAATCTTTGTTTGCGATTTTACCTTGTAAAATCTCCATCACAGACTATTTTAATTCGCATTTATCGAGTGTTTTGAGGAATAATTTTGTTTTAACATCGTAAACATTTATTAAGTCATGATTGTATTCTTTCTCTGGTTGTGCAATAAAGTGTTCTATCTAACTACTAATGTTTCTGCTCAGTCCAACACTAGTCTCGATATTGAGTCAGTAGACGGAGCAAATGCCACGTTAACGAGATAACTATCGGAAACCAACAAGATTCCACTCTACTTTAACCTCCACAATTACTCGACTTTAACTGCAGCTATACACTATTTTTATTTTTAATGCACTAACCCGTGCTAAGGAACAAATTTAAAAACCTATTTAGAGGCTAAAAATTTCACCCATGCCGGGATTCGAACCCGCAACCTCTGGCTATCCGTACCAGCGCTCTACCAATTAAGCTTAATTGGTAGAGCGCTGGTACGGATAGCCAGAGGTTGCGGGTTCGAATCCCGGCATGGGTGAAATTTTTAGCCTCTAAATAGGTTTTTAAATTTGCAGCTATACAGTTAGGCGTACCTGGGGATATTTTGCCGGTTTTAATATGTCTATGCGGTCACTTAACCTACAAGGTAACTTAGAATTCATAATTTTTAGCGGATAATATACCCTTAATTTAGAAAAAATGGCGTTCAGATTGAACAAAATAACGAATCAAAAAATGAATTAATTAATTTAAGCACAAACAAATAATTTCAGGACGAAAAGTAATAAAAAAGCTATGGATAGAGACGACTTACAATGTCGATAGCCATCTCAACTGTTCTTTCACTTCTAATTTTAATAATTTTATTCTGTATATAGGGAACGTCAATCAATCTAAGTGCTCTTGCTTAGACTGCCGGTGTATTCAAGATTCATACCTACCAAACAATATAATAGTATCGAGAACTGGAAAATTACAATCAGTTGTTAAACTTACGGCACTCTGATTAATTTTGGTTCTATTGCTACGTCTTCTAAAATTCCTACAGCATATTGCTTTTACAACTATGAATTTTTTTCTCAGAAACAATGTTGAGCGTAGCAGCTTCTATCACTTTTACAAATACATATGCAATTATATTCTAATGCATATCTTGAATGTAAAGGCCTGAATTTTTTATAGAAGATCCATTATATTCTAAGGCTTATGCCGAGTGTAGCAGCCTGTCACTTTTACAATAATATTATAAGTAAGTTTATATACAACTTAGTAGTCCTAAATTCAATATTTCTAAATTGGACCGGACTACCCGTCTATAATTTCTTTCTTGTCTCCGTCTATGGTTGCCTGGAAAAATATGCTTTTAGTAATAAGGCCATCAATTGTACTATATTTTTTTATATAATTTCTGGTACTATAATTTCTGCGATCAATAAAGCATATTCTATAAATATCTATTAAATTGAAAACAGGCATATCCAATACGTGGAAGATTGTCCATCAAAATACACAACTTAGCAGTGAATAGTGCTGACTGTACATTACAAAGTATGTTTTATTCATTAAATCAACGGTTTGAGGTGAATTGTCGTTAAATCATTAATGATTTACTGTGATTAAACACGTTAGTAGTTAGTATTCTGGTGATCCCTCCTTTAAAACTGTTTGTTTGGAATGAGCATACCAAAAGTAGTTTATTTTATGCCCAAGTTGCAGGTTGGTCCCACGCCAACCACATAGTTTAGTCGGCAGCTATCAAACTTTACATTTTTGTCGCCTGCAACTTTGCACAGTGCATTTCCAAAGAATTTTAAAATTCATTGGAAATTCAACATTATTCTATGCACGATTCCGTTCGCGAATATATAAATATATTTGATTCAAATAAATATCTTCTATGGAAATAAAAGATTGTCCACAAAAAATCTCTTTTAGTGATAAGGTCACGGTCTGTTCTGTAACGTTAAGAAATATCAATTTTATTGTGTTTCTTACGCACAATAATAAGATCTTTATCTACTGTAATCGCAGTTTCACAATCACCTACCAAGGTATAGAACTAATCCACTTGAGAATTAATTATCATTCTTGTATTAAAATTATGAGTAAATAATTAAGTCCGGCGACAGTAAGGCAGTAACTGTAACAATAGTCAGTAACTGTACGGCAGTAGTAACAGTAAATTTGAGTTAAATTTGCATTTTTAGGTTCAACGATGAGGTGGCCATTTGTGCTTAAGTAATAATAAGAAAAAGCTTTTCGGGAATGCAGTTGGGTCGTGTTAAGCGAAAAAAAGAATAAAACGTTCTTCGAAAAAAATCAGTTTAAAATTTACATAAATGAACGTGCTAAAAACAATGAAACGAATGACGAAGAAATTCAGGATTAAAATTATCCCTCCGTATAAAGAAGAGAAAAGAGGTGCCACTTTCTAAAAATATGCAATCTCTCGATCACCGCGACATCAGGAAACAAAAGATTTAACGTTATAATCGATGGACTGGCAGGGGCCTCTACTCTGTTACATGGGTATAAAAGTTCAGTATAAATAACTGACCAAAAACAAACCATTTTCGTGCTTTAAGATAATTGATATCATATTCTGGTTCTGCATTCCGGTTTTTGAATTGAGAATTTCACTAAGTAAATACTTAAGTAACGTTCTGTCATGCTCTTTTCTGAGAAATTCAAAGAGACAGATAGTTGACTTACTTATCGACATCTTCAATTCAGAAATTGGCCCTTAATCTCTCTGGTCACCATCTACGTTCAAGTCGCTACCGAAAAACAGACTTGGTGCAGGCATTTTACCTTATAGTTTAAGTTAGGTAGTTATATCAAAATATTAAATACTAGTGAATGTATGAAATCGCTAAAATGTTTATGTTTTTAATATATCGGAGTGGTTTTCATATTAGTATATATTGACACCGAAGTTTCACCAAAAGGATGATCCTTACAAACGTCCATGTAAATACTACTACAGTAAATGTCTGTGTATGGATCATCACCGCCATCGCAATGTGTTTCATCCACAAGTAAGAACTAATTTAGAAACACTAATACACTGGCACCTGTTAAGTTACAGATATCTGAAAGCGGGTAGCGCAACTTAAATAGCAATGAGCAGGACCCATACGTCATCAGAGGATGAAACGTCGTAAAGTCTTGTTATGGAGCCCGCGCAAAAGAGCACGAAATTTAGGCAGTTGCGATGGTCAGATGAGATTAGGGTTACTACAGGGCTGATGATCTTGACTACGATACCTGTAGACTACTTGCGATGGAGGACTCAGGACGAGCCACACGTCCAACAGTGGACAAACAAATGCTGAAGAAGTAAAACAAGAAAATGCTGCCACATGAGTTACGAATTGAGTGATATTTGCATCGTGCAACATAAATAGCGAACTGAAATGTATCGTTCCTAAGTAGCAGACTGACCCGCAAAAATGTTGATCACCCAACCTTTATATGGCCATAGACCTCCCTGTGTGGTCTTACGCCGAGCATGGTGCATTGCACAAGGAATTAAGTTATTAAGCCTTGCGAATGAAGCAGATATGGTAATCAAAGAACTTAATGCAGTCGTCGTTCTGCCTAAGGAAGCTTGGAAAAGTTCCAATGATAATATTATTTAGCAAGACAATTAAAATAGAACTTTGCTACTACATACATATATAACCTCATGCCAGAATCCCACAGGGGTAAGCAGAGACCATAGTCTGTCACTTGCAACGATCCTGACAGATCACCTTCGCTTCATCAACGTTCATAAGTCGTTGCATGCACGCACGCCGGTTCCGGGTACTTTTTATCTTCCCCTTTGCTACTACTATGCAGTAAATTCTACATTAATCAGAAATTTAGCTACGTGTAAATACATATTACGAAATATGTATTAGGAAATACAGTCTTTGAAATTAGTGATAGATGGCTTTCTACGAGAATCAATCCTGAAATCTTTGTAAGAATATCAAGTTCTATCAATTTATTCAAAATATTTTAGAAACAAAAACTTCTGCTGTCTTAGAAGCGTCTGGACGTAGAAATAAAGTTAATTATAATTTTTAAAACGTTCTTACAGCTGTGGCTAAATATTGGCTAATGGATTGGTCACGAAAATGTTTACAAATCCCGTATTTTTAAATAATGCCTAAGAGATTATCTTTTATCTTTATTTTTTTTATCTTTATTTATTGTTAACGCCTCATTTGTCTAGCGATATTAAGTCTGGTTGCCATTTTAGTCTTTATGAGTTAAGAGTCCCATTGGGGGACGCCGTAGATACGAGTATGTAAAAATGGCCCTTGTCTACGTGTTTTTTTACGTTTGTCCTTGCCTGGTTATCATAGGACAGAATATTTAAGTTTGGAACCTGCATAGGTAGTACGAGGCCCGTGTCACGTCAGAATTTGACAACTGATGTGCTAAAATCTTACTTCTCCAGCTGGACTGATGATTGTGACACATAGCAAGATTCCGCTATATTTAGCCAAATTCTCAAAACTCTGGTCGTAAAACCAATTCTTCAAGATTCACTCGATCAACTAGATTCATTGGTTCGTCTAAGCAGAACCAATCTGCATGTAACGACCCTCTTGATTCGAGTTCAAACGCCTGCCGAATTGATTATTATACAAAGCAGATTTATGCTTATGTTGGGGTTTTAAACGTACAGATATGGGAACAAACAAAAGGTCAACTCAATAAAGAAGGTTAGTAAAGTGAGAGACAAATAAATTATAAAGTATGTCATAGTTGAAAAAATATATAAGCTGCCGTAAGTCAATTAAAACATTTGTGAGAGTGACGCTTAAACTGGCCAGTCATCACTCAATATGTATCAATTTGTATCCTCGTAGGATAATAGAGAAATAATTCTATTATCTGGCTCTTCGCAAATATCCTGCGATTTTAGGTACGAACCATTCTATTTCTAACATAACAGCTCGTGTAGCTATTGTTACTTTAGTATTATAATTTTGTAATATTAGCTCGTATAATTCTCTCTTTGAAAAACTTTTGGGCGCCCGTGATGCAGGTTTTAACGAGTGTTTGTCTAGTGTAGTGTGTGGCAATTAATATTTTGTATACATAGTATAATCCGATTATTAGTAAAATTTTAACTACGTAGTTATACACTTAGCGGGTCTTATCACGATTTTTTTACTATGTAAGCTAAATTACTTAAAATCCCAACCTCTGGTTCTGAAACTAAAAATCTAAAAAAATGAAACAAAAAATCTGGCTTAGTAGTTCTTCTGTGCCATTACTATGAAGTGTATCGAAAGTGTTATTCTTAGATCAAAGGGATCTTTCGGTTGGTATTAATTTAGGTACTAATCTCATTGTAGAAAGCAGTCGAGCCCGCCACACCGATTTTTTGCTATTTTAAGTTTGAAAATTTAATTAACATTAACAAACTGGAGTAGATCCAAGTGACTGCTCAAATGCAGCGCTTGAGACAACTTTTGCCACCAAAGTAGTGCACTAGTAAGTTAATGTTTCATGATACACTGCCTTTAAGACTTTAGACCACACGCTCAAAATAATGGTGGGTATATGGGTAGGCACATTCACCATTCTTTTGAGCGTGTGGTCTTACAAGTTCCAGAATAGCTACAACTCTGTATGGGCGTTGATATCCTCCACAATTTTCTTCCATTTGTCACGAAACTTTGCGACCTTTGCACTCTTCCAATGGATAAACCTCCCCATCGCATGAAAAGAATATTTTCTACATAGTCATTCCAACGCTATTTTGGCCCGTCTCTAGGTGATCTAGGTTTTCTATTTTGGAGCATTTCCTTTGATCAATATTATAATATTTGTTATCCTTATTTAAGGCGATTCGGGGTGCTTACTAACGGCATTAATGGAATTCTGAATTCAAAAATCAGCCGTAAGTTTGTTAAAGTGCGATTAAGATCTTCTTTGTTTGGTTTTCTCTTCACAAAGATATGTTTCCTTATTCGATTAGTAACAAAAGCATTGTAAGTTAGAATTTAAAATTTGCTACGCTGTCTCTCAAAACTGATATATTATTCTAGTGATCTTTCGTTTAGAATCTGCCTTTAAGCCTCTGATATCACCAGGTTTCGTTTTCTTTCACACTACATAACTTTTCGGTGACCCATGTTTTCCTAAACTTTATATAGACACGTAGGTCGACAAATCTTTGAATTTTTTTGTCGCAGAGACATTAGTGTCACAGCTTTGATAGATTGCGGATGTCCCATCTTTGTGTTGGTATTTTTAAATGAAAAAGGCGCTTTAAAAATTGTATTTTACTTACGGAAGCGACGTTGTGTTTTTGTATTGTTTTTATTAACGATGTGGTAACACTCTACAGGTTTATTTCTGAATGGCGCAATTATTGAACACCCCAAAATAAGTAGAGATTGTGTCATCCAATAATGCTTGTTCTATAAGTTTTTTCATATTTATATTTATCGTTTTTTTTTTGTAGTTTGTAAACGTCTCACTAGAGACACAGGCTTTCTCTCAGAGAGAGAAAATGGGTTTAATTACCACGCGTGCCCACCGCGGATTAGTTTCAAGCATTGAGGTATTTCAACACCTCAGACACTCAGGTCTCCTCACGATGTATTTTGTATTGCTACTATAACTTCACAAACGTACATAACTTAGGAAACAAAGTCATAGTTACATTATCGGGAATCGAACCGGGGTCTCCCGCTTCGAAGTTCAATGTTCTACCCACTGGGACACCAACGCCAATAGGTAAAAATATAAACATAAAAGACCACGACGACGAAGACAGAAGCAGGAGACATTTCTATTCAGAATTTCTGAATAATAAGTAACTGCAGGTTACAGCTGGGGTTAACAACGTCAGTGAACACAAAGAAAATGTATATGGAAAAATGTAAATACATTTGCATAAAAGTGGAATTTCATTTACAAGTTTCACTTTTATGATACGTGATATTTTATAAAAAGGACACAGTGCCTTTGCACCAGAAAGTCAAATTTTGTAAGCTTGGTTTAAAATGGTATTTCTGCTCAAGGGAGTGGAAGGGACCCAAGGGAACTTTGGGGTTCAAATAGGTCTATAATAGGAGTAGGTAGAAGGAATGTATTAGCGAAAGATCGTCATCCCACCTGGTCGAAGGGCGTCCTACACTACGTTTGCCGAGTCGCGGTCTCCACTCAAGAACACGTTTACTCCAACGGTTAAGTTGTCGGAACGCGCGTTTCACACCGAAGTAGGTAAACGTGTCCTTAAGTGGAGACCGCGACTCGGAAAACGTAGTGTAGGACGCCCTTCGACCAGGTGGGATGACGATATGCGAAAAACTGCCGGCAGATGCTGGATGCGGCAAGCTGAAGACAGGGCGCTATGGCGCTCATTAGGGGAGGGCTAATGAGCAGTGGACTACATAAATCCAGCAGTGGACTACATAAATTAGCCTGAGGAATAAGAAGAAAAAGAAACGAGCGTGGTGATTAAGACCATACTCTCTCACTGAGAGAAGGCCTGTGCCCTAAAGTGGACGTTTATAGGCTACATAAAATAACTAAAGTGTAAATCTATTTTTATTTTTAATGCACTAACTCGTGCTAGGGACAATTTTTAAAAACCTATTTATCGCTGCCTGTATGTAATACAGAGAATAGTGTAGAGGTTCGAAATTTCACTGATGCCGGTGAGTCGCCCATTAGCTCAGTTGGAAAGAGCGCTGGCACGGATAGCCAGAGGTCACGGGATCGAATGGGTGGAATTTTTAGCCTCTAAATAGGGTAAATATGTAAAAATATTGTTTTAATTCATAAATATAATAAATAAATAAGCCCGGAACGAGATTATCGGACAAAAAACCAAAGTCAGAAGTGTAGCAGGCTGAAGTGGCAGTGGGCTGGTCATATCTGTAGCAGAACCGATGATCGTTAGAGCAGACGGGTTCTCGAATGGAGACCACGACTCGGCAAGCGTAGTGTACGCCCACCGGTCAGAGGGACCGACGACCTGGAAAAGGTGGCTGGTGGTGACTGGATGGCGAAAACGAGAGATCGGGTCTTGTGGCGCATCCTGGGGGAGGATTATGTCCAGCAGTGAACTGCAATTACGATGATAATGATATAAATATGGGTATTCTCTAGGTCATTAAGGACAAGTCGGTTGTTCTCGTACTGGGGTAGACGTCTAAGTACTTCAAAAGGCAATAAAACTCCATACTCAAATAGTCAATGAAGTTGAAGCGTCTAGGTTCTCTTAAGCCTATAAACCCGCAGGTAACTCTCCAGATAACTTTCCACGTTCTCCCAAGGCCAGTAAATGTGTAAAATTTTATGTGACGGTAAAATTAAGCTACTTCATTATAGTTGTTATTTTAATATCGATATATTGACATCAATCCTTGTATGTCAATGGAGTAAAGCGTCTATGTTCTTTAAAACCTATAAACCCGCAGGTAATTCTCTAGATAACTTTCCCTATTCTCCCGAGGGCAGTAAAAGTGTTATATTTTATGAAGTACAGAATGAAGCTACTCCACTCCTGTAGTTCTTGTTTCACGCGGATGAAATTAATTCTAATTTTATTTATCAAGGAGCACCAATGCAATTTTATTTCCACTTCTTGCGGGTGATTGGTAGAAAATGGTTAAGGCTAGTCCACAGTGTTTTTTAGTGAAACGAAATTATTAATAGTAATACATAATGCATAATATTCAGCTTTAACTGTGAGAATAACAATTTCGAATTACAAAATTGTACCTAACAATCACTCAAAAATTAAAACACACAAACACACACTCACGCATACACATACATACATACTCGTCAAACACAATACCCCCCCCCTTTCGGACTGAGCCGTAGCCGGGTAAAATACCAATGAAAAGAGAGCTCCCTTTTCATTGCAGTTAAGCTACGGACAGGACGGTCCACACCATTGCACCAGTGAGGAAGCATTGACTGTAACACTAGAAGCGACATCAATACCGCCGGGAATGAATCTCGGGGGGATGGTGCAAAGAGAAGCTTAGGCGAGAGCCTATACACTATTCTTATCTATTTATATACACACCCAAACACACATACATACACACACACACTGAGTCACTTAATCTTTTATTATTGTAACTAAAAGCTAAGAAACCTATGTAAATCTATATTTAGAGTGTTAGTACCCACGACACAGGTTATGCCTAGTGTGGGTGCTACTGTATATTTAAATGTCTTCTGTTCAATAAAGTTTATTTTATTTTTTATATTCATTACTAGCTGACCCAGCGAACTTCGTACCGCCCAACAATCGATTCTTTATTTTTTTTATTTTTCTCTTCGCAAGAACCAGCAAGAATTACCGAGATCGGTTCAGTTGTTCCCGAGATTTGCGCTTACCAACACATTCAGCGATTTATTTTTATATTATAGAAGATATTAAAAGAAGGAAAAAACATCTGCGGCAGCCCAGCGGGTACAACAATGGACTCTAAAGCGAGAGACCCATCTTCGGTTCTCAGTGCAGGCATGTACCAACTTTCTTATATATTAAATGGGTCTAATCGCGATTATTTATTAGGTAAAACGTAATGACGGGTAGACTGTACTCGCCACTTCAAGACACGAAAACTTTTCGTATCTTGCATCTGCTTGAAAAAGTGGGAGGGAGGGCGGTGCAGTAACTAATCGTATGGTTCTTGTGGGATTATTGGCGGAATTTAGCAAAGTAATTTTCACATTTATGTGCTATTATGGATTTTCGCAAAGTAACGCCTGATTCCATACAGTCTTAAGTTTTTACTTAGTGAAATCCTCAATTCAGAAACCGGCCTTTATGTTTTTAATTGTCTTCAAAGCAGATTCCGAAATCGTCTCTATTTTCTGCCGCATAAACAGCCGTATCTTATTTTAACGTTATTTTAAGTTAACGTTTCTTTAACAGCTTTAAGAGACTGTTGAAAAGAGCAACTGTATTTTTTTTTCAACCTCAAATCCAAAATAAAGGATCTTGACAACTAAGTGATCACATAGTTAGAATATTTTCGGGGCTCAATCGCGTAGTAATTTATTGCTATTTTGCACACTACACTGACTACATTGTCAGTGTAGTGTGTCGCAACCCTAATAGTGCTTTGTGATGGCTGATTGAGGGTAGTCTGAAACCTCATCAGCCGAAGATGCGAACGGGTGCCAGCCATCAGTCTTCTCGTGACCACGATGACTGTAACGTCGTGGAAACGTTGAGTTAAAATAGCAATAAATTACTACGCGATTAAGAAATGACCCCGAAAATATTCTATGTGTACAAGTCGCGAAAGTTTAAAATATGTAATAAGTGATCATAATAAGGATTCCGTTTTTTTTTCCTTTTGAATTACGGAACCCTAAAAATTAAGTAAGAACGTAATAAAAATATTTAATAGTTACACTATTTTTATTTTTAATGCACTAACCCGTGCTAAGGAACAAATTTAAAAACCTATTTAGAGGCTAAAAATTTCACCCATGCCGGGATTCGAACCCGCAACCTCTGGCTATCCGTACCAGCGCTCTACCAATTGAGCCAATGGGCGACTCACGGCATCAGTGAAATTTCGAACCTCTTTACAATATTCTCTGTATTACGTACAGGCAGCGACATCTGACTTAAGCAAATTGCATTACTTACAGCCCCGACTACCTACTTTGCAGTTAGGTTTAACATCGGAACGATATCACTGTACCCACATGATTACACTATTTTTATTTTTAATGCACTAACCCGTGCTAAGGAACAAATTTAAAAACCTATTTAGAGGCTAAAAATTTCACCCATGCCGGGATTCGAACCCTATGTAATCATGTGGGTACAGTGATATCGTTCCGATGTTAAACCTAACTGCAAAGTAGGTACTCGGGGCTGTAAGTAATGCAATTTGCTTAATTCAGATGTCGCTGCCTGTACGTAATACAGAGAATATTATAAAGAGGTTCGAAATTTCACTGATGCCGTGAGTCGCCCATTGGCTCAATTGGTAGAGCGCTGGTACGGATAGCCAGAGGTTGCGGGTTCGAATCCCGGCATGGATGAAATTTTTAGCCTCTAAATAGGTTTTTAAATTTGTTCCTTAGCACGGGTTAGTGCATTAAAAATAAAAATAGTGTAATCATGTGGGTACAGTGATATCGTTCCGATGTTAAACTTAACTGCAAAGTAGGTAGTCGGGGCTGTAAGTAATGCAATTTGCTTAAGTCAGATGTCGCTGCCTGTACGTAATACAGAGAATATTGTAAAGAGCTTCGAAATTTCACTGATGCCGTGAGTCGCCCATTGGCTCAATTGGTAGAGCGCTGGTACGGATAGCCAGAGGTTGCGGGTTCGAATCCCGGCATGGGTGAAATTTTTAGCCTCTAAATAGGTTTTTAAATTTGTTCCTTAGCACGGGTTAGTGCATTAAAAATAAAAAAAATGTAATCATGTGGGTACAGTGATATCGTTCCGATGTTAAACCTAACTGCAAAATAGGTAGTCGGGGCTGTAAGTAATGCAATTTGCTTAAGTCAGATGTCGCTGCCTGTACGTAATACAGAGAATATTGTAAAGAGGTTCGAAATTTCACTGATGCCGTGAGTCGCCCATTGGCTCAATTGGTAGAGCGCTGGTACGGATAGCCAGAGGTTGCGGGTTCGAATCCCGGCATGGGTGAAATTTTTAGCCTCTAAATAGGTTTTTAAATAATTAATAGTGTTCTTGAATGGAGATCGCGACTACGAAACGTAGTGTAGGACGCCCTCCGATCAGGTGGGATGACGATCTGCGAAAAACTGCAGGCAGATGCTGATGCGGCAAGCTGAAGACGGGGGGAGGGGGGGCTATGGCACTCATAGGGGAGGGCTACGTCCAGCAGTGGACTAGTATAACTTGATAATTATGAAATATATTCAAAAAATAAATTTCCTATCACTTAAGCCACAGCCCTTTATAACGCAATCGAACACTTTATTTATGCGTTTTCCTTCACAATGCTCCCATATTGAGAAAGACTAGACTCCGTACAATAATTTTATAGGGGCACTGATATTTCGGATTTATCTTTCATATCACTGTCTCAAAGGGGCTCGAGAATATTTTATTGAATACTTGATAACTAGGTAAGGACGACTTTAACAAATATGTAAATATTTGAACTTAAAAGCCCTAAGTCTTTGTTTTTAAATATTATAAAAAGCTTATTGGTAGACAGTTTAAACATGCCTGTCTCTTTGGTATAGCGGTATCGTGTCTGATTACCCTGTCAGAGTTTACCCTGTTTTGGGTTCGATTCCCAGTGACCATTTGTGAGGCCATCCTCAGTCTGGGTGTATTTCCATGTTTGCGTGTCGTTGCCTGGTTAATGGTAACACAGTTCCAAACTAAAATACCTGGTACTATGGAGTACCAGGTATTTTAGTTTGGAACTGTGTTGTAGAGAAATTATTTATTTCGGTTATTTGTTTATAAAAATACTAGCTGACCCCGCAAACGTTGTTTTTAGGGTTCCGTACCTCAAAAGGAAAAAACGGAACCCTTATAGGATCACTTTGTTGTCCGTCTGTCCGTCCGTCCGTCCGTCTGTCAAGACCCTTTTTCTCAGGAACGCGTGGAGGTATAAAGCTGAAATTTATATCAATTACTCAGGTCTACTGTCCCTTGAAGCTGTGAAAAAATCAAACTTCTAAGCCAACGCAATCAAAAGATACAGCCGTTTATGCCGCAAATTTTCGACACTTGCAAGGGAATCAAAACCTACAGGGTGCTTCCCGTGAACTCAGAATCTTGAAATTTGGTACGAAGCAACGTCTTATAGCATAGATAAAGGAAAAATTACGAAAACCATAAATTTTTTAGTTACATCACATAATATATATTTTTTTAATAATTTTAAACTTACTACCCATTTCCTCATAAACGCGTAGAGGTATTAAATTGAAATTCATACCAAATACTCAGGTCTATAATACAGGTTTGTACGGAACCCTCGGTGCGCGAGTCTGACTCGCACTTGGCCGGTTTTTTTCATATTAATTAGCTTACGAAATATTTTCAGACCTAACTAACACAAACCGGGGGTGGGCAGCAGCACCCCCTGCAGTACAATTCCACCGAACTGCGATCCCCAACCGCATGCCCAGCGTGGGGATGTGGGATTGGACATCACCCCCTATGATAGCACAACGTGGCGCTCTTTAGGGGAGGGCTATGTCCAGCAGTAGACTAGTATAGCCTGACGACGACTAACTAATATATAGAAAAAACCATAAAAATCAGTGAAGCCATTTCGGAGGAGTTCGACAACAAACACTGTGACACGAGATTTTTATATATTAGATTTAGGTCTTTCCGACGACTTTGTGATATCCATCAAATTAAGCACCAAAAAGCGCAAATGCAAAATAAAAATAGTTGTAAATAATAACTCTTTCATACCTTTTGCTTAATTATTTATAGATAGGTACTGAAAAAACTCTTTTCAAGTTTTGCGTTACGCATTTCAATAAAACATATATTTAAGGTAGGTATCCAACTTATATAATAAGATTGCAAATGACTCACGATTATAATTTTCGAAACACTTATAATTTTGGAATCAAGGCCTGTGGTTAGCCATTCCCGTGAACCATAATACACTTGCATTTCCTAAAGATTCGCGATACTTATACATAGTTATATATTAAACGGATCTAATCGCGAATTTCTTCAACAACTGTTACCACTTTAATGGTACATTCATATAGAACAGGCAATAACACTTTGTTACATCCGAATAATCGTGTCTGAAGATAAGGAAAGAGATTGAAAGATCTCCGATAGTGTAACAATAAATGTTATGATATCTCGTTTAAAAGTATTTGAGATTTTTTGATTGTAAGAGGGAACTACACATTTTATGTCAATCCGCATTCGATACAAAGCTTTGTATGTCCCCACTGCTGGGTTACGGGTCTTTTCCTACATCGTAGGAAGGTTAGGCCATAATTCATCACGGGGGCCCATTCCAGGTTGGTGGGCGATTGTAAGACAGTCGCGGGCCTTACTGTCAGAAGTTATCAAGCCGCCCTACAGCCTCTGACATGGCTTAACGCCTGCCATTACATGACAGCCGGCACCAACGGCTTAGCGTGCCTTGCGAAGCACGGAAGCGCTCGGAAAAAATGCCACTAGCAGTAGTCACCCATCCTGCATTTTACCGCGCCTGATGTTGCTTAACTCAGGTGATCGATTCCAATCACTCGGTTCGACTAAGCTACTAGCACTTCACGGTCTGCATTCACAGCGCAGTAATCATATCACTCAGTTTTGTTTTCTTTCACGGTTACCGTAACGTGACGTACTCGTAGTGTAAGGTATCGCAACTTCGTCGGATCTAATCGCGATTATTTATTAGATAAAATGTAATTTTTGTATAAAACTACGTATGTCCATAGGGAGTAAATAGCTTGCACATGTTTGTTACTCAGCTACCATGTGCGGAAATTTATCTTAAGCTTATAGTTACACTAGTGTCGATCCATTTTTATGTAAGCTGCAAGTTTCCCAAAAATAAATAAATCATTTAAAACTTACTAATGCTATATTCAATAATTTCGCGATACTCATACAAAGTGACTACCCAAAATAATTCACTGTACTCGCCACTTCAGTCTACCCGAGACCACGGCAACTGTAACGCTGCCGAAACGTCGGGAAATAAGGTAACTACGTTTTACCTAATAAATAATCGCGATTTGACCCGTTTAATATATGATGATGATTGGCCTTTTGCATCTACGTAATGAGCGTTTACGTCTACGTAATGAGCGTAATGAACGATTTATACAGCGTCCAGTGGTATCCTCACTCACACTAGATGGGTGACGGGACCACTCCGACGCTGTAGTGCCTGGGACATGGTTTTATAGATGGTGTAGGCTTGCCCAGCACCTACACCATCCTGACAGCTTAGTCGGCCTAGCTCACAGGAAAGACTAGTCAATACGTGCGGAGCCAACCAAGCCGCGGGTTTCCTCACGATGTTTTGCTTCACGTTAGCGTGTGGTATTGCGACTACAAATTCGCAAACAATCGAATTCGAATTCTACAAATCGAATTTGTTTAATATATAACTACAAACAATATTGAGTCCCTCTTCTCGAGCGTTAAAGTATGTGTTCCTAAGTGAACTTCTTTCTTGGCTGTGTTCGTTTCAAGTGTTATTTGTATTCGGGCTCTTGCCTGATCTCTCACGCAGATTGTTGGCGAAGGTGAAGTTCAGAGCCAATGTTAACCACACCACTTGGTGATAATCAGAGTGACCTTTCGCTCCATCGCTGCGTTTGGGACGGTTCTTTTCAAAGTATCTCTTAGATCTTAGACTATGATCCGGATAGTCAAGTTCGGAGATCATTGGGTAACCTAAAACGATTATCCAAACGTCAATGTGTGAAAAGCGGCTTTTGCCAGATTTACGCGACTGTGGTGGCAAAAGAAAATTATGAAATAAAATAAATAAAATAAAATGAAATAACATAACTAACTATCTATTGATATAATGTAATGAAATTAAACTAAGTGCTAAATTATAAATAATTTAAAATTTGCCAATATTGCTCTATGTTTTAACTAAACCAAATATTAAAATATATTATTATTATTGTGATACCACTGTGAAAATATATCTTAGAGGGCGCTGACACCTGTATTACAGATTCTCATCTACCACGGGCGCCAGAGTCAAACAAACATTGTATTTGTAAATAGCTGTATCTACTTTGTACCTTATAATTGAAATTAGGTTATACATACAATTATTGTAACTTGGCATATTATCAGTAATAAATAACATAACATAACATTAACATAACATTTACATACAAGCACATACATTGATTCTGGCCCCACACTAGGATTCCCTGTGTCGTGGGAACCAGAAACAACGACATCACAAACATGTAAACATCCAAGACCTGGCCTTTTTTTTTTTTTGTTCCCAGCCGGGGTTCGAACCCGGGACCTCTTGCATGGTAGGCAGACGCGCTACCGCTACATAAATAAATTTATTCATTCAAAAAAAAATTACATTTATTTTATGAATACAATAATATAGTATGTGATTTCCTTACTTGATTAAAATAGCACAGGATATTCTAGTTTGGGACCAGAACAAGTTATCGTGCTGTCCCAAGTGACTGATTCCTATCACTCAGTTTCATTACGCCAGGAGCGCTTTAATACTGTGCAATATTTCAATACTGACAATAAATAATGTAAATAAACATAAGTGGTTTATACTGCTGTTATCGTGATCTCCCACACAATAACCGAGCAAAAAGCACAATAACAAAGATCCACAAAAGCGAGACGGACAGACTGACAGTTCAGTTAAATACAAAAGGTTACCCGTAAGATAGGTCAAGATACCCCGAGGCGTATAAACATTGTGAAATAATACTCAACCAAGTTATTGTTGGTTAGTAAAGGTGCACCTAGTTATGTCTAGTAAATTTCAAGCGAATATTTACAGCCGTTGTAGAATTTTAGTCCGGACCTACTTGTAGCTCTGCGAATCGGAGCGAAACCTGGTCGGACTCTTCCGATATAACAACACCCGTAAGTAGATCAGGACTAAAATTAAAAGACTACAATGTGTTGTGCTTACGAAAGTTTTAGTTCAAAAATTTACAGCCGTGTCTCGCAATAACAATAACACGAGTTTAAACGTTTAGTCTGACGTCAGTTCAGTCCATGATCTTGTTCAAGCTCGGATTGATACCAGACTGATGGAGCATCAAAATATTCAATTATCCGTCAGTCTTGTCCATCAGTTCACTAGAGAAATAGACAATCAGTCTGCCGTCAGTCTCACCAGACTGATGGAATTGACTGACGCCAGACCGAACGTGTCAACTCTCGTCTCACGTCTAATAGACGCATTTTACAGTCATCGCCCACGACGACTTAAAAACCTGAGTAATGCTAAGCTGCAGCCGGTTTAAATCACTTCTCAAAAATTACGCAAAACGCGCGTCTACTGCGCTGTACTAAATCGTCGTGGCCGATGAATCTTAATAGGACAGAAAATAGTTTGAATCCTAGTTTAAATTGTAACGTTCACTAAGCCGCAGCTACTACACTACATGGAATAAAACCTTTTTATTTCATTTCATTTTAATAGTGACGTGCCTTGGGGGAAGCCTATGTCCAGCAATGGAAGAGTACGAGCTGATTGACTTTCGCGGTGCTGTGATCAAAATATGACATGTGACAGCTGGCATATACTGACAACTATATGATTACAGTCACATTGTGAAACTTAGAATTTGTGTGTGTGCTAACATCGATTTATAATATCGTAGGTTGAATTAATCAGGTATTTGACGTCAGGCCTACTTGAGGAATCGCTTACTCAAAATCAGTTATCGAAAAATCCAACGCGCCTCGGTCCTTTAAAAATACACGTATAAACTCACGTACTCGTATATCCCCGACGAGTAGGCAGATGTCAGGTTTTGCCAAATCTCTAAATTAAAATGTTATTTGTAATCTCTTTGAATGGAGACTAATACGCCCATTAATCGCTCTAATAGAGCTATTATTAGAGAGTTTAGTAAATTAGCAGTAATTTCTTACTCGTCAGTAAATCCGCTAGTCAACGCGCGCCTTAACGAATCAAATCCAAGCACGAGTTGCCTTAAGGCCAAAGAAAATAATCAGCATCAGAAGTGGAATAGGGTTTTTATAAGTATGATCGGAGTCTGAAAATGTTTAACAGTTTTTAATTCGATTTTTATCTGACTATTACACTGTATGCACTAAGGTTTTAATACCGTGTCAAGGTACTTATAACCTACTTTAAATAATCATCAACAACATCAACCCATTATGTCCCCACCGAGGGGCACGGGTCTCTTCTCTGAGGAAGGTATAGGCATACTCCACCACGGGGACCAAGTCCGGATTGGAGGCCTGCAGGACTAGTGGCTGGTCTTACTGTCAGAAGTTTTCTAGCCGCCCTAAGGCTTGAACTTGACTCTTACTTGGCTTAACGACTGCCATCTATGCCATCTATAAATAATTGTCCATAAAAAAATACACATTTTATTTGACAATTATTCAAACAAAATGTGATCGGCTGACGAAAGCACATAAGTCAAAACACAATATTTTGATGCAGTGAAAAAAACCTACTTCAAAATTACTTAATAATATTTTTATCATCTTTATTACATCAGTGGAGAGCTGTCATCAAACAATGCATGGTTGATGAAAAAAACAATGAACAGAATACTGTTATTTTCAAGCAAACTCCTATTTTAAATTATTTATTTTGTGTATGGTACACAGCGGGTTAAAAAACGAAATACAGGCCATCAGCTATTTTAATTATTAAGTTTAATTGTTTTAATGAACAATCCTTTAGTGACTAGTAGATTTGACTTACGAGTATATGCTTTTGAATTGTCTCTAGCATTTGATTTTTGAATTTTCTTTTTAACTTAATAGGCACCTTCTTGCATAAAATTGGCAAAACTCGCAGCAATCAAATGCCCAAGTAGATTAGAAAGGGTAGTACACACAATATCTTTTAAATCGACTTCACCCATTGTCCTGCCTCAATTTTCTTGTCAAAGCCGCCATTATTTCACCGCCTCCAATAAAGCACTATTGTGCAATTCTTTATTACTATCTTGATTAGATTTAGCTTCGAATTACTTCGACCTTCGCCGACATAACCTTTTAGGCTCTCTGCACACTAGACATTTAAGTCTACAAATAGTATCAAACAGTCTATTAAATATCGCACTATATTGGAAGAGGTGGTATATTCATTTGTTTATATATTATTCATAAATAAAAACGAATTTATATTAATATAAAATCATTACAATGATACAGTACAATAGTCGGTCTTATTGCTTAGAGCGATGTCTTCCAGACAACCTACGATGGAGATTTGCTGAAGGAAAACTGAAGAAAGACGGGTGGTTGGTGCCAATATGAATATTGATATACATATACTTAGAAGTAATACACTTACATAACCCATTACATACATTTAGCAAATAATTGTTTATAAAAGCATACATATTGTTACATAAGTTACAATAAAGTTCTACAAGAGGATAAAAAGAACCTACATTAAGGAAAACAATGACAAAATTAAATAATATTTCTCAATGACTGATACTCATACATAGTTATAACGCAACACGGCAAATGTAACGCTGCCAAAATTTCGGGAAATAAGGTAATTACGTTTTACCTAATAAATAATCGCAATTACACCATTTTAATATCTAAAAATCAAATAATAAATCATGAGAGTGACAGAGACAACACATAAACTTTGTTATCAAATATAGCTGGAGAAAAAGAGCGTCTTAAAGCAGGCATAATCCGAAGGATAGTGCGTTTGGTTTTAATTTTATTATGGAAACCATCCAAACACTAAAACCGTTTGTCTACAGTGACCTTTATTACATTGGTACCTACTTTATTGTATCAGCGATAGTTTCGTTTTGCGCGTTGAGAAATCGAAGCCAACACAACTGTTCATTCAAGGTTTGCAGGAAACTTTTTAAAATGTCGAAATAACGCTAAGTACTTTGTAAGTGAGTGCTAAGTACGGTACAAGTGGGAGAAAAAGTGTCTGAGACAGTGAATTAAAAAAACTTGAAGTACATATGAGTATCGGATTTGGGATGTGTATGAGAAGGGGTATGAGATTAATAATTATCTCTGAATAAAAAAAAGTTCTAGTACAGTCGCTATTTATTTTTAAGTTTTAGTAAAATGTTTCTACGACAAAAGTACAGAGTCATATGAATTGAAAAAAATTTGTTCTACGAGCTTCAAAAGAAGATTATGAAATTCTTTTTAAAATTTTAATGACAGTCACATCATGTTTTACGATAATTACAAAAAGTTCTAATAAAAAAAGACGTTCGGTATAATTAACAAAATTACTCATCAACTAATCTAAAATATACAAATCAACTTCTTTTATATCCTCCTAAGCCCTGGCATCCTATATATAGGACATCATATATAACTTTGTTAATTCGCACCTAATAATGTAAGTCCAATGTTTTTTAATAATTTTTCTGGACAAATGTTTTTTTAATGTTCCTAATTTTATTAGATTTGGAGTAATTTTTACCTCCGGGGTTAGGAGGATAAAGGCTGATATAAACCAAGTCTGACATTGACTTAGTTTATATCAGATCAGAACTAAAATCATATTTATTGTAAAGATTTCCCTTAGGCAATTGTTTTTTTTCGCATTTATACAGGTAGTTTCTATTGCCCTTCACGGTAAGATATTTTCGTAAAACTACACTCCAATTTTCTTAGTGACTGTACAGAATTCAATGAGGTCTTTAATTGCCGATAAGTTCTGCGCTAATGTTGTATGCATTTAGCTACTGTGTTATTCGAAGTTATCAAAGAGTTAGGAACTTTACGAAAGCCTAATTGTTTCTACTTGCAAGAGAAGTTAATAGTTGACCAAGTAGCGTTCCGACACAATTATTTCTAACAAAATTAAGTTAACAGTATTTATAAAATAAATTCTATTTAAAAAAGTCTACACCGCTGCCGTTGCCGATGGGTAGAGTTCCCAGGACGCTGGCAGCATTCCTCCTCTGAATGGCCAGTCTCATGCGCTGGCCGAGATAGCTACCAGCTCTTGGGTCGCCTGATGAGTTGATAATGCGTGAAGATACTTATTTTTGAACTTTACGCGCCTCCGACCCCACGGATCCATAAGTAGTTGATCATTATAGATACCAGTTAATACATACAGTAGCGTTCTATTAGCGTACTTTATGCAACAACAGCGTTACTGGTTATAATTGCTAATAACTAAGAATAAGGGGTATTTAATAAAACATAAACTGAAATAAATAAATTACTAAATAAAATATTGGGAGTTGTTATAATTAATTATTTTAATGTATATTTTGAGTGAATACAATAACGATCTATTTATTATAACACTTAATTATTTCAAATAATACTTTCTTTTACTGATACCTAAACAAAACGATTTCCTTTAAAATATTTCAAACTTGACTGGAAGGCTGTGCCGGCCAGATATTATAAAAAATATCGTTACAGTACATTGGAAAGTTTCTCAGAAATTTAGCCATAGGTAGACAGGTAGAATATTATGTATTTTCTATACACCAGGAATTAGATACGATACTTCAACAATCTTGCAAGCCTCGACCAATGCGGGCTTGGCTCCTGTGGTAGAGTTGGCCTATACCCGTGACCTTCGGTGGGGACATAATGGGTTGATGATGATGACTTAAACAATACATAAACCCGTGCTTGTAACCTAGAAGGTGGTAGACAGAGGCCAACCACAAAATCCTGCATCCATAATACAGTGGTGGTCCCAAAACTTACACATGGGAATGAATTAGCGAAAGGCAAAATAAAAAATGCCCGATACCTGGCAAACGCTGGTCTTTGTCTCAACATCATCATCATCATCAGCAGTTGGTGTCTGTCCACTGCTGGACATAGGCCTCTCCTAAGACACGCCATGGAGCTCGATCTCCGGCTCACCTCTTCCAGTCACAGCCCACCGCTTTGCGAATGTCGTCGCTCCACCATGTCATAGGGCGTCCTACGCTGTGTTTGCCGATTCGCGGCCTCCACTCAAGAGCCAGTCTACTCCAAAGGTTATCGGGCCTGCGGCAGATTTGACTCGCCCAGTGCCACTTCAGTTTGCTAATCCGTTGAGCTATGGCGATCACTTTCTCTATCTACCCTCCGGAATACAAGCTTCCTCATCGTCGTCGTCAGGCTATACTATTCCACTGCTGCACATGGCTATGGCTATGTGCAGCAGTGGACGCTGGGAATGCGGGTTGGGGATCGCAGTTCCCTGGAATTGTACTGCAGGGGCGCTGCTGCCCACCCCCCGGTGTGTGTCCCTTAGTCGCCTACAACTTAGTCGAATACAAGCTTGAGTTTATGTATGTAGGTAGTTTTACATGGCATTAGTTGGATTCCCGATTTTGCAAGTGTACAGAGACTTTTCTTAATTCATTTGGTCCGCACTGTTTGTGAAACTGATGAGTTAACTAAACAAGATAACCTTATCGGCCGTTCCAGTCCATTTGCATTCGAAATATGTAAATAGAGCAATTGGTAAAGAGGCAATAATAATTAACGATAAGCTATACTGGTTAATTACTTAAAAATAACCCCTTTTATCGACTGTACCGCTCGCAGTATCCGGTGAGTGATAATCCATTCTAGGTTTTTTATCCAGCCTATATACGTCCAACTACAGGGCACAGGCCTTCTCTCAGAGAGAGGGCATAATTAACAGGCGTGCCCACCGCGGATTGACGATTTCAAGCACTGAGGTTTTTGAATATCTCAGACTCTCAGGTTTCCTCGTGGTGTTTTCCTTCACCGTTCGCTAACGGTATTGCGATATGTATCACCATGGTATGGCTACTATAACTATAATTTTACAAAGTACGTAACTTAGAAAATAAAGTCGCATTCTAATTGGTAACCAGGAAAAACGAATAACCTAATAAACCTATTTTTTGTTTGCGTTTGCTGTTCCGATTGTTTTGTTTTAATTTCTACCTTTTTTATCTTAAGTACATAATGTTAAGTTTATTTTGTTACGTATACTTATTTACATTAATATTCGATGAGCACCAACTACTCGTCTCCATTTGTCCTTCTGCAATCATTCCGATTTAAGGTTGCCTGGAAGCAATCAGCAATAAGGCCACCTATTGTAGGTACCTTTTTTTTGTAACTATTGTCTCAATAAATATTTTCTGGTGTGTACAATAAAAAATATTCTTATCTTATCCTATGTTAATGTTGTGAGAGTAAATAAATAAAAATATTTTCTTGTTCCAGGTAAGAGCATCAATTTAGTCGGCAATCTTCGGAGGTAGACATCAAACGAGAAAATCATTGCCGCATCGTCCGCACTCCATTTTCTAAGGTGTTGAGATAATAATCAAGTAGTCAGGCCAATAACGACCTTATAAGGCCTCATCGAGCTAAACGGTAAGAAATCTAATCATTTTGTGATCACAGTTTTATAGGTGAGGCAGAATAAGTCACAGAATGCCTAACCGTTAAGTCACTCATATTTCTCTGTATTTTTTCTGAGTAGGTGCATTCGAACAAAACGTGGCTAAGTTAGAGTCAGCCCGATTAAAATAAGGGATCCTTAGATATTTTTTTTTATATAATATTTTTTTTATTTTATTTATTTGGAACAACAAACAATTACATACTACACTATACCTTAGACACATAACATTACATAACCTGACGCCGGTAATCGAAAGGGCAGAGACCAGGGACTGCCACTTGCCACGATCCTGACCGATATTACCTACTTAAAAAAAACAAATTTTAGGATTAATAAACATGTAGTCCACAACGGTATCCACAGTTTACTTATAAGTAAGTATTAAGCTTCCGTGCTTCGCAAAGCACGTTAAGCCGGTGCCGGCTGTCGTGTAATGGCAGTCGTAAGCCATGTCAGAGGCCTCATGGGCGGCTTTATAACTACTGACAGTAAGACCCGCCACTGTCTTACCATCCTCCACCAACCCGGACTTGGCCCCCGTGGTGGAGTATGGTCTAACCTTCCTGCGATGCAAGAAGAGACCCGTGCCCCAACAGTGGGGACATACAAGGGTTGATATCGAAGTATTAAGCTACATGTAACTCTACTTGTATAATAAAGTAGAATTGCTAATAATATAATCATGCTGTAGTAGCCGATGTGGGCTGACACCTAGTAGACGCGAGAATAAGATAACTACCAAGTTTAATAATCGTGTACAATGTACTATACTTTTTACGATGCACCAAGAACAATAACACCTTAAAAAATGTTTCATGAGTAACGAAACGCTTTATTTTTTTTATTCAGCGAAAATCAGTGGAACGATCTTCCCCTGGACGTAAGATTTTCACCGTCCCTGCCAATATTTAAGAACAGAGTGCATAACCACTATTTTTCCTTAATGTAAGTTTGTTATTTGTATTTGTGAAATCCCTATCTATTATTATGTAGGTATATTTTTTGTTCATGTCGTATGTTTTTTTTTGTGAATGTTTATTTTGATTTAGGTATTTCATATTTATGTACCGTTTATGTATGTGTATCAATTTCATATTTATGTACCGTTTATGTGTTGTATCAACTATAAAATAATATGTCAACTCAACACTGTTGCTAATCATGTTGACTTGTTTAACTGTTCCCTGAGAGGGTTTACGGAGGCTGTTTTAAATGTGCTATGTTATCCGTAATGGGATAGTTTGTTTATTACATTTTCTGTTTAGGTATTTTGTAATTTTCTATGCTGAATTACAATATTTATATTAACAATTTTAGTTATAAGTTTAATGATGTACATAGTGTTAGTTTATCCGCTGTAGTAGCTTGATTTTGCAACTAATTGTAAGTTAAGGTTCCTGCACTATCGAATTAGGTAATCCTGTAATGGTAGTGTGATGTGTATACAAATAAATATATAAAAAAATAAATAAATGTTATCAAATATTGTTTAGTAGTTGCGCCGACTACCCGTATTTCAGTTTCCTTTTAATCTTTTCCGTCAATAGTTGTCTGGAAGAAATTACTTTTAGTAATAAGGCCGCCACTTGTACTGTACTGTTATTTTATAGTCTCTTATGTAATCCCTGGTGTACATGCAATAAGGAATATTCTATCTATCTATTTGTCAGCAATAATACACACACTTGAACATATTTCCAAAAATACTCATATACAGATATGTTACGAAAAAAATGTAGCTAGGTATGTAACTTAGGCGGTTCAAGATATTGAGAGAATGCAGCCCTATTACTAATACAGTTTCATTTAGTATTCTTTGTAAACGGAACCCTAAAACCAACATTATTATGAAACATAAAGTCAAGGCTGGCAAAGGTTATAAATATAGGTTAAAATAAGGATATTTCATCGACATCAGAAAGTAATTAAGAAGAGATTTTGTTATTCTAAAAGTGCGTACCGTATTTCAATGCCTAAAACGATCAAATCAAACTTTTAATTAAAATAATACAGAAACCGACGCCCTAACGAACGCTAAAAATTAATTTAGGAGACAATTTCTTAGAAGAAAGTAAAAAAGAGAATGTTATTAACAGAGTTATTATTATAGAAACTAAAAGTCATACAATGAGAGATATCTTTTTCATCTGATCAATATTTCATGTAACAGTTGCCCCTAAGGCACAATTAATTAATTCATTAATTATATTTTATTGCACACAAACAATTCACGAGACATTACATAATATCTGCACATCGTATGTATATGTACAAAGGCGAGCGTATCATTGTAGGAGATTTATTGAAGCAAAAGTTAGAATATTCTAATATCTCTCTCTCTCTATATCTCTCTCTCTCTCGAATCTCTTACAGCGGTAAACTCACCTTTGTACATGTTATTTTTTATGTAATGTCCTGTTAAATGTTTCATGTGCAATAATAATAATATTTTGTGATTACTTTTAATTACTTGAAAATTCAGACAAAATTATATCAACCTCGAATCACCATGCAAGATCGCCGGAACCTGGAATGTAATTGAATAGAGTGTACAGTTGTAAAGATTAATGTCCCACTGCAGGGCACAGGCCCTCTCTCAGAGAGAGATTGTACTTACCTAAGTAACAACCGAATACGTTTACGTTACCATAATAATATAATATAATTAATTAATTCATTATTATTAGGTCTATTTATTTGTACTCTGACGCTATATTCGAGAAATTTTATTTTATTTCTATGTGTGTCTACTACAACTAATTCAAATTTAATTAACGAAAATTTATTATAGTCCTAGAATATTAATACTAAATTTTATGGTATATATGTATGTAAATGTTTTTTTTTTTTTTATTATTTACATAGACATTATAAAAAACTCAATACAATCATAATCAACATTCACATAAAGTTTCGTCAAAAAGAATGAAATTAAAAGAATGTCAAGGCAATAACAATAATAACAAAATAATAATAAAATAAAAAAAAAAAAAAAACTATGCAAATAAATCGCTCCGAGCCACATCCGAACCAAAAGTCCCCATAATACTGGCCGCGTTACCGCGCTGCACAGCAAGGGAAATCCTTTGGCTCAGATATGCCCCAGAGCGAACGTCCATGCCACGGTCCCTCAATCGGCGTCCCAGCTCCCTAATAAAAGCGCTGCCCTGCGCTCCCCATACACCAGAAGTTTCTATAGCCAGCGGCACAAAAATGTAGGAATTAATAAGCTGGCTATACTTCTGCGTTTTATGCCTCGCAGCCAGTTCAGCCGCGGCACCAGCAGAAGCGGCAGTAGATACGACATGCGAGGGCGCGAACGTGCACACACAAGTCGCATCCCACAACAAACTTCGACCCTTCTCCCACGGAACCAGAGTAAGGCCGTCCGGACGTTTCCCATCGTTCCGGCATAAGCCCGGAGGCTCAAGGACAGAAGGGATATTTGCCGAAACCAGAGCCCGTCGAACAATATCATTTATGCTATGGTGCCGAGAGATTCTACCTGCACTACGGACACAATGCAGCCCGTGGCGGCCCTGAGCGTCCACCTCCACGCCACAGACACAACGGTGCGGTTGACAGACTTCACAACCTAAGCGCAAAGCAACAGCCACTCGGAGTGAATTGCAGTCCAAAAAGGTCCCCAGCTGTGGGGATGGCAAAACATGAAGCCATATCCCCGAATCTGGTCTCGAAACAGCGCGCAATCTCGCAAGCTCAGCCCCAGAACTGGAGTTCAGCAATGCGTCCAGCGTTATCTTGCTTATGACTTCATCCCACTCACGTTGAAGCTCAGGCCGCTCCGGCAAGTCACTCCCAGGACAGCGAGCCTGCCATAAACTCAAGGCCTCATCGGCGAAAGGGATGTGAAACCCGTCACCATTAATATTCAATATACGAGTGACGAGATCCAAAACCCCATGCGACGAAGCAAGAAACCCTGGGAGCTCGGTGTCCTGCAAACGACGAATACCCAAACCGCCATGCCTAATTGGAAGAGCCGCTTGGCACCACTGTGTCGACGTCATCCTAATGTTGAGAACAGTTTCTAACAACTCCTTTAAAGCCTCATCATACTCCGACGTTTTAAAACTGCATAACCACAAGGGAGTAGTGCGAACTGAGTAAGTCAACCTGGGGAATGACAGGCAACTTCGCAGGATCGTTAACGCAACGTGGGCAGAAAGTTGCTTCAGATGTGGCTTCGTTGCCAACAAAGTCCGTATCTTATTGGTAAGGACTTGAGGAATACCTTCTGGGAAAATTGGCGCTCCCAAAAGAGTAAAATCTGACTTACTTAACGTCTTAAGCCCTGGGACTACGGCATCTACTTGCGACAGAACATCCCGCGAAATCTGCCCAGAGCATGGGAAAATCTCGCATTTGTGTGCGTTCAATTTGAGTCCCATGTCCCCAAACCCTCCTTCCAGGCTTTTGAGGTCTTCGACTACACCGACAGGATCCCCTCCTATTGTGCCATCGTCCAAGTACCAAACATTCAGAGGGGAACGCAGGCCAGCAATAATATCCTGTATAGCCAAGCTAAACAAAAGAGGGCCCAAAGGATCACCCTGCTGCGCTCCCACCTGAGACTCCATCATGTTATCACCAAAAAATAAATTAGTTGGTCTCGAATAGCATTGATGGAGAAAAGGATATAGAGATGGAGCCCGGTCCCTAACCTTACTTAAGACAACGTCTCGCTCAACACTGTTAAAGGCATTCTGGATATCAACCTTAACAATTATATGATCGGAATCGCTCCCAGCCAAAGCAAACGCACGGGTGGCATGTATCGCAGCTTCACAACCCAATGGTATCCCGAAGCCCAACTGCTGCGGCTGCAATTCTGTTGCCATAACATCCCTCACAGCCCGGCAACAAAGCTTGGCGACCAGACGGCGCATAACATTACCCACGGTAATGGGGCGAATCCCTCCATCCTTCTTTTTTAGGGCACAAAGAGATGCCCCATATAAGAACGGGCAGACTTCTCGATTAACCATTCCTTTTAACATGTAGTTTGCCAAACTACACAAGGACTGTAATAAGAGAACACCACTGTCACCCGCACCAACAGAAGTCAGCTCTTTAAGATGCCCTGGACGTAATCCATCCAGTCCTCCCGCTGAGCCATTATTAAAGGAAGCAATGGCCTCCGCGACATCAGAAACTTCCACTGAGAGAAACTCGCTCGAAAGATTCGGCTCTGGGGGGTAGTCCAAAACCCGACTAGGTGATGGGTGTTTAAGACGTAGAGCTTCTAGAGTGTCTTGATTACTGTCAGCAACGGAACATTCCGATAGCAAAATACGAACAGCTCCGCTCAAATCCCCATCATAAACCTTGGACTCCACAGCTTTATAGAGCGAGCGTTTTCCAAACGAAACACCTCTAGACGATCGATCGATAGAACATGTTAAATCCTGTGAATACCCATCATTAATATTCTCCTTAACTTTTGTCGTGAGTGACCGACTGCGATCATCAGACGACGGCACTCTCAGACAAACGTAAGAAAAGGTTAGTAGTTCACCCCAGTCCTCCGCGCTATTCGTCTGTATGCACTTTTCTATCACCCGTGACAATTTTCCTGCGGCCAAACTTCTTGCACCTTTAGGGACATGCTTCAAAACACGCACTTTATCTTTCAATGAATGCAACTGGTCCAGTACCCGGGAAGACCCTGGGGCGATCCCCGCCACATCAGCCTGTGACTGTTGTGATGCGACACTCCTGTGAACTCGGCTAATGTGTACATTGAGCCCGCGAGGAACTACATATTGCCTTGAGGATCCGGGACAGTGCGGACAAGAAGCCCTATGAACATCCATTCCATGTCACAATCTAAAGTTTGGTCCTTCTACATATACACTTGAGTCAATAAATTATAAAACAAAAGTCAAACTTACAGCTAAAAAAAAAAAAACGTAGCTCAAATATTTACATAAAGTAGGTAGTCATATTACAGCTAATATAAGCTCAAAAGGAAGCTACCAGTACATGCATTTAGACAATTAAACAAAATACACACAAAAACATAGCAAAGTCACAGGTCCGCATCAAGAGTTCGTAAGCAAAAGCAAGCAAAAAAAAAAAAAATAAGAAATATATTTTCAAACCACTGAAGCAGAAAAAACTTCACCAATGCATTTAATTTAGTTCAAAAATCTGAGTTTCAGTTTATTAATGAGTTAAACTCAATTGCTAAGTTTGTATTGCTAGCTTAATTTATCCTAGTTTTAAAATACTTGCATTTCAATTCTAATAATTATTATATTTCAGTCATACGTTTTTTTATCCATTTTTTCTCCAAAATGATCTAGATTTTGAAATGGGCACCCAGTTTGACTTGGCCGCAGTTTCTGTGCTACTTTGAATAAAACCTTTTTCATTCACACGGTTAGATGCTGTAACTACTTAAACTTTACACAATATTATATAGCAATTCGTCTTGTTATATCCACGATACAGGCTATGCCTGTGTAGAGATCCTCAGCTATCTTACGGAATACGAATTTTGTGTAAAATGTGAATATTCAGTCTCTGCAATATTTTTGTATTACTGTTCCAATTGCCCGCTACTGTCTTACAATCCTCCACCAACCCGGACTTGAGTATGGCGTGGTGGAGTATGGCCTAACCTTCCTGCGTTGCATGAAGAGACCTGTGCCCCAGCAGTGGGGACATGCAAGTGTTGATAACTAACGAACTGTTCCAATTGGCTAACAAACTTTGTTTATTACCTAACGTTTTATTTGGTCCCATACTAGGATTCCCAGCAAGCTAGCTATGGCTGCAACCAAACATAATCAGCACAAACATAAAATCACACTTATATTGAAACCATTAATACAAACGGTCAATTAATGGATGACGGCTCCTTGCAGATATCGAACCTACTACCTGTGGGTAATCGTACCGTTACGTTTCGTCCTGTAATCTAGTCTTCTGTTTTGCATTCAGTGCCTCTAAGGCCGTACATTAACCGGCCGACATAGAGTCGTTATAGACGATACGTTTCCCAGAACCGCAATGGAAAGTAACTTTGTTCGAAATAAAGGTCGTCTTATACTTAACTAAAGCACGCGACAAATACGTTTACTCGTTTTTTTAGTTGAAAATGTGAATTATGTTACGTAATACGATACTCGAAAAAAGAATGAAAAAAGTGACAAAACGTTACTCTTAATAATAATATAGGAAACATCACTCAAAGTGGCGTCACGCGCGCTGATACCAGGTACTTTTAGTCGTGCGCTTCGCTAATAAATCCCTTATTAAGCCATAAAGTTAGCCTCAGCGTATAGGACCTATGTTACGTTACGGCAGACGCTGCACCAAAACTATAAAGGTTAACCTGCTGTCTATGGTATGCCGATGAAAATGTTCGCTAGGCTCCTTCAACTGAAGTTTTCAAGAGTAGAGTTCAAGAGCACTTTCTTTTTCTTCAGAATGGTTGATGATCATAATTATGTATTTTTCTGTATAAGCGTATGATTATTTATTTAGTTTAATTTATGAAGTATTATGTATTATTTATTTTATTATATAAATTGATATATCATAGCTACGCTATTATTCTACTTTATATAGTATATTTTATTTTTTATTTAAATTATTTAACGTGTTAAATTTCTTTTAATTTCTCGGTTTGGCACTCCTACGTGGAGCCTTTTCTCGTCACCCATTGGTTGGCTAGAATACTGATTAGTATTAAGCCTGCCTATTGTATAATATTTAATTGGTGCAATATATTTTTTAAATAATATGATGTCAACGCTAGATAGTATGTACGCTAATAATGAGAACATCAATAGTTTCCGGACGCGCCGCGTGTCGCGCGTCGCTGGTCATGTCGTCAGGCCTTTAGGGAGCCAAGCTTAGTTGTAGTATCTACTTATCTTGATGGACAGGTCCAGTGGAACCTGTTCTCACCGCAAAAGGGCCCGTTGGAGATTGACGCTAGTATTAACACTCGATGCTCTTCGCATAATGACTGTGCTAGTAAAGTGCTAGTTGAATTAGTCGGCTATTTTGTTTTGCATTTGCAACTCGAATTGATCGTAGATAAGATTTTATTATGTAACTGTAAACAAGGGTTACAGTTGTTTATTTTATGAGATGATGTGCAGTAGTACCTCATAATACCGATGATCTTATATTTTTGTAATACACTGTCTATTTGTTTGCCAGGTTTCATTCAAATCTTTTGACCTGCGATTGGTTGATCACCATCAGGATACAGTCTGTAGCTCAGCTTTTAGAATATACCTCGGCTACTATCGGCTAACCGATTATATTGCAATAAGGTAAGGTTTATTTTGTATTGTTATTTACAACTTTACATAACTTTTCAAAATAGTGAAGAAAAGTTTTATACAGAGCAGGAAGTAGTATTACACTCGTGTGTTTTCGGCGAAAACCGAAGCCTACTCTAGAGCCCGAGGTATATTAGTTTGGTGCTGGACATAGACGTCCCCTAATAGCGCCCTGTCTACAGCTTACCGCATCCAGCGTCTGCCTGCAATTTTTCGCAGATCGTCATCCCACCTGATCGGAGGGCGTCCTACACTACGTTTGCCGAGTCGCGGTCACAACTCAAGATTTTCTTTACTCAGGATTGCTTGATAAAACACCAAAAATACCATCTATGGCACTCATAATGTCAGTATGATATAGAATTACTTAATAAAAGAAATAAATTTAACGGAATCGATGAAAAAAATAGTGGCGTGCCTGGGAGGGTCCTATATCCAGCAGTGGTCGAAAGAGAGAAGATTATTTTAAAACATAGAACACATGCATTGTACTGGCTTTAATTCCAGACATCATTGTCATTTAATAATCCTTTATGCTAGAAGCACTCTGTGCCAAAAGGGTGGGTGTACTTTACACATTTTTTAAACTGCGTTTCAGGCAAGCTTAATATATATTCAGGGATTTCATTATAGAATCATATACAATGCCCCATGAAATATGTATTAACCTTTGCCAGCCTAAATAGTGGGAACGAGAGTTTATGTCTATTTCTAGTATTTACATTGTGTTGGCTACTCAAATTTTTAAAGGTACTGATATTTTTCCTGACGTACATAATGCTTTCATAGATATACTGACTGGCAACTGTCAGGATGTTAGTTTCTTTAAAGAAATCTCTTAACGAATCTCTACTGCGGAAGGACGAAGTGGCCAAGAACGACGCCACTTCGGGTCGCTGAGCCAGCGGAGTAAGCTAGTAACGACAACCAGGGCATTGCTGGTAATAAATAGATAAAACCTACTTCTTCTACAACTTTTCCTTTGCAAAATTCCATTCCGCAGCAATACACCAATGGCTTCGGACCTCGACACAGTTGCTAAATGCATCAACTCAATTTGTCCACGAGAAAAAGATCTATCGGACGCATGGCATTTGGCCTTGTAAGCGACTTCAGACCTTATCCTCTGGTGTTTAAGGTGTATTTGTAAAGCGGATTACAATGCAGTTTCTTAGCAAACAGAGTAGACGGCATGACGCGGGAAGCAATTGCCTTGCCTTTAGCGTAGTGTTGGGGTAGGAGTGTCGATTAGTTCTATCGATGGCACTGCTGCATTCGCTTCCTCCGTTTTTAGGAAAGACTTTGATGATGTTAATAATAATAATATTAATTTATTAAACAAAATAGCAGAACACAAATTAAATTTAATGAAACAGTGACAAAAGTCACTTTCTCTGCCTATTTTAAGTTTACTTAAATTACATCGAGGCTGAACAACATAAATTCAGTAACAGTGTCGAATTTCTATTCCTTAAACGAGGCAAAACCTGTATCTTAAGAAACGGTGTACCTTACAAGTTAGAAGTCATTGTGATACATTATGTTACTTCCTGTTGTACGAAAAAAAAATAACGTAAACTAACAAATACTAACACTAAATAACCACCTAAATAACCACCTTAGCATCAACACTAATTACAAACCCAATTACATTCTATAGGCTAAAAAGAAAATCACCTCAGGATATGATGACATAACCAGCCAAGGACATCACAGACATGGAAAGACACCCAGACTGAAACCATTCGTACAAATTTACCGCGGCTCTCAGTGGCAATCACCGATCACCGACCTCCGGAATGGCAATCAGTCGATAAACACGGCAGTCGATAAACACGACGTTTATCAAAAGTGTTGCTGGGTAAACACTAGCCCTCCACAGAAAATATCGAAGTGCTAAGGCTACACGGCAAATAAAATGGTACTCGCTAGCCTTAAGCGCTTTTTCACGTACCGTCCAGATCATCCACTCACAGTTGAATATTGTAACTTATTTGTAAGATACAAGATACCCGTTTTTAGCATTTGATCAAAATACTGCTAGACGTCAGATCCAACTTTGTTTGAAACAAAAGTAGATTTGGCCTTTAAATCCACATAATGAGATGATTTACGATTATCCACTCACATCTCATCGATCTGGGTAAAGGGACCACTTTCTGGGACGTTGTGTATTAGATGGACTATACCATTTTGGCAGCTTAGTCGGCCTAGCCCACAGTAAAAACAAGTCAAAACCTGCTGAGCCAATCAAGCCGCAGGTTCTTTCACGTTAAAAGTAGGGCTAAACCATCAGTAAGTAGGTCTTTCAGAATTAATAACTAGTCTATGGGCCGGTTTCTGAATTGAGAATTTCAAGTAAATGCTTAAGTAATGTTTTGTCACGCTCTTTTTTGATAAATTGGAAAAGACAGCACTATAGTTAACTATTTACTTAGCGTAATTCTCAATTTATTGAAGCACACGTGGCCTAGCTGAACAGAGTGGTTGGAATCAATCACTTGAGTTAAGCAACAACAGGCGCGGTAAGGTGCAGGATGGGTGACCGTCCCGTGTCTACTGCTAGTGGATTTTTTCTGAGCGCTTCCGTGCTTCGCAAGGCACGTTAAGCCGTTGGTGCTGGCTGTCATGTAAAGGCAGTCGTCAATCCATGTCAAAGGCCTCATAGGCGGCTTGATAACTTCTAACAGTAAGGCCCGCCACTGTCGTACAATCCTCCACCAACCCGGACTTGGCCCCGTGGTGGTGTATGGCCTAACCTTCCAGCGGTGTAGGAAGAGACCCGTGCCCCAGCAGTGGGGACATACAAGGGTTGATATCAAATTCCCAATTCAGAAACTAGCCCTATAGGAAGAGTTAGTTCACGTCTAATTATAAATTAAATGTTAGACAAAGAAATAAATAATAGCTAACTCACAAGGTTTTCAGTCGTACAGTTAAGAAATCAGAAATCGAAAATTTATTTTAACATAATTTGCGTTCGGTTTGTTGAATGTCAATGTACGAGGTTCTCTGATGTGTTCAGGTCGAGTTCTATCGGAAAAAAGACCCCGAAAAGTCTTTCTTTTCTGAATCAAAAAACCTCCGAGATCAAAATTCAATAGGTCGTTAGTTGGTACAAGTTGTATCTGTCTGTGTAGCTTTGCAAAAGTAACAATGCGAGAAGTTTCTGTAGTTATTCGCTGGATAGAGCTCATCACCAATAAACAACCAATTAGTACGGTCTAGATAGCTTCACCGAACGCCAGCCGTAGATAAATGGAATGCTATTTATTTATTAATCTGTTAGTAGAGTAGCTATTTCAATATTATAATAAGTATTTGCTACATTACATTACAGGAAGAGATCCATGCCCCAACAGTGGAGACATATAAAGGGTTGATATCGAAGAAGTATTTATTAATGATTCTCGATGGATTTATTAATATGAGTATTATATTTTTCATAAATTTGATCTGAGAGTTTGATAGATAATGAAATGTCGTACATTTTAAAGACACTTTTGCTACTTTACATTACATTGCATTGCATTGCATTGCATTGCATTGCATTGCATTGCATTGCATTGCATTGCATTGCATTGCATTGCATTGCATTGCATTGCATTGCATTGCATTGCATTGCATTGCATTGCATTGCATTGCATTGCATTGCATTGCATTGCATTGCATTGCATTGCATTGCATTGCATTGCATTGCATTGCATTGCATTGCATTGCATTGCATTGCATTGCATTGCATTGCATTGCATTGCACTGCACTGCACTGCATTGCATTGCATTGCATTGCATTACATTACATTACATTTACATACAAGCGCATACATTGTTTCACCTCAGTCATCCGGGACCACGGCACCTGAAAAAGTGCCGAAACGTTGAAAAATTGTAAAAATGTAATAAACGAGCATAAATCAGTATAAAAACAGTTTCAATTATGGACATAATTTGTAAATAGATATTTGCATGCTACGTATTATGGTATCTATCAACAATTTTGCATTCTGCTGCTAAGTAGTAGAATACATTTACTTTGTTGCATTAAAATCTGTGCAACTGTATGATATATGTATTCGCAAATAAACTATCCGAATCTGAACTTTTGCTGTCCTAAATTTATTATTATTATTTTAATTCATTCTTGCACTAATTTGATGAGTGAATGTGCAAGCACCCTTGTACCCTTGCTTAATGCAAGAAGCGTTCTCTTCAAAGGAAACAAAAGCAAACCTTTGATGCAAAAGAGACTGGCAAATGGTACTCGTAGCGCAACAAGGCAAAATACAACAATTAACTTACATAAACATAGAAACATATACCTTAGACCTACATGAGACGGAGGAGGGTCTGAATAATAGAAATGATCATAAACTAAAAACGATAGATAGAATATTCTTTATTGCATGTACACCAGGAATAACATAAGAGACTTAAAAAATAATAGTACAGAACAAGTGGTGGCCTTAATACTAAAAGTGATTTCTTCCTGAATACCAGTATAACAAATTAATAATTATGATAGGTACGTATATACATTTTGATGACAATTACTAATCACCGTTACTTACATATCAATAATAGAAAAAAATGTGACAAATTACTTCCTTACACTATTTTTATTTTTAATGCACTAACCCGTGCTAAGGAACAAATTTAAAAACCTATTTAGAGGCTAAAAATTTCACCCATGCCGGGATTCGAACCCGCAACCTCTGGCTATCCGTACCAGCGCTCTACCAATTGAGCCAATGGGCGACTCACGGCATCAGTGAAATTTCGAACCTCTTTATAATATTCTCTGTATTACGTACAGGCAGCGACATCTGACTTAAGCAAATTGCATTACTTACAGCCCCGACTACCTACTTTGCAGTTAGGTTTTAACATCGGAACGATATCACTGTACCCACATGATTACACTATTTTTATTTTTAATGCACTAACCCGTGCTAAGGAACAAATTTAAAAACCTATTTAGAGGCTAAAAATTTCACCCATGCCGGGATTCGAACCCGCAACCTCTGGCTATCCGTACCAGCGCTCTACCAATTGAGCCAATGGGCGACTCACGGCATCAGTGAAATTTCGAACCTCTTTATAATATTCTCTGTATTACGTACAGGCATTTTTAGCCTCTAAATAGGTTTTTAAATTTGTTCCTTAGCACGGGTTAGTGCATTAAAAATAAAAATAGTGTAATCATGTGGGTACAGTGATATCGTTCCGATGTTAAAACCTAACTGCAAAGTAGGTAGTCGGGGCTGTAAGTAATGCAATTTGCTTAAGTCAGATGTCGCTGCCTGTACGTAATACAGAGAATATTATAAAGAGGTTCGAAATTTCACTGATGCCGTGAGTCGCCCATTGGCTCAATTGGTAGAGCGCTGGTACGGATAGCCAGAGGTTGCGGGTTCGAATCCCGGCATGGATGAAATTTTTAGCCTCTAAATAGGTTTTTAAATTACTTCCTATTATGCAGATCAAGGTGGTGAAATATTATTATAGTTTTTAATACAGAAATATTGTTTCCAAAATTATTTATTTCAGCATCAAGTGTACAACCAAAAAGTACAATCTATTTATCCTTACCTGTCCAATTTAACATACCTATTTTAAACTTTCGCGACTTGTACACATAGGATATTTTCGGGGCTTAATCGCGTAGTAATTTATTGCTATTTTACCTCGACGTATCGACGACGTTACAGTCATCGTGGTCACGAGAAGACTGATGGCTGGCACACGTTCGCATCTTCGGCTGATGAGGTTTCAGACTATCCTCAATCAGCTATCACAAAGCACTATTATGGTTGCGACACACTACACTGACAATGTCGGACGATAAGCCATGCGACTTTTTTCCACTCGAACACATCTTGATGACCGGATCCCACGTTTGCGACAGTTTGAAACCACGTTCCCGATTAAAATTTTTGTGTTTCTTAATTTCAACCGCTTCACGCACAATTCGGCTATAATAATGGCGATCGTTACTACGCGATTAAGCCCCGAAAATATTCTAACTATATGTTCAATTTAGTAAACAAGATTTTTAAAAAGTCAAGTAAATTCATGAACTTTGTTTATAAAATTGATAGCGTGTTGTCTAAAATAGTGTCCCAGGTAACTTCATTAATGGAAATATGGCAATTTTCGACAACGAATGTTGTTTACTAGAATGGACAAGTAAGGATAACTGATTAACGGCCTCGGTGGCGCTGCAGTCTAATACGCTGACTGTAAGCCCGAAGGTCTCGGGGTCGATCCCTGGCCGGTTCAAACTAGGAAAACGAACTTTTCTAGTTTGTCTCGGGTCTTGGATGTTATCTATGTACTTATTGTATTTAATCTATCTTCGTGTTAGCACCTGTAGCACAAGTTATTAAGTTGTACTTAGTATGGGGCTAACGAGATCCGTGTAATAATTATGTCCGTGAATGTTTATATATTTATTTAAACACATTACTCTCCTTTCGGGCTCTACCACAGTCAGGTAATGATTTCCACTACTCATCTAGGCCTGGCTACGTGGGTCATAGAGTGGGACGTGACGGCGCATTGATGTCGTGAGTTTGTGGGGCGGTTTCACCGTTTATATTGCACTGTTTTATAGCGATCATATAAGGGTTTTATCGCGGCCACTAGTAGTGTCTAGAGGTCAAGAAATGGCGGAATGCAGGGAACATTTATAACACTCTTGGCTGCAAGGATTTTTAACTTTTAGACATGCCTAAGCAGGAATAAGGCATTCGCTCAGATAAAGGAAGAGAGAGTGTATGGGGTTACAAATCCACGACAGTCAAATCGATTATTTTTATTCATTGTTAAAATAAAATGTTTATTTCATGGACATCAAAGATGTAACTTTCACATTAATAGATTACGTGGAAAAGAAGTTAACAAAGAAACATTTGTTCTCTATATTCCTCTACCACTCTACATTTTTTCCTTAAAAAACAGTGAAACTTAATTAACATGTTGCTGCCTGTACGTAATTGTAAAGAGGTTCGAAATTTTACTGATGTCAGTGGTCACCCATTAGCTCAGTTGGAAAAGCGCTGGCACGGGTAGCCAGAGGTCGTGGGTTCGAGTCCCGACATAGGTGGAATTTTTAGCCTCTAAATAGGTGTTTAAAATGTCCTAAGCACGGGTTAAAGCATTTAAGAAAAGAATATAATAAAAGGTTTGATGTCATGTCAAATTTCAAAGAACATATAAACACTTATCCTGTTCAAAAACTGGGTTACCCTGTGCTGTGGTAACATCACAAACACGTAAACACACACAGACTGTAGACATTTGTAGAAATCAAGCACGGCTTCCTCTAGCGGGAATCATACCCGCAACCTCTGTTTTGGCGTATTACCGCTACAATAACGAGTAAAAAAAAACGCCACGCTGCTATCGTTATGATAACCTTTGGCTCAGGTTTGTCTCGGGGCGGTTGCTCGACAGTTAATCTTTGTGTTCTTGTATTTTTTCTGTCTGCACGGGTTAGTGCATTAAAAAGAATATAATTAATTAACCTAGTTTTCAACTTAAAAAATATCACTCATAAATGTATTGATCATTAGACACACAAGCTGAAGACAGGGCGCTATAGCGCTCAGTAGGGGAGGGCTATGTCCAGCAGTGGATTAATATAGCCTGAAGAAGACACACAAGTCTTCTAAATACCTATTAGTATTAATCGAATACGGTTTTTCTATTTCAGCTGCTAAGGTGGAAATATCTCTAGCATTCAGATTTCCTTACGTGTTGTTCCTGTTTACTTAGCGATCCTCGCACAGAATATAATTTGTTTCAGAGTGCTTAGTGCGAGTTTTTTAACTACTCGATCGCGTTAACGTAAACTCATATTTCTATGGCATCGAGGAAGCGCCACCTAGCGACAAGTATGGAAATTAAAATTGCTGAGTGCGAGTTGTAATGGTTTAAATTGAGAAGTGAACACGTTTACCAGCCAAAACACGAATAAACGCGAGTGCGAGTTGTACTGTGACAGCGTTTTGCGAGTTCGAACGGTTAACTTACTCATACTCACTACTCAATGCTCGATTAACGCGGTAGTAAAGTTATTCGATTGGATCTGTCAAACTCGCACTAAGCACTCTGTATTCAGTTTAATATGAAAACCCGGTTTTTGACCGATACCGACTGGCCAGACAGTGGTAACTAAATATCTTTCTTTTAAGTTAAAATAAAAAGGCCTTATCAAAATAGTACTCAAAATTATATCCACTTTATGTAATAAAAACTGTTTATTTACGGATTTTACTCATTTATTTTACATTTTTACAATTTTCCGACTTTTCGGCACATTTTCAGGTGCCGTGGTCTCTGAAGACTGAGGTGACAGGCGTCTTTTGGAAAGCATTAACTGCTAGTTAACTTTTGCCGAGGGTGGTAAATGGTAAATATGTGCTTATACTATTTTAATTTTTAATGCACTAACCCGTGCTAAGAAACAAATTTAAAAACCTATTTAGAGGCTAAAAATTTCACCCATGCCGGGATTTGAACCCGCAACCTCTGGCTATCCGTACCAGCGCTCTACCAATTGAGCCAATGGGCGACTCACGGCATCAGTGAAATTTCGAACCTCTTTACAATATTCTCTGTATTACGTACAGGACATTTCGGCACATTTTCAGGTGCCGTCTCTGAAAACTGAGGTGACAGGCGTCTTTTTGAAAGCATTAACTGCTAGTTAACTTTTGCCGAGGGTAGTAAATGTTAAATATGTGCTTTTTTAATTTTTTTTAAGCAGTATTTTTGTTGATGTTGCACTTTGATAAGGCCATAGTTTTGTTGGGGTACCCAATCATGGTTGTATTCTTTTTTCTGGTGGTGCAAGGAAGTGTTTTCTAGAGCATTTAATAGTATTTATTTAGTGGTATTTTAAATTAAGAAACCGCGTAAATTTTAAAAGCTAATCTTCTATACAGCTATATTATACTATTTTTATTTTTAATGCACTAACCCGTGCTAAGGACAATTTTAAAAATCTATTTAGAGGCTAAAAATTCCACCCATGCCGGGAAACGAACCCGCGACCTCTGGCTATCCGTGCCAGCGCTCTATCCAACTGAGCTAATGGGCGACTCACCGGCATCAGTAAAATTTCGAACCTCTTTACACTATTCTCTATACTACGTACAGCTTTTTTATTTCATGCTTACTTTTAACTAGCTGTATCTTGTAAACTCACCTCAAAAGTGATAGGTACTATTATCACAAATGTATGAAACCAACGTCAATACTTACCTTCCCAGGGTACACGCTTTCTAAGGATAACTTAAGTAACTTAGAACCTTATTACAACGAGCTAAGGTGCATGCTTATACAATGTTTGGGGCTGACAGTAACGAGTAAACGCATTAAGATGCAATATCCGCTGAAGGAAGTGACTGGCACATAGCTACGCTGTGAGTGTTGGAGCCAATGTTTGGGCCAATCGTGCCAACATAGGTCCTAGATAGAAAATGGCCTGGCCTAGTCTAACCGAGTGATTGGAATCAATCACTTGAGTTAAGCAACAACAGGCGCGGTCAGGTGCAGGTTGGGCGACCGTCCTGTGATTACCGCTAGTGGCATTTTTCCGAGCGTTTCCGTACTTCGCAAGGCATATTTTATTTTGTTTAAATAGGACTATCAACAGGCGATACAATAATACAGTCACAGAGAAAAAAAACACACACACACAAATGTGGTAATTGCTCACCCACTTATAGGTTGTCGCATCATGCATGTAAAAATCAACAAACTGTAATACATATTAATCCTTCTTAAAGTTATAAAATATATATATTAAACTTAAATAAAAAAAAACTAATTAAATACACATAAATTAAAGATATTTGAACAGGCTTCTTTTGATTTTTTTAATATAATGGTAGATAGGACATACACTACGCCACGACAAGAGATGACTGACCAAACAAGTCCTTACGTACACCCCCTTGGGCCACCGAAAGAGGCCAAGGGCCACCTGGAAAAGATCAATAGATTATATTCTTTTTTGTTGCACTAACCCGTGCTAAGGACAATTATAAAACCTATTTAGAGGCAAAAAAATCCACCCATGCCGGGACTCGAACCCGCGACCTCTGGCTAACCGTGCCAGCGTTCTCCCAACTGAGCTAATGGGCGAGTACTGGCATTAGTGAATATTCGAACCTCTTTGCAATACTCTCTGTATTACCTACTTTCAGGCAGCGATGTCTGGCTGAAGTAATTTGCATCACTTGCAGCCTCGGCATGGGTGGAATTTTAAGCCTCTAAATAGGTTTTTAAAGATGAATAGACCAAGAGGCCAAGTCGACCGTCACTACCTGGCCCGAATCGAAAGCTGCCGCGAACCACCGTCAGAAGTGGAAATCTGTGGTTGAGGCCCTGTGCTCCCTTAGGAGTTAAAGAAACGAAGAAGAAAATAACCTACTTGTACGCCGTTATTGCTAAAGTTTGTTATTGTTTTACGTAGCCTATAAGGGCCTCACTGCGGGGAACAGGCTGTCTCTCAGAAAGAGAGTATGGCTAATAAGCCATACTCTGAGCTCATATGCGGTATAAGCGGTGGTAGCTCAGTGGGTAGAACCATGGACAGGCAAGCGAGAGCCCCAGGTTCGATCCCGAGTGTGGGCATGTCTACCAATGACTTTGTTTAATTTCAAAGTTACGTACATTTGCGAATTTGTAGTCGCAGTACCACACGCTAACTGTGAAGGAAAACATCGTGAGGAAACCCGCGGCTTGGTTGGCTCCGCACGTATTGACTAGTCTTTCCTGTGGGCTATGCCGACTAAGCTGTCAGGATGGTATAGGTGCTGGGCAAGCCTACACCATCTATAAAACCATGTCCCAAGCACTACAGCGTCGGAGTGGTCCCGTCACCCATCTAGTGTGAGTGAAGATACCACTGGCCGCTTTATAAATCATCTCATTAAGTAGATGCAAAAAAAGCCCATCGCGAGTTTGCAATTTCTAGCGCTGAGGTTTTTGATCACCTCAAACGCTAAGGTTTCCTCACGATATTTTTCTTCGCGGTTCTCTGAGAGAAGGCTCGTACCCTACAACAGTGGAACGTACGAGTATATAGACTACATTAAAAATAACCTTGGTATTGTTAATTATGAAAAACAACTTTCTTGGTTAGGTAATTGTTGACAATTGATCCCCTGACCTCATTACCTGCTGTGGTTAGTACAAACCTCATTTCATTCTAGAAGCGGGTGCTATTTCGTTTAGATTAAAGTGGTATTTTATATAAATATATATTAATTATATATATTAATTATATATATTAACTATATATATAATTGAATTATACACACCGGAATGGGGTATAATTAAATTTACAGTAAAGCACAGCTTTCCAACCAAACTTATGATTTTAAAAATATAAATATGGAATACAAAATGTCTTCTTGCAAATTGCAATTTTTGACTTCATATTTTCTTCTACTCACTTCAAAAGGAAAAGTCTGCCACAGTTGCGTAAAAATTGTTTAATTTAATAACCAACTTATTCGTACAGGATAATTATAAGAGGGTATTGTAAAGTTAATTCCCGGCTATGGCTATAGCCACAAAGTTCAAGGCACAAATTGAGCGGGGGCGTGCGCAAGCGCAGCGCGGGCCGCGGGGTTCAAGTCGTAAACAACTTGGCTCTAATTACTCGCTAACTCTACCTGAAGGCCGTAACTCTGAGGTACGTTAGTTTTTTTAAGTTTTTGACTATTTTTTCTCCATACATCATATTATAGATTTTTAAATGGATACTTAACGTTTACAGACATTTAAGTGACTGTTTCTGTTTTATCTGTATAAATAAAATTCAAAGTCTACGCGCGCACATACCACGAATCTTTTAGGCGTCAATGGTATGAAAAAACACCCCACGTGACCCGATCATGTGTGTATCTGTTATGTATATATAAATAAAATTCAAAGTCCTGACTGACTGACTCACTCATCAACGCCCAGCCCAAGCCGTTGGACCTAGGAAGCTGAAATTTTGCACAGAGGGTCTATTGTAATGTAGGCAAGGAATAAGACCGGACTTTTTGAAATTCAACCCCTTAGGGGGCGAAAAGGGGTGCAAAAATTTGTATGGGAGGTATAAAGAATGTTGTCTAATTTTCTTGAAACTTAAAGTAAATACTCTTCAACACAATTAATTGAACACGTGTTTCGCCGTTTTTCTAAATTTAAACGGAGTTGCAAAAATGTCCACGCGGACGGAGTCGCGAGCAAAAGCTTGTTTTGAATAAAATGCTTTGATTCGATTTGCAATAAGTACATACGCGATGGTGGTAATGATAGTATGCCGATTGTAGTGCGGAAATGCGAGAAAGAGAAGAAGATGAAATATAAAAGGTTAATTTGATAATGCGCAGTTTCTGAAAGTTATTGGTTCGAGTTTATCATTTATAAACAACAAACAAACATAACAGAAGCAATGTATGTGCTTGTATGTAAATGTGATAAAAAAAAAATAAGTTCTCGCCTGTATCCCGGAGGGGTAGGTAAAGACCAGGGGCTGCCACTTGCCACGCTCCTGACATATCACTTTCATTCATCATTGTCATTAACCATCTCTTTTATTGCGTTTGGATTTAATTTCTTTAATTTTAAATTGACAGAACAAAAAAAAATGTTTTCTACTTTATACTGCGCTTGCGCAGGGCGCGGGGTCTAGTCGTTAACTACTTGGCTCTAATTACTCGCTTATTCTACCTGAAGGCCGTAACTCGTATGGACATAAGAAATAGGTACATTCATAACGTATTGGTGCTAAAGATATGCCCACAGCATAGCGTTGTAATGGTATGAAATTCCGCAATTTTTCGAAAAAAAAATTATCGCTATATGACTGGTTAAGAACGTTGTGTCCCAAAAGAGTATGTAGTGATGAGAATATTGAGACAAAAATGTTGCGTTGGTTTGGGTTGATTGAGAGGATAAAGGAGGTAAGGTTTATGAAATAAATATATCGAGCAAATGTGGTTGGAAGAGCCGGTAAGGCGATGTTCTAGACAGTCATACTTGATGCAAATGTTCTGGCACCTTTCGATGTATGAAGCTTCCATAAATTACATAGAATGGTCGTTCTTCTTGTAAAATTATTTTCTACAGAGCGCGTAGACCACAAATTTAAACCCTGATATTAAAAAAATATAAATCTGAAGAAAAATTCACAGAATATCAAGTTGTCTTAAAACAAAAACTATAATTGAAATTCTTATGAATTCAGAAATGGCACATATCCAAAATAACCCTGTAACATCGTCCAAAAAGAGGGATAAAACATATGGGGTTGAATATTATGTAGAAAGGGCTTAAGCCCTATATCAATCATGATTTGTTATTTTAAACATCGAAAAAGACTTTTAATTAACGAGCTTACCACATATTTACTAACTATGGACCAATAAAAATATCGTTAACAGTTTTTATTAACCTTATCAGCATCCTCATGCACGAAATCCAATTATTCACGCTGACTCGCAACAAATATGAGCTTATTGCATGAATAAACTATAATGATATATAGAGAATGAATATTGTATGAAAACTCGGTGCTCAAAATCGGGCAGTAATGAAAGCGGATTTTACAAGGCCTTACAATATTAATTTTCGCGAAACAATATTACTAATAATAATAAAAACCTACTTAGGGGCTAAAAATTCCACCCATGCCGGGATTTAAACCCGCGACCTCTGGCTATCCATGCCAGCGCTCTTTCCAACTGAGCTTACCTATGGGCGACTCACCGGCATCAGTGAAATTTCGAACCTCTTTATAACTTTCTCTGTATTACGTACAGGCAGCGATTAATAGGTTTTTAAAATTGTCCTTAGCACGGGTTAGTGCATTAAAAATAATATAATAATAATAAGTTACACTCAACACAATCAGCCACTTCAATCGTTCATTCATTCAAATTCAATACTAATTAAGAAGTTTAAGAATTATTTTTAAATGGCATTTGATACGACTGCATTGCAATATAGAAGTATTTCCTCAATACTAGTCACCAAATCCATTTTTAGTCTACAACGTTTTCTAAGAGAAGTTTAAGAAATCGTGATGGCATCTGAAATTCTCGGGCTTTTGACATTATTGCATTGCAAATTGCAATGTAGAAGTATTTCCTCAATACTGGCCACCACATCCTCTTTTAGTCTACAACGTTCTAAAAGAGAAGTTTAAGAAATCGTGATGGCATCTGAAATTCTCGGGCTTTTGACACCATTGCATTGCAATGTAGAAGTATTTCCTCAATACTGGTCGCCAAATGCTCTTCTAGTCTACAACGTTCTAAAAGAAAAGTTCGAGAACTCGTGACGGGATCAAAGATTCGTTGGCTTTTGGCAATAGAAGTTTGTGCACGTTTTCAATTACAAACTTTCGTTGTGTTATGGTGAGCTCATTATTTCCCTACCTCGGCACAGCATAGTAACAGTAGTTTGTTAAAATAAACACGTTTGTCAATCACACAACTTTTTCCAAGTTTTCGCCACATTGGATGAAGACGTATAAACTGAAGACAGTCTAATTTCACATTTTCTGCGCCAGTCTAGCTTAGTATATTTTCCATGTAGGTACCTGATTTATTTGTATTTCATATTGGTATTCTGACGTCTTGTTTACATAAATTTTAATCATATATTTGCATGTTACGACATACCGCAGTCTACAACACTCGCGGAATACCACCTGGCACTGACTGAAAATTAGCGCTGAAGGCTTGTCTATCAGCATATTGCTGAGTCAGTTGCCGTTTATAGCAGCTTTGACACGCCGCCGTGACTTTTTGTGTTCTTTTCTTTTAATAAATTTTATGTTTTAAGTTTGTTTTGTTAGTGTGGCGTGTGTACTGTGTCTATTATGAATGTTTTTTCTTCTTTCCTCTTCTTTTTTATGGTTTAAGACGTTTATTCTCATAAGAACAATACACATGTTCACTTAAAGTGAGAATGATTAATTAATTAATTTAGTCAACATGCATGAGCTTATAAAATAGCAACAGTTTATATTATTATTTAAGTAGACAATAGTTCCGTATGTGGGTAGCTGTATGTTGCAATGATTTGTTAGTACAATATCGGCAGCGCACTTTTGTAAGTAGAATAAAAACAAACACTCCCAACACAAGCGATCACAAAAGTTATCGGCTAGACTTATTTACATGGCCGTATTCTGTTAAACAGCTACAGGTTATAACGATCGTTTTCTAAACAAATTTGAGATCATATTTTTTAATAAGCTGTCACCATAATATACCATTTAATGTTTTAAGGAAATAAATTTATTTTATTTTATAAACGCACTCCGCCTGTATCCTAAACGTGTAGGCTTAAGGGCTTAAGGGTTAAGTATGCTATGATCACGAGAAACCTCTTTTGCTTCTTTAATAAAGTTAATACTTTGGTTGTACTCTAAAATGCATAACATAGTTGGCTATCAACCGTTTTTAAAGCATTGTCCAGCGAGTTTTCTGTGCTTATGCGTGTATTCTATTAATGAATTAGTAAACTATGGACAACTGTTTTCGTTCTTATTTATAGTTATTAGTTAATTAGTAAGCTTATTAGTAGTTACAATCTGTTACGCTGATATTCTTCCTAATAAAGTAAAATAAAGTAGTCGGTTAATTCACGCACACCGGTTGTAATCGGTTTATAGCCAGTTCATCTTGACCTTCGCTAAACTACACTTCGTTATGTCACATTAGCCGATAACTGTAACAGTAAACAGTAATCTTATTTCATACATTTACTACGGCCTTATCGCGAGCACCTCCCTACTCATCACGATAATGAAACTCTTGAGAATTTCGTTAAGTAACTAGTTTATGTAGTGCTGTCTCTTCGAATTTCTCAGCACAGAACGTTACTTAAGTATTTACTTAGAAGTGTTCGAGTGGAAAAAAGTCGCAAGGCTTATCGTCCGACATTGTCCGTGTAGTGTGTCGCAACCCTAATAGTACTTTGTGATGGCTGATTGAGGGTAGTCTGAAACCTCATCAGCCGAGGATGCGAACGGGTGCCAGCCATCAGTCTTCCCGTGACCACAATGACTGTAACGTCGTCGAAACGTCGAGGTAAAATAGCAATATTTAGCCCCGAAAATATTCTATATTTACTTAGTGAAATTCTCAATTGAGAAGCTGGCCCTATGCGAATCAGGGCGCAACCTGGGCCTAGATACTACTAATGCATTGTGGTACAATGACAACTGCATGAACCTGGCGATTTTGTTTCGTTGCTGCTTCAAGTCTACGCGCGCACATACATCTTACCTTCTAGGCGTCGCTGGTATGAAAAAAAAACCCCACGTGACCCGACCGACCATGTATCTGTCATGGTACTATAACGCACTAACAGAATCGATGCCAAAGGAGTCAATTCTCACTTCTTTAGCAAATACCTAATTCGTATACGACTCTTAAGGCTTATGACTTGAATTTGAAAGTGAAAGTGAAAGTGAAAAAAGTTTTATTTACCACACAAAAAATAAAAAATTATAATTATTGTCACATGTTTGTGGTAAAAAGGAATGGGCTCAGCGTTATTGCCGTGACTGCATGCGTAGTCTCGGCGCTGGTTTTCAGCCCGTCCCTTTTAGTAAATTGTTATTATTACATAATATTATTCGCCATTACATTAAAAAAAATAAAGAAATATATATATATCACAGACAAAATAGCAACAGTACACGAATAGTAATTGTTTACAAAAAAAATATATATGTATAATAATAAAAATGTTACACTTCAATGACAAATTAAAATTGATTAAATATAGAGCAAATAAATTGATTACAACATAAAACACACTGCAATTATTATCAAAATTTCATTGTATTCAGATTTAAATGCCAAAAAAAAAACAACAAGTTAACTTTTTTCCACCGGCGTGCGTGAGTGGTATGGAATTTCCCCATGACAGTTTAATTTTTAATTATCATCGAAATATGTATTATATAAATATAGAAGCTAGCAGCTACAAGGTTCTTTGTTGTTGCATTAGTTTGCATTTTAAGTTTTTCTTGAAACTTACGTTAGTCATAAATTGCCGCAAGGGTGGTGGGAGGTTGTTCCAGATCTTTGCAGCTGCGTACTTGAAACTTCCTCTAAAGCCCGCGGATCTATGCCTTGGTGTTAACATTAAATTCAAGTCCCTGCTGCGAGTGTTGCGAGTAGTGTTGTCATTAGCCCAAGCAATTTTTTTATGAAGGTACCAAGGTCTCCTTCTGTGTACTACCTTATGGACCAGATTTGATAGGTGTAGTTGTCTCCTCGCTTTCATTTTTAGGAGTCCCTTTGCGTTCAAAAAAGGTGTGATATGTGCTCGTTTTGGGACGGTGAAGCAGAACCTGGCACAAGCGTTTTGAACGCGTTGAATCTCTCGTTCTGTTTTATCGAAAAGACGTGGACCGTAGACCACAACGCCGAAGTTTAAAAGAGATAGTACCAGGCTTTCTACGAGTGTAATGCGTATCCTTTCCGTTAGGTACGGTCGGATATTATACAGCACCTTAAGTCTGAAAAATGCGTTTTGTATTTTGGCTTCAATATGATCCACGAATCTCAGTTCAGAATCCATTCCCAAATTGCGCGCCTTGCTTACTTGTTCGATTACACTACCATCTATGTTGATTCTTGGACCATGGTCGTTTGTCACTTTTTGTTGCTGTTTGGTACCTAAAACCATAAATTTGGTTTTCAACGGATTAAGGACCAAACATTGCTCCCTCGCCCAGTTATTCAATGTTTCAAGATCTGCATTTATCTTGGTCACGGCTATTTCTGTTTCCGCTGGTTTAAAAGAATAATACAATTGTGTATCATCAGCATATAAATGTGTTTGGCAATACCTTATTTTGGAGATGATGTCTGCTGTATAGATGACAAAAAGCAAGGGAGACAGGATCGAACCTTGCGGACAACCACGGTCTATTAGTTTTATTTCTGAGGTTCTTGCAGAGCCATCGTCATCGCTCACCTCGACATACTGCATCCGGTTGTGGAGATAGGACCGGAACCACTCGCACGCTGACGCAGAGACTCCATAGTGGCTTAGTTTCTCCAAAAGCAGTTTCCGATTTAGACAGTCAAATGCTCTTGAAAAATCGAGTAGGACTATAATACTGGCTTGGCCTGTATCTGTCGCAGTGATAATGTCGTCAACGACGTGGGCGAGAGCGGTCTCTACGCCATGTCCAGCACGAAAACCAGACTGCATCAGAGGAATTATATTTTCCGATTCCACATGCAAGGATAGCTGCCGGTGTACGATCCGCTCCAATATCTTTGATAATACTGGAAGTATGCTGATTGGTCGCAGGTAGGGTTACCATCTGGCCGGATAAAGCCGGTCTAGACCGGATTTTTACTTGTTAGACCGGACTCCGCCCGGATTTTACGTCAGACCGGATTTTTGTCATACTTGCATGTCCTCCCGCCCGCTCAAGCAAGCAAGGATGTGTTTAAAGAAGGATCTGTAATTTGAAAAAATCACAGACGCTCTTTTGAAGAGTTCTGCCTGCTTAAGAATTTTCTGAACACAAACAGTGATTTTTAATATCTTTTATTGGTGTATCTTTTTTAATACAATTAACGACAGCTCCAGAGTTTCAGAATTTCTGAAGATTTGTCAATATTTCTTTAGTATTTTGCCACACAACGCAAATGTGGAGAGAGCGCAAATATGGAGAGAGTTTTTTCTCTCATGACTTCTCAGTGGACCAAAGAGAGAAACAGACTTTCAGTGAGTGGAGTCAGTGAGAGCCATATTGCTTACGCAATATAACTATAAACACGTGACGTGTGAACAATTTTATTGCGAAATAGCTGGAAAAAACAACTTCTTGCATGCAGTAGATTAAAACTTACTCAAATACTATGATTTTTATTTAATACAGGTGCGTGAACGGACTTTTTTTTCAAAATCAGGATTTTTGACATTTCAGACAGGATTTTGCATTTTTAGGCCTGGTAACCCTAGTCGCAGGTCTTTATAGTCGTTTATACTGGAGTTTTTGGGCAGTGGAATGACTTTTGCGAGCTTCCAGTCGTTTGGGAAAACATTGGACGCAATAGACTTATTTATAATGGCCGTTATTATTGGTAATGTAGCGGGGAGAGTCATACGAATCATACCTATGGATAAGCCGTCAAACCCGGAAGCATTAGTGGAAATGCTCTTTATAATATTGTTTATTTCCTCCTCTGTACTGCCCTCTATGCTAAAAACTTTTTTGGTAAATTTGCTTCGTTTGTATGTCTCAATCGTTAACTCACTGGCTGAGTGAATTCTCAAGAAGGCGTCGTTAATGCTATCCGGATTCTTTAAGTGGTCCGGTATAGGTTCTGAGGTTCTTTCTGTTACTGAAAGACGTTTTAAATTTGCCCACATTTTAGCCGGGTATTTTGAATTTTTATTAACGTAATGTGTGAAATAGGCGCACTTTTCTCTATGGAGGGAGGATATTACAAGGTTTTTCAGAGATTTATAATGCTCCTTTTTATGCTCACATTTTGTTTTTATTGCCTTGCTGTACGCGTTGTCACGGTGTTTCATCATAATTTTAATCACATCAGTGATCCACGGGCGCAGGTTCTGTGTAGCTCGCAACTTCCTAAGCGGAGCATGTTTATCAAACAAATCTATAATAAATCCATTAAAACAAGTCAACATGGTATCGACATCTTCAGCTTGAAGTACCTCATACCATGGCACAGATGCTAGGTCCGAATAGAAGTCGTCTTCAATTATTTTATGCAGGAGACGTCTCATAGTAAACCGCTGGACCACTTTTGGCTTTTTAATTGACAGCTCAGCGATAACCATTGCGTGGTCGCTGAGGAGTGGGTTATGATAAACCGATATTCCTTTACACAAATGTGGCGAATCCGTTACAATGAGGTCCAACAAAGTAGACGATGTGTCATTTACCCTAGTTGGTTCCTCCACTAACTGTGTGAGATTTAGTTGATTTAAAAATGCAATAACTTCCGGTGCGGGGGAGGTATCAGGCTTGAGCAGGTTGATATTTAAGTCTGTTAGTAAGAATGGATGCTTATAACTTGAAAAACAACTGACCGACTCACCAAGAGCATCAATCGCTGCTGTTGTAGAGACGCGTGTGGTTTTACATGAATCAGGCCGGTATGCAGTACCTACAACAATCCGGGCTGAACCTGGCAGCTTCAGTTCCAGCCACATTTGTTCCAGGGTAGAGTCGGGGTGGTCGAGTATTCGCGTGCGCAGGCCGCGCCGTATAAGGAAGCCCACTCCTCCTCCACGTTTTCCACCTGGCCGGGGACGTAGTTTTGCAGTGTTGCCCGGTATCTTGGGAGCGCTGGACTCTTGCCCTTTTTTAAGCCATATCTCATTAAGAGCCAGTATATCAGGTTTATATGTTTCCATGAAGTGAGAAAGTTCATCTTGGCCGGTGTTCATGGACCTTATGTTAAGTAGACCCAACTTAAAGTGGTACCCGCGCTTCTTACCCATGAGTAATGTATCTAATTAAAATTTTATTAGCGGAGTATAATTTCATGTAAAGCATAAAGAACCCAACCAGTCTCACACTCCGTACTAACACTAATACATGTTGATTCATTATATTAATACAAAATGTCTGAGCCTGCAAAAAAACAGTATAGACCCCTCCCGCCCATAAACAAAACTCGGCATCACTGTGTAAAACCAGTTCCTGATTTATACATTCTAAGCAACCGAAAAATACCCAAATTAACACCAACTTAGTTAAACTCCTTGTACATGAAAAGTTGAGCGACAGCCAAAATCTGTATTCTGGACAACATGCTAGATTGAATTCGAATGCGAAAATAAATTATAATCTTTTTGTTGCATTAACCCGTGCTGAGGACAATTTTTAAAAACCTAGGTATTTTGAGGCTAACAATTCCACCCATGCCGGAACTCAAACCCGCGACTTCTGGTACAGTTAGCCAGAGGTCGCAGGTTTGAATCCCAGCATGGGCGGAATGCTTAGCCTCAAAATAGGTTGAGAAAATAAATGTCTAATGACTCTGTCGTGTTATCTTATTTTATTTTGCGTCTATGTTTTCAATTCGCATAGGCGAGAATCGACCCCCAGGTCGAACCTACTCACTCCGCTGGCTTAGCGACCTGCAGTGGGTCTTGGCCTCTAACACAAGAAGTCTCCACTTGTCTCAGTACTGTAACAGTAATCTCGAAACTCTTCCGACAAAAACTCAAATCAGTTAGTCCGGACTTAAGTTACAGTCTGTTAGCTTTCAGAATATGCCTCGGCTCCTATCGGATAGAATCGGTTACATTGCAATAAGGTAAGGTTTTTTTTAATGCACTAAACTGTGCTAAAAAAAATACTTCAGCCAGATGTGATTGCTGAATTGCAGCTGTAATTGCAGCTGGCTGTACAGAGAGTATTGTATTACGTACAGTAAAGAGGTTCGAAATTTCACTGATGCCGGTTAGTCGCCCATTAGTTTACTTGGGAGAGCGCTGGCTCGGGTAGCCAGAGGTCGCGGCGTCGAGTCCCGGCATGGGTGGAATTTTTAGCCTCTAAATAGGTTTTTTAAAAAAGGTTTATTTTGTACTGTTATTTATAACTTTACATAACTTTTCAAAATAGTGAAGAAAAGTTTCATACAGAGCAGGAAGTAGTATTACACTTGTGTGCTCTCTCTCCCTCTCTCTCTCAAAGAGATAGAAGGATACATAAAAGAGGTCGATGTGTGGTCCCACTGTACAGGGTGGGTCAGCCAAGTTGCCGTTCTGTCGTCGTTATTGATATTCCCTGACACGACGTATATTATAATTTATTCATGAAATTCTAATTGGAAGGGATTATGAATTAGCACAGGCAAGTTAATTAAAAGAAAACAGAAAGGAAAATGCATTTTGCATAGAAACCTCGGTTGAGTGATTGTTTTCTAAGTAGAAGAGGATTTGCGATTTCTTCATCGGGACTTTCTTGAAAATAACGTGTTTTAGCAAGGAATGTTTTTTTCTTATTTAAATTGTTTTTTTTTTACTTTGGACGCGAGGAGTTCGCACAATATACTTTTTTCAATAACAAGCTAAAATATTTTAAATCCTAGTTCTAAGGTAAATTAAAATAAATTATACGCATTCCTATAAAACCTCATGCACACGAATTTCTTAAAATTATCGACTTAACCTTTTTTTGTATTTTTCAATGACTCGCGGTAGCCATATAAATTCATTTAACGGCCATATATTGTATTTACGTAATTTTTTTACATTTTACTGATGTGACTTTATTCATTAGGTACTTTTATAAATTTTCTTGGTTAATTCTCCTTAATTCTCCACCGACCCGAACTTGGACCCGTGGTGGAGTATGGTTACCTTCCTGTAATGCAGGAAGAGAAACGAGTCGCTGCAGTTGCCGAGACGAGTTGAGACCCACCACTAATCTTTGCTGAATTTATTACGGGCCCACCAACCTTTCGTAGCTGCACATCAGATTTCTATTTCCCTAACCTTCCTATATAGGTAATCTAATCAAGTTTTCGCTGAAAGCATGAACGTCCATAACATCAAACTTCATCTTACTATCATGTAAAATAAGATAGGACATATAGTTAGACGAAGATTTTTGGGGTGGTAGTTTCGATTAATTTACAGTCTATTTATTCTTACTTGTCCAATTCAGTAAACAAGATCCTAACCTTAAAATTGAGATTAGATGCCTAAACTAGACATTTTCACGCAAATTCATGAACTATCATGAACTATGTTTGTACAATTGGCAGCGTGTTATCTAAAAGAGTGTTCCAGGTTACTTAATTTTTGGAAATATGGCAGTTTTGGACTAAAAAGTCACAGTTTAAGGGTAGAATCTTGTTTACTAAATTGAACAAGTAAGAATAAATAGACTGTAGAATCTCAGCTTTATATTGTTTATTGTGCTACTTCGTTTCACGAAGCTTATTGTGAATGTTTGGATTTTGTAATGCCTTTTTCTATGGTCTTAATAATGTATATAGGTATATTTGTAATTCTATAACAATATATTCTAAAGTTGTAGACCAAAGACCACACACTGGAGTTGACTAACAAAACTTAAGGTACTTACGAGCTCGATATGAATGTTTGTATTAGTTGCGCAGTAGTTGTGACTAACTCATACAAAACTTAATACTGCTCCATATAATTTCTTCACAACTTACGAAACAGGAAATTAAAACTCCACATGTGGCACTCGCGCCTCTGAGATTGAGATGCATATAGTGCGCCTAGCCAAGTTATTACCAGATGAGCACAGTACATTATTTAAACGAAAACATTCGATCCATTTTCGGCCTCACTAGCTCAGAGACCAGTTTTAAAAAATGTTTGCAAAAGTTCATGCAAGCAAAGTTTTACTAAACTACCATTACCTGACCCAAAGCTAGACCTAGACTTAAGTTATGTACACTAAAGTATTAATTTAACTTATTCATTGAACTGTACAAACTTTGGAAGTTTGTTTCGTAAATTTATTATGTGCACACTTTCGTAAATTTATAATATTTTTGGCCTTCGCATACACACTAGACTTGCATTTCTTAGTTTTGTGAACACAAGGAACTTAAAAAAATACATTTATTTACTAAGAATTTGCAGCGTCTTATTGAAATAATGCAAAACATGAAAAGTTCCTTTTTTAATGTCGATATTTCAAACATTCCGAGAATAAACGTTTAAAAGACTCAATTTGTAAAAAAAAATAAAAGCTTTATACTAAAACACTATTGTTTACTAGAAGTGGTTTCATTAATCTATATTTTCTTATATTTTGAAATTTTGCATTATTTGTCAATATTGTAATTGGCTTGTTTTTTACCTTAACGTTCCGGTGGAATTGGCATCTTTCCACGTGTTTAGTTCGGACAGATGTCGGGAACAAATGGAAATCGTTATCGGATCGCGTCGATACGGATGCAACAAGTTACGACTGTATACGTACATTTAGAATGTTTGGCTCCCTGGCGTATGTGTCAGCGCTTGAGTTGGGTTTGAGTAGCTCTTGAAAGCTTCTACTAAAGCTATTTGTTGCAGCTGTTTTTCAAGTGAATGGAGAGATTGCATAAAAAGATATGGAAAGCCATGTCAAAAGATTAAATAACGTGGTTTTTTGTATATGACTAATACTTTTACTTTTTAATTCTTTTTATACCTGTCGGAAAATCATTCTAGTCATGTACAAAACGCGTCAACCAAATCTGACTCAAACTATGACGGCATAACTTGAACATAATGCCTTTTAATGTATGGAACGCTTATCAATATTCCAGTTATCTCGTAAAATAATTATATTATGGATCTACACCCATTTTAGGAAACGTTTAGATTTTCATGGAAAAACTAAATCCAATATTTTTTTATTAATAGAGTAGCCTAACCTAAATTTATTTTTTGCATTTTCCAAAAAGCCATACATGCCATACATACATACATAATAAAAATTATTAATCAAAATAGTGTTTATAATTACACTCTACTACATCCAGTTTGAAAAATAATTATTTTCTGGCTTTCCGTTATGTTCAAATTTTTAAACCTAACATGTAATATTTATTACAACCCCGCACTTATAATCAAGTTTATAGGTCAGGTTTAAAAATTTATCCAAGAACAAATTGTTGGATAATTTGTTAAGCCTGCCATAAACACTACATGATATTTTTTTTTTTATTTATTTTTACAAAAACAAAAAACCTTATCCAATTACACAATTACGCCAAACTGCAAAGCAGTTTGTTGGCGAAGCGCTCTATCTCTGTATATAGCTAACTTATTTTATTCGTATATTATTTATATTCTTAAACAACATAATTTTGAATATATTTGAATATACTATTATTATATTTGTTGATGTAGGTAAGTATATTAATTTTCTTTGACAAAGTTCAAAAATTGTTTGTAAAGTTCATTCGATCCATGAAGCATACTATACATATCGAACACCTACATCCTTCTTTGCTTTCAACGTCCAATAAAATTTCATTTTTGTTGCAAAGTCGCCCGAAACGTAGCCGAGTACAGTGCACGTGTGTAAAGGTTGATGTGCTATCGACTGTACTAGCAAAGATAGAGGAAGTCGAAACAGTGCAAGACAGCGGGAGCTTTGCTTGATAGCGGGAGTTTCCTATGATAGCAAAAATACGTCCCGGTTTCGTGTTGGAGCACAGGAAATTAGATTTTCCAGCCACTTTAACAGATTAAAAAAGTACTTCGTGATAGCTTGTTCATTTTAATAGGTAAGTAAAATATGAGTTGGTACACAACGTTGTTTGGGAATGTTATTTCTTTAGGTGGATATGAAATTAATAAGAGATAAGATCGAGATAAGTAGGTCCTTAGTCTAGGTGTATTCCCATGTTAGCGATGTCTTGCCGTGGATACCATAGCACAGGGTATTCTAGTTTGTGATCAGAGCACGTTGTGCTGTGTGGAAGTTATTATTATCTAAATACCTGTGCATGTGAAGCGCTCACGGCCTAGGCGAACCAAGTGATTGGAATCAATCACTTGGTTAAGCAACAACAGGCGCGGTTTAGCCATGTCAGAGGCCTTATGGGCGGCTTGATAACTTCTGACAGTAAGGCTTGGCCCCCGTGGTGGAGTATGGTCTAACCTTCCTGCGATGCAGGAAGAGACCCGTGCCCCAGCAGTGGGGACATACAAGGGTTGATAACGAACCTGTGACATAGGAGAACGGCTTAAAAGGTACCATTCAGTTTCTCATCTTATTTTCTGAGTTTGATAAAAATTAAGCCGCTAACGACGCCATTTTGACTTTCCGTTCTGTGAAAAAATGACTGTTTATTATAAAGGTAACTAGCACCTGTCTGGACTGGAGTACATCGGTGTTACCGATGTAAACCGCTGAGGAGCTGTACAGAATTGCACTGAACAGAGACCGCTGTATATAGTCCATAAACCACGTGTGCCAGTTCGATATAGACCACGAACTGTCACACCGGCACAGGACGCCCTGTTTCATACAACTAAAATTCATAGTTTATTATTAGAGTTACCTAGATATACGAAATTTCTCAAGTTTTAAAAGTGCGGCAGCTATTCATCCTGAACACAGTTACTCGTCAACATAAAACTACAACCATCATTACCACAATTAGAAGACGAACGGATATAGTGTTTAGGGGGGAACGCTTTCGTACAGTCTTTGCAAATCGTTTTCAAGCCTTCTTGGGAATTTACTACTAACTTAAACCTACTTGCGGAGTCTAACTTATGAGTTATGACCAGACGGAGGATTTACTGAAAATTGTCAAATAAACCTGGGCATAGGTATGTTTCACTGTGTAACGAAACATACGAAACGTGTTTTAAAAACCTATTTAGAGGCTAAAAAATCCACCCATGCCGGGATTTGAACCCGCGACCTCTGGCTATCCGTGCCAGCGCTCTATCCAACTGAGCTAATGGGCGACTCACCAGCATCAGTGAAATTTCGAACCTCTTTACACTATTCTCTGTATTACGTACAGGCAGCGACATCTGATTTAAGCAAATTGCATTACTTACAGTCCCGACTACATACTTTGCAGTTAGGTTTTAACATCGGAATGATATCGCTGTACCCACATGATTATACTATTTTTATTTTTAATGCACTAACTCGTGCTAAGGACAATTTTAAAAACCTATTTAAAGGCTAAAAATTCCACCCTTGCCGGGTTAGTGCATTAAAAATAAAAATAGTATAATACGAAACATGTATTCAGCCAAATACTAATATACATATACATAAGTATCTTTAAGTCTCTCTTATATACACACACAAACACACACACAAATACACCCTCACACACACACACATGCACACACACACACACACACACGTGCATGTTAGTTTACTTTGGGTTTATTGTAGTAATTAATTATTTATATCGAATTTCAATTCTCCAGTACCTTTATGCAGTAAATGTCACTGGGTGCATAAAATAATAACAAGTTTTATTCATTAAGTAATTTTTTCGATTGTAATTATGGAACAGTTGTGTGAGCATTTCAACAGGACACTGACGCCTGTATCACAGATTTTATCCACTACAGGCTTCAGAGTCTATCCAACCGTAACATCACTATGTTTAAAATATATGAACTATTTGTTGGATAATTATAAGACAAATAATGATGTTATACTTACTATAACCTATGTTACAATAACAATTGAATGTGAATTAATCTTAATATCAATAGGGACGTCCCAGACGGACTTACATCGACCAAATAGGGGATGTATTAGCAAAGGGAAAGATAAAAAGTACCCGGAACCGGCGTGCGTGCATGCAACGACTTATGAACGTTGATGAAGCGAAGGTGATCTGTCAGGATCGTGGCAAGTGGCAGTCCCTGGTCTCTGCCTACCCCTCTGGGATACAGGCGTGAGGTTATGTATGTATGTATGTATCAATAAACCAATTTCAATTTCAATAATAATTGCGAAGTTGATGAACCCACAGAACCCACATGTGTAATGTAGACTACAAATTAAATGTAGGTTTTAAAATTGCTGTCTATTTTCAAACATAATATTTTTTTATTCTGTTACTAAAATTAAATTGCATTCTATTCTACGTTTAAAGTTTATTTTTCTTTCGAATATGTATCTTAACTGGCCAGCGGCTATCGGAACAATTTCATTCGATCGCGTGACACGTGGGCATTTCTCTAACTAACGCTGAATGTTTCTTTCGCCGTTTATCTACAACTTCAATTTCTTGGCCAATTACAATGGAGTTATCGCAACGTTGCGACGTCGTTGGCTTCGAATAGAAACTATTGTTTTATTGTTGCGCCAACGGTGGAAACTAACGATGACAGGCGCCTGTAAATATGATTTCCATTGTTATAGATAACGCTTTATCTCTTTCGATGACAGTATTATGTTGGGTCTAGTAATGGATATGGCTTGTTTTAGATTTATTTAGGAGCATGAGAATTGAATGGAAATCTAAAACACATAAATTTTCAAGCTAGAAAGGGTTTCATAATTAATTACAATTTGCGAGGTTTAGTTTAATATTGGACTTATTCGTATGTTTATTTAGGCTGTTATCAAATACGGTACTATTATATAGGTACTATTATGTAGTTATTACATATTTATAATTCCAATGAAGACGAAACTAAGATAAATTGGTAGTCCCAACATAGATAGATAGATAGATAGATAGAGAACACTTTATTGTACATAAAAATGGAAATTGTATAGATATTTCTTAACCTAAGAGTACAGACGGGGGCCTTATCACTAAAAGTGATCTCTTCCAGACAAACTTTGGATGGATTGGACTAATATATTGGAGAAGGGAGTAGATGTACAAATATACAAGATTATTACGTTAAGTATAAATGAATACATGCCTAAGCAACATACATATCTATTTATTAATACTTTATTGAACCACGTTAAATGTGGCGGACTCTATATGTATGTAATATGTGTGCAATGTTATTTGTTACTTAACGATGAATTTTGAGTTAATATTTCAAATTATTTTATGGCTAGTATATTTTATTGAACAGTTAAAAAAAGGTACGATGATCCATAAAGGTTCGCCATCTCTGAAATAGGTAAAGACAAAACGGGTTACTCATTAAGGTAAATCGGCGAGGAATCAGCAGTCTGTATCGTCAGCGGCAATCTTCATCTCGTCCACACGAATGCATTGATAGCTATCGACTTTTACTCGCGTACAGGCGACAGCATTTGCATTTTGCATTTTCAGCATTTGACGACCTCTGTGGCGCAGGGGCATGGTTCCGGGTTCAATGTTTACATGTTTGTGATGTCGTTGTTTCTGGCTCCCACGACACAGGAAATCCAAATGTGGGGCTGTATGTGCGTGTATGTAAATGTTCCGTTCCGTTCCGTTCCGTTCCGTTCCGTTCCGTTCCGTTCCGTTCCGTTCCGTTCCGTTCCGTTCCGTTCCGTTCCGTTCCGTTCCGTTCCGTTCCGTTCCGTTCCGTTCCGTTCCGTTCCGTTCCATTCCATTCCATTCCGTTCCGTTCCGTTCCGTTCCGTTCCGTTTCGTTCCGTTCAGTTCCGTTCCGTTCCGTTCCGTTCCGTTTCATTTCATTTCAACTCTACTCGGTTATAAAAGGAAGAAATGAGTGAATGAATGAATGAATTATAATTAAATAAAAAAATATCAATGGCCATATTACACAGATCTCGCTAGCCCTATAATTACTAAGTAAAATTAAATTACTTGTGTTACAGGTGCTAACTCGACGATAGATTTAGTACAATAAATACAAAGCTAACATCCAAGATCCGAGACAAACTAGAAAAGTTCGTTTCCTAGTTTGACCCGGCCGGGGATCGAACCCGAGACCTCCAGATATACATTCAGCTTGTCAAACCGCTGCGCCACCAAGGCCGTTGATTATTTAATTAATTTTGTGCAACAAAAGTAATAATAATAATTTCTTTTGTAACGCGTCTTTGGAAAAAGTTAATATCATAAATCTTAATATATACCTATAGTAACTCTCTTTAATAGTCTACTGACAAGAACCAACACAGATCCAAGAACTTAGGACTTAAAAGCAGTTTTACCAAAAATGACTGTTTTTAGAGGAATTCGATTAAAGTTCTAGGTTTTTGATTCTACGTTCAAACTGTAGGTTTCAGAATAAAAGTCCTGCGGTCTTGATCCTATGTTCCAAAAATTGTTATCACAGATATTAAGATTTTTGATGTTTCATCATCATCATCATCCAGCCATTAAGTCCCCATCGAGGGGCACGGGTCTCTTCCCTTAGGAAGGGATAGGCCATACTCCACCACGGGGGCCAAGTCCGGATTGGTGTTTTGATTTTTGGTTGGGTTGGGATTGGTGTATTTTTGAAAAAAAAACGTACCTACTTTGAAGATCATGATTTTTATTCCACTAGTGGCACTACTTAGCACCACGTAACGCCTTCAGGCCAAATCCTCAGTTTGAATCTACTGTCGTGGATTTGAGTGTTGTGACGGAATAAGCCACCACTAGTCCGTCGTGAATACACCACTCTAAATTGAAGCGGCCCAGCGAAGAATGGCAACGCAGATTGCTTCTCCCAGTAATGGAAACTGTGGGGATATCGCGAGTTAGACGATACGATAAGGATTGGCATCGTCAGGTCAGGAGAAGGGACGTCAAATTAAATGTAACCGACGCGAGTAGGCGGACTAAGCTGTCAGGGTGGTATAGGTTCTGGGCAAGTTACTTCCATTTAAAAACAAGGTCCCATACCCTGCAGCGTCCGAGTGGTTTCTTCACCCACCTAATGTGGGTAAAGGTGCCACTGGACGCTGTATAAGTTATCTCATCGCGTGCCTACATGTAAAGTTACTCACAGTATTATTATAAAAAAATTAAAACTAACTGAACAATTTTCAACTGAAAGTTAGTGCTCATTTTTTTATTTTATTTATTTACAAAACCCACAGCACTAGTTAATAAATATTCACTAAAATTACGGAAAATTATTTTAAATTAATATGAAAATAATTATAACAGCGGTGGTAGCGAAGCAGTAGAACGGGGCCTCTCAATCGGTAGGTCGTGGGTTCAAATCCCGTTAGCACGTACTTTATTTTGAAAGTTATGCACATTTCTAAAAATATAGTAGTAATATCACTCGCTAACGGCGAAATCATCGTAAGGAAACCCTAGTATTTGAAACGTTAACATTATCTTAGCACATACGTACAAAGGCCCAACTATGAGGATAAATGCGAAAATCATAGATTTTCCTAACTAACTTCGGAATATATTGAACACTAGACACTGTCGTGTTGGTGTAATATCGTGCTCCATACGCACACTTTAACCGAACTATGAATCGTAACGACAGCCTCGCGATATACCCTTTGCACCCTTGCAGAATAGCTTCGTTCAATACCAGAGTGCTATTAGAAGAAACAATAGAAAACTCATTGCGGCCAGCTTTTTCTAACTTTTAATGCTTTGTTGTATAAAATAAACACAGATTTTAATACATCGCGGTGTTCACACTCTACTACGTGAGAATGGGTTTATGTTAAACCTAGAATCAACCCGCTTTTAACAGGTGAGCACGTAACATCTCGAAGCGCTCTTGGCCTCGTGGAGCCAACTGATTGCTATCAATCACTTGAGTTAAGCAACAACAGGCGCGGTGCGTGGGGATTATGGGCATGGGCATTACCCCCCAATGATGGCACAACCTTGCGCTCATTAGGGGAGGGCTATGTCCAGCAGTGGACTAATATAGCCTGAAGAAAAAGAAGGCGCGGTCAGGTGCAGGGTTGATATCAAAAATGAGATCTCATCTAAGCTAAATACATACATAACCTCACGCCTGTATCCCAGAGGGGTAGGTAGAGACCAGGGACTGCCACTTGCCACGATCCTGACAGATCATCTTCTTTCCATCAACTTTCGTAAGTCGTGCTTGCACGCACGCCGGTTCCAGGTACTGTTTATCTTCCCCTTTGCTAATACAAAAGCTAAATAATACAGTTATTTTCTGTAGTACAATTATTTTCTGTATATTTTAGGATTTGATCTTTAAAATTTGAATCTCACCATTTTGTAACGATTAGGCTACGACCCTGTGGTACAAGGAGAGGCTATGACGGAAGTGACGGTTTCTTTCACACATTACGAAACCCTAAAAAGAAAGAAAGTACAGTCCCATACAAACACGCAAGACTGCCGGAGAAATGAAACGAGCCGATTGCGATCTCGATACATAGACATACCACGCAAAGACTGTGTCGAACGAATTCCCGCTCAAAAGCGACGCGACATATTGGCACTGACTGAAAATCAGCGCCGAAGGCTCGGCCATTAGCATATTGTTGAGTCAGTTGCCCTTTATAGCAGCAGTGAGACACCGTGACCTTTTGTTTTTCTTCCTTTTTTTGTGTGAATGTTATGTTTAGTAATATGTTTTAAGTTTCTTTTGTCGTGTGCACTGTTTCTGTAATAAAAGTATTTTCTTCTTCTTCTTCTTCGTATTAACGTAAGATATGACTGCCTAAGCGGATTGTAGTGAGACACGTTTGCAGGCACGTACTCATTCACATTAATAATAGATCAACTTAAGTTAGCTGGAAGAATATATTATCTAGTTCTCAGCTTGTTTTTGTACAATTTCTTTTAGTGTAATAAACAAATTTTAAGTTCAATTTGATAGAGAGATAGGTAGAAAACATTACAAAAAAAATTACACAGATATTTCTTAAACTAAAAGAACAGACAACATTAAGATTCTCACAGACAGAGCACGGGAGATCATAGCAAAAGATAGTGACTTCTAGGCTTAACTAGAGGAGGTTTTCACAAGTTCTAATAAGAAAAAAATCACATACAAGTTTTTAGTATGTACAAACCTTAACATGTCTCTAAGTGGTACTTTTTTATTAAGGGTACAGATGGCGCCCTTATACTGAGAGCTACCAGTGTGTTGGTGAACTGCTGCGCGGTGTCGGCCTAGATAATAGCACCAACTCAATTCTTCCCGTGGGTGTCGTAAAAGGCGACTAAGGGACACAAACTGAGGGGTGGGCAGCAGCGCCTCCTGCAGTACAATTCCACCGAACTGCGATTCCCAACCCGCATGCCCAGCGTGGGGATTATTGGCATTACCAATATGTTGCCGCACTTTGGAAGCTTGGACTGCGGGTCTATCTCATAATAAGTCTATGTGTCGGTTGCGGTCCCGCCCGAATGCCGATCCGATCTCGGTAATCAAACCGAATGACGGTTTGTCACATCGAGACGGTTATCGACGGTATTGTTCTCGGCTCCCGGTGCGTGGTTTCTGCGTGACTTTGCCGTGATTTTAAGGGTTAAGTGGTTTCGTGCTGCAATAAGCAGTGGTATTATCCCCGCCTAATCAGGGGGTGGGCAGCAGCGCCCCCTGCAGTACAATTCCACCAAACTGCGATCCCCAACTCGCGATCCCCAACCCGCATGCCCAGCGTGGGGATTATGGGCATTACCCCCCAATGATGGCCCCCCTTGCGCTATGGCGCTCATTAGGGGCGGGCTATGTCCAGCAGTGGCCTAATAAAGCCTGAAGAAGAAGAAGATTGTTCCTATACATGAGCACTTATGTAGTTTGGGTATGTATTTTACGTGCATGTACCTATACTTTGGGTGTCAATTTAGCTTTAAAATAGTTTACTAAGATTATTTATTATCTGTCTTACATGCCTAATAAACAAAATAAAAATTAACACTAGACCTGCCAACGGACAAAATCTTTCTTTTTACAAATCGTTTCGGCAAAACGTGTCAATCCAATATCTCACTTACGTTAATAGTGATTTCTAGGACGACCGACCGAGAAACTCGATAGATAGAAAACATTTTATTTTACATAAAATAAGACCATGGACCTCGGATAAGATAGCATTTTATGGGTTTTTTTGCCTTAGGTTACCAGCTCTTGTGGAAAAATTATTGCAAAATGACTGTAAAAAAATGATGTGATTTTTTTTTCATTGATAGTTCAGAAACGCTTATTTATATATAGTCTTATAATAATGGTGTGTTTTAACGTAGTACTTGATTAATATATTATATAAGCTCAGAATCATTTCTCATTTTTAAACAGAAAAATTGTTATGAAAAAAAATCGAATGTATCCACTTTTTTATGAAACTTCATAATTTTGATTTTGTTCATTTTAAATGAAACTTCGTTATGAACCCTTGTATGTCCCCACTGATGGGGCAAAGGTCTCTTCCTGCATCGCAGGAAGGTTAGGCCATACTCCACCACGGGGGCCAAGTCCGGGTTGGTGGAGGATTGTAAGACAGTGGCGGGCCTTACTGTCAGAAGTTATCAAGCCGCCCATAAGGCCTCTGACATGGCTTAACGACTGCCATTATATGACAGCCGGCACCAACGGCTTAACGTGCCTTGCGAAGCACGGAAGCGCTCGGAAAAATGCCACTAGCGGTAGTCACGGGACTCTCACCCATCCCGTACCTGACCGCGCCTGTTGTTGCTTAACCAAGTGATTGATTCTAATCACTCTGTTCGCCTAAGCCACGAGCGCTTTCATTCGCCTAGGCCACGAGCGCTTTCGTTCGCCTAGGCCACGAGCGCTTTCAAATGAAACTTATACTAATCTAATCGTAATAATAGATCGAGTGACATTTATGAAAATCATACTAGTAGTATAGACGCTGCGATGGAGTACGCACACATAGATTGCAAAAACCATTACCCTGTATTTACTGTTTGCTTAATTGGATAAAGATGTTTTCAAGAAAAAGTACCTACTCTTACTAGAAACACACTGGCATGAAACAAACTAAAGTTACACGGATTGTGTGTTTTAATTTTTTCGTTACAAAAATAATAATTACACTATTTTTATTTCTAATGCACTAACCCGTGCTAAGGAAAAAATTTAAAAACCTATTTAGAGGCTAAAAATTTCACCCATGCCGGGATTCGAACCCGCAACCTCTGGCTATCCGTGCCAGCGCTCTACCAATTGAGCCGATGGGCGCTCACGGCATCAGTGAAATTTCGAACCTCTTTACACTATTCCCTGTATTACGTACAGGCAGCGACATCTGACTTAAGCGAATTGCATTACTTACAGCCCCGACCACTTACTTTGGCATGGGTGAAATTTTTAGCCACTAAATAGGTTTTTAAAAAATAATAATTTTAATTTCATTATGTTTTTTGTCCACAGGTAAGTCTATGGCTCGTGGTGAAGGCAGACCAATCAAGAAACGAAACATTGTTTCTGTAGGCATGAATCGGACAATTTATGTGAGTGGTTAATTTTATTAAAATTTTAAGACTTTGTTGACAAGTTACGAGTACAAAGGCGGTCTTTGTTAGAATACATTAGTTTCCATCTCACTAAACCACGTTCATTGAGCACGCTAAAAAGAGATAAGGCTAATTATGTCTGCGCCGCAGTGTTATTATCTGATAACATAATTATGTATAGTGAGTGCCTATTCTAATGTTACATTGTAGCCTTATGAGGGTCTGATGTAATAGAGGATTTAGACCGAGGGATAAGATCTTGTCTGTTTATAATCCATCTAGGAGTATGGTATATCAATCGGTCAGTCGTGGGTCTCTTTCACAAGCTTACTTTGCCATTTTAACAGTGTATTTATTTAAATTAACTTTGCTTATGATTATTATTACTAGAACTTTGTAAAATAAATAAATAATTTATGAAACAATATTTATAGGGGTAGAGGAGCAGTAAGAGACCGGTCACATTAAATTGTAGATTGTATGACTAGCGACTAAAACGATCCATTTTAGGCGAGACGTGCATATAGCTACCCAGGCCGGAACGGCGTGTGTCGATAGGCACGTCGAGGTTAAAATGGATTTTATTACCAAGTCATTTACACTTTACTTTTTAATTTGATTAAAAAAAAAACAAAACGTAGGTACTTACTTTATATTTTATGGAGTTGGTACAATTTTTAATATGTATGCTGTTTTAAAAATGCGTTTGGTTTCTGGTATGATGACACAGGCTGAATAATATTTTTAATGATGTAGAAACTATAAAACTCCTCTTGTCTTGAGAAAGAAGTTTTGCTAATTAATGGATACCAAATACGAAGTTGTCTTTCAGACTTTAAGTAATTAACACTGTATAAGTACCAATAAAAACGATGAGTTGTGAATGGCTGTTGTGAAGTAGAAAAATATGTAATTCATATTTTCTCTCGGCACTGAAATATGATTTTCCCCCCGTTCTGCAGGTCTAATATGAAGCAATTTTAAAGCACGAGAAGTAAAAAAATATTTTTAACTCATTCAACGTTCTCAAGGTCTAAATGCGCTTGCACCATGTCATTATTCTCCGGTTCTTCTATTATTTTTATAGTTCCATGTTTTGTCTCGACTTTTTTGTACAAATTTAAACAAAAAACTGTGGAATAGTTTGTAGATCTAAAGTCACTTACGTCATAGCTTTTCCTTTCATTAGTAGCTACAGTTCACTCGCAGCTAAATTAGCTTTGAATAAATATTACGTTTTAATGTTATTAACTTTTGCTGACATTTTTAGGGATAATGTTCTCTCTAGCTTTTCTACCTTCATTCTTCACACTTCACAGTGCCTGCAGGTTTTCATCCCGAACCACATTTTTAATCTCGTCTCCTTGTTTTACTTGTCTTTTTAGACATAAAAAATATATATTACGCCTTAGTCAAACAACAATTTTAACTCCTCGTTTTATTAACTTTACGGAGGCAAATTTTTAATAATCCCGTAAGTAGCTATGTTCCCCTTTGCACTAGGTACTTATGCCGTAGCTTTGTGAAATAAGTGAAACGCGATACTGAGAGCCTCCTTGTTTTAGCGGATTTTGAAATTTGAAGTAAATTTTTTTGTAAACAATTCATTCTATATATTCTTCGATGCATGAAGAGAACCGTGCTCCAGCAGTGGAGACATACAAACGAACCTTTAGTTCACATGTGTCGGTCATTCAATGAAATATCATTTAAAAATTTTGATGCTCTTGACATTTTTGTAAACCTCAGTCATTTTAAATCACAATTAGCTAAGCTGAAAATTTTGTAAGTTAGATTGTTAATTGTTGTTTAAAGTTTTCTTAGTTTCTTTATTTAATTAAATATCTACTTATTTAAGTAAGGAGAGCTTTTATGGATCCATTTGTAGAAGCAGATCGAGCCATAATTATCTTCAGCTGCGACCGTTCGGAGTAAGGTGTCTGCGATACTTTGCGCTGAGTAGTCGCATTTGGTTGTAGGTGGCTTGATGTGTTTTGGCGCTCGTCCATATTGTAACATGCTGTCATCACACGTTAGAGGATAATTATGTTACTAGATTATAAGCTTTCGCCATGATCTTGCATGGATCGTCATGAGCTTGTAGGGTCCCTCCCGAAGCTTTTGTTATGATGTCTGTCCAACGCGTTGGTGCTCGTCCTCTGCTGTATTATGTTAATGTAATAATATTAAGTAAATATGCAAGAACTATAAAATCTTCATGTATTTATGGCATGTGAGTAGCTGAACAATACTATAACCTAACCTATCTAGTTGGTGCAAATTCGATGTTGCAAACGTGTAACTAAAATGCTACCAGCATGGCCGATCTCAATCGGAATCAATGATCGTGCAGACTGACACTAGTAAAGTGCCGATGAAATTATCGATAATACCACGAGGTCGATTAAATTCGCCTGGAAAATTATGCAACGTAACATTTGCGCACAGCATACGGTCTAGTGATGTGTAAGGAAAGGCGTTTCAAAACTGTCGATGAAGTTATCGATTGTACTTTGAGGTCTATTCAATTAGGTTGCAAAACTATTTGGTGCATTGATCGCGCAGATTTTGCTGGCTAGTGATGCGAAACGTTATTTTATAATTATTTATTCAGAACGCACGACTGAGCCACGACAACATGCATGCGGAGTTATTAATTCAGAGGTAATGGGTTCAATTCCCGCTTGCGCCCGCCGTACTTTTATGTGTGCAAAATGACCTTTTTCTGCATTTTATCTATGCTTGTGATGTTCTTGTACCTGCTATAGTTCTTTTAAATTTACTCATGTAATTAGTGCAATAAAAAAATGGCTATCCTAGTTTAGGACCAGGTTAGTGATTGTGTTGTGTGCATGTTATTTGCTGATTTTTTTTCTATAACTGGCTGTCACGGCAAACTTCGTGTTGCCTCAGAATCAATCAATATTCTGTGGTCGCGTTGACACCAAAAGATGTTACGTAGAAAATGGAGACAATTAAATTTCTCCATATTTTTTTTATTTTGTAATTTTTTAACATGATCTATTAGTTATTCTGCTATTCGAAACGAAGAGTATCTCAGCTCATTATCTGGTAGATAAGGCTCATAAGCCTTATGCCATAATGCCACATGGTGGTCTTAATGCCATAGCATTAAGACCACCATATGGTATATTAGTTTAAGTACCATAAAGATATAAGTAAATAAAATTCGTACAAAGCACAATGGTCCGAAAGTAGGAATTTCTGTTCAATGGTACAATATGAAAATAAACCTACTCTGTCCCCACCTGTGCTGCTAAGTACTGTAACCTTTAGTGGGAATTAAACCTACGACCTCTGCTTTTATAGTCAATTGTACTAACCACCGACCAACGATGCTGTCAGTTTACAGTTAACACCACTCAAAGCTGATAGTGACATAAAATGCCACAATAATTATTTAAAAATTACTTTCCGTACCGCAAAGAGGTCAACAAAATGCTCACGTAGGCAATTTTCGCGTTCCAATGCCTTATTTATCGTGGAACGGAGTCGAGAAAGGGCCTTCACAATTGACAGTGTTTAAACCATTGCTCCACGGATGGTAGGAAAGTGATCGCGACTGCATTTTGTGCCTGTTGGACCTGTCGGACCTTCTACCGCCACTAACCACCCAATTGAACTAATTGAGCCTTACCTACTCGTAGTCATGTTTTTATGTAGTTAGTCATGTTTTAAATGTAGCCTATAAACGTTGCAATGTAGGGCACAGGCCTTCTCTCAGAGAGACAGGGCTTAATTATCACACGCGCCCGCCGTGGATTGGCAATTTCAAGCACTGAGGTATTTAAACACCTAGTCCACTTAATTTCATCATCATCAACCCATTATGTCCCTATCAAGGGTCACGGGTCTCTTCCGTAAGGAAGGTATAGACCATGCTCCACCACGGGGGCAAGTCCGGATCGGTGGAGGCTTGTAAGACTAGTGGCTGGTCTTACTATCTGAAGTTTTAAAGTCGCCCTAAGGCCTCGGACTTGGCTTAACGACTGCCATCGTCTTGAGAAGCACGGAACCGCTCGTAAAAATGCCTATAACGTTAGTTATAGACGATACCCATCCATGACTGAAAGCGCCCTATGTTGCTTAACCTTCGTGATCGTTTAAGATCACTCAGGCACTTAGGCAGCTGGGGCTACGAGCGATGAAATGAATTTAGTTTAATGAATTATATTGCACACAAAATATCAAACAGGACATAATAAGAAATTATAAGTATAATAGCCTGCTTATTTATTTATCGTTTATTGATAAAACCAACAGGCGTCGAACATATAAACAACAAAGTTCTTATCTAAATGGGTTGTTTTTTTTTATATTTATTCACTGTAAACAATGCAAGATTACAATATCAATAGTTTGCCAATCTGCTAATGCAGTTTATCGGCAAGCTCTTGGTAACAGTTCTTTTTATCTTACTAAAGTAACATTATCTTCTATAAAACTAAAATTATCCATAATAATATTTTATGTCTACAGACTACTTAACAGAAAACGCTTAAGCGTATTTTTTTTTATTTTTTTTTTTTGTTTGTCCATCCTAACACCTCATAAAGACGTTCAAAAACATTGATGAGATAATTCAATATAGGTATTTTTAGGATATCTTAATTTTTTGATAAGTTTGTTACCTACGTTAAAACAATTACTTTAAAATAGACAATAATTTTACTATGATTAAATACTTATTTTTGCATATCTTAAAATAACCAACAATTAACCTAGTAAAAAAACCTTAAGTGTTCTAATAAAATAATAAAAAAATAACTGGAAAGTTTCGCTATTATGTCTTCACAAATTTTCTAGTATATTCCTAAATACCAGCTTCATTTAAGCGTCTATAATCATCACCACTCTTACAAGTTATTGCCTTAATATTCCTGTTGACTGATGGCTGGCACCCGTTCGCATCTTCGGCTGATGAGGTTTCAGACTACCCTCAATCAGCTATCACAAAGCACTATCAGGGTTGCGACGGTTGTAACGTCGTCGAAACGTAGAGGGAAAATAGCAATAAATTACTACGCGATTAAGCCCCGAAAATATTCTAACTAACAGTTGATTGATAATACTGTTTTTATTTTAATAGGTTTAATAGGTTTTTTAAGTTGATTGATAGTCAAATTCTGACACTTTAGTGCCACAAAATGCGTGAGTCATGCCATCGTACTAACCATGCTAGTTTTAGCATATAGTAAGGCCTTCTTAAGATGGTATTAAGTGGGCTGTATAACGTTTTGTTAACTGGTTTAGACCAGTTAACAAGACGTTATACAGTCGTGCATGAAATAAAAGGTTCAATTATTGGGTCTCGTTATCAACCCTTGTATGTCCCCACTGCTGGGGCACGGGTCTCTTCCTGCATCGCAGGAAGGTTAGGCTATACTCCACCATGGGGGCCAAGTCCGGGTTGGTGGAGGATTGTAAGACAGTGGCGAGCCTTACTGTTAGAAGTTATCAAGCCGCCCGTAAGGCCTCTGACATGGCTTAACGACTGCCATTATATGACAGCCGGCAACAACGGCTTAGCATGCCTTGCGAAGCACGGAAGCGCTCGGAAAAATGCCACTATAGCGGTAGTCACGGGACGCTGACCCATTCTGTACCTGACCGCGCCTGTTGTTGCTTAACCAAGTGATTCATTCCAATCACTCGGTTCGCCTAGGCCACGAGCGCTTATTGGGTTTGCCAACGAGAAAACGTGTATAAATATATTGACGATGCAAAAGAACAAGAGAAAAATGAATGTAGAAATGTACAATGAAACCCCTTGCAGATGTAAACTCTATGATGAGGTAGACAGCAAATTTTTGATATAAAATGAAAATGAGTCGAAAATCGTTGTACCTATTGGTCCTACCGGGACGGCCAGACGAACGATTTCACGCAATGATTGTGGGAACTGTGGGTTTATTATTGAGCGCGCCGCTTGCCAGAAGCCGAATGGATTAAGTGCAGCGGCCGCGCGATTTATGGATGAAATGCCGTTTACAGAAGTACAGGCTAGAGTCTGTTTCGCTAAACTACAATTCGCGGTTTACAGTGGCAGTTTAATATAGATCACACTGTTGCTTTGTTGGCATTCCATTTTTAGGTATTACATCGGCGATTCATTTTAGAAAAAGAAAAATCAACGTCATGAAGAAGATGCACCCGAGTGAATATTCATCCGAGTGAATCATCTGATACCACTTTAACAAAGTAAAAAAATTGGTACAAAAGGCAACCTACAGTTCACTTTATAACGAGCAGCGATTACTATGTAGTTTGCGATGTACGTTTGTTGATTGTTTCTTCAGTATTCCGTATTTCATTCTAGAAAAATAAAGAGTGACGTTTCTTTCCACGTTATGTTGAAGATTCGCCGATTAGTAATTGTTCATCCAAAATCACCTTTACAAAGTAGAAACCTTCTGAGAAGTATACCTGCACTCAGGAGAACCTAATGATTGTAAATGATAAAGCATTCAGAAGCGCAAAGTTCTTGGTCGTAACTGTCTAGTAAGACCAAAGAATAGTATATTTCATTACAAGTGCGGAAAGGGTGTCATTGCAAAGAGTTCCGACAAAGGTCTACCCGAGCCGAGGCGCAGCCAAAGGCGAGGGTTGACAGTCGGAACAAGTTGCAATGACGGTTCCGCACGTGTACTGAACGACTATTTTTAATACAGTTGCGAAAAAATAAGCAATTTAATAAAGAAAAAATATTTGGAAAATGGCGCCAATCGTAAAAAAATATAAGCAGAGGTTTTTTTTCTTCACCCATTCTAGTAGGCAAAGGGAACTATGCCCATACAGCCAAGTCTTCAGTAGAATTTTTTTATTGATATGAAATGAAAATGAAATTTAATAAGATGAAACGAAATGAAATCTTAATTAACTCGTTCAATTAAATCATTAAATCTGATATTGAAATAAAATAGTAGCTCATAAAAACTTCTATGATTTTTTTTAGTAAAAACTTCATGGCTGGTCTGTCTTTTTAATAGACATTATTTTGACAGTTGGGAAAGAAAACGCACGAGTTCGGGAAAGGTAAAAAAGCACGAGTGTGTAATAGCCCACATCTCGCACGCTATACGTCCCTGTAATACGCCACTTTTTGAGCAACTGTATTGAACATTGTTTGCTATCGACACCATAAGAAGAAGAAGAAACAGAAAAATATAGCAAATTCAGACTAATTACAATTCACTCTATCGAGCGATTACTTTGTAGATCGCGATATATTTTCATTGTTTCCTCTTTTCGTATCAAATCGGTGCTTGGTTCTAGATAGAAAAGTAAAATAAATTACTAACATTTATGTCTACGTTATGTTGAATCTTTTGGTTGGTAAACCTCAAAGTAAATAAATTTGATACAAACAGCAAATCTAGATTTATTTGTTACAATCCACTCCATCAAACGAGTACTATAATATGATCCTTAGATAAATACTTTACATTTCGTAAAAGCAATGACTTGCAGCTTGACTGTAATCCGAAATTTGCTATTTATTTCTTCTTAGTGGTTGACGTTCTTCTATCGCATTAGATTTTGTAATATGGGTATTAGATGAATATTAGGAGCTTTTAAAGATTTAATGACTAGCTTCGTGAATAGGTAAATGATCACTCATAGTGATGCGCGATGCGCGCTGTAAATATCGATAATTGTTACACTATATGCCGTTTTATGTAGAGCGGTGGTAGCTCAGTGGGTAGAACCATGGACTGGCAAGCGAGAGCCCCAGGTTCGATCCCGAGTGCGGGCATGTACCAATGATTTTGTTTAATTTCAAAGTTACGTACATTTGCGAATTTGTAGTCGCAATACCACACGCTGACGGTGAAGGAAAATATCGTGAGGAAACCCGCGGCTTGGTTGGCTCCGCACGTATTGACTAGTCTTTCCTGTGGGCTAGACCGACTAAGCTGTCAGGATGGTATAGGTGCTGGGCAAGCCTACACCATCTATAAAACCATGTCCCAGGCACTACAGCGTCGGAGTGGTCCATCTAGTGTGAGTGAGGATACCACTAGGCGCTGTATAAATCATCTCATTACGTAGATGCAAAAAGGCCAATCATCATCATCATCATAATATGCCTTTTTAATAATTATATGTGATCAACAAAAGTGCTGAAAAAAAGCAATGAAACCTCGTAATGTCTCTATATGATTCCCATTGAAGGTAAATTCCCACCTCATCTGAATGCCGGGATATCCAAGTATGCACATCTTCATTTCATCCACGGTTTGATTATAGGCCGGTGGACGAAATACCGTGGGTATATGTTTTGTACTAAATACTGTTTCTTGTATGTTTCTTACTGCAGGAGTATCGTCTTGATTACCATGCCTGCTTACCGTGGTTCGGTGATTTCAAGTACGTGAATACTACATAAACTCGGGTTTCCTTACGACGTTTTTCTTTGACTGGCGAGTGAGATTGCTACTGCAACTTGCAAAAACGAAGTTGTTTTACATTATTTAGTTATGCTTATTATATCCTCTTCTATATTTATTATATCCCACCGATGTAGGTAGAACGATTGTGCGAGTCACGCCATTTATCCATTTTGTCGCGCTCAAATGTCAGAATTTGACAAATAATTTACTAGAAAGTAACGACTGTTGACGTAAAACCCTCGGCGTTGGCCGGCTCTCAGAGAGAGATACAGTCTATTTATTCTTACTTGGCTAATTTAGTAAACAAGATTCTAACCTCCAATTTGATATTTGATGCCAAAACGACATATTTTCTGGCAACTTAATGAACTTCGTTTATAAAATTGACAGCGTGTTATCTAAAATAGTCTCCCCGTTTACGTAATTTACGGAAATATGCGTAATTTACGACGCTTTGCGACTAAAATCCATACATTACGGGTAGAATCGTGTTTACTAAAATAGTCAAGTAAGGATAAATAAACTGTAGAGACATATTTGAAGTAACGTACATTAAATAGAAAATAATGTGTTTCAATTATTTTTCTACCGTGTCTTGCTTATGCTATTTAAAACTCCAATTTTGATCTTGACTGCCTCTTTAGTTTAGCGGTTACACGCTAGACTACAAAAGTAGAGGTCGTGGGTTCGATTACCGCTGTATTTTTTTATACAAATGGCATCAGATGAATGTTTTTCCATGGTTTTGATGTACAACTTGGAGAACACAACGCCACTATAAAACTTTTATACGATTATCGGTTGGTGCCATCTTGCTTTATTTCAGCGCGTAAAGCGAGATGCCACTACCCGATAGTGGGATAAAACTTTTATTCCACTATCGTAAAGCCACCCGCCACTACCCGATAGTGGGATACAACTTTTAATTATCTTGACCCAGTGCTTCCCTAGCACGCCTGGTTAATGGTAACCAGGCGTACTAGGGGACTGGGTCTAGCTCACAGGATATCCTAGTTTGGGACCAGCATAAGTAATTGAGTACTAGTAATACGAGTGATCACGAATCGTCTCGCCAGGAGACTCGACAAGTTCTAGCCGCCGGAACAGGCCGGGTTTCGCGGAGGATATGGCCATAGACCACATTCACACAGTGAGGCAGATTATACAGAAGTGCGAAGAGTATAATCAGCCCCTGTGTCTGGCCTTTGTGGACTATGAGAAGGCCTTTGATTTTGTCGAAACCTGGGCTGTTCTGGAATCTTTACAGCGATGCCAAATAGACTATCGTTACATCGAGGTGTTGAGATGTCTGTACGAAGCCGCCACCATGAGTGTTCAAGTACAGGGCCAGCAGTCTAAACCTATCCAACTGCGCAGAGGAGTAAGACAGGGGGATGTTATATCCCCGAAACTGTTCACAAGCGCGTTGGAAGATATGTTTAAGACGCTGGACTGGAAAGGAAAGGGCATTAACATAAACGGCGACTACATCTCACACCTGCGATTCGCAGATGACATAGTCTTAATGGCGGAGTCGCTAGAGGAGCTGAACCGGATGCTAACCGACCTAGCTTCAGCATCGCGACGTATCGGTCTTGGCATGAATTTGGATAAAACCAAAATCATGATCAACGGCCACATTGATCCGAGACCGGTCGTCGTACATGGTCAACTTCTCGAAATCGTTTCCGAATACACTTACCTTGGGCAGATTCTGCAGTTAGGTAAAAACAATTTCGAGAGGGAGGCCAAGAGGAGGATCCAGCTGGGCTGGGCAGCGTTTGGGAAACTACGCAGAGTCTTCTCGTCATCCATACCGCAATGCTTGAAAACGAAAGTTTTTAATCAGTGCGTCCTACCTGTCATGACCTACGGAGCCGAGACATGGACACTCACGAAAAAGTTGGTCCACCAGTTCGAAGTCGCTCAGCGAGCTATGGAGAGAGCTATGCTCGGAGTTTCTCTGAAGGATAGGATTCGTAACGAATGCATCCGACAGAGAACCAAAGTTATCGACATAGCTCAGAGAATCAGCAAGCTGAAGTGGCAGTGGGCTGGCCATATCTCGCAAACGTGTCCTTGAGTGGAGACCGCGACTTGGCAAACGTAGTGTAGGACGCCCTCCGACCAGGTGGGATGACGATCTGCGAAAAACTGCAGGCAGATGCTGGATGCGGCAAGCTGAAGACAGGGCGCTATGGCGCTCATTAGGGGAGGGCTATGTCCAGCAGTGGACTAGTATAGCCTGACGATGACGATGATGATGATAAGTAATTTTGTTGTGGGACTTTATATGCCACATTTATTGTCACTAACATAGTGACTCATAAAAGCGTCGCTGAATAAAATGAAAACAATGAATTAAGTATGTCACGAAGATTATCTTAATTAGTGCTCGTACGCCAATTACTGTTTCCGCACATACGTCATTATAAAATTGCGACCAACCTTATCTCTGAAAGCTTGGTGCTCCACTAAGCAAACATTTGTATTGACAGAATAATTTGCAATTTCGACTATATTAACTACAATAATTTTTTAATAACTTACTATATTAAATAATAAAAGTACCCGGAACCGGTGCGTGCATGAAACGACTTATGAACTTTGATCAAGCGAGGGTGATCTGTCAGGATCGTGGCAAGTGGCAGTCCCTGGTCTCTGCCTACCCCTCTGGGATACAGGCGTGATATATTATGTTTTGTTAAGCTTAAATTACTATAATTAATTGATAATTATGTTATTCCGTCATTAATTACCAATTTAATTTAAAAAAGTATTAGCAAAGGGGAAGATAAAAAGCACCCGGAGCCGGCGTGGCATGGAACGACTGATGAACCTTGATGAAGCGAAGGTGATCTGTCAGAATCGTCCCTGGTTTCTGCCTAGGCGTGAGGATATATTATGTTGTATGAAAATTGCTATAGTTAATTGATAAAATATGTTATTCTATAATTAGTAACCAATTTAATTAAAAATCAGTTATAATGCAAATAAAAATAATTTTAAATTGATAAGCATGCATCTTATATTGCCACGTCCTAGAGGGCATCATGATTTGTGTGATCTATGTAATGTAATAATGCCATCTTACGTACAACACGACCGCAATAGACGAACTGAATTGAATATTTTTATAAAACTTTGTTAGGGCACCTCTCCTACTTATTAAAATCCGTATATGCTTTCAAGAAGATGTTAAAAGAGCACTTATCTTTCTAACATCACATAGTTAGTAGGTTTATGTATGTATAAGTATATATTTATATGTAAGTGTATTATCGTACTATTACTTATTTATATTATTATAGTTATAAATATTTCTCCCTTCCTCCCGCTATCTTTGTTTAAACACCCAATGCTAAGGTTGGCTGGAAGAGATCTCTGGTAGAGATAAGTTCACCTTTGAAACAAATTGTATGTAATGTTATTTCGTTTTTACTGTTTGCAATAAAGAATATATAAAATTATGTATTCCATTTTATCATTTTTAAAAGAAAAAAGATATTGTTAGCGAAAAAATACGCTGTTTACTTTTTAAACAACGGTTCAACATAGTTATAGTAACAAATTACTTATTATGAGAAGGCAGAGGACCGAATCGTGCGGCGCCACATTGTTGAAACTAACACCTTTGATTCCGAGGCCAAACGAAGAGCTCTTGACGTCAGACGCGATGAAATCACATGTAGACCACCAGCTGCCGTACAATACCAGTAGGCTAATAGATAATAATAGACATAGATAATAATAAGGCTATATTAGCTGAGATTAGGTATACTTAAGGTGTAGAAATAACGTTGCTTATTAGATTTTTTTATAATCATATAGCTTAGAAAACACAGTTATAATCATTATACCAACGTTAGAAGTTGTAATATTCAGCAGTTGACTTGTTGGTTACTTTTATTTCAGTTTTTTTATTACTTCAACTTAGTTATCTATCTCGTTTCAAAGCTTACTATGTACTTTACCAGAATAACGTATTTAACAAAAAATCATGAAATCCAACCAAAACATAAACGTAAATAATTATACTGGCCGACTTCCTAGCAACATATAGCGACCTCTGTGGCATAGCGCAGAGGAACAAAAAAAACCCCAGGTCTTGGATGTTTACATGTTTGTGATGTCGTTGTTTCTTGTTTCCACGACACAGGGTATCCTAGTGTGGGGCCAGAAGCAATGTATGTGCTTGTATGTAAATGTTACGTTGTTATGTTATATACAACGAATATACCTCGGACTCTAGGGTTTTCGCCGGAAGCTCACGAGTGTAATACTACTTCCTGCTCTGTATAAAACTTTTCTTCACTATTTTGAAAAATTATGTAAAGTTAAGTGCCATATTAGTTCCGATATTTCTATTACACGAATATATCCGATTCTATCCGATAGTAGCCGAGGTATATTCTAAAAGCTAACGTATATTCTAAAGACTGTAAGTCGTTAGAAGAGAGCTCGGGTCTGGCGTACTCAGTGAGCCTTGATCAGTGCACAACACGAAACCCGCATGTCTGACAGGACTAGGAGTGTTATCGACATGAGGGTAATTACATTTTGGGGATTTCGAGATAGCAATCCGCTAGTAAAGTAATGAAGGGTAACCCACTTTGGAGTTTTTTTGTAGCCTAAATACGTCCCATTGCACTCGTCTCTGAGAAAGAGTGTGGGCATAATTACCTCGCGTTCCCTCCTTGGATTGGCAATTTCATGTACTGTTGCATGTAAGCACCTCAGAAACTAAGTTTTCCTCATGATGTTTTTCCTCACGATTAGCTTGTGGTATTGCTACTATCAAACAAACAAATATATAAAGTACCCGGAACCGGCGTGAGTGCATGCAACGACTTATGAACGTTGATGAAGCAAAAGTGATCTGTCAGGATCGTGACAAGTGGCAGTCCCTGGTCTCTGCCTGCCCTCTGGGATACAGTCGTGAGGTCATGTATGTATGTATGCTACTACAATTTCACTTAAAAAACAAAGTCATTGGAATATGCCGGGATTGGCAATTTCATGCTTTGTACGTGGTACTACGACTAGGTACGTGACAGTAACCGCTGTTTCTCGTACCCAGTCTGTTATGCCTGAAAAAAACAATTGACAGCTGTTAACAGCAGTAACAACGTAGTGTAAGACGCCCACCGACCAGGTGGGATGACGATTTGCGAAAAACTGCCGGCAGATGCTGGATCCGGCAAGCTAAAGACAGGGCGCTATGACGCTCATTAGGGGATGACTATGTCCAGCAGTGGACTAATATACCCTGGAGAAGTAGAAGAACAGCAGTAATCGCAGTAGCATAAAAGCAGAAGATTCAAAAGTTTTTATGCGTTCCCCCGCTGCACCGCTAGGGAAATCCTTTGTATCAATCTGCCAGGAAGTCGCGGCTTGAACATTTGAGCCCCAATAAGACAGTCCTCAATTCCGAGTAAGAAAAATTAATTAAGAAAATTAAGACAAACTAATATCAAACGACTTCGATCAAAGGTGTACTACTATTATAAACTACTTAGGTGGCTACCAAAGTCCACTGTGTAATATAATTTTGTCCACGAAAGCGAGACGTTAAGCCCTGAATAATGAAGCCGTATTTTTTATAACTGTAACTTATAGCGGCTTAGCACTGGGAATATTGTGTGCTCGTTTGTTTTTTTTTTGCTAGCAGCTGGCCTAACCAATAAAAGCTGTTATTAAAAGAAATAATTTACTGCCAGTAAGTTATATATCTGGCATTTTATGAAGATTTGTTTAATGAAATTGTCGGTTGGTGTTATAATATCCCTTTTTTTATTTAATAGACACAGCCAACAGAAACAATATTACAGACACATTATAGAACTAATGGTCCTAGACCATATGGGTATAGACTATATTGGTGACAGGCTAGCCTGTCACCCATATAGTCTGTTAGCTTTTAGAATATACCTCGGGTTCTAAAGCAGGCTTCGGTTTTCACCAATTTTGCCGTTTTTTTTACCGATGATCGAGTTTTGATTACGAAATTAAGTGTCGTATTACTTTAGATTTCGAAATTATGTGTCAAATTAGTTCCAATATTTCTATTACACGAATATATCTGATTCTATCCGATAGTAGCCGAGCTATATACTAAAAGCTAACAGACTATACAGGCATGCAACTACACTGTTGGCTGACAGTTATTTATAGAACTAATTATTATCTGGCTTGTAAAGAAACATGAGATCCATAAATGAATTGTCACACATTTTTGAAGTTAATTCTAACTAGACTACAGAAAAAATAACACTTATTTTATTATTTATTAATATTGACGTAATATAGGTACAGATTAAGTGGATACAATACTTAAATATTTTAACAAAAGTCAAATTAAATTAGATTGCAATATTTTTTATTTACACCCTACTAATTTATCATTGTTATTGTCTGGTTCAGTGGCTTTTAGTTCTATAAGGGTCTTAAATGCGTAATTCCTAAAACTTATATCAAATAGGATACCAAACAAGGCAGTAGGATACCAGACAAGGCAGTAGTACTAACAAACTTTCCTTATCTACTTCGCCCTTTGTTATGGGTTATTCAACTCTATAGGTATCTTCCCTCAAACTTCTAACATTTCAAATATTTTGCTCTCCAAAAAGTAAAATACAGCAGTGCTCACTGATTTAAAATACAAAGTCGACCTTTCCGGCCTGATGAAGTGAAAATACATTAATCAAAGCCTTGGATTGAGAAATTTCATACCATCCCAGCGATAATAAATTCTATTAAACTGTTCGTACGTGGAATTGACTTTATTTGAACAGATAACTTAATCAAGTCAATTAACTATCTCTCCAAATACGGCTCGTAGCACCGCGAACAGACGGACCGACGAAGTATGGCCGTATTACTAATGGCGAAATTTATGAAGCTCCATCTGGGACTGAAGACTAAAATTGCAAATAGAAGTTCCACTCACTAACTTCAGCTACTCAGACTTACGTACTATGTTTTTCTGCACAGTTAGCAATTGACCACAAATTCACAACACATAACTTAGGAAACAAAGTCGTTGATAAACCAACATATTCAGACGATTTGTGGTGGTCGTAACATCGTTGAAAGGAAGTCACTGTAGCTAAAGTTATTGCCAGTACTCTAATAACACACATTTAGTTGAAATTAAGAATTGGACAAGTGTCTATTTCCATGATAATATTTGAACCGAAAAGTAAATATAAAGTCAGCAGCAGGTGCTCTTATGTCAGCAGCAGGTGAGTTAGTCAACTGACTAAATAGAACGAAAGAATTTGCACGTTCATTCATTCTTTCGTTTGTCCATTTTTTCGTTCATTCATTAGTTTTATCATTCAATCCTTAAATATCTTAAACTATTATGGATACTAGGCAAAGCTAAGACTTTTGTAATTTCACTTTGAGCATGGCAGTATTACTATCGAAGCCGTCGATGATATGTCGTCGAATTAGCCTCTTGATGAAAGTAAAAGTTCTTTTTCACAATGTAAATAGCGCAAGTAATATTTGCGCCGATTGAATGAAAAAAATTACCAATTGCAAATTGATGAGTTTCTAAAACGTATAATCCTATTCTGTTTCAAAACTGGAATCTATAAGCACAAATAATGTTGCTAGCCACAACCATCGCAAAATGTTTTCTAGGTAGCTCAATCACAATACCAAGGTAGCAATCTCACGTACCAAAGTAATGATTTAGAGACCAAGATAGTCATTAGCGAAATCACTGTGCGCATAACCTAAGGGGCAACTACGAGTTGTTGATACACCCAAGATAAAGACAATAACATATAAGTAAGTATAGAAGCATTAGTTGAGGAAGCAATTGGTAGAATTTTGATTTATTGGTTAAGTTATTACTTGACTCACATTTAAATTATGTGACTTACACACATCTTTTCACGAGCTAAACTTACAACACACCCACAACATCATTTACTCCACACTCTTGTCTTAAGCTAAGAGATAAATAATAAGTATCCTATAGTTTTCAGAACAATCCTCACTGCTTTTCTGGTTTTTGAAAATTATTTTCAAAATTAAATTTCAAAGTTATGCTAATTAAAATTTTATTGATACATTGTGATATTGATTTTCATACGCCATGTCAAAGTGTTATCAGACTTTCTTACCTTCGGTCACCACTATGCAGGTTTCACACCTAGAGCCACCTGCACAACCCTGTAAATCTTGATTTAAAACAATTTGAACCGGATTCTCCGTACAAAAAACTAACAAAATTGTACTAAACCTAGATTTAATGGAACTGCGCAAGTGGCCCTTAGTGTGGAGACCACTGTAATGCTTGTATGTGTTTTACTATTCTAAATAACCATTACAATTTAAATTTTGTTATCTGTGTAAGTGTATTAAGTATATAGTGTATGTTGTGCACTTGCATAGACCCGTCTTACACCGCCACTCCGACTCTTTTACCTCACCTTTGTACATATTTTCTTAAAATTGTTTTGTGTGATAAATAAAATTAAATATGAAGGAAAGTAAAATTTTGTTTTTTGCACAAACATATTTTACATTTACAGTGATATTTCCACTTACGGTGCATAGCGTAGGTAATTGTGTTCTTTGTCACATGCACCATCTAGTTCTTGAAACGGATTTTCTGTTCCTAACCACACTAGTTTGATGTAAGAATTGATGTAAGTGTTTATCATAACCTCGTCAATGTAAGGTTGCCGATCTCAGAATGGACATATTTTTAACATTATTTATTCCGGATACTGAGTATGGTTAGAATTTGACATTCGCGTTCCAAGGATGGTCTCGTGGGCCTTCGCTGTTGTCATACAGTTATTCGAATATGCCACGATATTATTTAACTATCGGGCTGCAAGTGTATGCACCCAATTTTATATTATGTACAATCAAGTTTTTAAACCATGAGCCAGACGTCAAACGCAGTAGGCATCAATTGGCTGATGATGATGAAGTTTTTTGAATATTGATAAGAGACATCTTCTTAATGTCTAATGCTAATAGTTATGGGATGTCATGAAAAAAGTATTGTTAATTATTTTTAAACTGCCAACTTTCAAAATTTACTTGTGATTGATGCACGGGTAGTGGCTTGAGTTACGCATTTTATGAGTTACGCACAAATTTACAAAAAAATTTTTTTTTTGTCCCTAGCACGTGTTAGTGCATTAAAAAGAGTATAATTACGCACTAATGTCAGAATTTGACAATGAGAGTAATGGAAGTGGTGATTTTTGACATTTGAAACGCGCAACTAGGGTCTTCATCCCACCTGTGCTGGAAAATAATAAAATTATTTGTAACCATGATACTGTCACAGAAATAAAAATCGTTGTGTCTCATCAACAATTTTTTGTATGAAATTTTTCAGTTTGTCTGTGAATGAGTTTAGAAACTTATGGTGTGCCTAGAGGTATGTTTTGGCAACACACATTACATCGCGCGACCGTTACATTAATGTTAGAAGATTAATGACTATCTGATTTATTACATTCGCAAATTACATAGTGAATTACATGGTGTGATCGAAGAGATTACAGAAGTGTGACTTAGAGAAATGAAAAAAAATCTGTAAATCCTACATACCTAGTATGTAGGACAATGATTTACTGCAGCCTGCGATAGTAGTAGATTAAAGAAAATGTAAGAAATATAAGTCGGAGAACGAAAGCTGTAATAAAATACACACTCAAGGGTTTCAGAAATTACGCATTTTAAAAATAACTCTGATTTATAACATGATAAGACATTGCATTAGTGTCATATAAATATATAGAAATAGAAATAGATTACATGTATTGGTGCAAAACTAGGATACCCTGTGCTATAGTAACCAGGTGAGATCACCACAAAAAATTGACATCAAGCTTAGGGAATTTGAGCAATTAAACGGCTGCTCTCAGTGGGGATCGTATCTACCACCTAGATATGGTAATCAGATGTGAAGCAGTTGGTAGTGTATACTACTATAATATTTTAGAAGATGTTTACGAGTATTCGTAAACATCTTCTAAAATATTATAGTAGGATCTTGGTTTCTAGCTTAGTAACTAAGAGATTCTTTGTGCGCTCGCCGTGATGAGTAGATATTCTGTGTATTGTTAATTTGTGTATACTGCGGAGTGTATGCATAGTGGACCGTGTATTATTTATTATTAATAGAATCAAGGTTGAGGCAAACGACCTTTTGGTAATTCAATAAATCCACTGTAATGAATTACGTTCTGCTACGTAGTGTGGTCAAGAAAGTTATGGACGTGGTAAGATAATGTATAACAGATTAACCTATATGATCTGACCTTTATAAGCGTAGTGTATGAGATACAGTATTTATGCTTGGTCCTTCATTGAGCTAACCTAGTCCTAACTAACCTAGAGTATTTTTATCGAGCATTAAAGATAATGATAAAAAGTTTCATTCACTTTAATAGTTGTACAAATTTTTGTTATGAAATCTCTGCTAAAGCTACGTAAAACTAACTCTGTTAGAAAGATCGATGTCCCAAAAATGAAATGTATTAAAAAAATGAAAACAGCGAAAATGAAAAAGGGCTGAATGTCTCTGTTCACAAAACAAGCGATGTAGTATTTCTGCAGACTTTTCTATCGTAAACCGCTAACCGATTCGATTGTGGCAAATCGATTTTGAATAGAAAGCCGCGAGACAATTCGATTGCATAATCGAATGCGTCTATTGGAGTGTGTCAGATTGAATTTACTAAAACAATAGATACATGTGAAACAATACATGTGAATTGCAAATTGACAGAGATGATTGTTTCGCAGATGAAATTGCGTGATAAAATCGTATTACAATGTCGATTGTGCTATCATTCAATCAAAGTATTTGCTTTGTTGTAACACCCACTACTGATGTTAGACAATATATGAGAGGCCGACTATTTTCTGCCATTGGGAACTAATTACGATTGTTAATATTAACTTTAGCGTCAATTGAAGTCATCGAGTGCTGAAGCAAAAAAATAATCGTAGTAATATTGTAAATGTGAAAGTTTGTGAAGATGTTTGGATGTTTGTTACTCATACACACAATAACGGTTAAAGGAAGTTACATGAAACTTGGCATGCAGATAGTCCAAGATCTGAATTGGGCCATAGAATACATGATATTTAATATTTTATTAGAACCGTAATCTTCTTCAAGATATTATTACATCGAACTCTAAGATATATTTATTGCGTTGCGATGGTATTAAGAATCGAATAAATGGATTACTGGCGGTACGAAATTCGCAGGGATAGCTAGTTACATGGTATAAGCCCTCGGTATATCCCCACTGCTGGGGCACGGGTCTCGTCCTGCACTGCAGGAAGGTTAGACCAAGTCCGGGTTGGTGAAGGATTGTAAGATAGTGGCGGGCCTAACTGTTATATATAGATTATTATATATTATTCGTGATGCATTTGGGTGCACCGGACCGTCAGTAATTGTTTCACGGTTTACTGCTAGCCCTGACCGTATGGCTGCTGCACGTGTGTCGAGGCTATTTTTACACGTCTGCCAGCAAAAACTTTGACGTTCTGCTATGGAGGCACAAAGTCAAGATACAAGTTACATCCAATATTCTCTGTACGTAATAAAGAGGATATTGTAAAGAGGTTCGAAATTTCACTGATGCCGGTGAGTCACCCATTAGCTCAGTTGGAAAGAGGTCGCGGGTTCGAATCCCGGCATAGGTGGAATGTTTAGCCTCTAAACACGTTTTTTAAAGTTATATCCCACTATCGAGTAGCGTCATCTCGCTTGAGGCTGCGAAATAAAGTGAGATAGCCCTAAATAAAACTTTTATCGTGACGGCCTGCTCCCCTAGCTGAAATTAACAAGTTTGACGTTAAATATTTTGTTTTTATGATAAAAATAATTGATTCGATTTGATAAAAGGGGCGTAATGTTCTGACTTAATTTTTGTATGTTTGTTCATTAGTTTATCCCGTTACAACTTCTTAACGCTGGAACTGTTTAAGAAGTGTGTGGTAGTAAAAATCTTACTTTAATTTAGGTATGAATTAATAATTGACAGAGATGATTGCAGCACGATAAAATCATCACTTCCAACCTCATCATCCTTGTGGATGGTGAGGTTGGAAGCACATTATAGGGTTATAAATTAATGAAAAGGTTTTATTCAAAGTAGCGCACTAAACTGCGGCTTAATGAACGTTACAATTCAAACTAGGTGTCCTTTACCAAATCAAGATGATTTTGAAGAAGAAATGGACAAAAAATCTCTTAACTTAGTCTTTTCAAAATTCCTAACAGATTTTACATATTTTTTACAAAACCCAAGCATTTTACATCCTTTGATTCCAGATATCATTGTCATCTAAATAATTCTTAATAATAAAGTGTACTTTGCACATTTTTTGAACCGTGTTTCAGTAAAGCGTGAAATATCTTCAGGGATTTTATTATAGAAACCTATAAAATGAAGGATGTATTTACCTTTGCCAGCCTAAATCTTGGGATCTAAAGTTTATGTTTATTTCTAGTATTAACATTGTGTTGGCTACCTACGGTTTATAGTTACTAATATTTTTCCTGACATACATAATATTTTCATAGATATATTGGCTGGCACCTGTCACGATGTTGGTTTCTTTAGGAATCTCTTTATATAGTTATCATATTCTGGTGGATACCTAAACTAGCCGTTGGGATAATTGCTTTTTTAATTAATTACCCCAGGGCTGTACTCCGACTATTCACCAAACAAGTAAACATTGACGCTCTGTCGTATGAACTGGGATCCGATAATTAGGACCGTCCATTGTCCCTGTCTCCACACTGGACGCACTGGACCGTTAGTAATTATAGCACGATTACTGGAAGCCCTGACCCCTAGGGCTGGGAACTCGTAGGGTATTTTTAGATTTCGTAATATTTAATCGCTCGTAGCCCCGGCTGCCTGATAAATCTTAAGCAATCACGAAGATTAAACAAAATAGGGCGCATTCAGAGCATGTATAGGTGACGGCCTATGACAAACGCTAGTGGCATTTATCCGATCGGTTCCGTGAGTCGCAATGGCACGTTAAGCAGTTGGTGCCGGTTGCCGTCGACAGCAGTCGTTAAGCCAAGTCAGAGGCCTTAGGGTGGCGTCAAAACGTCTGATAGTAAGACCAGCAACTAGTCTTCCAAGCCTCCACCAATCCGACTTTGGGAAGAGATCCGTGCCCCTCGGTGGGGACATAATGGGTTGATGATGAATATTGGAGGATTCATCTCTGGACGTAGGGACGATGTGAATGATTTCTGGGAGCAAAATCAAAAGTGCTTGAGGATTTTTCATCGTTTCGTTTGTGCCTCAGAACAAAAGATTCCGTTTCTGTCGTTAAAGTGGTGAATATGATGATGTATACTATTTTTATTTTTAATGCACTAACCCGTGCAAAGGACAATTTTAAAAACCTATTTAGAGGCTAAAAATTCCACCCATTAGCTCAGTTGGATAGAACGCTGGCACGGATAGCCAGAGGTCGCGGGTTCGAATCCCGGCATGGGTGGAATTTTTAGCCTCTAAATAGGTTTTTATGATCATGTATGTTTTAATAACAAAGATATGCCTTAGATGTCGCTGACAGATGACACTAAGCAATAACTCGTTTTAATTTGTATTTTACATCTTTGTAGTTTCAAGAAAGTACTGAGTTGTGTCTTAATCAGCATACTGATTTATATGTAATTCTACAAAGTGTAATTACAAAAAAACAAGAAGTTAGACTGGTTTCTTAAGATACAGGCGTAGCCTAGTTTAACGACCCCTAGAAACAATGTACTTAACAACTCCAGGCAATGCACAGATTTTTAAACAAAATAATGTACAATCTACTACACATAGAGCGATAACAAAAAATATTACTTAGCCCGTGGTTTAATCTTCCATCGTCTGCAAGCGCGATAAATACCTAATGATTAATGGTATGGTCTTTTGAAAGCAAGATTTTTTATTTTATTTTGTGGCAACTATTACTAAGTAACTATTGTTTAAATGGTTCCCAAACCAGTATTATAAAAAAAACTCTTGCGAAATTCTCAAACAAAAAACCTGGGATATTCAAGTATGCAAACATTCAACGGATCGGTTAACATTCAAGTAAGATTACATTATTTTTATTTTTAATGCACTAACCCGTGCTAAGGAACAAATTTAAAAAGGCTGGTACGGATAGCCAGAGGTTGCGGGTTCGAATCCCGGCATGGGTGAAATTTTTAGCCTTTAAATAGGTTTTTAAATTCAAGTAAGAGTTTTACATTATTAGCTACGTGTTTTTTTTACCAACCTGGACTTGGCCCCCGTGGTGGAGTATGGCCTCACCTTCCTGCGATGCAGGAAGAGACCCTTGCCCCAGCAGTGGGGACATACAAAGGTTGTTAACGAACGAACGATAACGTTTTTTTTTTTAAAAAGTAAGCAACAAAAATATTAATATCTGTGGTTACTACACTGGCCTAAAAAACTCAGTATTACACTTTTTCAATTGCAATAAAGATATACTTTTTACATTATTTGTTCGTTGAATGTCAATGAATCTTAGAACTCACTGGTTTAAGACAGTTTTATAGCAAACCTTCCCGTAACGTAACCGCGTAGATTCCACACGGGCAAGGTTGATGTGCCGTCGATCGTACAATTTGTTCAAGTATTTTTGCCTTTGAGCCGAGTTGGTAGTAAAAAGTAAAACCAGGGTTCCCGAATTAATTTGAGCTTTTTGGCAGCCCTACACCCTTCGGCCTCTGTCAACAGACCAGCTCTTTGTGTCAACATGCCTACAACGCTCGTGAATATTGGCTGGTTTTACTTCAGACTATGACCGTAACGACACGATGTCACTGGTTGGACCGGTTGTTTCATACACAATTATGTATAAGCCAGCATTCAGACAAATGGCAAAAAAAATCTAAACGGCTCTAGCTGATTTCAACGTAGTTACAACCCTGCGTTCAGCGAGCCAAATTCTTCCCGCGGGTGTCGTGAAAGGCGACTAAGGGACACAAACCAGGAGGTGGGCAGCAGCGCACCCTGCAGTACAATTCCACCAAACTGCGATCCCCAACCCGCATGCCCAGCGTGGGGATTATGGGCATTACCCCCTAATGATGGCACAACCTTTCGCTATGGCGCTCATTAGGGGAGAGCTATGTCCAGCAGTGGACTAATATAGCCTGAAGAAGAAGAAGAAGTTCAGCGAGAACTCTTCCACCAATATTGTTCGTTACTTACAGAAAAATCCTCTCCTCTTAAGGCTATATTAGTCCACTGCTGGACTGCTGAAGGTTGTGCCATCATTGGGGGGTAATGCCCATAATCCCCATGCTGGGCATGCGGGTTGGTGATCGCAGTTTGGTGGAATTGTACTGCAGGGGGCGCTGCTGCCCACCCCCCGGTTTGTGTCCCTTAGTCGCCTTTTACGACACCCGCGGGAAGAATTTGGGTTGGTGCTATTCTCTAGGCCGACACCACACAGCATAGCAAAGAATAGAAAAATCTCTATCCTTTAAATAGTAACACAATATTATTGTAATACTATATTGTACTACTGACTACAGCGTTGACCGGCCTACATGTGATGGATTCAATTGCGATTTTTAAACTTAATTCTCAATGTTTTTGCGACGTTTTAGTTCATATGGTCATGTGGTAGTCTGGAATGGCGAGGACAGTCAATTATTGTAGTTTGGTAGAGTGATGTACCATCAAGTCACTTTGTTTTGCAACGGGCCGAAACATTACAACCATAACACTATCTACGAGTACAAACATAAATTTATCTACTTTCGGGGCTGGGTTTCAAAAAACTACATTTCGTAGCTAATTATGACAAATCGATGTTTATCACTTAGCTATTACTCGTAGTACAATCTTGTTAATTTTATCGACTACAAGTGCCCCGCGTTTTATCCATTTTTCCATAGGAATAAGATATTTTCTCGCAGTAAAACGTAGCCTATGTGTTAATCCAGGATGTCAGCTAAGTCCATACCAAATTTTATTAAAATCGCTCCAGCCGTTTAGACGTGAAGAATTAACAAGCATACACACTTAGGAACTTTCGCCTTTAAAATTATACTATGATGGTGTGATGCAATGTACATCAAATTCTCAAAGTATAATCATCGGCCTACTTTTGTCTATTGAAATGAAATGAAAAGGTTTTATTCAAAGTAGCGCAGAAGCTGCGGCTTAATAAACGTTACAACTCAAACTAGGTGTCCATTTCAAAATCTAGTTCATTTTGGAGAAAAAATGACCAAAAAAACTCCAAACTTAGTCGTTATTGCTTGATATATGCCTTTTCTCCATACGCCATCCTTAGCGGTCTCTAGTCATAACTTTTCGTATACCTAGAAATATTGTAGTTCTATTTAATGAAATATGACACTAATAGAGGTTTAGTAGTTTCATATATAAACTGAGGCCAATAGCCTCAATTCATATATGAATGTTGATTCTAGTTCAACGAAGCCGTGCAGTTACGGTTATCGTTCAATGTAAAACCTTTGACCAATTATTTTCACGCTACTGCACTCTAGTTTACATATACTCGTAAAAGTATAGCAGGCTATATATACGCCCCACTACCGAGCACGGACCTTCTCCCAAAGAGACAGTATGGACGCTTGCTGTTATGTAGGTATCTCATTACAGTTTATACCTACTCGTAATCACAAATATTTTTAGTGACTAAAAAAACGTATAAAAGTGGCTAAGGATTACAATAAAACTAGCTGTGCCCCGCGGTGTTACGTGGCGGCTTATCGATTTTCCCATGGGAAAATAGTACATTACACAACTAGGGTGGTAATACAAAGAAAGGCCGAGATCGCAGAAGTTTGCGGCCCGAGCTGCAAGCGAGGGACCTAAATATGCGATCGAGAGCTTTCTTTATTACCTTCCGTGTTGTGTACATCTTTTTATATCTACACTTGGTCAGAAAGCGGCTTTTTCCGTACGCGCAGCGTGCGGTAAAAGCCACTTTATTGCCAGGTGTGGCATAAAAATATTTTTAATACAGTTGCTCAAAAATTGGCGTATTACAGGGACGTATAGCGTGCGGGATGTGGGCTATTACACACTCGTGCTTTTTTTTACCTTTCCCGCACTCGTGCGTTTTCTTTCCCAACTGTCAAAATAATGTCTATTAAAAAGAAAACCAACCATTAAGTTTTTACTAAAAACATTCATAGAAGTTTTTGTGAGCTACTAATTTGTTTCAATATCAGATTTAATGATTTGATTGAATGAGTTAAGTTAGGTTTCATTTCATTTCATCTCATTAAATTTCATTTTCATTTCATATCAATAAAAAAAAATCTTACACTATTTTTATTTTGAATGCACTAACCCGTGCTAAGGAACAAATTTAAAAACCTATTTAGAGGCTAAAAATTTTAAAAATTAAAAGGCATGGGTGAAATTTTTAGCCTCTAAATAGGTTTTTAAATTTGTTCCTTAGCACGGGTTAGTGCATTAAAAATAAAAATAGTGTAATCATGTGGGTACAGTGATATCGTTCCGATGTTAAACCTAACTGCAAAGTAGGTAGTCGGGGCTGTAAGTAATGCAATTTGCTTAAGTCAGATGTCGCTGCCTGTACGTAATACAGAGAATATTGTAAAGAGGTTCGAAATTTCACTGATGCCGTGAGTCGCCCATTTGCTCAATTGGTACAGCGCTGGTACGGATAGCCAGAGGTTGCGGGTTCGAATCCCGGCATGGGTGAAATTTTTAGCCTCTAAATAGGTTTTTAAAAAAAAATCTACTAAAGACTTGGCTGTATAGGCATAGTCCCCTTTGCCTACCAGAATGGGCGAAGAAAAAAAATCTCTGCTTATATTCTTTTACGGTGGGCGCCATTTTCCGAAGTTTTTTCTTTATTATATTGCTTATTTTTTTCGCAACTGTATTAAAAATAGTCGTTCAGTACACGTGACAAGCGACCGAACACCGGGCTCCGCGGGGTCCTTCTTCACCACGACAACGCGCCCGCGCACTCTGCGATCAAAACAAGGGACTTCCTGGACTCCACACCGGTCAGAGTCTTGGGAAACCCTCCTTACAGTCCTAATTTGGCTCTGTGTGACTTCTTTTTATTCCCTACAATTAAAAATTACCTACAATTAAAAATCACAGTTTTCATCGGCGGAAGACGCGCTAGTAGCGTTTGAGAAGGCCGTGGAAGAGGTGTCTGCGGAGGACTGGAAAAAATGTTTTGAAAATTGGTTCAGACGTATGAAACTTTGTATAGAGGCTGGTGGAGAGTTCTTTGAAAAGATTTAATAAAAATATTTTTTGCATAGAAGTTAGTTTTGTAGTTTCTCAAAACGTTCTGAGTGTCCCACGTATATGTTAAGACTTAAATTGTATAAGAAAAAATATGCGAAGGAACTGACAACCTCCCAAAAGAAATAAATAAGACAACGTGGTAAAGAATTATCTCTTAACAGTTTAGTGATGATTTTTTACCATTTACCATGATTTTCTGTATTCTTTTTTGTCCGTAAGGTGACTTCCAGGGAGGTCTTATATTAATTTGGTCAAAATCTGTAGATTAGATCGTTGAGAAACTTTTCGAATTGTTTTGTTTTACTGACTTTTTTATTATTATTTAAAGCTTCATATGATTACGAAGGAAACAATGTTTTTTTTAATAAGGGCCTCAGCACCAATCCACTAATCTATACGGTGAGGCCATAACGTGCCATAACTCTCTCTCTTTATCTCTGTCGAGAAGAGAAAGTACTTTCTCTGCAATGGATCGTATACTATAACCAACATAACATGACCTTACGCCTGTATTTCACGGGAGTAGGCAGAGTCCAGGGACTGCCAGTTGCCACGATCCTGACAGACCACTTCATTACTAATCTGTTTTCGAAGCAGAAGTAAATTATACAGCGTCAAAGTATAAATAAATATCAAACGGTAGTACCGTTAGCTTGTCGCGAACACGTGTTCATTGTTAATCCGCACACGTTTTTGTGCAAAGTGAAAATAACCCTTAAAACATTCACGGTTGGGGTTCAAACTTGAACGAAAATAGTGCAGGATGCATTTGAAAGTGTTTTATTTACTCGACATTTAACATTTCAACGCATACTTATCCTTATGCATTACCTATCAGGGGTCTGTTTCATAGAACAACAATTCATGATTTACTATGACAATTTCTTATACATTAAAAAGTATATTAATCCACATATTAACAAGTAGATTCTGATTATACTATTTTTATTTTTAATGCACTAATTCTATTCTCTGTCGTATTTCTCTGTCGCTGCCTGTACGTAATACAGAGAATAGTGTAAAGAGGTTCGAAATTTTACTGATGCCGGTGAGTCGCCCATTAGCTCAATTGGAAGAGCGCTGGCACGGATAGCCAGAGGTCGCGGGTTCGAATCCCGGCATAGGTAGAATTTTTAGTCTCTAAATAGGTTTTTAAAGTAGATTCTGCTTCAATTGTCATTGTAAACTACGATTGGATGGTTCTACGGTTTGGCACGCTGACTGTAAATCTGAAGATCTCGGGTTCGATCCTAGCCGGGTCAAACTAGGAAAGGTTTTTTTTTTGTTTGTCTCGGGTCTTGAATGTTATCTATGTACTTATTGTATTAAGTCTATCGTCATGTTAGGACCTATAACACAAGTCATTTAGTTATATTTAGTATGGGGCTAAAACGAGATCTGTGTAATTTATTATTTATGGTAGTTTTATGAAACTGCCAGATGTCTTTCGCTTTACACTATTTTTATTTTTAATGCACTAACCCGTGCTAAGGAAAAATTTAAAAACCTATTTAGAGGCTAAAAATTTCACCCATGCCGGGATTTGAACCCGCAACCTCTGGCTATCCGTATTCGTCGAATATAGCTGTAATAGCTGTCAATGAAATTGTGCAATGGCATTGACATGTCGTCATCAGGCTATATTAGTCCACTGCAGACATAGCCCTCCTCTAAAGAGCGCCACGTTGTGCTATCATAGGGGGAATGCCCATAATCCCCACGCTAGGCATGCGGGTTGGGGATCGCAGTTCGGTGCAATTGTACTCCAGGGGGCGCTGCTGCCCACCCCCCGGTTTGTGTCCCTTAGTCGCCTTTTACGACACCCGCGGAAAAAAATGGGTTGGTGCTATTCTCTAGGCCGACACCATACAGCAGCATTGACATGACATGTATTTAGACATTTCAATGCCATTGAAGCCATGAAATTGAAAGTAATATTGAACTGTGTAATATCGCTTGACGTCTCAATGCGCTTGAAGCAATAAACTTGAAAGAAATATTGAATCGTCATTGAACCATACGCCCTTCTTGTTCTTAAAGTGCCTCTCCATCTGCTAGCATATGCCAACTGGTTGGCAGTCAGCTCTTTACAGCGGTCTCTGTTCAGTGCAGTTCTGAACAGCTCCTTTGCGTTTTTAATACCAGTCCACTCTTTGATGTTGCACATTACCGTGACATCTTTCTCCTGCCCGGCCTTCTCTTTCCTTCCACTTTGCCCATCAAAATAGTCTGCAGTAATTGGTATTTACTGGTTCGAAGAAGATCCACCTTCGTGTCCATCTGTCTAAGGATCCGGGCTGATCCGGAGAATCCGTCGGTAGCACCACATCTCGCCCTTGGGTCCGTAAAAATCTAGTAGTTTGGACAAAATGTGGTGTGGACACGCTCTTCTCTCAGATAGAGTTTGCCATGCGATGGTTCCTTACATAAAAAACAGCGAAATAAAAGAAGAAACACCTCCAGCCAATCATCAGTCATCAAGACGGGTGTTGTTTTCTAAATTGCATCCCATTTTCATACCAAACTGTCTTGGTGCTAAAAAGCCCGCAGGCTAAAAGTGTTTTGTCGAAAAGTGAGGTTTACTTCCATAATACGCTAGGCAACTTTGAATCGGTATACCAGTCATGGCATATGCGGCCACATTTCCGCTCCTTAGATCATTACTGACTGGTTAAAGACTTTTAGGTGCACATATAAATACCTAACTTTATTTTCCATGTTCGTGTTTTATAAACGAATGACGGTATCCCGCAAAAAGTAGTGCCAATCTGATAAATTTTTACATCTTCATACCAAAGTAGCTTGAAACGCAACATCAGTAAACACATTTTAATTTGATTGCAGCCTCCTATAGTTGTTAGGCAACTTCCTTGCAAATGACCTATACATTCATTAGATGCATGCTCCGAAGGTTTTCACTTTCATTCATTCTCTTAAATTTTCTAAAGAAAGTGTCAACTTTTACTCAATTAGTGTACTCGCGTGGGTAGACGTAGTACTTAAAACTTTTGAAGATAAGTTTCAACAAACGATGGTGTTACAGCATAAGAGCTCTTATGAACAAAAAGAAGCGTCTGTGACGGACTGAATCTGCTCAGTTGAATTACATTACGTGTGAGTCAAATGTCGTGTGTTACAAATTTCTCAGAATTATATGACCTCAGCTGGGTGTATTTCCATGTATGTTTGTGTGTGTTTATGTGTGTGTGTGTGGGTAGGTGACCTGTGATGTGATGATTATTTAAAGTTCATTGCTGTGGACTGTTTTGTTCTGACTTTTTTTAGCAGGAAATCTCTGAAACGAAGACGGACTTGCTACAATTCTTAAATGTTTTCTCAAGTCGTCGTTTAAATTATATTTTGGATGAAATTTTTAACAAAATGAATTTAGTTAATGGAGGACATTGGCCTAAATCTTTTAGGAGCTAGTTACTTAAATTAATTGGCTGTCAAACCAAACAGACGGTGATCCGGGTTTACTGCGTCATTGCATTGCTCCAATAAAATCATTATTCTCCCAACTAGTTTTCACATCGCTAGCCCTTTGCTCTAACACGTCCCACCTGTTTCGATTCACTTAACTGTTCTTTGTATGACATCCGGAATAATAAAAAAAACATTACAAAAATAAAAAACTCGACTGCTGAACATTATACACAAGAAATCAGAAATCGAACATTTATTTCAACGTAAAGAGTTTACATTCTTTTTATTACAACGAGTTTACAATATCAATGTAAGTAGTATGTTGGCTGCCGCCATCAGGTAAAATTTGTGGCGCAGAAAAAGGCAGCCAAAAAAAACTCCTCTGTGACCATCATTTCTAAGGTCACTTAGTCTTATTATGATATAGGTAGCAAATGATATATTATTATATCATTTGCTACTTATATCGTAAGACTTCTAATAATCTTAAATGCCATTTCTTACAAAGTAGGAAAAACATCTTCACGAGCATAGCGCAAAAGATATATATGCTCTAATTAGACGGCATTAGGACGGGACCTATTTTATTGAACGTCTAGGTTAGGTTAGGTTTATGTTCTCTTTTGGAGTTTTGTTTCTTGTCTATTAATTAAATTTTTAAAGGCAATATTTGAGTTTGGCTCAGACACTCTTAACGTTAATAATTCTTTTTGCATGATATTTTATGTCAAAATCGCTCAAACTGGTGGACATCTGCGTTGACATAAAGGAACATACATACATCTCGTAGTTTGTTCAATACCATCTTTTTGAAGTAGTCGGGTAAAAAGTCGAAACAACGATTTGGTTCTCATATGCGATCTGGGACAGAACTATTAGAAATCGGTTGACATCTTTATTTAATCTAACAAAATGATCGTTTTATTCAATTTCATCTGCTGTCTCTGTTTTATATTGCGTAAATGTCTTTTGCATTGATTAGCTATATGAAGTTTCCAACATATTATAATAAAAAAAGTGTTGTTTGTTTGAACGTCATTTGTTATATTATCTTCTACTTTAATTTTATGAATTCGCGATGTTAAAAACTAACACTATAAAAGACATGCCTACATAAGAAATTTTTTTTTTTGTTGAGTTGATATATTGTATGAGGATTTTCTGCATTTGTTTACGAAGTTTTGTGTCTAGCTCAGTAGCACGACTTACGTGTTTTAACGCCATAACTTAAAATTTTGACACGACGTATTTAAAAGTTACAAAATATTGACATATGAGCGCGATAAAATGCGCGTCTAAATCAATATCAGTGCTTAATCGAACACACCACCCATGGAAGATTAAACTCTGCTAATTAGAGCGAAGCTTGGTCGTACTCTTCTGACAAAATTACTACAAAAACATAACGCGTGGTGGTACAACCGACATCAACCTTACGTATTTGTACTCTAATCAGTTACAATACCAATACGCAACCGGTAAACCTTTAGTGAGCCTGAAAAAGTTTTTATACCTTCAGTAGAACCTGATTTTGGTGCTTTTTTTACGTCTACGAATTTTTGCTTCTTCTCTCTTCATACTTAGTTTTTCTTAATGAATAAGGACGATTTTACAATAAAAATATAAATTTTCTGTCGACTCTACGAAACTAACGATGCACGACTCAGGCTTGCACTTGGCCAGTTTTGTGTAACTCCGTGCAGTATAAAGCTTCTTCTTTATCGTCGTGTCCTCATGACTGAGAAACTCATGACTCCAAACAAAAATTTGCATGTTCATTTGCCCTCCGGTAAATTTTTTATGTTAATTATATTTAAATAGAATTAAGTCAATACTATAGATAGATAGATAGAAAACACTTTATTGCACGACCAGAAAAAAGAATACTAACTTGATTTCTTAAATCTAAGTAATGTTAAACAATTAGCGGTATTATCGCTAAGAGCTAAAAATACTATGGATGTACTCAACAACGCAAATAATATGGCTATCAAACATTTTAAATCATTATCTAGCGAGTTCTCTGTGCTAACGCGTTTATTGTATTATTTAATTGGTAAAATGTGATTATACTATTTTTATTTTTAATGCACTAACCCGTGCTAAGGACAAATTTAAAAACCTATTTAGAGGCCAAAAATTTCTTAAAAGGGATTCGAACCCGCAACCTCTGGCTATCCGTGCCAGCGCTCTACCAATTGAGCTAATGGGCGACTCACCGGCATCAGTGAAATTTCGAACCTCTTTACACTATTCTCTGAGTGCTTAGTGCGAGTTTGACAGATCCAATCGAATAACTTTACTACCGCGTTAATCGAGCATTGAATAGTGAGTATGACTAAGTTAACCGTTCGAACTGGCAAAACGCTGTCACAGTACAACTCGCACTCGCGTTTATTCGTGTTTTGGCTGGTAAACGTGTTCACTTCTCAACGTAAACCATTACAACTCGCACTCAGCAATTTTAATTTCCATACTTGTCGCTAGGTGGCGCTTCCTCGATGCCATAGAAATATGAGTTTACGTTAACGCGATCGAGTAGTTAAAAAACTCGCACTAAGCACTCTGTATTACGTACAGAGAATAGTGTAAAGGTAAAATGTGTACAACTGTTATTGGCTTTATTTCTCGCTGTTAGTTAATTAGTAATTATAACCTGTTACGCCGTTGTTGTTCCTAATAAAGTAAAATAACATAAATAAATCTCCACCAATCCGGACTTGGCCCCCGTGGTGGAGTATGGCCTATACCTTCGTTAGGGAAGACACCCGTGAACTCGGTGGGGACATAATGGGTTGATGATAATGAAATAAATGAATAAACGTGACTTTGAACCGGCTTCCGCCACCAACGCTCTCCATTCGTCCTTTATTTAGAGTCTGCCCAACGCCTTGAAACTCGTTCTCTGCTTTGTTTCCCGCTGGCCCGACCGGTGATAATAACATATTCCAGGCTATCTGGGACGCGTCGGACGGTATAGCCATAGAACTTCAGGATGCGTTGGGTACAGATTACGGAAAGCCTCGTCTTTATCTGAAGTTTTTCTAGAATAGACTCATTTGTGCGGCGTTCGGTCCAAGATATACGAAGAATTCTCCGCCAGTAGAAAGCTTACGCCTCAATAAACCAATCTCGGATTTCAATGTATGTCGTTGCATTTAATTTACATTGTTTGTGTTCAATATTCCGACAATTTCTGTCCATTCGGTACCAGAATAGAGTTTCATTGTGCCGGGGTCTAGAATATCTCAATAATCTTGACTGTATGTGGGCGTTGTTCAACGCACATTCGCTTAAATGTGCTGCGGATTCCCTGCGTCAAGAGTAATGCTTGTTTTTACTTTTTTAATAGCAATTCGAAGTGAAAAAATACAAATAATGTAGAAGGAGCAGAAGAGTACTTCATAGAAAAATATTCGATCAGAAATTCGTGTCAAACTTACAGGGTATTGCTTTTATACCGTGGAAGATACAGAAAGTTCAATATTTTATTTCCTACTAATCTTTCAAAAGTTCACAAGTTTACAGAATGGAGCTCAAGTTGGACATGAGCTTTTTTGGAGATATAAGCTTATTCATAACCACGCAAACGCAGACGCGAGCACTCTTAAAGGCCATTAAGGGACGTCACAGGAGGACTTAATGGTAGTTCTACCTCTGACATCTCTTAACTTAACACGAACATTATTTTAAAAATGGAAGCGCTCGGAAAACTGCCACTAACGGTAGTCGCGAGACGGTCACCTATTCTGCACCTGACTCCGCCTGTGGTTGCTTCACTCAAGTGATTGATTTCAATCACTCAGTTTCACTAGGCCACGAGCGCTTCATTTTTCATTTTTGAGGTCCCGCACTTCAATTCGTCACATGTAGTATCCCCATACACACCTCCCACTTGGAGTTCCCAGTACTGGCCGACCCATTTTCGTAGAGTGCTGTCTGCGTGACTGTCTGTCTGTCACGTTACTCGTTTTATCAGTTCTAGGGATAAGTTTTGTGTAAGTGAAAAGTATAGTGAAACGAGGTGATTAGAATCTGAAGTAGGAAAAGTAGAAAATGGTTTTGCCACCGAGTTCCTACTGAATGTGCAACTATAGCAACGCTCCTTTATATATATTTTATATGTGTCCTATATACTGCCCACTGTCGGGCACAAACCTTCTCTCAGAGAGAGAGTATGGGTTTCATTACCACGGATGCCTTCCGCGGATTGGCCATTCCAAGCGCTGAACACCTCAGATACTCAGGTTTCCTCAAGATGTTTTCCCTCTTATCATATCTTGGACCTAAACGCACCAAATCTGATTCCAATGATTTAGCAGTCAAATTAGTACGGAGTAGTATCGCTCAGGATTTTGATAATTTCTGGAATAAGAGGTCAGTATAATACCTACATATGAGTTCTATGTTTTATAATAATTATGTTCGTTATCAACACTTGTACATACAAGGGGACATCCCCACTGTTGGGGCACGGGTCTCTTCGGGTCGCAGGAAGGTTAGGCCATACTCCACCACGGGGGCCAAGTCCGGGTTGGCGGAGGATTGCAAGACAGTGACAGCAATGGGCCTTGCTGTAAGAAGTTATCAAGCGGCCCATTACTCCTCTGACATGGCTTAACGACTGCCATTATATGACAGCCGGCACCAACGGCTTAACGTGCCTTGCGAAGCATGGAAGCGCTCAGAAAAATGCCACTAGCGGTAGTCACGGGACGGTCACCCATACTGTACCTAACCGCGCCTGTTCTCGCTTAACTCAAGTGATTGATTCCAATCACTCGGTTCGCCTAGGCCACGAGCGCTTCTCACTATGTAAATAATTATGTAAACTCTGTTAACCTCCGTGACTTGGAAAAGTCTAAGTCTGTAGTTTTATTGTCCACTTTTTCTCCAAAATGATATAGACTTTGAAATGGACACCTAGTTTAAATTGTAACGTTCATTAAGCTGCAGTTTCTGAAATAATTTTTTAATAAAACCTTTTCATTTCATAAGAAAAAGGAACCACAAGGATGTGTCCCGTATTTCCGATTCGGAACCTTAAAAATATATTGTGTAATAGTATATTTCCTGGGATATTATTTTATATTTTTTCCCGGGCGAGACCGGAATTGGAAATGAGACTGGCTGAGTTAGCTGTTAGGGTGGTTAGGCCGAAATACGCGAGTGTTTTTTTGTAAATTGTTAACAATATCGATAAAATTTAATTTTATTACGATCTATTTTTGGAACTCGACGTTTTGATGTTTTCAATATTTACTAGTTCTATTTCTATGACATTTTATTCTAGCTGTCTGAGGCCTGTAATTTTTTTATGGAATAGTAAATTGGCTCGACGGAAACCAAACAAGGTGACAGACCATTTTTATTGGAACCGGGTGTGAACAAAATTAATGTGGATTACATGTTTACATGACGAATGGCTGTTAAAGTTTGAAAAATCTATTTCAACAGAGCAGCTACCTTTTTTGTGCTTCTTGACTTAGAGATTACAAAAGGGCACGTAGGGAAGAGTTTTGTTAAGTATATAGGACATCGTCTTAGAAATCTACCACTTTGATAACCCTTGTTGTGCAACACGGTAATGCTGTCAATGTTAGGGATGCCTTTAGGTCAGGTATGTTTTGAAGCGGTTTATTTAGTTAACTGTATTTTTTAAAGATCTTTTTAGTTACACACTTTTTCCGAAGAGTGAATGATAGTCAATGTTACGCTTGGGTCAGTCAAAAATGCTGAGCTAGAAATACTCGGCTCCAGTCAGTCATTGACGCTGATTCGCGTATTCTTGGCCCCGGTCGCCATCTTCATTTAGAAAATATTTATTTATTGATTAAATTTCTTACATCTATCATTACAGGACAAGCCTAATGCGAAAGATGCGCTACAATATCGATTTCACATTGTATTCAGATCTACTATTTTGATACGACTTATATTTACTTTCCTAAACTAGTACCCAAAATGCACATGCACAGACAGGCCTTTGTGAACTCGTCAAAAGTGCATACAAATAATATTTCATTTTATAGTAAGTTTTGTCTGCACATTGAGCTCAGTTTGTTTCAAGATCTTTCTTTGAAATACAGCCTTTTGAAAAAAGAAACTGGTGTAAAAGTACTAAGGCTCATTTTCGATTAATTTTCTCACAACAATCCATAGCTCATGCAATTTAATCTGAGTCGACCAATACACAGCGCGCAGACATAATGCATAAGGCATGAGACGCCAGAGGGAAACGTCAGCAACAGGCGCGCCTATAAAGTAGGCAAGTTAAGTATTGTTAGATCCACTTCACGTTTAACTAGTGTTCGTCCACGGATCCGCTTACGAGGGACTACAGATTTGGGGCGTAATAGCACTTTATAGTTTATTGCACGCATAAAATATGCAAAATTTACAATCCTTTGGAGTGTACGTACATACGTAACCTCACGCCATATCCCAGAGAGGTAGGCAGAGACCAGGGGCTGCCACTTGCCACGATCCTGACAGATTCATCAACGTTCATAAGTCGTTGCATGCACGGCGTTTCCGGGTACTTTTTATCTTTCCCTTTGATTATACATCCCCTATATGGTCGATGTATGTCGACCATATAACCCTTTCACTAACATTCGCACTATATATATTTGTTTCGTCAATCTTTCTTCCTTCATCTTTTGGGGAGTGTACAATAATAATTCAATATATAAAAACCTCGTGTCACAGTGTGTGTTATCAAGCCACTCCGAAACGGTTTCACCTCTGACATGTCTCAACGACTGCCGTTATATGACAGCCGACACCAAAGGCTTAATGTGCCTTGGAAGCATGGAAGCGCTCTAAACAACATGCCACTAGCGGTAGTCACTGGATGTTCGGCCTCTGTGGCGCAGCGGTAGCGCATCTGCCTACCATGCAAGATGGTTCAATCCCCGACTGGGAACAAAAAAAAAACCCAGGTCTTGGATGTTTACATGTTTGTGTTGTCGTTGTTTCTGGTTCCCACGACTCAGAGTATCCTAGTGTGGGGCCAGAATCAATGTATGTGCCTGTATGTAAATGTTATGTTATTTGGTTGCTCAACCTTAGTGATTGATTCTAATCATTTAGTTTCACTGGGCCACGAGCGCTTCACTATTTGGTTATACGCAAGGAAAATATTTGTAAGCTTAGCAGAAATCAGAAAACATAAATGTATTTACCAACTTATACATCCACCTACATTCCACTTTTTGTATTTGTATTGTGCCGGCAACTTTGTTCGCGTATGATCCGTATAAAACTCTACGCTGTCTTTACACAGAAGAATCACGTCCGTTGCTGGGTTTTTAGGAAAGTCTCTTTCTCAAAGGACCAATAAACAAACACCCTACCGCATTTAAAATATTAGTCGACGCGACGTACTAAAGCAAAGAGAGGAAAAGACTACCTGTGACGCGTCTGTTCACACTTCCTTTATGCTTATCGGCTTGTCTCTACGTCGTTGGCAGCTAGAGGCTTCGCAGACGAAGGATTTTTTTCTACTTGCTAGTGATTCTGAATAACTTTCCTTTTAACATATTTTAAACTTTCGCGCCTTGAAAACATTGTTAGAATATTTGACGATGATTGTTTATATGTGATGGCTGATTGAGGGTAGTCTGAAACCTTATCAGCCGAAGATGCGAGCGGGTACCAGCCATCAGTATTCTCGTGACCACGATGACTGTAACGTCGTCGAAACGTCGAGGTAAAATAGCAATAAATTACTACGCGATTAAGCCCCGAAAATATTCTGACAAAACTTTCCTTTTGAAAAAAATACGCAAAACAAAAACACAATACCAGATTTATTTTCTTTATGTTTTGCGTATTTTTGAGGGAATGTTGCCAGCATTCTGGGCTCTCTACTGCGGGATACCGTCCTAGAGCACTGAAAGTAGTTAGTCTTACTTGACCCAACGAGTGGCCGGAAGACCAACGTTAAAAATATGTCTGTATTTTAAAATAGTACGAGCAATTGCGGAAGCATGGACAACAAAAGTGTGACATAAACAGAACTGTAATAAGGAAGTAACAACTTTGCAGATACTATAAATTTCAGACTTCAGACAAATCGATATCGATATCAAACCATGTATGTCCCCACTGCTGCGGCACGGGTCTCTTCCTGCATCGCAGAAAGCCGGCGATTCTTCTTCACTCCCTTAGGTTTCTTCGGGCCTTCGGGTCTCTTGCCAGCGATTTTTCTCATCACTACATGTTTTACAATCCTACACCAACCCGGACTTGGCCCTCGTGGTGGAGTATGGCCTACCCTTCCTGCGATGCAGGAAGAGACTCGTGCCACGACAACTGTAACGCTGCCGAAAAACGTCGGGAAATAAGGTAATTACGTTTTACCTAAAAATAATCACGATTTGACCCGTTTAATATATAACAATGTCTATATATCTGTTTACAAATAGCTTGTATAACGCCTGGTTTCTGCAAGACCACATGCACACGATATAACACACGATAGGGTCTGAGAATGGAATCTAGGAATGTTTTACCACGTTGCATGAAGCAATAAAAATAACTTTCCATGAAATTTGTAATAATCTTGCCACGGTGTCTCTTTTAATCTATGCCACCGTAAACAAAAAGCGTTATCTGTCAGTGCTACCGATTAATTCATACGAAATGCCATACACAACGAGAGGCGCATTGGGCAATCGTAGAGGGCACAGGAGACCTTCCACTTCCAAGTTTAGACAATAGCTTGTGGGCGGCAGTCCCTTGGGGTCACGTTCTTGGACCCTACTCGAGAACTCACAAACCATTGCGGTCCGTTTAATAGCCAAACCATACAGTGTCTCTCTTTTTTTTTAAGTAGGACAGGTTACACTTGACTCCAGTCACACCTGATGGTAAGCGAAGACGGGGTCTACGATGTTACGTGCTCACCTGGTATATGTCGGTTAACTCTACTTTTAAAGACACTCAGGTTATATGTCTCCGGAAAGACAGACGATGGCAGCGTGTCCGACAATCAAATTTTGAGAAATGTTGTCAAATGAAAGGTTGCAGTCAACTTATTGTTAACCATTTACGACCATTAACAATCACCCTTATTCGTCCACTGCTGGACTTAGGCCTCCTCCAAGTCTGGACTATGTCAGTCACCTAAGTTATTTGATGTGAGACATTTAATCATTTCGGATGTGATCCATCAAATAGACTTAAAATAACAAACATACATACCTACCTACATACATACATACATACATACATACACTCATACATACATACATACATACATACATAAATACATACATACATACATACATACATACATACATACATACATACATACATACATACATACATACATACATACATACATACATACATACATACATACATACATACATACATACATACATACATACATACATACATACATACATACATACATACATACATACATACATACATACATACATACCTCACGCCTGTATCCCAGAGGGGTAGGCAGAGACCAGGGACTGCCACTTGCCAAGATCCTGACAGACCACCTTCGCTTCATCAACGTTCATAAGTCGTAAGCACGCACGCCGGTTCCGGGTACTTTTTATCTTTCCCTTTGGAACGTTGTATATAATTTCATAATAACAAATAAACTCTGGAACGACTTCAGGTGTGATTTTATTTGTAGATTTATAGTAACTTTAAAACAGAAAACTGGATAAAAAAACGGAGAAACAGGTAAAATAGTCAGATCTGGTCAAAGGGTAAAGTAGTAATGATAAAAAATGAGGGAAATCGAAGAATGAGTGACAAAATTTAAATATTTGAAAGTGATAGATGGAAAAAGAAATAAAAATGGTGTGAAGAGGTTTGCACCGTTACACCTTTGCTAAATACATCCCCTATTTGGTCGATGTATGTCCGTCTGGGACGTCCCTTACCAGCCCTTCCACTCACATTCGCAATATATATTTGTTTCGTCAATCTTTCTTCCTTCATCCTCTCCACATGTCCAAATCATCAAATAGATGCAACCATCTAACCATCACTAAAGGGATGGTTAGATTGGTTAGAGAGTAGAGGCCGTAGCGATATACAATTCGAGAGCTTGTTAGATTTTATAACAGTTTAATAATATATTGCTATTTCCTGAGCTAAATAGAAGGTACGGGTTAAATCGGACAATGTAAAGTCTGAGGATTGGCAGACCTAATATCATTTGTTAGCTTGTGATTTGTTACGTTTGAACTGGTCCAAAAGTACAAAAGTTGTATCGAAGGATTGAGGTATTCAGCCTTCTCAGTTGATAAAAAATCTAATTAGAGTTCTTTGAAATAATGCAAAACCTTAAATCTATTTTCTAAGTAGCGATAAATTATACCATTTCATTGCCGATAAACAACAGTTTAAAATTTTATTATTTGACCATAATTTCGTTTTAAAATTGTCTGGAAATCTCATGTTAAAATTTGGCTTAACTCAGTAACTACAGTAAAAAAGTTCTTTTACTCTAAAGCTAAAGTCTAATGAGATCTAAGCCATACCATATGAAAAAACTTACGTCACAACATTGAGCTAAGGAACCTCGCACAGCAGGTATTAATCATATCATAACTAACTGGATATACTTACTTATTTAATGGTGATATTCTGTCGACTGTTCATTGAGAACGCGCTTTAGCATAACTGTAACTTTAAAATATAAAGTTGAAAAAAAAATGTACCGGTCTCAGCGTGATACCAAGGCAGCCTTTGGCACTTTTCGGATCGAATAATGAAAAATAGAGAATACCTACAACTTCTTTCGAAAAACACAGCAGGCACAAAACGTAACAATAAGAGCTAAACAACAAACGCGCCGTCAATCGCCCGCGCGCAGAAACCGTGACGCGCAGTTGCGCAAGAGTGCTTTGAAAACGACGCACGCGCTTGATGGATCTACGTAGAGGAGGTACAGCTATGCAACGTCTTTGCTTAACGCCGCGCCGCGCCATTTTGAAAACACTCAACTACAAACTCGTGTTAGGTTTAATCTTTTTCGGATATTTTTAACGACATTAATATGGCAACACCGAACGACTGGGTTGTCAAACGGGTGGAACTGACTCGCTCTCTTGTCTGGTGGCGGTCGTACGGTACAGACGTGCGCAGTGTGAATACAGATAAGTGTCCCTTTGTGATTATTACTTTAGAGAACAATAAAAGTATAATAATTGGATTGCTGTGGTTTATTATTGGTTTACTACACTCGTTTAATAGGAAGATACCTCAAACACTCATCTTTCCTCACAATTTTTATTTTCTCGATAGAAAGTGTTATAGCTATAGAAAATTGCTTGTAACGCCTAAATTTCCGATGGGAACGCGTGGTATTTAAGTCCACAATATTTCTTTGAGAGAAAACGTTTGGTCTGCAGTACCACACGCTAACGGTGAATGAAAAACATACTGCAGAAACGCGCGGCTTGAGTTGCCTTTCATATGGGCTAAGCTGATGAAGTTATCAGGATGGTATAGGTGCTAAGCAATCCTACTCCATGTAAAACAATGTCTCGGGCACTCCAGCGTCCGAGTGTTCCTTTCTTCCATCAACTTGTAGTGTCAGTGAAAGTCATCTCATTACATAAATGCAATGATCAAAGTAGTATCTAAGCTACACTTAAGTTAAGCACAGTTAAGTAAAAGGTTTGTTATCATAAGAATAACAAACAAACATCAAGGCATAATCCACTCTGATTACGCCTTGAGGTTTTTGTAAAACATTTTTTTGGCTATTATTCGTAAGAACAGATATCTATTCCATTTATTATTAAAAGTCACAAACCTTGTTTTGCTCTTACCTCTTCCGGGGATAGAGACCTAAGTTTGTAATATAATTCATTTATTCATAAGAATAATTTTGCCAAACTTCTAATGCAGTTTACCGGCAAGCTATTGGTTACAATTTTTATATATAAACTTACATTATTTACACTATTTTTATTTTTAATGCACTAACCCGTGCTAAGGAACAAATTTAAAAACCTATTTAGAGGCTAAAAATTTCACCCATGCCGGGATTCGAACCCGCAACCTCTGGCTATCCGTACCAGCGCTCTACCAATTGAGCCAATGGGTGACTCACGGCATCAGTGAAATTTCGAACCTCTTTACAATATTCTCTGTATTACGTACAGGCAGCGACATCTGACTTAAGCAAATTGCATTACTTACAGCCCCGACCACCTACTTTGCAGTTAGGTTTTAACATCGGAACGATATCACTGTACCCACATGATTACACTATTTTTATTTTTAATGCACTAACCCGTGCTAAGGAACAAATTTAAAAACCTATTTAGAGGCTAAAAAGGCAGATGTCGCTGCCTGTACGTAATACAGAGAATATTGTAAAGAGGTTCGAAATTTCACTGATGCCGTGAGTCGCCCATTGGCTCAATTGGTAGAGCGCTGGTACGGATAGCCAGAGGTTGCGGGTTCGAATCCCGGCATGGGTGAAATTTTTAGCCTCTAAATAGGTTTTTAAATTACATAATTTACACAACCAATAGTATCGATAGAACTTTTTGAGTAGCATGGGCTGTGTTAACAAACTGCCAATTTTTTTAAGGCTAACTTTCTTCTTAACATGTTTAAAAATACGTCCGTATGCGTTACTTTACCTCCGCCTCATGCCTTCCTGTCGAGATCGGCGCGATTTCGATGCGCGGGAGTCTCCATTAACCGTTAGGTATTTTACGACGCATTAAACAAACCAAAAAGAGTGTTTTATCGTGCCACTTATCGCGGCCAAATCTAATTTTAACATTGCATAACGCTTTGTGATCGGGCGTTAAATTGGTTCTTCTATATCCGAGACTGGTTCCACTTACAAAAAAAACTACTTCCATATCAACCTTTGTATATCCCCACAGCTGAGGTAGAGGTTAGGCCATACTTCACCACGGAGGCCAAGTCCAGGTTGGTGGAGGATTGTAAGACAGTGGCGGGCCTTACTGTCAGAAGTTAGCGCCGGTGGCTACATGAAAGCCGGCACTAACGGCCTAGCGCGCCTTGTGAAGCACGGAAGCGCTCGGAAAAAATACCACTAGCGGTAGTCACGTGTCGGTCGCCCATCCTTCACCTGACCGCGCTTGTTGTTGCTTAACTCAAGTGATTGATTCCAATCACTCAGTTAATAGTAAGTAGTTCTTTTTCGGCTAGGCCACGAAGCGCTTACTGGCCTAGCCGAAAAAAAACTACTTACTATTAGGATAACTTTGAAATCGAATTCTTAACCCTATCCCCACGAGTGTCCGGAATACATAGTTGCCATGTAATCTAGAAAGTAATAACAGTTACGTCTTGAAACTATTTAAAAAAATAATTCGTTCTTGCACAGCGTTGTATGCGTGAAAAGTTACATAATCAAGGCACATCTCCATCTTTCACTGAATTAAGAAATGCACTAAGTACATACTTAAGTAATGTTTTGTCACGCTCTTTTCTGAGAAAATCGAAGAGACAGCACTATAGTTGAGTATTTACTTAGCGAAATTTTCAATTCAGAAACTGGCCCTAAGTCGTACAGTACATGATCTGCTCACCTCCATTTCGTTATCAACCCTAGTATGTCCCCACTGCTGGGGCACGGGTCTCTTCCTACATCGCAGGAAGGTTATGCCATACTCCACCACGGGGGCCAAGTCCGGGTTGGTGGAGGATTGTAAGACAGTGGCGGGACTTACTGTCAGAAGTTATCAAGTTGCCCATAAGGCCTCTGACATGGCTTAACGACTGCCATCGCATGACAGCCGGCACCAACGGCTTAACGTGCCTTGCGGAGTACGGAAGCGCTCGGAAAAATGCCACTAGCGGTAGTCACAGGACGATCACCCATCCTGCACCTGACCGCGCCTGTTGTTGCTTAGCTCAAGTGATTGATTCCAATCACTCGGTTCGCCTAGGCCACGAACGCTTCGCCACCTTTTAAGAGAACGTTTAAGAGAACTCTATTAATAAAATTAATTTCTATACCACACACAGTCAAACTTCCGTTTCGCAACAGTAGATAAAACTAGGCCCATTAATTTTCACAGGATTATCGAAATAAATACCACGTGACATCATAATGTGGTCGTATATTTAAAAAGTCTATTCATGGATCATGCACCTGTTTCCTTTCCAACTACTTACGATGACTAATGACTTCGATGACAAAAATTAAACCTCCGGGTAATATTTAGGTAATAATTAATCATTCGATAATCTCCTTTTATGAATTGAGTCTGGTTCTATCGTGTTTTGGTCAGGAAATGTTATAAATTAAGGTGAAATTTTGTTTTTTTCTATATTGTCAAAAGCTTCTGAACTTTATTAGTTGTCTTAACTTAATTTTAAATAAAAATTAGCGGACCCAATACACGTGGTTCAGTCCTAGATATAGTTTTTTTGTGAAAAATTCTTCCCGACTTAAATTATTTGTCGTCAACCTAAGATTGATAAAGAGCGCTTTATCAAGTATTCCTTAAATAAAAATTGTTATTATTACAGCTTTTACGAGTATAAAAAATGTCCACTCTCAAATATTTCCAATAAATAGTTATGCGGTTATACCAATACATTTACCAAAGACCAAAGAAACAAACAACATGATTGAAAAATTAACATATACTTAACATATTTACTCGTTACAAAAAGAAGACTAGAATGTACCCTAGTAGAGACTTAATAAACAGCATATGCAGCACCGCTACATATCCGATATTTTATATATAGATTTAGTTAAGCATTTAGACAAATTTAAAAAACCTATTTTTTCTTCTTCTTCTTCAGGCTTTATTAGTCCACTGCTGGACATAGTCCTCCCCTAATGAGCGCAATTAGCCCGTGCTAAGGACAAATTTAAAAACCTATTTAGAGGCTAAAAATTTCACCCATGCCGGGATTCGAACCCGCAACCATTACATCACTTACAGCCCCGACTACGACCACGGCGCTGTAAGTGATGCAATTTGCTTAAGCCAGATGTCGTTGCCTGTACGTAATACAGAGAATAGTGTAAAGAGGTTCGAAATTTCACTGATGCTGGCGAGTCGCCCATTGGCTCAATTGGTAGAGCGCTGGCACGGATAGCCAGAGGTTACGGGTTCGAATCCCGGCATGGGTGAAATTTTAAGCCTCTAAATAGGTTTTTAAATTTGTCCTTAGCACGGGTTAGTGCATTAAAAATAGTATAATGATTTAGACAAAATTAACATTTGTACATTTACATCTAAATGTACATTTTTATCAGAATAATGTCAGCCAATTTAAAAAACCTATTTGGAGGCTAAAAATTTCACCCATGCCAGCCAATGTCAGCCAAATGAAATCTCAGCCATTTCTTTGCATCTAGACTTTACATTTTACAGATAGGCAAATAATATTTGCGTATACAGGTAGGAAAATAGTATATACATAAATATTTGTTTGCTAACGCTACCAATATTAGATTAGTTACTCTCCATATATTTCCACCTGATGACTACGGCATACGTTTCCTACCGCCCGTGTTGAAACCCAACCTTTGTAAACAATCCGCCTTCCACAACTTTCCCACTTGAACCTCTTACCTGTTAAATAATAGTCACAAAAGTAGATAAAAGCTAATTGAAGAGCCTCCTAATCATAGTACCGTAACACCTGCCCGATACGTCCGGTGTTTGATCGATTAGGTGCTACGACTCTGCGTGTGCATTTCAGCCCAGTGGTTCCAAACCTATGGCCCGATCAGTGATCACGCTCATTCATTATGGCACTATTTAACACTTACTTACGTTTTTAAAGTGACCTTAGAACCCTTTACAGGTGTTGACCTCGTCCACAGTTTTCTTCCAGTTGGGCGACCTTTATCACGTTGGTTAAGTTTTCCATAGCACGCAGATCCTCTACTGGACAGTAAATCCCGCCCTTCTTTATGGCTTTTATGGCTTTCCTTTCGTCATGTGCTTAGTATAATTATTAAATTCTTCATTGTACCAGTGAAAATGGTACAATTAGCGGGCTTAATATTAAACAGTATTTTATTCTATCCAAGTAACAAGTCACGTGGAGGGTGGAGGTAATGTTTAAATTAAACAATACAATAATATGTACAATAATTATAAAGTAATATTTTTTTAGATATCGAATATTCCGTCATCCGCGCATTTTAATCTCTATGACTTGCAGAATCTTACAATGGTCTTGTAATTAATGTATGCTTCCAGTTTAGCTGGGACTGCATGTCACACGAGTTTATACTCACGAGATCTTATCCGTCCGTTAGTACCCAGTGCGGGCTTAGGGCTTTGTATCTTCACACCGCTATTCACTGTTCTGTGCATTGTGCAATCACTGTTAAATTGTAGTCAGATCCACAGTTTACCAAGGTGCTGCTGCTGAGTAACAGATCTAGATCTTCCAAATTCAGATCCGCCAGTGGAAACAAAAATTGCCTTCAGAGTTGAGAAACATTGCTTTAATTCTTTACTGTATCCATAAACGTCAATCAATTACAACTTTTTAATGTTTCAGAGAAGTATTGTAATATGGTTATGTAGGTGAAGTATTTAAGTACATGTCAATTTAGAGCCAATTGTACCTCTTCGCTTGTAACTTTTGTTTGTGTAATCGTTTTCTGGTGTGTACAATAAAGAATAATCTTATATTTGCTTTTAATTTTAGGGCCAGCATATTGTACTAAGTCTTTATTTAGTTTCTGTTAGTATAATTTCTGTTTATGATAAAGAATATTGTATCAATCTTAGGCATTTTGAATAGTATTCAAATAGAATTCTGTAACTTGTAACACGCAAGTGACATAACTCATGCACTAAGTTAATATTTAATATTATTATTAACTTAGGGGAATTAATATTTTCCCGACCCCGTTCTGAAATGTTTAATGTGGTTACGTCTCACGCCCGTCGCCCGGTATTGTCATTACGTTTAGAGTAAAACCAACTTAACAAATCACGTTTGAAGTGCAGCTTAGTGCATTCAGCTTTTGTAAAAACGATAAGACGAACATTACACATAATTATCGTAGACGCTCCGTAGAAACTGTAGACAAAACCATAATTTGTACATTTCCAGACTTATACATTTACAGCAGGATTCCGCTACAACACTAGAGGCGTGTTATGTAATCTTTGGTTACGTTTTTTCTTTGTCAAATAGTCTGCAGACTATTTTAGTCAGCGTTTTTGGAGTGTTCTATGGAATTGTGTAAGTGAGGCCGTCAAGATGCTGCTCGCCCGTAACCTAACTGAGTAGAGTTCTAGAGTCCACGGAGGTAAATATTGATGTGTGTCGACTGAACTATCATTTGTACTTTAAGTGAAATCCATGGTTAACTATCGAAATTCAATGCTAACCTCAGTCGCAGAGAGTTCCTCACGATGTTTCCCTTCTCAGTTGTAGATAGCGAGTGATATGAGAGCATTTGACTCTATAGATTATTAATCAATTCGTTAGACTACGTCAAGAGACGGTAACACGCGTAATAGTAATTGTAATTTGTCAAACGCTCAATTATTCGAAATGCCAGTTTCACGTAGGCAAATGTATGAATATTTGATGGCGTTTAAGATGATTCACTCTATACTCCGTGCCTAATACACTATCGTTGGATGTAAACAAACGAAGAAATCGTAAGTCTATTATAGACACCAAATATAATTGTAGTTCCTTTTTTTTTTGTAATTCCAGTAATTCTTTAGATATGAACCGATAAAAAAAATCTTTTAGAAAAAATATTACAACACCGAAAATACTATGTGGCATCTAAACTCTGATTTATTTATTCCATAGAAATCTGACATTTCATAAGTGTTGCTACTGAGTGATTGTGTTGTGTGAACTTGTGAGGTAGTCATTATCATTAAAAAAGCTCTCCACCGAAAAAGGGGAATATACCCACTTGAGGGTAATAAGAAATGAAATGCTATATATTATTTTATGTTTTACCTACGAAAGTCTAGATAGCTGTCAAAATTCTACGGAATAAGAAATCTAAGTATAGTTGTGCTACTGCTAGATGATTCATTACGAAAATTAAATATCCTAGGTTTGAGAAATATCTATCACTGCTTTGTATTACAGTCTGTTAGCTTTTATAATATACCTTGGCTACTATCGGATAGAATCGGATACAATCGGATCGGTGAGGTTTATTTTGAATTGGTATTTATAACTTTACATAACTTATATTCTTTTTTTTTAATGCACTAACCCGTGCTAAAAAATTGTGAAGAAAAGTTTTATACAGAGCAGGAAGTAGTCTTACACTCGTGTACTTTCGGCGAAAACCGAAGCCTACTCTAGAGCCCGACGTATATTCTAAAAACTAACAGACTGATAATATAAATAATTGTTTACATCTCGTGAAGACGTTTCTAATACTGAGTGCATAACTGTTAAGATAGTCGGTAAATCTTGTCACTTGGCTCATGAATAGAGATTTATAGACACTTCTTCTTCAGGCTTCATTAGTCCACTGCTGGACATAGCCCTCCCCTAATGAGCGCAAGGTTGTGCCATCATTGGGGGGTAATGCCCATAATCCCCACGCTGGGCATGCGGGTTGGGGATCGCAGTTTGGTGGAATTGTACTGCAGGGAGCGCTGCTGCCCACCCCCCGGTTTCTATCCCTTAGTCGCCTTTTACGACACCCGCGGGAAGAATTTGGGTTGGTGCTATTCTCTAGGCCGACACCACACAGCATAGACACTTCATTAAGGGATTAATGTCTATTATGATATCATTACTTGTAGCTTTATGTTAAGTAGGTGTAATTAAGTAGGTAAAACGTAACATTTACCTGTAGCCGTTGCCAACTGCAACGTCGCCGAAACGTCGCTACTTAAAGTTACTTTTTTCCTAATAAATAGTCGCGATTCGATATCAACCCTCGTACGAGTATGTCCCCACTGCTGGGGCACGGGTATCTTCCTGCATCGCAGTAGGGTTATGCTCCACCACAGTGCCAAGTCCAGGTTGCTGGAGGATTGTAAGATAGTGGCGGGTATTACTGTCCGAAGTTATCAGGCCGTCCGTAAGGCCTCTGACATGGTTTAACGACTGCCATTATGTGACAGCCGGCACCAACTGCTCAGCATGCCTTGCAAAGCATGATTAGATCCGTTTTACATGTAACTATGTATAGGACGTCCCCACCACATAAAATTGATGTTATGTTTAGAACAAAATATTTAAAAAACCTATTTAGAGGCTAAAAATTCCATGGGTGAAATTTTTAGCCTCTAAATAGGTTCTTTAAATTTGTCCTTAGCACGGGTTATTGCATTAAAAATAAAAATAGTATAAACAAAATATTTTTTTTAATATTTTTTTATATTTATTTATTTATGAATGATCATCGCGAGTCGTAAAAAATACTATCATTAGTTGTGTTATCCGACATGCTGAACAATGACAAATATTTTGAAGTAAAAAAATTATTTCACAAGCTGTACCTAAGATGCGATAGCAAGTGGTAGCTAACTGAGAACAAAACCATTGTGCGGAAACTCGCTACTTGAAGCCAATTAAAGTAAGAGGAGAGTAGATATTAGGCAGGCTACTTTCTTTAAAAATATGTCTCGGGCTATAATATTAACACTGGAATAATACAACTTAACATGGAGTTATATATTAAACGGGTCTAATCGCGATTATTTATTTGGTAAAACGTAATTATCTTATTTTGCGATTAACAAATAATCGCGATTAGACCTATTTAGTATATAACTATATATGAGTATCGCGAATCATTAAGAAAAACCTAATATGACTCTTTGAAATAAATGATGCGTGGACACTTTACCTATCGACAGTTGCCTCCAGGCACTGCTTAAAGTCTCCCTATCATCTTACTATATTTAAATTTGTTCCTTAGCACGGGTTAGTGCATTAAAAATAAAAATAGTGTAATCATGTGGGTACAGTGATGTCGTTCCGATGTTAGAACCTAACTGCAAAGTAGGTAGTCGGGGCTGTAAGTAATGCAATTTGCTTGAGTCAGATGTCGCTGCCTGTACGTAATACAGAGAATATTGTAAAGAGGTTCGAAATTTCACTGATGCCGTGAGTCGCCCATTGGCTCAATTGGTAGAGCGCTGGTACGGATAGCCAGAGGTTGCGGGTTCGAATCCCGGCATGGGTGAAATTTTTAGCCTCTAAATAGGTTTTTAAATTTGTTCCTTAGCACGGGTTAGTGCATTAAAAATAAAAATAGTGTAATCTTACTATATGTAATTGTACCTGTAGACCTGTATTATTCTGCCGCCTTTGCGAAAGATTTATATAAAAACGTCATGTTCTATTTATAGTTTATAAAAACATAAAATACTGTAATATTATTATCACACTCTTTATTGCACAAAACATAGTATTTGATACAAAGGCAACCTTAATCAAATCTATTCATTTATTTATTCGGACAACTCAGGTCAAATTTTTTTTTTAGTTATGCTGTTTTGTGTCCCACTGCTGGGCAAAGGCCTTCCCTCTCTTTCTCCATTCCGTTCTGTCCACCTGTGACCAGGTTTTGGTCACCACCAGGTCCAATAGTATTAGTAAAACAGTTGTTTCACAACTATGTTATTAAAGATCTAATTCGTTTTCAATTTAATTTTAAATATTACAAGTAATGGTAAGTAGCATTTTTTTCCAGTCAACCTTTGGTTTGTGGATAATAGCTGGGTGGGCAGTGCAAAATACTAAAAGGGGGGTTGGGAGGGGGTAACACTTATTTAGGCACGAAAATTTAAATACATCCTTAAGGTAGGTACTTAAATATAATATTACGTTTGTTACTTAAACATTTATTACATGTACTTAATTCGGATTTAATTTATTTTAATATATACACACCGCAAAGTTGAAAACATTGTATCAGTGCGATAAGAATTAAGATCAATACTTAGTGTTTTTCAATGATTTTCGATGCTCATACATAGTTATATTACATCAGACGGGTCTAATCGCGATTATTTATTAGGTAAAACTTAATTGCCTAGTTCCCGACGTTTCGGCAGCGTTGCAGTTTAGATCAATCATATCCTACGACTTATGGACGTTTATGAAGCGAAGATGATCTGTCAGGATCGTGACAAGTGACAGTCCCTGGTCTCTGCCTACCCCTCTGGGATACAGGCGTGAGGTAATGTTATATTCGTCGTTAAAATTATCTCATATTTTGTTGATTCAGATGCAAATAACAAAGCTATCACATATCATTATCAGTCCCGTGTTACCGACGGAAGCTTAATTAAAACAACTCAAAAAATAATTACAGTTAAAATTTATTATCAGAAACACAATCGTCTGACCACGAACCGGACGCGTGAGAACTCGTACCCACAAATTGAATACAGATCGAGTCCTCGATTGAATGTACTAATTAAATTATTGAACAAGTGCACTGAACGTGCCGATAATTGACACTTTCCGACGTATACAAAACTGACCAATCAGGTGAGTCATTATAACCTGTATTACAGAGGAATAAGGGGCAATTTTCAACGGAAAAACTGGTGAACTCAGCGTGAGAATGGGCATTGACGAATATTATGATCGAGTCAGTGGTTTCTGTTTATTGTGGTTGAACTGTGTTGACAAAGGTCAATATGCAAAGAGAAATATGCAAATGGTTTATTTATTCATTTATTTATACAGTTTGCAGAATCATCAGCTTACAAAATATACTAGTAGAAGAAATAGTTTACTAAGAGCTAATAACAGATTCCCGGCTAAGAAAATGTATAGACTTCATGCTTCGCGCTTTAAACACTTACAATACCTGGTATTTCTAGTGACTTGTGTTGCTTATACATGATTATATCTTAAACCAAAACTCCCGACGTTTCGGTAACGTCGACCCCGGACGTCAGGAATTTAAATAATTAAATTTTACCTAACAACCGTTGCTGCCGGCTGTCATGTAATTACAGTCGTCAAATCATGTCAGATGCCTTATGGGCGGCTTGATAACTTCTGACAGTAAGGCCCGCCACTGCCTAGCAATCCTTCACCAACCCGGACTTGGCCCCCGTGGTGGAGTAAGGCGTAACCTTCCTGCGATGCACGAAGATACCCGTGCTTCAGCAGTGGAGACATACAAGGGTTGATATATAATAGATTCGACTCGACCTAACAATCAATTGCGATTACAAAATGGGATAGAATAACCGAAACTTACCTGAAAACCGTTGTTCAACAACAATAACTTTATTAATAATTTTTTTGTTTTATTTTCCGAAATTATTAGAAAACAATAGAATAATAAACTGGTACGCAATTAAACGGTTTAACTATAAATACTTTAGCTGGGTTTTGCCTCTATAAAAAAATAACACAGTGTATAAAGTCAACCTGGTAGCGAGCCTTCACTTTGTAGAGTTTTTTCCCATTGATTTCCACACTCTCATTTCAATCACAAAGCGGGCCGCAGGCCGCAGGTGTGAATGTGTGTCGTTGACAGTTAATTTACTGTCGCATCTCATTACAGCTGCATGCCTGTGGACTAAGTATTGAACGAGAGGCGACAAAACATTTCGGTCTACAGTACCAAACTAGGTGTCGAAAACTTGATGCATTTTAGCACTACTTGCCCCACTGTGCACTTTTTAGGGTTACCAACAAACCCTTATATTTTCGCTACCTCTGTTCATCTGTTTTTCTGCATAAGGCAGGACTCACCCGTATTAGAGTGAGATATGCAACCCGGCCACCTCGCCACTATTTGTATGTCGCCACTGATGGGGCATAGGTATCTTTCTGCAACGTAGGAAGGTTAGGCTATACTCCATCACGGGGGCCAAGTCCGGGTAGGTGGAAGATTGTAAGGCAGTGGCGGGCCTTACTGTTAGAAGTTATCAAACCGCCCATAAAGCCTCTGGCATGGCTTGACGACTGCCATTATATGACAGCCGGCACCAACAGCTTAACGTGCCTTGTGAAGCACGGAAGCGCTCGGAAAAATGCCACTAGCGGTAGTTACGAGACGGTCACCCATCCTGTACCTGACCGCGCCTGTTCTTGCTTAACTCAAGTGATTGATTCCAATCACTCGGTTCGCCTAGGCCACGAGCGCTTCTCACTATGTAAATAATTATGTAAACTCTGTTAACCTCTGTGACTTTGAAAAGACTAAGTCTGTATTGGACGGTCACCTATCCTGCACGTAACCGCGGCTGTCGGTGCTTAACACAAGTCATTGATTCCAATCACTCGGTTCGACTAGGCCTTGAGCGCTTCACTATTTGCAAACTTGTCTGATCTTAAGAGTCTTTGGTCAAAGGGCTTTGCCAGAAGATGTGAGGTTTTAAACTGTTCCTGTTTACTTTTGAGGTACGGCACTCGGGGGGGAAATCCCCCCGGCCCGAAATGGCACACGCCACTGTCTTACAATCCTCCACCACCCCGGACTTAGCAACCGTGGTGAAGTATGGCCTAACCTTCCTGCGGTGCAGGAAGAAACCCGTGCCCCGGCAGTGTGGACATACAAGGGTTGATATCGATATCGACTCTGAAATCGACTAGAATTTGAATCCGTGCCTCTACAGGGTGTCTCATTCAAATCGGTCAGTATGGGAAAGTCTGAAACTATAAGACATACGAAGATCTGTTCTGACGAACCATGTCATCGATTTTAATAACAAGAAAAACTGCATTCATACATTTTAAAAAACATCTGTACTCCGTTCGGGAATCAACCCGGTTGTTTTGAAACAGTAATTTGGGTAATAGTAATTAAAGCAGAAGTACTATAAGGTCGCCTAGATAAAAGATCAGCATTGGAATGACCACAATTGTGTTAATTAAACTTCCAAGTCCATTAAACGGAATGAAATTGATTTCATAGCGCGTTTCAATTGCACAGCGCTACAGCGCTGTAATATTTAACCGCCTATTAACGTCCAATTAAAAACTGTACAAGGCCTCGATCGGTTAATGCGATAACAGATTAAAAACAGAATTAAAGAAAGCACTAAATAAGACAACGGCCGCAGATACAGTAATTTAGGTGCACGCTTTGTAGCGTCTTACACACAGAAAGTAAAACTAAAACAGAAAGCTGGCTACATTGTACTTTATTGGTTATTAGATATTGTGTAAATGTTGCACAATGGTGGACATTGCATTTACACAAAATCTTACCTTTGACGCATAAGGCCAATGCAAATTTTCATGCGATAAATAGAAAATACCAGACTAAATAAATTTAATTATTTAAACAAACACTTCTATGTAATACAATACGTAATGTAATACGTAATACAGAGAATGTTGTAAAGAGGTTCGAAATTTCACTGATGCCTGAGTCGCCCATTGGCTCAATTGGTAGAGCGCTGGTACGGATAGCCAGAGGTTGCGGGTTCGAATCCCGGCATGGGTGAAATTTTTAGCCTCTAAATAGGTTTTTAAATACTTCTATCTTTATTTTTATCTTATTTTTCTATTTTTAGAGAACAGAGAGTCCGTAAGATGAGTACGTTTTAAGAACATTGGGTACATAATATCAAATTCCATATTTTTACCGGCTATCCGTCTCACTTTTCTTTCAGCAACACTCCATAGTCGGTTGTCTAGAAGAAACTCCTGTAAGCAATGAGAACGCCATTTCTTCAAATTTGTGTAAATATTTTAAGTTTGTTTTTTCCTAGTGTGCAATTTGTTTTACGTAGCTTATATACGTCCCACTGCAGGGACATGCCTTCTCTCAGAAAAAGAGAGTAGGTATGGGCTAAATTTCCTAGCGTGCCGCCCCGGATTGACAATTTCAATTTCAAGTATACAATAAAGAATATTATTATCGTGATTTATCCTAACTTGTTTTGACTTTAATCAAATTGGTCGTTAATAACTATAGTTCTTCTGTTCTTTTCCTTCTTTATCGTGGATTCGTGGGTCATCTTAAGAGCGGTTTACACGTTTAACACATTAAACCTTTTATAATTTGTCGGCTGATTTAAAGAAGTGCGTCTCATAAGTTCCAATTCGTGTGAATGGAAACGGAATTAAGCCTCTCCAAGAGTAGATAAAAGAACTAAATTGTTAGCTGAAATATCAATTCGGTTTTTAAGGTTCCGTAGCTATAGTCATAGTCTAGGAAACCAGATCGATTTGGGCCAGCTGAAGGGCAGACGGGCTAGAGGCAGATCACCAATCCGCTGGGCATAAAGAAGGCCATTCAGCACCGCTTAGGACCGGGCCCTAAATTCTGCTAAAGCATTGTAGTACAATGACAAATGCACGAACGTGGCGATTTAATTTCATTGCTGCTTTGAGTCTAAGCCCGTACACGTATCAAACCTTCTAGACGCCAATGGTAGAAAAAACAGGTCACGTGACGCGTCTATATATCTGTCTGCTGTAGGGTCATGATAGAATTAAGGTCCCGGACGTGTGGAGAACTGCTTTATATGGTCATGATATGATCATCAGCAGTCATAAAGAAAGGAAAAAAAACAGAAAAGTTTGCTAAGAGCTTGTTACCCCGTTTAAAAATGACAATTGATCATGCTTATAGAATAACAAAGTATTATAACAACACACGTAAGTAAATCCGGACTAAAAGTCTACAACAAAGTATTAGTTTAATTATTAGTTTAATTATATTGTATGATTTGACCGAGTGATTGGAATCAATCACTTGGTTAAGCAACAACAGGCGCGATCAGGTACAGGATGGGTGAGCGATCCGTGACTACCGCTAGGGCATTTTTCCGAGCGCTTCCGTGCTTCGCAAGGCACGTTAAGCCGTTGGTGCCGGCTGTCATATAATGGCAGCCGTTAAGCCATGTCAGAGGCCTTATAGGCGGCTTGATAACTTCTGACAGTAAGGCCCGCCACTGTCTTACAATCCTCCACCAACCCGGACTTGGCCCCCGTGTTGAAGTATGGCCTAATCTTCCTGCGATGCAGGAAGAGACCCGTGCCCCAGCAGTGGGGACATACAAGGGTTGATAACAATAACGATATAAGGACGATTTGTCCGGCTGTCCGTTTTTAAGATATTATTTGGCACGGTCGGGAGCCAATCAACCTTTATATTTGTTCCAAAACTTTGTTCTTAACGTAACTGTGTAGAGCGCACGCATGAAAAGCTAGATACGTTGTTGACTGTACCACAACATTTTTTTAAGGACTTTCCGCAACTTTGTCATCACGAAATAATGAAGGGACAAACTTCGGCGTATGTTTTAAAAGTAGGCAGGTAATCCGGCACATATTTAAAAGCTTTTCCTTGCTCGAAAAAAAATATTAACATAAAAAAACTCGGAGCAAAAAGTCCACGGACAAGCTTTGTGAAGGTATTTTAAAGTCCTATAAAAGGGGATGGAAGGCACAAACTTAAGAAGCACAGAAATCGCAACAAACATCCTCGAATGTTTTTGAAGGGCCACGCAATACCTTTCCTGTGTGGCCTTTCAAAAACCATGCAATTGGTACCATCGTCAGGCTATACTAGTCCACTTCTGGACATAGCCCTCCCCGAATGAGCGCCACGTTGTGCTATCATAGGGGGTAATGCCTATAATCCCCACGCTGGGCATGCGGGTTTGGGATCCAGTTTGGTGGAATTATACTGCAGAGGGCGCTGCTTCCCACACCCCCGGTTTGTGTCCCTTAGTCGCCTTTTACGACACCCGCGGGAAGAATTGGGCAATTGGTATACCATTTGTAAATTGATATAGATAAACACACATTTTTATGTGCTTTATAAACGTCCCACTGCAGGCCACAAGCCTTCTCTCAGAGAGAGAATGTATGGGCTTAATTACCATGCGGACCCACCGCGGATTGACAATTCCAAGCGCTGAGGTATTTGAACACCTCAGACTCTCAGCATTGCTCACGATGTCTTCTTTCACCGTCTGCGAGCGGTATTGCAACTATAACTTCACAAATATATTTTTTTTGACGACCTCTGTGGCGTAGCGGTAGCGCGTCTGCCTACCATGCAAGGGGTCCCGGGTTCGAATCCTGGCTGGGGGAAAAGGGGGCAGGTCTTGGATGTTTACATGTTTGTGATGTCGTTGTTTCTGGTTCCCACGACACAGGGTATCCTAATGTGGGGCCAGAAGCAATGTATATGTTTGTATGTAAATGTTATGTTAATATTTTTTGTAGCCTATAAACGTCCCACTGCAGGGCACAGGCCTTCTCTCGGAGAGAGAGTGTGGGCTTAATTACTACGCGTGCCCACAGCGGATTGACAATCTTAAGCGCTGAGATATTTGAACCAACCCGGACTTGGCCCCTGTGGTGGAGTATGGCCTAACCTAATGCTATACAGGAAGAGACCCTGTATAGCATTAGGATTAGCATTATTCATCTATCTATATATAGCATTAGCATTATTCATCTATCTCCCTCCAAAATGGTTGAGACTGATGATGGCTGACCTCTGCGTTATGCTCGTGAACGAGTGCTGTTCGTGTGTCTGGCCGCAGCACTTGTCATGTTTTCACGGCCTATGTAAAAAAGTATATTTATTTAATAATGCCTTAACATTTAAAGTTATTAATGGCAATCATGGAATCTTATGCGTATAGGTGGTATCTAATGTATTAGATTTAAGACTTGAGAAAAGATGGTCAGAGTGGAGTTTTTTTTTCCCGCTGCCTTTTTCTCCACTACATTATGGCCCGAAGGCGGCGGCTTTCACTTTCATGTTACATTGTACTTTGACATTCAGCAAACAGAATGTAAATTCTTTACGTTGAAATAAATTGAATTGAATTGAAAACCCGTGCCTTAGCAATGGGGACGTAAAAGGGTTGATAGTTAGTTGGTTAGACCTGAGATTTCCGCACTTAGCCTCATAATTGGGCCATAGTACGTAGCAAGCGCTGAGGTACGCTAACACCTCAGACACTAGGGTTTCCTTACGATGTTTTCCTTCACCGTAAAAGGGGTTCGAACCCACGACCTCCCGATAGAGAAGCCGGCGTTCTACAACGCTCCGCTACCACCGCTCTTACAAGGGTTGATATCGATCGAGGTATTTGAATACCTCAGACACTTAGGTTTCCTCATGATGATTTTTTTCACCGTCAGTGAGTGGTATTGCTACTCGTACTATAACTTCACAAATATACATAGCTTAGAAAACAAAAACCATTGTCACATGCCCGCGCTGGGAATGGAACCTGGGTCTCGCGTTTCCGAGTCCATTGTTCCACCAACTGGGCTATCCCCATTCTTAGATATAGATAAATAATCTCACTTGAAACTTATGCATCGATATCAACCCTTGTATGTCCCCACTGCTGGGCATGGGTCTCTTTCTGCGTCGTAGGAAGGTTAGGCCATAGTCCACCACGAGGGCCAAGTTCGGGTTGGTGGAGGATTGTAAAGTAGTGGCGGGCCTTACTGGCAGAAGTTATTAAGGCGCCCATAAGGCCTTACTTATTGTTACATAACTTTAAAAAGGTAAGAAACAAAAATTTATTTCCTTTCAATTATTGTCACTGGCCTCTACCTAAGCCGACCTTCTGTAACTTTTGCTATTGTTTCCAAAAGTGAATTTAACCGTCAGTCAGCTATTAAAATATTGAATAGGTAAACGCACAATGGGGTCCATCCTTCCGTTTCATAATAATATCGGTAACAATATACCACCATTATGGTTGAAACTCTACTATAATGAGGTTGGCTTAATTTTTTTACTCTTCCTGGGTTACCTTTTGAACTTTTTACTAAAACGTTTTAGTAATTGGATAGTGGATTATGATTTATATTTAGATAAACATTATCATGTAGACCGTTTTAGGGTTATGACGTAAAGTTAAATATACTTCAGCCAAAAAGCTTAATGGTCAATATTTTTGTTATTATTAGATTAGATTAATCATTTATTTACACTTACACACACGCACGCAATAAACACAATATTAAGCAGACTATAAGTACAAAAGAAGAAAAGCAACAACACGTACGATACACAATGAAACAAACAAACATTAGCGATAAGACACAGAGCAATGCATTTTCCAGTGTGAGTACTGTGGGCGTGGCAAATGCAAAAGGGCTCTGACTCAGCATAAGCTGAACATATGCTACTCCAGCGCTGGTCTTCCGTCAGTACCCGTGAGCAAAAAGCGATATAAGACATGCAAAGACTAATAATTGTTGATTAAGCGAATACGTTCTATGAAGGAGCCAGTTCTCACTTCCTTAGCAAATATGTCGTATACGGCTTATCACATGGAATTCTACGTAAAAAGTTGAGCCACAACCAAAATCTGTATTTTGAACGCCATGCTAGATTGAATTCGAATGAGAAAATAAATGTCTACAGTCTATTTATTCTTACTTGTCTAATTTAGTAAACAAGATTCTAACCTTAAAATTGAGATTAGATGCCAAACTAGACATTTTCTCGCAAATTCATGAACAATCATGAACTATGTTTATAAAATTGGCAGCGTGTTATCTAAAAGAGTGTTCCAGGTTACTTCATTTATGGAAATATGGCAATTTTGGACTAAAGTCACAGTTTAAGGGTAGAATCTTGTTTACTAAATTGGACAACTAAGTATAAATAGACTGTAATGACTCTATCGAGTTATCTTATTTTTATGCGACACTTGTCTATGCCTTCGAATATTTTGCGTCTACGCTTTCAATTCGCATGGGCGAAAATCGGCCTCCAGGATCGTAGCGAGTGGCAGACACCATTGCCTACCCCTCGAGCATACAGGCGTAAGTTTATGTATGTACGTGTATATAATTTTATAAAAACCTATTTAGAGGCTAAAAATTCTACCCATGCCGGGATTCGAACCCGCGACCTCTGGCTATCCGTAACAGCGCTCTTTCCAAATGAGCTAATGGGCGACTCACCGGCATCAGTGAAATTTGAACCTCTTTACAATATTCTCTGTATTACATACAGGCATCGACATCTGGCTGAAGTAATTTGCATCACTTGCAGCCCCGAGTCGCTGCCTGTACGTAATACAGAGAATATTGTAAAGAGGTTCGTAATTAATTTAACATAAAATTATATTATATTATTTTTAATGCACTAACTCGTGCTAAGGACAATTTTAAAAACCTATTTAGAGGCTAAAAATTCCACCCATGCCGGGATTCGAACCGGCTACCTCTGGCTATCCGTGCCAGTACTCTTTCCAACTAAGCCAATGGGCGACTCTCTAAATAGGTTTTTAAAATTGTCCTTAGCACGGGTTAGTGCATTAAAAATAAAATAGTATAACCTATTTAGAGGCTAAAAATTACACCCATGCCGCGACTAGAATCCGCGAGCTCCGGCTAACCGGGCCAGTGCCCTCCCAACTGAGCTTATGGGCGACTACCAGCATCAGTGAAATTTCGAACCTCCTTTCAATACTCCCTGTATTACGTGGAATTTTTAGCCCCTAAATAGGTTTTTAAAAAAATATTGTATGGTTAAGGACTTGATAAAATTTTGCAAGTAAGCAATTTTTTTTAGTGTTATATATTTGTGTAGGTATGCCATGTGTTTTAATTATTAAATTTATCTTTGTTTCAGGTAAGAATTACCCTATTGATGAAACGGTGTCTTTGTAAGTATATATTACCAACTGCTAAAACAGTTTCTGCTTGTAGTCCACAAGTTTCGTAGCAACATACAAACTTAGGGACATAAACTACATAAAAATGTAATAACCGAGTAAAAAGTATGAACGAAGCCCCTTTATGGGGCAATGTAGGTATACTGTTCTACAATAAGATCCCTCAAGATATATTAGAGTTACCACATGCGGTGGGTAATATGTGTTAAGCATACTCTATGTAAAAAAAGCGTAATAAAACATTAAGGATTATTTGGAACACAAATATGTCTGGTATTTAAATAATTTTAACGGGTACAATTATGTAAAAGTGGTTAAAAAATTATGTATTAGAGTAAAAGCGGCAAATTGTGTAAACGGTGCCTTGCACTCCATTGTGTGCAGCCGAAACATCTCCAAAAGAGCTAGATTGGCTATTCATAGTGGCGTGCTGGTCCCAACACTTAGTCCTAGACGGACTTACATCGACCAAATAGGGGATGTATTAGCAAAGGGAAAGATAAAAAGTACCCGGAACCGGCGTGCGTGCATGCAACGACTTATAAACGTTGATGAAGCGAAGGTGATCTGTCAGGATCGTGGCAAGTGGCAGTCCCTGGTCTCTGCCTACCCTTCTGGGATACAGGCGTGAGGTTATGTATGTATGTATGTATGTATGTATGTATGTATGTATGTATGTATGTATGTATGTATGTATGTATGTATGTATGTATGTATGTATGTATGTATGTATGTATGTATGTATGTATGTATGTATGTATGTATGTATGTATGTATGTATGTATGTATGTATGTATGTATGTATGTATGTATGTAAGTATGTATGTACAATTACGTCTAAATTTTATGTTGTTTAATTTTATGTTAAAACTTTGTTGAAAAGAATAAATGTGGTGTTTGTTTCTTCTAAACATTTTCTATACATTTTAAAACTAACAAATGTGACATTCATTAAATAAATATTTTGTTTTTATAGTGATAAAAAAAACTGAGCTTGAGTTGTGTTTGAGAACTACCGTATAACTTATTCTATTCTCGATGGAGATCTGTTACAACTTAGAAAAGTGAATGTTTACTCATTTAAGCCATACTCCACCACGGCGGTCAAGTCCGGGTTGGTGGACGATTGTAAGACAGTGGCGGGCCTTACCGTCAGAATTTAAGGCCCGCCACTTACGGAATCGTGCCCCGGGGACGTATAAAGGTTTTATATCATTACTCATTTAAACATCAGCCTTAGCTTTGCCATCTGCCAGACTTGATGTAGAGTCTCATAATGTTTTTACCAGAGAATCTTATGCGAGTTTGATATAAATCATGAACATAAACCCACTAAAAAGTGCACATTTTTACTCAAGTCATGGTTTATGTACGACCAACCGCGAGTTTTATCCTATGCCACCGGTACACTCTCTACGAGGCGACACAAAGCAATGTGATGCAAGTGTGAGGCTGTGTGAACAGCGTCCTTATATTGTCTGGCTTATACTTATTGTTTTGGTAGAAAACCTTTACGATTTTGTTATTGAGCTATACGCTCGTAAATAAATGGAGTGAAGCTCGCAAATAAAGTTCTTACAATGTACACTATTCACTACAACAACAATGTTTCGAACAGGGATTGTATTAAAACGTGCACCATTTTTCCGCAGGCTGAAATAAATTTTGCGGTCATATCTATAAAATCAAAATGTCAAAATAAAATTAAAGATTTATCTTTGGGTATTTAGATGTATAAATTAGTGGGCAGAGTGAAATTATGAAATGTCGCGATGCTGCTAATGAAAAACATCCCATTTTGTTTATATCCTACATAATTCTCATGTGAACTACTAATAATAAAATTATTATTCACGTAACTGAATAAGCTTTTGCTTTTTTTTAACAAAAACATTTTTCGGAATATTTCTAGTTATACACTGTTATTATAAAAACTGTATCATTCGAATAGAAAAACGCGGAGAATTCCGTTTCTTTCGAGTAACGAGTGTCCACAAGGGTTCCTTCTGAGAGTGTAAATCATTAATTTCGTATTCGATCGACGCGGGCGATAACAGCATGATGGAGGATGTTACCTCTTAAACTGTTCTCTTAATCGATTAATAATTTATGAAGACAACCTCCAAAGTACAGGTTACCACTGCAAATTACGGCTTGATGTAGATTTTGGTAAAAAAATCGAATAACTTAAGGTTGGATTGGTTCTTCAAGAAGTTTTCAGCATTTATTACAGTTTGTTTTTCGATATTTGGAAAGTGAATAGACTTAACGCTGTAATCTTCAGATTTACGGTTTAAGACGTTGATATAGCCAGATTTCTTTCATCATCATCAGCCTACTATGTCCCCACCGAGGGTCACGGGTAGCTTCCTTGAGGAAGGTATAGGCCATACTCCACGACGGGGGCCAAGTCCGGATTGTTGGAGACTTGCAAGACTAGTGGCTGGTCTTACTGTCAGAAGTTTTCAAGCCGCCTGCCATCTATCGACGGCAGTTGGCACCAACTGCTTAACGTACCTTGCGAAGCACGGAACCGCTCGAAAAAATGCCACTAGCGTTAGTCATAGACGGTCACCCATCCATGCACTGAACGCACCCTATGTTGCCTTACCTTAGTGATCGTTTAAGATCACTCAGGCAGCCGGGGCTATGAGCGATTCTCTCTTAATCGCATATTTTAACATTTTCAATTATTTCAGTTTAGTTTTCTCTCAGGATGGAAGCTTTTGTCCGTCCCTACTCTCTGCCCACCAGTCCAGGATACAGGCGTGAGTTTAAGTTATGTTTGACGTTAGTCCGTAGGCTACTAATAAATAACATTACAATGGTATTCCAGTGGTATAATCCGTGCAAATTAAATAGACAACCCTAATAGTGCTTTGTGATAGCTGATTGAGGGTAGTCTGAAACCTCATCAGCCGAAGATGCGAACGGGTGCCAGCCATCAGTCTTCTCGTGACCACGATAACTGTAACGTCGTCGAAACGTCGAGGTAAAATAGCAATAAATTACTACGCGATTAAGCCCCGAAAATATTCTAACTATAAATAGACATCTCCCGTGAAGCAGAACGAATCAAGCGAAGTGCCGAGTTTTGTTGCACGGGTTATAGCATTCGAATCCACTCAACTGTGCACTATTAGACAGGTGTGGTCTTAGCCTTAGGGACAAACTTATATATTTTTTTAGTTGAATAATGAGAACAAAGTATTACGTGAGAATGACTTGTAATGTTTGGTAAATAAACCCGTTTTTAAGCCATGTTTTTCTATCAAAAAGTAAATAGATTTAGGTAGTACTGCTGAAAGCAGAAGTGTCAGGCCTTGGTTAGGTCTATGTCCAGCCAACCGCTAATCATTGACAATAAAAGCTTAGATTGTCACTCGTGGACATTGACGCCTAAAATATCTTACTCTTTTATCTAAAGAAATTCAAAGTTAAATGGCTGCTGTTACGACTATCGCAAAAATATGTCGTAAATATAAGTAATGGGGAACTTGCGCCAAACTTTAGATTGAAGTGGCGTTGCTGTTATATCACAGAAGATATAGAACAATTCAAGATTTAAAAAAATAAAACCATAGCAACCTTTTTCTGACTTCTCGGAGTCGCAAAATAAGCGAAAATTCCAGTTACTCTAATAATCAAAAATTACAAAGGGTATTTAATTATTAAATCCTTCAACACAGATATTTTATCTGGTAAATAAGAAATCTAAATCATGGGGTTATAGATTTACTTTAGTATGGAATACATAACTTAACGGCTTAACGACTGCCAATACGTGACAGCCGGCACCAACGACTTAACGTGCCTTGAGAATCACGGAAGCGCTCGGAAAAAATGACACTAGCGGTAGTCACGGGATGGTCACCAATCCAGCACTTGACCGCGCCTGTTGTTGCTTAAAACAAGTCATTGATTCCAATCACTTGCTTCCATTAGGCCACGAGCGCTTTTCATCATAAAGTATGTAATAAGAACCATAATAATTTCGCAAGGAAAGAATCCTCTGTTACTTTACACTGGTAAAGCCCCATTCCTTCATTCATGTAATTCTGAAACGGCAAAAACCGAAAAACAAAATGGCCACCCATTACTCTTTTTCCGACCATTGACCGAACCAGTCGATGTTTAATGCATTTTCATTCTTAAAACTTCACGACTCGCATAACTGTACTGTTCAACCGGCCAGCATTGTTTTTTGGGCCTCATTGAAAAGGACGCAACAGTATTTTTTACGCAGGACACAGAGAGATTCATGGCGGTACTCGATTCGAGAAATTCGCATTGAATTCAATTGAATGTGCGCTGAATTTTCGAAGTACGGACAGCATAAAACGTCTGAGCTTTTTCGACGACGATGAGTTTTTAAATTTTATGTACTTGAGTCCATATTTTATCCTACAAGGAAAGGTTCTAGAAATAAAGAGACCTAGGATATCTAAGGTATCATGGCTACACAACCTGCGACAGTGGTTTCAACAGAGTACCAGTTCCTTTTTTGTATTAGCAACCTCGAAAAACAATAGCCGAATTGGTTGCCAACCTCCGATAGGACACGGCACATGCAGAAAGAGATGTACTTGAGTATTTAGTCCCTAAAAATATTTTGCGCTGTCCAACTTCATTCCATTTGGCTTACACATTCTAATATACTTAATTATTGGAATTTTATGAGTTTATTTTTCATTAATGTGGTCTGAGACGTCACTTATTAAAAGTTTTCCGAGGAGCAATTCCTATACAATCGTAAGTTGGGTGTCATTTACAAACGACTTGTTCGATCGTGACGAAACTTTGCCAGTACGTTTTAGAGGACACAAATCGAGGTTTGATCGGGATACTTCACGTAGGTGTTTTTCATTGTAGCTTTCGTAAGATATGGACATCTGGAATGAGCCGTTTTCAGAACGAACTCACAAAGCACTTCACAAGGCGTTTATAAGCGTGCACATACAAGAACAGGGACACGTCTGTCAAATTTTGCTCGGCGCAGATTATTAGATTATTTTGAAAGCTATGTTCTGAGTGCTTAGTGCGAGTTTGACAGATCCAATAGAATAACTTTACTACCGCGTTAATCGAGCATTGAGTAGTGAGTATGAGTAAGTTAACCGTTCGAACTGGCAAAACGCTGTCACGGTACAACTCGCACTCGCGTTTATTCGTATTTTGGCTGGTAAACGTGTTCACTTCTCAACGTAAACCATTACAACTCGCAACCAAGCAATTTTAATTTCCATACTTGTCGCTAGGTGGCGCTTCATCGATGCCATAGAAATATGAGTTTACGTTAACGCGATCGAGTAGTTAAAAAACTCGCACTAAGCACTCCGGTTATTCTATGGCCACGCCTGTGAGCGCCATCTATGAATTCCTTTGGGAATTTGTGCTGAAAATAACTCATTAAGGTGGTGTTTAAACAGCCGTTAGGATCGAGTGGCGGAGCGTTGCGGCGCACTAGCGTGTCGCGCATGATCACGCGTATCGTGCTGCGCGTGCGCGAGTCTTCTTTTTTAATAGTGTCTTTGATATTGTCACACTGATCTGCGAGCCGTTAGAAAGTAACAAGAAAACCGTTGTAGATATTCATAATTTTTGATTAAAATACGTTGTCGAAAGAACCGACGCTCCTTATTGAAGAGTCAAGCAAGTCCCTCAACAGGTGGTGAGTATGAGGTTATCACCACACTAAGAGCCTGTTTCACACTCTACAAATAAAGTTCCGGATAAGCAATCCGCAACCAGGGCTGCCGTTTGTTCTAAATTTAAATCAATATTCCTATATTGCGTGTGTTTGTTTATGGCTTCAAATTTAGAACAAACGGCAGCCGTGGTTGCGGATAGCTTATCCGGAACTTTATTTGCAGATTGTGAAACAGGCCCTTAATTAGTGACGTATAGAACCTCCTTTTTGGGATAAAGGCCAGGACTTCATGATACTTCATCTATAATTTTCATTGATAAAACTTTTTCGCCATCACTCCACATAAAGGCACCGAGAGTTTTTCTCTCCGTACGCATAAACTGTCGCATCCGAAAATCGTTTTTTAATTCATCGTCACCGTTGGTTACAAAGCGTTTATTTTCGGTCTCGGAACCGTTCGTCTCAGAATTTTGTCCCTACTTCTAAAAAGGTATATTTTTTAACTAAAATTTTCGTAAGCACTACACATTATTGATTTAAATCTGGATCAAGTAAGCAAACAATATTGATTTAAAAATATATATGTCACGTGATTTATTTGGTTGGGTATTTTTTAAATATTGCTTTGATACTAGATTATTTTTTTTGTATTATTTGCAATAAATTAAGCTGATACTAACAAAAAGTTTTGTACCGGATTGGTATTGCATTTGGCTTTAATTTTCGTTTTTTACTTATGCAAAATTATCGTTTAGTTGTGTTTTCTTTACTTTGTTTTACTTTAGGCCTTATGTTTACAAAATGTGGTACAAACGGGCCCTTACAATTGATACAGTAATATGTATTAAATAGTTTCTTCCCACAAAGGGTCGGTCGGGTACAAATCGGGAGGTACGGGCACTTTTGAAAAACTGCACGAAAAATGGTACGAACGGGTCTGAGACCTTATTCTCACCTCTGAGCTCAATTGTCGACCTTATTATCAGAGCAATACGCGGGTAGAATTTTAAAGGTGATGCTTGTACGTGAAAAGCCTACAGCATCAGATTTCATTACGTCGAGACATAATGTCGCTATCGAGGTATTCGGTATTTACTTCGCTGTAATTCTTTCTTTTTGGGTTTTTCATGTGGGTGGGTTTTGGGGCCACGAAATAGCCGTTAAAACGTCGAATAAAGCAAGGCGCGCGAAATTTATTCACAATGGTTTTTTCGACCAATCAATCAATCAGCCCGTATCTCCACTGGTCTTAGGCCTCCCCCAAGGCACGCCACTTCTTTCTGTCTTCGATATTTTAGGCTATTTCGGCTATTTTTGAAACGCATTAAAAATCTTTGGCTCTTGCATTTATTTTAAAAACCTATTTAGAGGCTAAAAATTCCACCCATGCCGGGACTGGAACCCGCGACCTCTGGCTAACCGTGCCAGCGCTCTCCCAACTGAGCAAATCGCTGACTACGTAATACTGAGAGTATTGTAAAGAGATGCCGATGGGCGCCCATTTGCTCAGTTGGGAGAGCGCTCGCACAGTTAGCCAGAGGTCGCGGGTTCGAGTCCCGGCATGGGTGGAATTTTTAGCCTCTAAATAGGTTTTTTTTTAAATTGTCTATAGCACGGGTTAGTGCATTAGCATAAGTGCATAAGCGGTGGTAGCTCAGTGGGTAGAACCATGGACTGGCAAGCGAGAGCCCCAGGTTCGATCCCGAGTGCGGGCATATACCAATGACTTTGTTTGATTTCAAAGTTACGTACATTTGCGAATTTGTAGTCGCAATACCACACGCTAACGGTGAAGGAAAACATCGTCAGGAAACCCGCGGCTTGGTTGGCTCCGCACGTATTGACAGTCTTTCCTGTGGGCTAGGCCGACTAAGCTGTCAGAATGGTATAGGTGCTGGGCAAGCCTACACCGTCTTTAAAAACCATGTCCCAGGCACTACAGCGTCTGAGTGGTCCTGTCACCCATCTAGTGTGAGTGAAGATACCACTGGACGCTGTATAAATCATCTCATTGAGTAGATGCAAAAAGGCCAATATTTTAAAAGTGCATTAAAACGAATATAACCTTACATCTATGTAATGAAATTATTTATTCAGTGTCCAGTGGCACGTTCACTCATGCTAGATGGTTGGAGGGACCACTCGAACGCTACGTGCCTGAGACATGAAAAACGATTGTGAATCGATTAAACTAAAATTTAAACGTTTTTTCTTCTTCTGACCTTTCTAGTTTTTCCGGTTGTTAGTACATTTTCTCGTTGCCAAAACCTAAAAGTTGAACTTTCATTACACGCAGAGCTCTAGCAAAGACTAGTAAACTAGAAACAAAATAGTAAAAAGGACATAATACACTACACCTAAGTATACTGTTTGAGACATCTAGAGAGACATAACAATACTTAAAATTAAGGTAGATCGATTCACATCAATGAACTCTTTAAATTTATACGTTTTTAAACGTCCCTGGCACTGCAGCGTCTGAGTGGTCTCTCTCTAAATGACCTAACCTAAGTGCCAACAAGTGTACATGCGTGTCGTTCTTCCGAGAAATATAAAAAGGCGCATTCTTACTTCTAACTGTGGAAAAATTTAAACAGCAATTCTATCTTTTCCTATGTACTTACATACGACAACAAACTTAATTAATTATTATTTTTTTTTAACTATATTGTGAATTTATCGATTCAAGAGAATCGAGAAATCGAATCCACTGTCAGATGTAACTTAAGTGCTTGATAACGCTGTTTTAGTGGACCCACTATCTGTCGATCTCTATATATAACGTTATATCATATATCTTTTTTCGCGTAGGATGAAATAGAATCACAAATGCTCTTTGGCAAGTGCTGAGTTAAGCACTTTATGTTAGCTTCTCTGAGGCTGTATATTAGACTAGCCGTATCCCGCGGTGTAACCCAAGGTTTATCGATCTTCCCATGGAAATAAGATATTTGATAGTAGCCTATGTGTTAATCCAAGGTGTCAACTAACTCCATATCAAATTTTATTAAAATCGCTCCAGCCGTTTAGACGTGAAGAAGTAACAAACACACACAGTCACAAACTTTCGCCTTTATAATATTATTGTGATTAATATTCTTTATTGCACACAATAGAATCAATATACATTTCGATAAAGTTAAAGTTCTAGCCCGAGAAGACCGTTTCTTCCCTAGAATGATACGCGAGGCAATAGAGATCCGCCGGCATCCAAATTTTAATAGAGATCGTGGTTGGAAAATACCGGTAGCATGGGATCCAGTGCTTAAGTGCATGAGACCCCCTTGCTAGAAGTGTGACTGTAGAATAAATAATAAAAATAAATTTAATTTCAATCAATAATCAGTATTTTTAAGTTCTTGTAAAGTAATTAGTTTATAAATTTAATTTTAACTTCAATTACTAATAATCAATATTGTTAACTTTATATAAAAAATAATTGGTTATTTTGGAACGTAACTTCATAATTATCTTATGTAATTTTTGCCAAGGGTAGTAAACTAACCGTTAATGCTTTCTAAAAGACGTCCGTCACCTCAGTCATCCGGGACCACGGCACCTGAAAAAGTGCCGAAACGTTGGAAAATTGTAAAAAATGTAATAAACGAGCATGAATCCGTATAAAAACAGTTTTAATCACAATAGAATCGTAAAAGTACATAAAAACTTAAATATCTACATATTATATTATACAACTGATACATATTATACAACTGGCGGTCTAATCGCTTAAAGCGATCTGTTAGCGACAGTTTGAGCAGTAAGTTAGTGGGATTTCACCAATGCACTAAAATAAGCTATGGACTTTACTTTTGTCCCTTCCACGGGTAGGTCATTCCATAAACGGACTGCCTGGACCGTAAAAGAGGCTGTGACTGTGGTGTGGAATTTCGAAGAGAAGGTTCTGGGATGAGCAAAGAGAAAAATGGGAATGCTATTGGAAAACTGGAGATACTCCGTGGGTTGGCAGGCCTGTGCCCAAAAGTAAGACTTTGAAGGCTACATAAAACGAAAAAAAAAAAGAAGACGGAGATAATTAATTAGTGTCAAAACTGCCTTCACACAAATTTCGGTAGGTAAATACGTAGCTCATAACCTTACACAAACATAACGTCACGCCTGTATCCCAAAGAGGTGGGCTGATACCACGATAGACCCTTTAAATCCCTAGAAGTAATTATCCCTTTATTTTATAGGTACTATGGTGCTTCTATACCTTACTGTTACTTTTAGAATCAGTTTCGAGCACTTTTTGCCGAATGAAAAGTCAACATGGAAAAAAAGATAGCTCTTCGAAACTTCAGTAGTAGCTAGGTAATTAAAAACCCCTTTAATTTATAGGCACCGTGGTGCTTCTGAACCTTACTGTCAGTTTTAAAACCCGTTTCTAGCACTTTTTGCCGCCTGAAGAGTCAACATGGAGAAGAAAATAATGATGGCAATTAAAGTTAAAGCAATTCTTTAGCGGCCTCAATGAAAGTGGACTCGTTCATTCAAGTGAAGAAAAAGCAAAGAATGAATTTACTGGCAGTGAAGACAAAAAAGTTTAGGTTGCCGATATTGTAAATTATGTATGAAGAACCTGTACACAAAATGTTTTTCATCTCTCCATCTCGGACAGAGTATTGTTGCTCTTCGATATCAGAATGCAAAAGCCTTTTTCACTTCTCATACTCTGAAAATGCTAATTTGTGCAGGCTGCACAAAATCGATTTTTGTGCACAAGTGCATTAACGTATCTACTCTTAAATTTATCTATATTAAGGGGAAGAAAACGAGCCATACAGCCGAACACAATAAGAACTTTATAGATAGAAATTGTTACACTATTTTTTTTTATTTTTAATGCACTAACCCGTGCTAAGGAACAAATTTAAAAACCTATTTAGAGGCTAAAAATTTCACCCATGCCGGGATTCGAACCCGTAACCTCTGGCTATCCGTACCAGCGCTCTACCAATTGAGCCAACGGCATCAGTGAAATGGAATAGAAATTGTTATTTCATAATATTAATTTACTTTATTTTATTATTGTATATATTGTGTTTTTAAGACATAAAATATATTTTAATATAATTTGCTAAAATTGTTAAGTATATCCAGTAAAGAAAAGGATTTACCACTCTCTCCTAATACACTTATAGAAATAAATGCACAGAAAGTTGTGTAACAGAGCCAAAGCCTCGGGAAAAATAAGCAATTTGTTTTGTGAGGCCCTATTACAGAATTTATAACGTGTTTTTTTTTCTAATTAATAAATACACACATACGATGGCGCAAAATGGCGGGACCAAATCAGATGAATTTGGATTATGACAATTGACTACACAGTACAATACTAAACTAAAGGTTGTCTAAAAGAGATTACTTTTAGTGATAAGGCTGCCTTCTTCACTCTAATGTTAAGAAATATCTACTTTGTAATTTCTTTTCAGAAATTTGCAACGTGTAATTTCCTTTTTTTCCACAGGGTATCCTAGTGTGGGGTCAGAAGCAATGTATGTGCCAGGATGTTAATGTAAATGTAATGTTTTAATGTACAATAATATACCGCGATTCTCCATCTATCAAAATTGCCCATGAAAAGTGCCCACAGATGGGCATAAAGCCTCTTCAGCGTCAAGCTAACATTGTCTATGCAATTCCCATGCTAGAAATTTCTCATGAGATTCAAAAGTCACACGTAAATAATGCCATAATCCTGATCACTAGGTGGAAACTAAAAGCCAGTGCAGATTTAGCTACAACTAGCTCTATTAAACCATTACGCCTACACCCACGCACTAAGAAGGCAGTCAGAGCAACAAATTATGCAGCCGAAGGCACAGAGTTGCCAATCAAAATAATTTTCGAACATTAGCTATGCGTTTCGAAAGCACACCCACTGGATCTATGGGTAGGCTTCACGAGAAAGCCCTAGAGAGTGGTTTTGCCACTTGGGACTTTTGGCTCTTTGCACGAGAGTGGCGCCATCTGGTGAGCCAAAAATATTGATAATATTTTTTTTACAAAGCTTATAAACGTGCCACTAGGGCACAGACCTTCTCTCAGAGAGAGGGCGCGGGTTTAATAACCACGGTTGCCGACCAAGAATTGGTAATTTTCAAACGCTGAAATAACTCAGACAGTCAGGTTTCCTCGCGATGTTTTCGTTTAATCTTTGATGTTTTTAAGACCCTTGCGTTCGTTTTATGATTTTGTATATGTTTTTCTGTTCTTGGCTTTTCTCTCGTTCTCGTTTTTCTTGCGTTTGCTCTATGATTTGTATATTTTTTCTTTTCTTGGCTTTCCTCTCGTTCTCGTTTCCCTTGCGTTTGTTCTATGATTTTGTAATTTTTTTTCTTTTTATTGACTTTCTTCTCTTATGTCACTGTCAGTAATATTGTTTCTGTCACCACCTCATTGCACATTTGTTTCGATATTTTGCTATTATGATACGTGTCAACATTTTCCATTAGTTTTATTTATTGACACAGATTGACACATTCCGAAACATATTCGTGAAAAAACCAAGTCAAAACACTGCTACTTGACAGAAGGATAAGGTAATAATGAAACTAGCTTATTTTTGGTACATAATAGTAGGGAACAAATTCTCAATAACATTGTCGAACTTCAAAATTCACCACGTACCATATTAACTGTACGTATTTATCAATTAAAATCCGACCTCACTGTAAAAGTATTATATAACATTTTGAATATCTTAAATATGTTTGCTTTGGTCTGTTATACATTTTGTTTTTCTGTGATAGAAATTTTGGGCTATACCAAAATAGGGCTATGCCTAAATCATAAATCTATTTTCACAAAAATCGGACTCCCGTGAACAGAGTTTGTATGGAAATACTCTTTTCACAGGCGTTATTAGAGTAGGTAGTTCAATTCTGAGGCTATGTAGGTAGAGTACGTGTACTCATGTACTCTACTTACGTAGCCTTGTGATTATATTCTTTTTACTGCACTAACCCGTGCTAAGGACAATTTTAAAAACCTATTTAGAGGCTAAAATCTCCACCCATGCCGGGACTCCAACCCGCGACCTCTGGCTAACCGTGCCAGCGGTCTCCCAATTGAGCTAATGGGCGACCACCGGCATCAGTTAAATTTCGAACCTCTTTACAATACTCTCTATATTACTTACAGGCAGCGACATCTTTTTTTTACGTAGCCTCGTAATTGTACTTCAGACAGGAAAAAAGTATTCTACCAACACAGCGCAAACACGTACCACGATTACTCTCGTCCAATTTCATAATGAGGTTTCAGGCATTTTTTATTCAGACTCGATAAATCTCATTACGACGAGCGATTTCATCATTCTCAAGCGGAAAACATCGGCTGTATCATTGTAATTGGCGAAAGTCAACACATTTGAATACAATAGAGACGCGTACGTTTTGCGTTGAATTAAACATCTCGCTATATGTTTTGCGGGTGTTTTTTGATATATCTGTTTATGCAACCCGATTTGTAGATCGAGCGAAGTGTGCATACTTGCCTACATAAACTTACGCCCGTATTCTAGAGGGGTAAGGAGAGACCAGGGTTCGCCTCTTGCTACTGTCCTGATTTCGCTTCAAACAGAGCAAAAGAGCCGGTCATTACTTCAAATTAAAAAATCTTGTAAATATAATAAGTAGTATTATAACCTCACGCCTGTATCCCAGCGGGGTAGGCAGAGATCAGGGACTGCCACTTGCCACGATCCTGACAGATCACCTTTGCTTCATCAACGTTCATGAGTCGTAGCATGCACGCACGCCGGTTCCGGGTACTTTAAATCTTCCCTTTTGCTAATACATCCCCTGTTTGGTCGCTTTATGTCCGCCTAGGACGTCCTTTACCTTAGAATAGATAGATAAAAAATCACTTTTGCATAAACATGACATATCTAAGGCCCTTTATTGTGCAAATGAAAGGCGGCCGTTTGTGGGAATCGAACTAACGACTTCCGCAGAGATAGTCTTTGTTGAAAAACTGTAGGCTATTTATGCTACACCCTGTATAAAAGCCAAACTAAAGGGACTGTAAAGTTTTGCAATGCATAAATAAGTCACCTGACAGCATATTGAGTTGTTATTGCAGACGTAACTTGGAATAATATGATTTCGTACAATAGTCTGCGTAGGCGCACGCTTGAGGTGAAATGGGATTGAATTAATTTGTTTGTAAATGAACATGTATGAATCGTGTTGCGTAATGAATTGATAGATTGATATCAACCCTTGGTATGTCCCCGCTGCCTACCTGCATCGCAGGAATGTTAGGCCATACTTAACGTGACCAGACGTCCCGTTTCGAACGGGACTGTCCCTTTTTATAATTACGAGCCCCGGTGTCCTCGAAATTAACTCAGGGACGTAAAATTGTCCCGTTTTCGAAAATGCTCTATTTAAATTGAATATAGTTATTTTATGTTTGTCTGCTACAAAATGCTCCAGTAGAAAGAGTATTTTCTATGATGTACAATTGTGGACGTCTGAAAAAACCCAGTTGCAAATTCCAGTTCTAAAGGCGATGTTGATAATTAAGGTGAATATAAAAAAAGTGCCAAGAGTTTCAATCTTACCAAGAGGTAAGATTGAAACTCTTAACTAAGTAAGAACTTAAAATCGTCAGCAGCAAGCAATATTAAAGCAAATCTGTTCCTCTGATAAGTACAAATATGGTAAAAATGTTGCTATAGTTTTTAATTTGTAACTAAGCTATCTAACTTTTAATAAATAACTTTAAAAAGTGTTTCGTTTTTCATTGACTACCTCATTTAATTGACCGAAATAAAGTACTGTTCCGTTTTGAGTTAATAAATAAATGGTCATGTTAGCCATACTCCACTACGAGGGCCAAGACCGTATTGGTTTAGGATTGTAAGGCAGGCGGGCCTTACTGTCAAAGTTATCAAGCCGCCCACAAGGCTTCTGACATGGTCTAATGACTGCCATTACGTGACAGCCGGCACCAATGGCTTAACGTACTCTGCGAAGCACGAAAGCACTAGGAAAAATGCCACTAGCGGTAGTCACGTCTTACTTTTGCTAGCCATTATTTCAACAGACTTCAAACAAAGAAGAAGGAACTCAGGATTGATACATAGAATATTCTTTACAGAACACTGAAATTACAGTAACATATAAATAATATAAAAATAAAGTACTCAGGATGTTTTTGTATGGATGTTCCCCGATTACTCGTAGACGTCAGAACTGATTAGATTTTGTTTTGAAAGGTTTACCCTTCCTAGTTGGTCTCATATTTGTTAAGTCAGGATCTGATGATGAAGTCTGAACTATTAACCTTTGTGTCGATCACAAACTCATCCCGGCTACGCCAATTTATGGTCAAGTCAGGTGCCGGACATTGCACATAGTATGATATCAACCCTTTGTATATCCCCACTGCTGGGGCACGGGTCTCTTCCTGCATCACAGGAAGGGACTCATACATAGTTTGAGAACTCTAAAAATACCACTCAACTGTTTTGTTCACTTTGATTTAGTTATAAAAAGTAGTAATTCGTTATTCACTTAAAGTGTGAAGAACTGTAAATAGGTTCAGATACTTGAACTAATGAGGCTTTGGTTTATTTTGACCTTTGCATAATTTATACGGCGGCGTCCAGTGACGCCTTAACCAACGATAGAGTCTATAATAGAATTTGTGGTAAGTAAAGGTGCCACTGGACGCCAATTCCTCTCATTGCATATACGAAGTACGAAGATCAAAATATATCAATGCCATTTTAGTCCCTTTTAGTTTCCGTCTGATGGCAATAGAGACCACTCAGACGCTACAGTGTCTGAGACATTGTGTTTAGATGGACACTTGCCCAGCACCTATACCATCCTAGCCCACATCAGTGACAAACCAACACGTGCAACTACCAGGCCGCGGGTTTCCTCACGATGTTTTTCTTCACAGTTAGCTTGTGGCATTCCTACTACAAATTCACAGATCATTCATTCCGATGTAAAACCTAACTGAAAAGTAGGTAGGTACTTGGGGCTGCAACTGATGCAAATTATTTCAGCCAGATGTTGCTGCCTGTATGTAATACAGAGAGTATTGTAAAGAGGTTTGAAATTTCACGTCCAGGCATAGGTGGAATTTTTAGCCTCTAAACAGTTTTTTTTTTTGAATTCACAGATGTACGTAACTATGAAATAAATATAGTGAGAGAAAAAGGCATTAGTGCAAAAGTATTTGCACAATAAATCATAAACGGCTATTCAAAAACCTTCAACAGAAAGCACAGGTTTGCAGTACTGCGCAGTACGTATTACCATATTGAATGGACAATAGCGTATCCTTACTCTTTTTACATAACTTCGCCACAAAGATACACAAACCGTTGAAATCACAATATGTCCACTCTGCTCGCGCACTGCCCACTCTGACATTTCTGCATCGCGCATACAAAGTTTCACATGATATACCATAAATAGGTTTGTCCGACGGTCCGACGGACTTAGTGATGTCAACCAGTTACAAAATCTATTACTAAAAACAGGTACGATTGTTTTTAGAACCGGTATTTTCCAATCACTATTACATAAAAACCGTGATTTTTAGGTACTTTCAGGTTTTTTTGTGATTATCTAAGAAGATCTTATGATTTGTTTGAAAAGTAATGAAGATGCATTGATAAAACAAAGAAGAGTATTTAATTAAATCTTAATAACATTTTAGTGCAAAATAAGGTCAAAGATATCATCTGACATGATGAGGACATGATTATATTCTTTTTTTTTAATGCACTAACCCGTGCTAAGGATATTTTTTTACTGAGCTCATGGGTGATTTACCGGCATGAGTGAAATTTCGTACCTCTTTACAATACTCTCTGTGTTACTTACGTACGAAAATTCACTGATGCCGGTAAATCGCTCATTAGCTCAGTTGGGAGAGCGCTGGCACGGTTAGCCAGAGGTTGCGGGTTCGAGTCCCGGAATGAGTGGAATTTTTAGCCTCTAAATAGGTTTTTAAAATTGTCCTTAGCACGGGTTGTGCAATAAAAATAGGTTTTTTTTTATATCATTTGACAGTCTGCTCAACCCAAAAATATCGATTAAAATTGTAGTGAAAAGTTCCCAAAATATCAATTGAATTTTATTATTATTGTATTTTATTGCACATGAAGCATTAAATAGAAAATTACATAAGAAATAACGTACAAAGGGGAGCAAAAATTTATTGCGCTTCTTAAAGTTTTGCTTGGAAGGTAAGTTTCGTCTCAAACTATCACTATTTAATGTCCTCTTAGCCGTACGCCGTACTTTAGAAATTACGCTACAATAAGTAATTCATTACTTTTTGAAATAATTATTGGTTTTTACAAAAAAGTGATTTTCATAAAATCGACTCGCATCACTAGACCGATCGTCTCATCATAGGATCTGCCTGGAGGCAAATTTCCCTTTAAAGTGGACTAGGACGATCCTGCCCTACACAAAACGGTTAAAGACAAAGCATAAATAACACGAAAAATAAACAAATAACACGAAAGCAGCATGGAAAAACAAACAAACCTATCACGCGTTGCCGACCTTCAACATAAGGCTTGTTATTACGTGACAACATTTGACAAATTATGGTCGCGAGTTTCCGCGCTTGACAAATTGTAGCCCTAAGGCCAAGACCACACCTGGCCGATAGTGTAAAGTGGAGGATAGATAGTTAAGATAGATAGTTGACATAATCCTGCTTATGGTCAAGTTGGTAATCATCATTAATTTTATTTCCCTTAACCCGGTTAAGGGAAATAAAATGGTATAGGTAATTGATTCCACTTTAAATTGGATCTCTTAACCTTGAAATAAAGTCGAAAAGTAATGAAAAATGCGTACTACTCATGCTTTATTAAGGATTAAGACCGAGACTTTTGTCGGTGCGGCATCATCCACGTAATCCTGACATAGGCCAGGGAGGCTTGCCTCCTAAATGCATATTGAACTTCAATATTAATACGGTAATAGTACGGAAACAATTTCATTCACACTATTGGGTAGTCTACATAACCAATCACATTTGAATTATATAACCTGTGAAGGTTACCCTCCACCAACCGGAGTTGGCCCTCGTGGTAGAGTAAGGCCCGTGCTAGATCCGTGCCCCAGCAGTGAGAATATACAAAGGGTGGTTAACACACCCGTGCTAGTTAAAGTACCTAGCACGGTTCGATAATTTGCAGGGGTTATACCACTGGACCTAACTTCCTGCGATGCAGGAAGAGACCCATGTCTCAGGAATGGGGACATACAAGGGTTGATATCTATACCACTGGAACACAATTTTAATGCTATTAATGCTGAGGAGACTTCATAATAACGTGAAACGTAACATAAGCTCGTACATCTATCCTGTAGGGATGAGCAGTGGCCTGGGTTTGCTACTTGCTACAGTCATTGTAGTGCTAGTATGACTCTTTGGATTAATCATTCGAAACACTATATTAAGAATGTAATTTAAAGTGAGTCATCTCTCTCTCTGGGGTCGGTCCCTCATGTCTGAGGATCGTGGTCAGCCTCAGGGTTGCATCTGGAGCGGATGATTTGCCTCCATCGGGATCTGTCCAACGCGTCTCTTACAACCGTGTAAAATTTGGAGTCATAGACGAGCCTTTTTCTACAGCTAAAAACAATTTCTCAGGCTCTGCAGCAACCGAGTGGTCCGTTCACTTATCTAGTGTCAGTGAAGGTGCCACTGGACGCTGTCTGATAATCTCATTGTGTAGATACAATCGCTAAATTATTATACAATAATTTTTAATTTTAATATGATATTTGGCGAAAGAGACTCGTATTACCTTATTTCCTTACGTTTCGGTAGCGTTACAGTTGAAATAAATAATAAGAAATAAGGTAATTACGTTTTACCTAATAAATATGAAATGTATGTGTATTAGATTATTTAATGTATAACTATGTATGAGTATCGCGAATCATTAAGAAATACTAGACACACGTATGCTAACGACCGAACTTCTTTAAGTTTTGACGATTGATAATATATTTGCTTGAAATATTTACATTATCGCTTAAGGCTTAGTGTGAGCACGCCCCAAGCCTATCTGTCAGGGTCCTCTATTGTCTCTGCGCACGTCCGCAAAGGTAAATAAAAATACAATAATATGATGATGGATTTTCGCACACTGTCGTCGTTTTGTGGTTTGACCCGGTGGCCCTCGTCTCCCTATTCTATTATGCATGGAGTTGTTTGTGGATAATAATAATATTATATGAGAGAGAATTGATGGCTGCCTATGAGTGATGTGATGTGGTATTGATATTGCGTTTTTGTTTCTCTTTTTGTTCGTTTCGTATACACGAGTTTTTTTAACCTTATGACCTGCGCCTTGTTGGGTAACTTTTCATATGTTTGCGAAAGAGCTCTGCCGTATAGATATAAGACGTAATATGCATCACACACAGAGGACACCCTATTTTAGCGGATATCTGATAGTGATAGTGACATTGAGCCACATAATTCAGTAGATATTTCGTTTTTGCACAAATATGTAAACGTGGAAAGTTACAAAATGATGATAGTATTTTCTTCTAGCTAAGACACATAACATAACACTTCACATTAGGCTGAAACTGCAAGATTGTAATTGCAATTAAAAGGTAGGTGCATCTACATTGATCTGCACCTACTTTGTTAAGCTAACATGGACAGGACATCCAAAGTATCGAGTACGTTCAAAGTGTTCGTCCACCAGTTCAAAGTTGCTCAGCGAGCTATGAAGAGGGACATGCTGGGAGTTTCTCCGAAGGATAGGATTCGTAACGAATGCATCCGACAGAGAACCAAAGCTATCGTCATAGCTTAGAGAATTAGCAAGCTGAAGTGGCAGTGGGCTGGCCGTATATCGCGAAGAACCGACAACCGTTGGAGTAATCGTGTTCTTGAGAGACTGCGACTCGACAAACGTAGTGTAGGACGCCCTCCGACCAGGTGGAATGGCGATCTGCGAAAAACTGCATGCAGGTGCTGGATGCGGCAAGCCGAAGACAATGCGCTATGGCGCTCATTAAAGGAGGGCTATGACCAGCAGTGGACTAATATAGCCTAATGATAATGATGACGTTTCAGTGATACCTATACCATTTTGTAAACTAACAATCGCTAATATCTGCAATAAAATGTTTAAATTGAATTGAATATACAATTTTTATTTTTAATGCACTAACCCGTGCTAAGGACAACTTTAAAAACCTATTTAGAGGCTGAAAAATCCACCCATGCCGGGATTCGAACCCGCAACCTCTGGCTATCCGTGCCAGCGCTCTATCCAACTGAGCCAATGGGCGACTCACCGGCATCAGTGAAATTTCGAACCTCTTTGAATTGAATATGCCTGGTGAAACGTGGGCATCTACCTTAGTGGGTTTCTCTGCTTACTTTCATGAGGGGAATATGGGCGAGACGCAAAAATAAAAACTAACAAAAATAAAATAACCGATGTACCTACTTATATACTTTTATACATTTATTCGCTTTTATGAGTTTGACTGTACATTGACGAATCAGGTAAAGTGACGAGTTAGGGATATTGACGAAATAAAGATTTTTAAGAAATTGACGAATCAGGAAAGTGACGAATTAACGATAGTGACGAATTAGCGAAAGTGACAAGTAATGCACTAACTCTTGTGAATGATAGAGCATCACCACCATGCTGGCAGTTCAGCCGGCCAAGCCCTCAGGAAAGACAATTCAATACGTGCGGATTCAAACAAGCCACGGGTTTTGTCCCATTTGGTATTAGTGAAGGTGCCACTGGACGTTGTATCATCATGATAAACCCATTATGTCCCCACCGAGGGGCACTAGTCTCTTCTTTAAGGAAGGTATAGGCCATAGTTCACCACGGGGGCCAACTCCCTATTGGTGGAGGCTTGTAAGACTAGTGGCTGGTCTTACTGTCAGATGTTTTCAGGCGCCCTAAGGCCTCTGACTTGGCTTAACGACTGTTATTTATCGACGGCAGCCGGCAGAACGCCACTAGTTTTAGTCGTGGACGGTCACCCATGCACTGAACGCGCCCTACGTTGCTTAACCTTCGTAATCGTTTAAGATCATTGAGGCAGCCGGGGCTACGAGCGATTCCGTATAAATCATCTCATTACGTAGCTGCAAATATCAAAGTCAGAGCATCCCTCCATCATCGTTTGCCCCTCAATATCAACACCAATAAGTCAATTCCATTCATTCATCATACATTTTTCTTCCAATCCAATATAAATGCATTCCAAGTCCTATCTCTCGGGAACAATGGAAATATGACGATAACAATTAGATATCCCACCATTGTCTCACGGAATACTTCCCATGGATGGATAAAATATATTATTATGATTGTGATGGCTGATTCTCCCTTAACGATATGTCGCGTACATACAGTCGGCAGCAGGTCAACCCTTAAAGGTTTTTACAAACTCACCGTAACACAACTGAGCACCCGTGTAATGATTTACGTGGTGTCAACTCTACATCAAATCGTTAGAGCCAATTCATTTATTTATTTTATTTTTTTATTATTTATATATTCTTTATTACAAGGCCGTGATTAATGCAAGATGCATTCTCTTCCAGCAAAAGTGTTGAAGTGACTGGCTAACAGTACAATAAAACATTGATAAATCTGTACATTTTGACCTCTCGTTGGCCTAGTGGTTAACACGCTTGACTACAAAAACAGAGGTTGTGGGTTCGCCCATCGATTTGCTGGTGATCATTCACCCAACCTCGGCTTTGAAATAACCTCACAAAGAAGAAAAACAATAACTAGTAACATCCAGTACAGACTCACTGTACGTTGCTGGTCTTCGCTTTTATATATGTGTACGCTACGACATTTTTACCACTTTGTATAGCATTACATAACATTTACATACGTCGTCAGGCTATACTAGTCCACTGCTGGACATAGCCCTCCCCTAGAGACCGCCACTTGCTAGGGGTAATACCCATAATCCCCACGCTGGGCATGTGGGTTGGGGATCGCAGTTCGGTGGAATTGTACTGAAGGGGGCGCTACTGCCCACCCCCCGGTTTGTGTCCCTTATAGTCGCCTTACGACACCCGCGGGAAGAATTCTGTTGGTGCTAATCTCTAAGCCGACACCACCCAGCAACATTTACATACAGGCACATATATTGCTTCTGGCCCCACACTATCATAGTGACCTCTGACTTATAACGAACACTGTTCCCTAAAATAATAGGTATGACACTATCTTTAAAGTCATGTTGTACAAGGCCGCCAATTGTACTATATTTTTATATAATTTCCGTTACTGTAATTTTTGTGCACAATAAAGAATATTCTACAGTCTATTTATTCTTACTTATCCAATTTAGTAAACAAGATTCTAACCTTAAAATTGAGATTAGATGCCTAAACTAGACATTTTCTCGCAAATTCATGAACTACTCGTATCATGAACTATGTTTATAAAATTGGCAGCGTGTTCTCTAAAAGAGTGTTCCAGGTTTCTTCATTTATGGAAATATAGCAGTTTTGGACTAAAAAGTCACAGTTTGAGGGTAGAATCTTGTTTAATAAATTGTTCAAGTAAGAATAAATAGACTGTATCTATCAATCCACAGCCTCTGGCTATTTTAAGTATGTGTAACTATCCTTTAGTCACTGTCTTATTTCATTCTACTTGTGTGCTATTTTTTCACAATGACAGGGCGCTATGGCGCTCATTAGGGAAAGGCTATGTCCAGCAGTGGACTACATAATATAGCCGGAAGAAGAAGAATAAATAATAATAGTTATTATTATTATTAAATGTCCACGATAAGTCCCACGTCCCACGGTGGGCACCCCAAAACAGCACAAGAGTTCATAAAGCACCCCACAAATGGTTTAAAGGTTACAGCTAAGCTGCAAAGCGCTCTAAGCAAGTCCTATGCTTTCTCGTTTAGGATATATAAGACGTCCCTTTAAGACTTTAGCGGATGCAGAAACGTTGCATAGCATGCGATGCAGCTAAAACATTTCCTCTCAGAAATACAGACGGCTCCAAGCGCTCAGTGCTTAAAGTATCTCAAGTAATCTGACCATGTTTGCAACTAATCATATTACAAGGTCACACATAATAATACAATGTAATAAAGTAACGTTACGCAAAATTATAGTGCCGCTTTTTATATTTCCTAAAAAAGGTCTTGGAAAAGTGGAAAATTCTTTTAAAATGAATGTCATTACGCAGCCAGATCGCAGAATTGTTAGAGCACTCTTCTGGGAAGGTTACGATGTCCTGTTCCATGCCCCGTTTGCATACACTTCTTTGATGTCACCCGTCAGTATAGTTAATTTTTAAACTGAAACCCAAAAACCCTAAATCGAAACTGTTAGCATTAAGATTTTGTATTTTGTATTTCTTTTGTATATTCTTTGTACTTTTAATTATGTTTTTAATAGTGCAATAAATCATTTTAATCATTATTATAAAGTAGGATATCCCATACAGTGCATCAGCAGAGTATATTCAGCATTGGGCAGAAATGCGAGACAGGGATGGTGAAATATAAGAACATAAATACATTAAGCATATCTGGCAATAGTATTTCTTAATGGCTTGTGATGCTTATACATAGTTATATTTCAGTCTACTCATGACCACGGCAATTGCAACGCTGCACAAACGTCGGGAATTTATGTAATTTCATTACACCCAATAAATAATCTATATAGCTAGATGTATAGTAAAGTTATATAATCAATATATAACTATACATCTAGCAATGCACTTTTTTATTTTTTTATCATATCACATTATGACCTTTTTACCTTTCTAGTATCTCCAGTAATTGTGGAAGTAATATTAACTTTACAGCTGATGTAATGTAAACGCTCCATCTATTTTTATTGCTTTCGCTGTCAAGTGTTTGAAAAGGCTGTGAAGATTTTTTGTTTTGTTTACTTAGGCAGTATGTGCTTTTTGCAAAGATATTTGTTCAGGATCCTGCTTGTGCAAAGTTTGTTAACATCGGGTACGCAAAATTGCAGCGGATATTGTAACGAACAAACATTGTTTTATAGAGAACCAGCTATAATACTAAATAAAGTTAAAAGGCTCAGGACGAACAATGGGAATCGGTGAAAAATTGAGAGTAATACTCTCAATAACTAAATTTGTGGATAAGTATGGATAAGACATGATCTGTCTGATATGCGTTTCTTCCTCAGGTTATACCAGTCCACTACTGGACACAGCCCTCCCCTAATGAGCGCAAGGTTGTGCCATCCCTATTAAAAATATAATGATTTTCCAGTTACAAAGCTATATTATCGATTTACAGGTATATTGATAACGGTGGTAGCTCAGTGGGTAGAACCATAGACTGGCAAGCGAGAGCCCCAGGTTCGATCCCGAGTGCGGGCATGTACCAATGACTTTGTTTAATTTCAAAGTTACGTACATTTGCGAATTTGCAGTCGCAATACCACACGCTAACGGTGAAGGAAAACATCGTGAGGAAACCCGCGGCTTGGTTGGCTCCGCACGTATTGACTAGTCTTTCCTGTGGGCTAGGCCGACTAAGCTGTCTGGATGGTATAGGTGCTGGGCAAGCCTACACCATCTATAAAACCATGACCCAGGCACTACATCTAGTGTGAGTGAAGATACCACTGGACGCTGTATAAATCATCTCATTAAGTAGATGCAAAAAGGCCAATATTATTGATGAAAATCATTAATTTTCAAATCACTCGATTTAAGGTAATTACGTTTTACCTAATGAATAATCGCCATTAGATCCGTTTAATATATAACTATGTATCTATCTATAATCAGCCCACATCAACCCACTGCTGGGCATAGGCCTCCTTTTTACTGCGCCATTCCTCACGGTCCTGTGCTAATCTTATCCATATCTGATCCGCAACCCTCACGATGTCGTCAGACCATCGTGTCAGTGGTCTGCCTACCAACCTCCTTCCCTCCCTTGGCCACCACTCCGATACTGCCCTGGTCCACCGGCCGTCTTGCCTTCTAGCCAAGTGTCCCGCCCATCGCGACTTTGACTTTGTGATCCGCTTACCAACGCCTTCGACGGTTCTTTCTCTTGGTTCTTCGACGAATTTCGACGTTAGTTACGCGTATGTGTAACTATGTATGAGTATCGGGAATCATTAAGAAATACCACTCGATTTAAATTAGGATGCCTTGTGTTATGGTGACCAGGCAAGAACATCAGAAACACGGAAATACACACGTACCCTCTTATTCATAATGGTCCGTTAAGTTAAAACAGCTGTTAAAGAGTGTTCTTTTTTATTCTGACTTAGGTCAACAGAAGAAGACAGAGTGAGAATTAGCAATGCTTTAAGTGAGCAGACTATTATGAATAAGGGGGGTAGCCTCTATGTTTGTGTCCCACTGCTTGGCTAAGGCCTTCCCCAATTCAGTGCAGAGTTTCCTGTCCTGGGCCACCTCAGACCATTCCGGCAGATGGTTGTCGATACCATCTCTCCACCGTCTTCTTCTTTCTTTCTTCTTCGGAAATACAAACAACAAAGGAAAATATTTATGGATTCAGGCTATGGACCATTTTCTGAATTAGGAATCTCACTATGTAAATACTTAAGTAACGTTCTTTCATACTCTTCTCTGGGAAATTCGAAGAGACAGAACGACAGTTAACTATTTGCTTAAAGAAATTCTCAATTCAGGAACTATTCTAACTATTGACACTGCAAGTAATTGTTACAAGACTGTAACATAACATAACATTTACATACAGGCACATACATTGCTTCTGGCTCCACACTAGGACTACCTGTGTCGTGGGCACTAGACACAGCGACATCACAAACGTAAACATCCAAGACCTGGGGTTTTTTTGTCCCCAGCCCGGGTTCGAATGGTAGGCTCTCGCAAGGTAGGCAGATGCACTACCGCTGCGCTACAGTGGCCGTCTGTATTTTGTTTCAATTGCTATTACTATAGATATCAAACTACAGAAAATGTAAGCACATCTCTTTAAGAATGCGCACAGCAAACATGAAAAAAAAAGGTTTCGCGTTGCGCTAACGTGAGATTTCGTAAGGTGTTGCATCAATCGTCTAAACAGAACCTAAGGTGTGAATACACGTGGCCAAAATTGAACAGAGTGCTTAGTGCGAGTTTGACAGATCCAATCGAATAACTTTACTACCGCGTTAATCGAGCATCGAGTAGTGAGTATGAGTAAGTTAACCGTTCGAACTGGCAAAACCCTGTCACAGTACAACTCGCACTCGCGTTTATTCGTGTTTTGGCTAGTAAACGTGTTCACTTCTCAACGTACACCATTACAACTCTTTGAGGAGCGGCCTTAAACAAAAGTTAGTCGCGACATGAACAAAAAAAAGCAAATGTCTACTTGCACCTTTATTAGCAGAATAGAAACTTATTTGCACTCCGTCTTGCTTCAAGATGCGCATGATGTCATCTCGGCCTAAGATTCTATTTGAAGTTTACCTAAATGTGTTGGCTTTGTTAATTAACTGGTAAAACATTCAATATTTTGGGGTAATGCGCATATTCCATTAAACATCACGGTCGCTTCATCAGCGCCTACTCTACGTCTCGATTGATTATTTATTTCTATGTGTTCTGAAGGGTTCGTGGCCTAGTCGCACCGAGTACCTAATTGGAATCAATCGCTTATATTTTACATACATGTAAAATTAATATTTGGAAGGAAATTTTGAAATTGGAATGTACTTTTAGTTTAACATATAACTGAACATGTATCCGAAGTGATTATTACTGGCCAGTCCCTCATAGGTACCATAAATTTTCTTTGCAATATTTTCTGAGTGGCCTAGTACTTAATTAATATGCTGAGATTTTACTGTCTTTTCTTTGCAATACTTTCTGAGTGGCCTGGTACTTAATGAATTTTCTGAGATTTTTCTGTCATGAAATAAATGTGTACAGCAGGATTTCAATTTTAATTTATTTCATTAATTTTTGAAATGCATAAATAATCAGTATATTTCGCTCTTACTATTCATAAAAAGCAGTAATATTTTTTGTTTGGGCTTTACTTACTCTTTTCTTGCAATCTGTTTAATATTCTAAATATCAAGGCTGACTGGAAGAAATTTCTCGAGAAATAGCTCTTCCCTTGCTTATAATGTAAGTCAATCCGGTTTATGTAGTGCAATATTTCGTATTTTGTGCAGTAAACTGTAAAGAAAAAAACCGGCCAAGTGCGAGTCAGACTCGCGCACCGAGGGTTCCGTACAAACCTGTATTATAGACCTGAGTATTTGGTATGAATTTCAATTTAATACCTCTACGCGTTTATGAGGAAATGGGTAGTAAGTTTAAAATTATTAAAAAAATATATATTATGAGATGTAACTAAAAATTTATGGTTTTCGTAATTTTTCCTTTATCTATGCTATAAGACGTTGCTTCGTACCAAATTTCAAGATTCTGAGTTCACGGGAAACACCCTGTAGGTTTGGATTCCCTTGCAAGTGTCGAAAATTTGCGGCATAAACCGCTGTATCTTTTGATTGCGTTGGCTTAGAAGTTTGATTTTTTCACAGCTTCAAGGGACAGTAGACTTGAGTAATTGATATAAATTTCAGATATAAAGGGTCTTGACAGACGGACGGACGGACAGACGGACAACAAAGTGATCCTATAAGGGTTCCGTTTTTTCCTTTTGAGGTACGGAACCCTAAAAAACCCTATTTTTGCTAGGTGTTCCTTACTGGCCGGATTTCTAAAGATCCCTATATGTAGGCATGCTGCATGTTTACTTTTTGCCTCTTCCACATGGAAGACAAACATTCTAAGCGGCTGTAGTTATAAACCAGGACCGAGTCGACATTTTTACGACTCCCCTGACCAGAAATAGTCGTAGATCCCGCTATGGGTGGAAGTTGAGACCATTCAGTGACTCAGTGGGACAGGATAGTTGAAAGTTATGCAGATGCGAATGAATTATCATCGAGCTACTTACTGCTGGAAAGCGTTTGTTAAGGTTAAAAAACAGATTTTTATAACAAAACAAGGGGCCAGTTTCTGAATTTCGCTTTCTTTTGAGAATTTCGCTAAGTAACTACTTAACATAACATAACATTTACATACAAGCACATACATTGCTTCTGGCCCCACACTTGGAAACCCTGTGTCATGGGAACCAGAAACAACGACATCACAAACATGTAAACATCCAAGACCTGGGCTTTTTTTTTGTTCCCAGCTGGGATTCGAACCCGGGACCTCTTGCATGGTAGGCAGACGCGCTACCGCTACGCCATAGAGGTCGTAGTTATCATACTTGACTGTAGTGATGTCTCTTTTTGAATATCTAAGCAATGAGCATGACAGGAGGTTACTTGATTATTTATTTAGTGATTTTCTCAGCTCAGAAACCGGCCCTAAGTAACTTAGTTTTCGATAGCACGAAAAAATTAAACACGAAGATTATGAATTGAGAATTGTACGTTGAAATTAAGCCTGAAGTAAGGCTGCATTACAGGTAACTAGTATTTCTTATTGATTCGCGATACTCATAAATATTGGCGATTTGGCCCGTTTTATATATAACTATATACTATTTGCTTATGTAGGAGATTTTTTTGTGAAGTGTGTTTTTTTCTATTGTGTGAAGTCTGTCTTTTTTAGCTATAATCTCCTTGGTTCTTTAGCGTCTTATTAGACCTTGAGGTACGGGGACCGACGTAGCACAGATAGATAGAGTACACTTTATAAAAAAAGGAAATTACACAAATATTTCTTAACCTAAGAGTCCAGACGGCGGCCTTACTCGTATTGTTTGTTTTTTTTTTGTCACAGCTAATTGTTTGGTTACACTTTATTTCATATTTTGACCTTTATGAATTTCCCATACTGAGTGTATTTACATGCGCATATTCTCAAACAGTTACCCAAACGTTCCCGTTATTAGCCAGTCAGGATCTTAGACTACAATGCACTGCCAGGACCTGATTTTACGAGCCGTTTATCATTCTTCGCTCTTCTGCTTGATTGTTTTTGAAATAGTCTCGGGTGAGTTAACATACAAGTTTGAAACAATCCCACAACAGGAGACATCGACTCTACAAATTAGGTGTTGAATTATTTTTAACGTGATTCAGAGGTAAAACATCGTGAGGAAACCCGTGGCTTGGTTGACTCCGCAAGTACTGACTTGTTTTTCCAGTGGGCTAGGCCGACTAAACTGTCAGGATCATGGTATAAGTCCTGAGCAAGCCTACTCTATCTATAAAAATGCCTTAGGCACGCTACAGTGCCCGAGTGATCCCTTCACCCAACAAAAAGTATAGGTGATTTTGATGGATAATAAAATTGCGGTCATTCAAGCCATATTTTTCTTATCCTTGTTTTTGATTGAGAATCTTTGATTCCAGAATATTAATAATTTTGGTAACAACTTGTTTTGGTGTGACACAATCACTGTGATCTAACCCCACTGTGATCTCACGCTTCAAAAGATAAAAAATATATTTTCACTACAGACAACGTATAGGAAAACAAAAATATAGTTATACTATTTTTATTTTTAATGCACTAACCCGTGCTAAGGACAATTATTATTTTAAAAACCTATTTAGATGCTAAAAATTCCACCCATGCCGGGATTCGAACCCGCGACCTCTGGCTATCCGTGCCAGCGCTCTATCCAACTGAGCTAATGGGCGACTCACCGGCATCAGTGAAATTTCGAACCTCTTTACACTATTCTCTGTATTACGTACAGGCAGCGACATCTGGGTGAAGTAGATTGCTTCACTTACAGACCCGACTACCTACTTTGCAGTTAGGTTTTAACATCGGAATGATATCGCTGAACCCACATGATTATACTATTTTTATTTTAAATGCACTAACCCGTGTTAATCACAATTTTAAAAAACCTATTTAGAGGCTAAAAATTCCACCCATGCCGGGATTCGAACCCGCGACCTCTGGCTATCCGTGCCAAGCGTTCTATCCAACTGAGCTAATGGGCGACTCACCGGCATCAGTGAAATTTCGAACCTCTTTACACTATTCTCTGTATTACGTACTGAGCTAATGGGTGAGTCTTAGTATTATTTAGTACCCACCTATAATTTTATAATAATAGGTGGGTACTTAATAATACTAAGACTCCGAAAAAACAATCCATTTGAGTACCTCGTATAAATAAACCGGCTTGAACCAGTCTGAATTACTTTGCAGCCTCATTCCGCACCACAAAGTAAATTAACGCGAGAGTAATTTTAAACTCGGGTATTTATCAGCGAAATAACGAAGTGTTAAACCAAAAACAAACAAGGAGGGAACATTAAGATAATACTCGTTAAAAACCACAATTAGCAGTTGTAATTGGACTGTTTATTTTATTACTATTCAAGTCCATTGATAAGATACTTTCTGGTGCTGTTATGAATGAGCGTGGACGTGATATTGTGTTAATTTTGAATCGGCTATTAAATTCATTCATGGACATATTACACAGATCTCGTTAGTCCTATACTAAGTACAATTAAATGACTTGTGTTATAGGTGCTAACTCGACGGTAGATACAATACAATAAATACATAGATAACGTCAAAGACCCGAGACAGACAAGAAAAGTTCGTTTCCTAGTTTGAGTTTGACCCGGCCGGGGATCGAACCCGAGATCTTCGATTTTACAGTCAGAGTGCCAAACCGCTGCGCCACCGAGGTCGTCGGATATTAGTTTTATATAAGTTTTATATAAGTTTTATTATCGTTCTACCAAGAATAGTACTTACGTTAGAAGGAATCAGAAGTTATTTGATAAGCCTCTGTTCAACTTTACCTACTAATTAAACAATACATCTAATAACCGTCCTCCGATAACCTTCTTACAGAGACAGAGAATAGGTGTTTTTTTTAATTTAATAAAACAGAAAAAAAATCATTATATACATACATAACCTCACGCCTGTATCCCAGAGGGGTAGGCTGAGACCAGGGACTGCCACTTGCCACGATCCTGACAGATCACCTTCGCTTCATCAACGGTCATAAGTCGTTGCATGCACGCACGCCGGTTCCGGGTACTTTTTATCTTTCCTTTTGCTAATACATGCCCTATTTGGTCGATGTATATCCGCCTAGTACGTCCCAATTATATATAGGGGGTTATATACATTAGGGAGTTAGTATATGTACACTACCGTCCCATATGTCTTTATATATATATGTCTTCGGAATTTATATATTTATAGATCGTATACGTACGTACTTACGTACTATACCTACTTATGATAAATCAACAAGACTACATACATAATAAGGGGAAGGTACCGCTTTGTACATTTAGAAAATTATTAACAAAAGGTGTTTGCGATGTTCACATACTTCGGCGCTTGTAATTGCCAATCCGCGATGAGCAGTCATGATTGAGGCAATTTTCAGCGTCTACTAACATAGTAATATATATAGTACCTATATATCAGCATCGCGAGTCATTATGAAACTTAGCCTTAGTAATTCTGTTGCGACTGTTTGGGTATCGTACCCAAAAATGGTATCCAAAGCTCGTAGCCCAGCTTTAAGTTTCTTAAAAAAAGTAGATAAGTACAGTACTACACATCATAAAAGTCCCTTCGGAAATCTACGTTCGCGCAGACTAGGAAGAAGTGTAACGAAAGTACCCGAAGCTATAGTACATTCAACATGATCTTTAAGCGGTACGGTTAAGGTGCAGAATTGATGGCCGCAGTAGCGCTACCTATTTCGCTCACGCTAATATTGCCAAACTAATAGTCACCTGCATCGAGGACGTTGAATCAATCAATAGCAACAAAGGCGCGCGGCCTGCAATAAAATAAAACTTTCTGATTGGTTGATCAACTTGCCGCACATCCAAAATTTGGTCATCTGCGCAGGTACATCCGCGAGACTTATTTCTCGTGTAGCACTGTACCACTTTCCATTTATTCCCTCAGTCCTAAATTAATGTGCGTGAAGACTCTTTTGGTAACGTTAATGTCTTCCTCAGAATAAAGATGCGTTGTTATTATGTTGATTATATTGTATGAGAGAGTGAAATCTTGTTTTTATCAGTAGCTTAAGCGCCCGACAGTATAATCAAGTGCCGTTTTATTAAATGAAACAATGGCTTTAAACGGTCTTTCTCAAAGGCTTTGGCCGGTTCTTCCTAGATATGTTACCCCTCAAAAATCAGAGTATTTACTTATTTATTACTAAGCTGTCTTCGCAAGCTTGGCGCCACCACAGAATGCATTTATACGATTCTTGTTACTCAATGCGAGTAGTAGCCATCAACACAAAAAAATAATATCTTAGTTATTTAATTAGTTTGGCTTGATAAAAAGTTTACGATATCAACCCTTTTATGTCCCCACTGCTGAGGAACGGGTCTCTTCAAGGTTAAGCCTTAATCCACCACAGGGGCCAAGTCCGGGTTGGTGGAGGATCGCAAGGCAGTGGCGGGCCTTATTGTCAGAAGTTATCAAGCCGCCCATAAGGCCATTACATGACAGCCTGCACCAACGGCTTAACGTGCCTTGAAAAAATATCACTAGCGGCAGTCACAGGACGATCACCCATCTCGAGCCTTCTTCTCCTTCTTCAGGCTATATAAGTCCACTGCTGGACATAGCCCTCCCTTTTATGAGTGCCATAGCACAAGATTTGCCATCATTGGGGGGTAACTTCAAAGTTTGTCTTATACGTAGTAACTATTATCTAATCTGTGGTATAAACGCCTATCGTTTAATGAGTAAAATCGTCATCATCATTATCAGCCTACCGCTGGCCACTGCTGGGCCCTCTATCAATGCCAGTAGAATGACCCCCTTAAATTATACCGTATTATTATACTATTTTTATTTTAATGCACTAACCCGTGCTAAGGAACAAATTAAGGAATCCCGGCATGGGTGAAATTTTATGCCTCTAATTAGGTTTTTAAATTTATACCGTATTTAAAACCTATTTAGAGGCTAAAAATTTCACCCATGCCGGGATTCGAACCCGCAACCTCTGGCTATCCGTACCAGCGCTCTACCAATTGAGCCAATGGGCGACTCACGGCATCAGTGAAATTTCGAACCTCTTTACAATATTCTCTGTATTACGTACAGGCAGCGACATCTGACTTAAGCAAATTGCATTACTTACAGCCCCGACTACCTACTTTGCAGTTAGGTTTAACATCGGAACGATATCACTGTACCCACATGATTACACTATTTTTATTTTTAATGCACTAACCCGTGCTAAGGAACAAATTTAAAAACCTATTTAGAGGCTAAAAATTCCACCCATGCCGGGATTCCTTAATTTGTAATCCTTAATCCTTATACCGTATTGTTCATTATTGTCTTGAGTGCATTTTTTTTTGTGTAGCTTATATACATCCCACTGCAGGGCACATGCCTTCGCTGCATTTAATTTTAATGCTTCGCTGGAAGAGATTATGGGCTTAATTACTTGCTTGCCCACCGCAGATTGGCAATCTCAAGCACTAAGGTATGTTAACACCTCAGACAATCAGGTAACCTCACGATGTTAGAGAGCGGCACTGTTACTACAATTGAATATCAGTGTTTTTTCAAAACCGTTTACAGACCCAACGAGACCAAGGCTGAATTATAAATAAGTTTTTCACCGAAGATATAATTTTCTTCGTTGGCTTTATGAAATATAATATTACTGCTTTTAGTAATAAAAGCAAAAATGGTATTTGCCAGCTAATGTTGAGCGTTTGATATAGTATTAACCCTGTGCATGTCCCCACTGCTGGAGCACGGGTCTAAACAGTTAGGCCATACTCCACTACGGGGACAAATATAGCCTGATGATGACGTTTAAAGTATTGTGAATGATAGAGCATCACCACCATGCTGGCAGCTTAGTCGGCTAAGCCCACAGGAACGACAATTTAATACGTGAGGGACCAAACAAGCCACGGGTTTTGTCCCATCTAGCATGATCTTCTGCATAAAACTTTTATCTTGACCACAAGGTGAAGATAAAAGTTGTATCTTCTAGCTGGACTATGTAAATTAACTCCCCTAGCTAGAGTATGTAAGTTCTTCAAGCGCAATGATTGACAACTGCTCCATCTAGAATCACCGTTTGTTTAGTATAACCCACTGCTTAGACGGAGTTTACACGTTAAGTCTGGCGTCAGTTAACTCCATCAGTTCGGTTAGACTGACGACAGACTGATTATCTATTCAGTGGACTGATGGAGGGGTCTGACGGATATTCGAATATTTTGATGCTTCATCAGTCTGGCATCAGTCCGAGCTTGGTCAAGGTCACGGACTGAACTGACGCCAGTGTGAACGTGTAAACTCCGTCTTACAAGAGGGCATGATATGAATTACACGCTAGACTCATGCAAATTCATGAATCACCGATTTAACAGTCAAGATTCGAAAAGTCGTAACATTTTTATTGCTCAACAATTTTCCATGCTTGCCCAACAATTACTGTTCTACTCATAGATTGCGTAGTTAATATACAGAAGGCGTATCACAAGATGAAAACTAACCATACAAAGACCATAGTTTGCTAGAATATTTGAGACAATATTGGAATTACCTCTCCATTTTAAACATTATAGTTTTGATTTAATTTTGGATCAGCTTACTTAATTTTATTGTACACTGTTACAAAATTACAATGCACAAATAGGTATCGCTACAGTACATAGTAAAAATTGTAAAGCTGACTGGCTAGCGCTATTTGACTTATCTGTTTATCCATTAGTAAGCACTGTCCACTGAATACATGAAAAACGTAATGTAGCATGACATCTGCAGAGTTATCTTTAAATAATCTATATAAATAAAATTCAAAGTCCTGACTGAATGACTCACTCATCAACGCCCAGCCCAAGCCGTTGGACCTAGGAACATGAAATTTTGCACAGAGGGTCTATATATAATGTAGGCAAGGAATAAGACCGGATGTTTTGAAATTTCACCCGTAAGGGGTGGAGGGGGGGGGGAAGGGGTTGCTAAATTTGTATGGAAGGTATAAAGAATGAGTGACAAACCAGTCAGTCAGCTGTTTATCCCTGGAGTGACTGTCTATTTACAAACTTATCCAGTGACTTGGCTCAAGTCAACCTTAGGTATTAGTTCATCTTCTTCTTTTTCTTCTTCAGGCTATATTAGTCCACTGCTGGAAGCCCTCCCCTAATGAGCGCCATAGCGCAAGGTTGTGCCATCATTGGGGGGTAATGCCCATAATCCCCACGCTGGGCATGCGGGTTGGGGATCGCAGTTTGGTGGAATTGTACTGCAGGGGGCGTTGCTGCCCACCCCCTGGTCTGTCTCTGTGTATTAGTTCATATTATCTTCTTATTCGATCCTGTAACTCCCAGCAGAGCATAGGGTCTCAAATACACATTTCCACTTCTGATGGTGGTTTGCGGCAGCTTCCAATCCGGGCCAGCTAGTGCCGATTTACTTGGCCTCTATAGTACATATAAATAAATATAAAAGCTGCTGAAATTGCCAGTCGGAAAAAACGTTATCGTACCCGTTACGACAGACTCGCAATATGCCTTCGGTAGTTAAAACGTTGAATTATAGAAGCCACGGGCTGCTCCTACATTTGCATAAGTCCAGTCGACAACTGATGGGCATTTACAGCTTTGTTGCAAAGTCGTCCGTAACGTAACTCAGTAGAGTGCTCGCAAGTTAAGGTCGACATGCTGTTGAGTGTACTCAACTTCGATGGAGTTGCTTTATGTTACTTGTGTTAAGTATGATTTGATTATACATACTTCTACTTCTTGTATGTTAATTTATTTCTTGAAGTACAAAATACTTATTGTAGTTTTTATTTAATTTTGTTTATTTCGTGAAATCAACAGCGTTACGTTCAATAAGTACCAATAACTCAATAACCAATTTAATAAGATGCAAGGCCAAATATAAATTTCTTATTTTATACTGTAAAAAAATATTATTAAAAATATTTGTTACTTGGTTACGAGGTTAAATCTAATTGTATAAAAATATCGTGTCACAGAATTTTTTAGTATCAAAAATTTGATTTGATTTGAATTATTTATTTTTATTATTTCTTTTGTGTATTTGGTAGGTCTAAGAACAGTTCTTAGGCTAATTAATATGGCAAAACAATGGTTGCGAGGTGAGTCAGTTGTAATTTAAAGGTTTTGACGGCCTTGGTGGCGCAGTAGTTTGGCACGCTGACTGTAAAACGGAAGGTCTCGGGTTCGATCCCCGGCCGGGTCAAACTAAGAAACGAACTTTTCTAGTTTGTCTCGGGTCTTGGATGTTATCTATGTATTTATTGTATTAAATCTATCGTCGAGTTAGCTCCTATAACACAAGTCATTTAGTTGTACTTAGTATATGGCTAACGAGATCTGTGTAAATGTCCATGAATATTATTTATTTTATTTATTATTTCGGACATATTTAAAGAAACGTGATTTTTAATACATTTCTCAGAATCAGTTAACTGTATTGAATGTAAACACGACTTCCCGAATATGAGATTGTCACGAATTATTTCAATCATGTATCAAGCAACATACAACAAAAGTAGGTGCCTAACTATCACGTAATTATCACAGAATTCTTGACCTCCAAGGTTCAGTTCCTGCAATACTAATTATCTCCCAACATGACCAGACAATGCATTGCTAACAAACATAAGATTAATGTCGTATGTACAATCAACATTACGCCAACCTTGACATTTCTGGTCAATAGGGTTTGATAGTGTGAATAAAAAGTATTAATTACGAGTATATACCGAAATTCTTCCCGAGGGTGTCGTAAAAGGCGACTAAGGGACACAACCCTGGGGGGTGGGCAGCAGCGCCCCCTGCAGTACAATTCCACCAAACTGCGATCCCCAACCCGCATGCCCAGCGTGAGGATTATGGGCATTACCCAATGATGACACAACGTTGCACTATGGCGCTCATTAGGCGAGGGCTATGTCCAGCACTGGACTAATATAGCCTGAAGAAGAAGAAGAAAATATACATTTGTCTCAATTACAAATTTGCCGATTTAAGGAATTCTGCTTAAAAAAAATATAATTTCTCTCTCCCTTTCTTACTCACTCACTCACTCATTTATTTATTGATGAGCAACACGAAATATTTATGTTTAGATTCTCGAATTTATTGCACACAAAACGAGTTTTCATGTACTTGACATCACTGTTAATAACTGCGCCCATCTTGAGGTTCACAGTGCTGATAAGATTAAGTTAACCTCCAAATATTTTCCTTAATTTTTAAACTCATTGGCGAACCAGGATGTGAGAAGGTTTGGAACTGGTTTTCGGAGGCCGCATCATAATACAGTACATACAGTCGTCAGCATTTCAACCTTTGCATATTTACACTCTAATCAGTTAGGCTAAAGACGACTTTACAACAAAAATGGAAGATTGATCGATTTTAACACGCGTCATCTCTACTCAGTTACGGCTGAATTTGCAACGAAAATTCGAATATATTCTTTTTTATGCACTAACACCCGTGCTAATGACAATTTTTAAAGACCTATTTACCATTATGGCACGGCTAGCCGGAGGTAAATAAATAAATATTCATGGACATATTACACAGATCTCGTTAGCCCTATACTAAGTACAACTAAATGACTTGTGTTATAGGTGCTAACTCGACGAAAGATTTAATACAATAAATACATAGATAACATTCAAGTCTCGAGACAAACTAGAAAAGTTCGCTTCCTAGTTTGACCCAGCCGGGGATCGAACCCGAGACCTTCGGTTTTACAGTCAGCGTGCCAAACCGCTGCGCCACGGAGGCCGAGGTCGCGGGTTCGAGTCCCGACATGGGTGGAATTTTCTTTGATGGGTTTTTGATTCTAATGTTGATCAGCTCCTATATTACGCACACGTTCATCATCATCAACCATTTGACGCCCACAGGAGGACACAGACCTCCCTTATGACTTTCCAAACCTCCCGGTCTTGTACCGCCCGCATCCAGCGACTCTCAGTAACCAAGTGGGCTAGTCTCCAAAATGCATAGTTGTCCAATAGAGTCATAGACCGGTGATGGTCGTTTCATTCACACTATCGATAGTCTAGTAACCATTAGCATTGCAATGGTATAATCCGTGCTAAGTAGCACTTAAGTAAGTCGGCGCCTCGCGCGATTCGATCTTCTTCGCGGGAGATGCCTATTTAATTTGCGCGGGTTATACCCCTGGAATGACAATGTACTGATATTGCTCTGTAGACTACCAAATTGAAGCAAATGACTACCATTGTTTTGCTTATGTCCTTGTATTGAAAAAATATGTATTTATTTGACTCTAAGGCCTGGTCGTCAGACCTTCAGACATGATTCCAATCGTCTGTGAAATTATAAACTTAATTACTATTGCATGCATCTGTATTCCAACAGGCTTTGACGTGTATATACAAGCCTTAGTATCTATATAATATAATATAATATAACATAACGTATCCTAACGTAACGTAACGTAACGTAACATAACATAACATAACATAAATATAATATAATATTGAAGGAAAAAAACGTGAGGAAACTCTTATCGTGTCTTATGTAATTAATCTACGTTGACGGATACAATAATAGAACATAACATTTTATCTGATATCAAACATTCTTATCAGAAAACAGTAGCAGTATTCAATCTATGGCACGCACTTTCATTCAACATCGTTCTTCATTCATTATTCAATCCATTCTCTCCACCTGCTATTTTCTCGGAAATTGGGCGTTTTAATGTCGGGTGGTAGGGAACTTATACTTCGTTCCTGATCGTGGTGACTGTTCACTAAACAAACTATTGGAAAAAGTAAACATTCTACTCGTAATTATTTGATGGCCAGATCAATAATAGAATGCCTTTCGTAAAATAACAGCAAATAATTACATTAGTAAATAATTACGTTTTGTTATTATATTCTTTTTAATGCACTAACCCGTGCTAAGAACAATTTTAAAAAACCTATATAGACTGCTATCCGTGCCAGAGGTCGCGGGTTCGAATCTCGGCATGGGTGAAATTTTTAGCCTCTTAATAGGTTTTTACGTTTTGTTAACCTATTTACGGATTCACTTACTTGAATTTTCGTCAAAACAGTCCAACCAGGTTTCGCTCTGATTCGTAGAGCTTAATAATTATAATGAGTACAGATAGCGCTCTCGTCGTCGGTTGCTCATCTCTGACGATCTCTCAGAGATAAAAATATCAAGTGAGTGAATCCGGAATTAAGTTAATAATGCTTAGCACTTACGAAAGTTTTAGTACAAAATAAAGCCTTTATTGCGAAAAAGCTATTTCTTCCAGACAACCATATACGGAGAAAAGATCGGACAAATTACAGACAGGAACCTGATGTTAATACTTGGTACCAAAAAATATCTAACCCTATCGTATATTTTCTAGACCATAGACGTATTAAAAAATATATAAAAATAATTTATTGCACCCTAAAACACCATAAATAAGTTTCAATTTATCATAACAAAATAGGTGTAAAAAAGCGGGCTGCGACTTCCAGCAGACCTCGGGGCGTCGGAGCGGACGCGTGAAAAGGATTTTATTGACATCTTGGTAACACATGTTTGGTATAGAGTATAGCAGTCGGGTGACTCATACTAAACGGTATAGTGTTCACGCTATAAGTGTTTATGTCAGAATGACTCAATATTCTGAAGAGGATATCCGCATGGTAAACATGAATGAAAATATCTGCTTTCTGCAAGTTTAGTAAGATATCTGCGTTTGCTGAGGCACGCGGAGTTGTCCTAGTTTTTTTATCGGTATCTAGTAGATCGATTCTTGCCGATTGCGGTATGTGTTTCAAATATTTTTTTGAATAATAACGCGTTTTATTACCTTGACATTATTTAACCTTATTATGTCCTTAGGTAGCCGAGAATAATCTTAATGTACAGTCTGTTTGGAATTTTGAAACGTGGAATTTCTATATTCAATATTTCTAAATTGCACCGACTAACCGTCTCTAATTTCTTTCTTGTCTCCGTCTATGGGTGCCTGGAAGAAATTGCTTTTAGTAATAAGCCCGCCACTTGTACTATATTTTTATATGTTACTGTAATGTCTGTGTACAATAAACAGTATTCTATCTATCTCGATATTCGGTGTCAACCACTGTACGTCCCCACTGCTGGGGCACGGGTCTCTTCCTGCATCGCAGGAAGGTTAGGCCATACTCCACCACGGGGGCCAAGTCCGGATTGGTGGAGGATTGATTATATTCTATCTATCTATCACAAAATCACAAGTGGAACTGCCGCATCCGAGACGGCCAGAAACCTGTCTGCGTAATACCTTCACGCCTTACGCTATCGGTGACGTGTCCAGCGATTAAAGGACGCTAACAACAAGTCGTTTGATAAACACCACGATAATCTCATTCTCCAGTGCACGGCCGCTTAGTGCGGAGTGATACTTAGCGATTGTGTGTTATTGTTTTTAAGTGTTTTTTTTTCTGTGAGTGATTCGGTTCGCTTTTTTAGTGCTTCTTACCAGGATTGAGCCATGAAAGGCAAGGCCGCAAGACCCGTAAGGGAAAAAATGCAAAGGAAACTTTTTTTAACAGTTTTTTTTAAGTTGTGAGTGATTTAGGTCGAATTATGATTGTTTCTTACTGGAATTGAGCCATTGGAACGTTTTTGTGTTGGAGTCGCGAGTGACAAACAAAAATAGTGCGAAAAGAAACAGGACTTGTATATGAAGAGTGCAGTAAAGGGGTAGACAGATAGGTAGAATATTATTTATTGTATGTACCTTCACTAGGAATTACATAAGAGACTTAAACGTAGTAGATAATATTCGTGGACATAATTACACAGATCTCGTTAGCCCTACACTAAGTGCAACTAAATGACCTGTGTCACAGCTGCTTACTCGAAGATAGGCTTAATACAATAAATACATAACATCCAAGACCCGAGACAAACTACAAAAGTTGGTTTCCTAGTTTGACCCGGCCGGGGATCGAACCCGAGACTTTCTGTTTTACAGCCAGCGTGCCAAACCGCTGCGCCACCGAGGTCGTCATAGAATATTGATAAATAGAATATTATTTATTTTATGTATAATAACTATTAATAACATAGTAAGTTATTTATATTACGTAGTAAATGCAGTTCGATTTATGAGTGTTTCTCACTGGAATTGAGCTGTTAAAACGTTTTGATGTTCTAATCACAAGTGGGAAAAATATGGTGCGAAAGTAAACAGGAAGCGCTCGTGGCCTAGTCAAACCGAGTGATTGGAATCAATCACTTGAGTTAAGCAACAACAGGTGCGGTACGGTGCAGGATGGGTGACCATCCTGTGACTACCGCTAGTGGCATTTTTCCGAGCGCTTCCGTGCTTTGCAAGGCACGTTAAGCCGTTGGTGCCGGCTGTCATGTAATGGCAGACGTTAAGCCATGTCATAGGCCTTATGGGCGGCTTGATAACTTCTGATAGAAAGGCTCACCACTGCCTTACAATCCTCCATCAACCTGGACTTGGCCTCCGTGGTGGAATATAACCTAATTTAACCTTCCTGCGATGCAGGAAGAGACCCGTGCTCTAACAGTTGGGGCATACAAGGGTTGATATTAAGCTTAAGGCAAACCTTGTAGAGGTATTTGCAAAGATAAAGTCAAATATGAGAAGGTGAAGGTGACGTTTTTGTTCGAAGATTTAAATAATAATTAGGTACCCATAATTTTTTTAGGCTACTAGCTTCTAGTCTTCACTAGTTTTTTTATAGATTGTGTAGGTGTAATACCCACTCTGATGCTTAAATACTGGGGCATAGATTTAATTTGGGACTTATACGGAGTAATATGAGTTAAGCCTAGTAAAGTAGTTCCCAAAGAATCTTGTTATTAATGTTTCACTTATGAAATGGAAAAAATATTTTTGATAAACAGTCCAGCGAAAGTTGTTTAAAACGTACGTGTTGTTGTAAGTTTTATTATCTCATAAAACACCAAAAAGTCTACGAGCCGGCAAAAGTGGTTTATGAAATAGCAGTCCACAAAAGCATAGAGGTCTCTTCAAATATTGTCACTAGAAATAGCCAGTGCTCTTTTTGAAAGACCTAGCAAGTAGATATTTTTTATTGGTAGTTTTTGTCACTTTTTCGCCTTTCCAAAGTCGAGTTTTTACAATCGTATGACATGCAACCCTAGTGACCCATTTTTGCTACTATGATGCTATTCGTATCATTTACGTCGGCGAACTTAAGTACACTTTGATGAAAAAAAGTTAATATTTTTATTAAGATTGCCGGCGCACACGATATGATAAGTTTAGATAGATAGAATATGTTTTATTATACACAGAAATGACGGTAACAGAAATTATATAAAATTATAGTACATTTGGCGGCCTTATTACTAAAATCAATTAGGTTTCTTAGGCTTAGTGCGCTGTGAGCGTGTAAAAAAACCTGTACAGTTGACAACATATCAATCGTTACATTCGTGTACTCTGCATGGTCAGCGACTTCTTTACAAGAAAAAAATAAGCTTAAACTACTGTCGACTACATAGTATATGTACATATTGATATGATACAATTTCTTTTACTAAAATGTCACTAGATCCATCCAAATTTGGATCCAGTCCTGTTAAAAAAGATAAAAGACTAAAAAGAAACTATATTTGTATAATATTAATATTGCATATTGAAACCGTAAAATTTTACACCCCCAAAACTTATTTATTCTTTTATTTAGCACCATGCCCACCGAGTGTTGCTTCCATATATTTTGAAGATTTTATATTTTGTACAAAAATGTCTTTAATTTATCTAGTGTAAATCGGTGTTGCCAGTAGATTTTAAACAAATCATTAAGCATATTTAATGTTTATCTTTCTCTCCAAAGATGGTAAAATTGTCCAAAATTCATATTTGCCTTGAAAAAAACATTCGCTGTTCGGAAGAAAAGACCCGTTTCCTTTCACCTCGCGATAAAAATCATAACACACGGGAGCAGTTGTATTGACAGCAACTTTTTTAACCGAAAACCAGTTATTTCATAACATCTGTTAACTTGTCGAAGTACGTTTTTGTTAAGACCCATTAGTGTTCCAAGAAACTTGTTAATATACCATTAAAACCACTTTGCGGTGACCTGACTCTGAACTCCTGTGCCCTGACTCATAGTTCACCAATACAACGGTTCCTTGAGAACAGGCGTACATTAACAATTTTTCATTGATCTCTGTTTGTAAACTATTGACTTGAAGTTATAGGTCTTCCATAGTTGGTAATTTTTCATGATCGAATTTCTATGGAAAGTAAAGTGAATCAGTATCGATGAGGTTTCTGCTATGAGTGGACTCCAATCCTGCGCATAAAAAAACGATTTTCCTTTTAGTATTTATAAAAATATGCTTTGCGATTTAAGAATTGATATCTAAAGCAACTGTGAGTTCGTTTTTGGTTCATCTAGTAATTCGGTTTAAAAACCTAAGTAGGTAAGTGGCAATAGTGATCATAGTGATTCAGTTCAACTACAAAAAGGTGTCTAAGTTCCAGTGATGTGTTATTAACAAAACCTATTCTCCCTTTCTCTGTGCGAGAGAAGGGAAGTGACAGCAAACATGCGAAAAAGCGGCCTCCATAGTGTCTGGTGTGAAGAGAGGTGCAACATGAGTGTACCGAATCTGACAGAGGATCAAATCACAGGTAATTTTGAACTTTATACTGGTATTTTTAACGCTCATTTTGCAATCGATAAAGTCAATCGAATTGGTTGGTACCGACCAAAAGTGATCATAGTTAATGAAATACGTGGATTGTTTTGAAGAGGCTCCCAGGTTTGTATCGAAAAATAAGCGGAATTCTCTAGGAGTATGCCCACAATCGAAGCGCTTCTCGTGGCCTGGTCAAAAGGAGTGATTTGAAACAATCACTTGAGTTAAGCTACAGCAGGCGCGGTCAGGTGCAGGACCGTCCCGTGACTACCGCTAGTAACACTTTTCCAAGGGCTTCCGTGCTTCGCAAAGTACTTTAAGCCGTTGGTGCCTTCTGTCATGTAACAGCAGTCGTTAAGGCTTGATAACTTCTGACACTAAGGCCCGCTACTGTCTTACAATTCTCTACCAACCCGGACTTGGTCGCCGTGGTGGAGTATGGCCTAACCTTCCTGTGCGATACAGGAAGAGTCCCGTGCTGCAGCATTTGGGCCATACAAGGGTAGATATCGATTAAGACGTCGCGTCTTTTTCACGCTCTCGCCCCACGTGCTTCATGTGTGTCTTAGGCCTACGATACTTCCACCCGTCCGTCCGTTCCCACATCACCCTTTGAAATGTAAACTATGTTTAAGTAAACAAACATTAAGTTTGAGTGACATTTAACTAGGGAGCGATAAGATATAAGTACACTCACTGGCCCTACGCGCTCTGGAATGTTAATACCTACACATCCATTGCTTTGCACTGGGAATTACATAATTATACACCGTGTTAAAAATTAAACGAAAACCGACTACTACTTAGCCTGAGTTTCTGAATTGAGGACTTCGCTAAGTAAATATTTAACTATAGTCATATCGGTTAGCTATGGCGCTCATTAGGAGAGTTCTATGTCCAGCAGTGGACTACATAATTATGTTGGCGTTTAATAGTTTTATATACCTCTTTGTACATAGATACTTTTTCTTGTAATGCTGGTTTTGAAAATATAATTTAGCTGTCACAAAAACCGCCTTTAAATAACAACATAGAATAGCCTATAAAAAAGAAGAAGAAGTGCTATCACTTCGAATTTCTCAGAAAAGAGCATGACACAACGTTACTCAAGTATTTACTTAGTAAAATTCTCAATTCAGAAACGGGCCCTTAGTCTTAAGCCTTTATAGGGTATTGTATATGTTACCGGCAATCTGTATAATTCAGGTATTCTATATAATACCTAGGTAATGTATAGAATACCTAAGGCGTAAGGCGTAAGCAAGAAAGTAGAATTAATGCAGTTGAAATGAGGTCCTTGAGAAGTATATGTAGTGTTACTTTGAATGACAGGATACGCAATAGTCTGATTAGAGAAAGTTGTGGACTGAAAGAGGATGTAGTGACTAGAATTGAGAAAGGAATGTTGCGTTGGTTTGGACATGTGGAGAGGATGAAGGAAGAAAGATTGACGAAACAAATATATATTGCGAATGTGAGGGGAAGGGCTGGTAAGGGACGTCCCAGACGGACTTACATCGACCAAATAGGGGATGTATTAACAAAGGGAAAGATAAAAAGAACCCGGAACCGGCGTGCGTGCATGCAACGACTTATGAACGTTGTTGAAGCGAAGGTGATTTGTCAGGATCGTGGCAAGTGGCAGTCCCTGGTCTCTGCCTACCCCTCTGCGATACAGGCGTGAGGTTATGTATGTATGTACCTAAGGCGTCTAGGCAATGTTTGAAATATTATGAATACTATTTTCCATTATATACTTTACCTAGGTAATGTATACAATTCCTAGGTATTTTATAGAGTACCTGCTGATCCACCGGCAATATGTAAATTAACTATATTTGGGCCTGTATTTATCAATGTTATGTAAGTAAAAAGAAAGAATCGCTCGTAGCCTGGGCTGCCTGAGTGATCTTAAACGATCACTAAGGTTAAGCAACATACGGCGCGTTCAGTCCAACTTTTGAAAAACTTTAACTTTTAGGTATTCTATACATTGCCTAGGTATTGTATAGAATACCGTATTACACAGATTGCCGGTAACATATACATTTATACAATTAGATCCCGGACATAATAAACTCGCCAGAAACGCGGTTCAAACACTGAAAAGGACACATTACGCTAAAAATGCTACTATAACAATACAGATTATTTAAATGACAAAGACGTCTGGAATTAATGCCAGTTCAATGCACAAATACTCGCTCGGTACAGAATCGCTTGTAGCCCTGGCTGCCTGAGTGATCTTAAACATCACGAAGGTTAAGCAACATAGGTCGCGTTCAGTGCTTGGATGGGTGACCGTCTATGAGTAACTGCTTAGCAAGGTAAGTTAGTTAGTTGATGCCGGGTGCCGTCAATAGATGGCAGTCGTTAAGCCAAAACAGAGGCCTTAGGGCGACCTGAAAACTCCCGTCAGTAAGACCAGCCCCAGTCTTGCAAGCCTCCACCAATCCGGACTTGGCCCCCGTAGTGGAGTATGGTCTGTACCTTTCTCAGGGAAAAGACCCGTGCCCCGCGGTGGGGACATAATGGGTTGATGATAATAATTACACCATTTACAACGAGCAAAAGTTAAAATCTTGTTAGTTTAGGTTAGTACCTGCAGTAGTAGGTTAGGTACTCGTATAGTCCGCAGCAGGTCAATCTATATTTTTTTCTGGTAATGTCGGGGTTTGTGGGCGTAGATATGATGTGTTGTTGACTGTAGCAACTGTATTGAGAAAGAAGCTATAGTCAGAATGGACTTTTCCATCGCTGCCTTTTTCTCCACTTCAAACTAAATACCTACACCAAATAGATAAACCTCCAGTTGTCAACTGTACTCCTCCAGCCTGGAGTCATAATGTGTGTTTTTCAGTTTTTGCCTAATTGGGACCATTTTTCTTTGTGCCATTCAGCATTAAAATAAACAAAATAAAACCAACACTGAAAACAGAAACAAAAGAGACTTAATTATAATTTCATTTAAAAAAACATGCCTCCATTATAAAACATGGCTCTCATATTAAAATGGTAAAAAGGTTATATTGCACAACATAACCTCACGCCTGTATACTAGACCAGGGACTGCCACTTGCCACGATTCTGATAGATCACCTTCGCTTCAACATCGTTCATTAGTCGTGATGCGCGCACGCCGCTGGTTCCGAACTTAGTTGATTCCGATTATAATATTCTACCAAAAATATGGTAATAATAACTTCAACACAACACAATTACTTATCCTGGCCCCAAACTAAGATATTCTAAGCTATGTTTAACAAAGACATCACAAACATGAATATAGTCTGTTAGCTTTTAGAATATACCTCGGGCTCTATTTCGGTTTTCGCCAATTTTCGCGGGTTTTCGTACTGGTGATCGAGTTCTGATTTCGAAATAAAAGCCGCTTTTTCACGGTCTTAGTGGACTCGGACCGAGTGCGCCATCTGAGTATACTAATGCTTCTGATTGGCTATTTTGGTGTTGTCACGATAAACCGTCCAATCAGAATCATTAGTTTACTAGGATAGTGCACTCGGTCCGAGCGTACTAAGACCGTGAAAACTTGGCCTAAGTGTCATATTAGTTCCGATATTTCTATAACACGAATATTCGATTCTATCCGATAGTAGACGAGGTATATTCTAAAAGCTAACAGACTACACGCAGACTGAGGCCATGTGCACACGGCGGCCCCATACGGAATCGAACCCACAACCTCTGGCAATGTAATCAGACGTGATACCGCTTGACCTTCGAGCAATTGTTTAATTTTAATAACAAAATCCCTGATGAAAATATTTTTTTATAATAAGAGCGGCGGTAGCCTATCGGGTAGAACAATGGACTCGGAGGCGTGAGACCTAGGTTCGATTCCCAGTGCGGGCATGTACCAATCAATGACTTGGTTTTCTAAGTTACGTACACTTTTATATTATTTTTAATGCCCGTGGTAATATTAAAAACCTATTCAGAGGCTAATAATTCCACCCATGCCGGGACTCGAACCCGCGACCTCTGGCTAACCGTGCCAGCGCTCTCCCAACTGAGTTAATGGCATCAGTGAAATTTCGAACCTCTTTACAATACTCTCTGTATTACATACATTATAACACTTTTAGCATTTAAGGTTATTCAATAGGCTTCTCAGAGAAATATAGTACACAACACATGGCATTTTAGTCTTAGAAACGTTCTCATAGATAATGCATGCATAGAGTTGAATTCAGGCTTTGCTGACGCGTAAACACCCGTCTAGCGTAGCTCTTATTGAGAACGCAACAAGAACTAGTTTCGATTAAGAAGTGGTAACTTTAGCTTGCAGTACGAAGGAAAATTCTTGTAAAACGCCGTTTAGAGCGGTGCCACATTCCTCCAGATACGTGACACTGGGGAGCCTTGGTCTCCAAATGGTCAGTAAATAAATAATGCTGCTTGCACACGGTGGGCCAACACGACATAACCCGAGGTAAGTGTTGCAATGGGCCAGCGTGCTATTAACAGAGATAATAAAACAAAAAATTATGATAATATAAAATATCAATTAATTTTTAAAACAAGCCAACATGCTAACGCACAAGCTTTATCCGAGACGAAAAAAAAATTTGTATAATCTCAATGCTTTAAAAAACGGTGTTTTCGAAATGAAAATAATTGCGAAAAATTGTTTATTTATACAACCCATGAAATACACCAACCTCGCTATAACTTCATTTTTTTTATTGAATTTTTCTTGTAAGGGTGTAGATGTCCAAAACATAACTTAACTAGGTAAGTCAAGAAAACAAGTTGTGACGTTATAGATTGAGCCCGATTTTGTTTGTGGTAAAACAATTCATTCTGTTACGGAATGGACTGTATAAACAAGAAAACTGATTACACTATTTTTATTTCTAATGCACTAACCCGTGCTAAGGAACAAATTTAAAAACCTATTTAGAGGCTGGCACGGATAGCCAGAGGTTGCGGGTTCGAATCCCGGCATGGGTGAAATTTTTAGCCTCTAAATAGGTTTTTAAATTTGTTCCTTAGCACGGGTTAGTGCATTAGAAATAAAAATAGTGTAGGTAATCATGTGGGTACAGTGATATCGTTCCGATGTTAAACCTAACTGCAAAGTAGGTGGTCGGGGCTGTAAGTAATGCAATTTGCTTAAGTCAGATGTCGCTGCCTGTACATAATACAGAGAATAGTGTAAAGAGGTTCGAAATTTCACTGATGCCGTGAGTCGCCCATTGGCTCAATTGGTAGAGCGCTGGCACGGATAGCCAGAGGTTGCGGGTTCGAATCCCGGCATGGGTGAAATTTTTAGCCTCTAAATAGGTTTTTAAAGAAAACTGATTACAAACGGGTAAAACGAAGTTAACGAAGTATGATAGTAAAATATCAGAACAAATAGGGAATGAGATGGTGACTGCAGGAATATAACAGAATGAGTAACATGAGAGAGAAAAGTCAATAAAATGAAAAATATACACAACTATAAAATGAATCCGAGGAGTCTTCAACATACTCTAATGCAAGTTTAATTAGTTTAAAACTTTCCCATAGAATATTATCACCCGCCCATCTCCATGTAAAAAAACAGGTCGGGCGATGGGCCACGTGTGGAATCAGCATAAGATTGTAGGTATTTTTCGTTGATCGAATTACTTAAGGTGTTGTGAAGCCTTCATAGGAATATGAGAAAAACTTGCTCAGATCAAAGACCATAAAAATATGCATAATGTTTACTTATGTTTATCGTACAGACTCACAAAGCAAACTGCTAGCGTTTAGGAAGTAGATTTCTACCACAGAGCTACAGGGCGAAATAAAATAATACTCATAATCATACATTAAATAAATGTTTTCTTTCTTTTTAATCATTAAAAAAATATTTAAAAAAAAACATGTCGCAGGCACCGGAGCACTCGAGTGGTCCCTAGTATGAAAATGCCACCGGAGGCTGTAGAAATCATCTCATTACGTAGATGCAAAAGCCAATAATTACAGGCCTCTTTGGTAGCGGTAGAGCGCCGGTTTCTCAATCCGCAGGTCGTGAGTTCGAATTCCGGCATGTACAAACGACTTGGTTTCCTAAGTTATGTACTTTATGAAGTTATAGTAGCAACGACACTCGCTAACCGTGAAGGAAAAAATCTTGAGAAAATCCTATTGTCTGAAGTATTAACGTTACAGGCTATGCCTAGTGTGGGGATCTCAAACTATCACACAAAGAACAAATTGTTTAAAAGTGCAGTGTATGTCATGAAATCTTTGAATGGTGGTTTTGTTTTATTCGTTTACTTGTAATTGGCAAATAAATTATTTTTTTATTATTTAATTTGAACTTACCTCAGCGCTAGCTTCGTACGTATGGCCCAAATATGTGGACTTGCTATCTAAACGCTACAGATCTTTACGTCCGTTACGGATAAGTTAAACAAAGCCTAAGAGTCACATTGTCTTCAAACGTAATTTGCCGAATTTGATTATATACTTTTTATGGCCTAGCGAAGGCCAAAATCATAAAGCACCATCTAATCTTAAAATAGTTCTAATTATTGATGTCCCCACTGCTAGGGCAAGGGTCTCTTCCTGCACCGCAAGAAGGTTAGGCCATACTCCACCACGGGGGCCAAGTCCAGGTTGGTGGAGGATTGTAAGACAGTGACGGGCCTTAATGTCAGAAGTGACTACCGCTAATGCCAAAATACCATTAGCGGTAGTCACGGGACGGTCACCTATCCTGCACCTGACCGCGCCTGTTGTTGCTTAACACAAGTGATTGGTTCTAATCACTCGGTTCGACTAGGCCACGAGCGCTTCTGCGTGTCCGTTGTGCGTTATTATTATTATTCAATTTACTTTGATGCATGTCCATTTATGCAAATAATTATGTTAAGTTTATTCTAAACTGTACAATAATTGTAACTAGGAATTTATCATTGAATCGCATGCAATCAAGATTTAATAATTTGTGAATCTAACAACAATTACAATACTGTGTTCACCAGTAAATGGCAAACATATCAACTTAAAACCCTATGTAATGTTTCTACATGATTTGCTGTTGGTGCACCTTATGAGAATAAATAAATACTTTTTCGAACGACTATAAAGTCTGATTCGAGAACGGCATACAAGTAGATGTGCAGTCTGTTAGCTTTTAGAATATACCTCGGGCTCTAGAGCAGGCTTTTAGTGTGAGTTTGACAGATCCAATCGAATAACTTCACTACCGCATTAATCGAGCATTGAGTAGTGAGTATGAGTAAATTAACCGTTCGAACTGGCAAAACGCTGTCACAGTACAACTCGCACTCGCGTTTATTCGTGTTTTGGCTGGTAAACGTGTTTACTTCTCAACGTAAACCATTACAACTCGCACACAGTAATTTTAATTTCCATACTAGTCGCTAGGTGGCGCTTCCTCGATGCCATAGAAATATGAGTTTACGTTAACGCGATCGAGTAGTTAAAAAACTCGCACTAAGCACTCTGTATAAAATTTTTCGTCACTATTTTGAAAAGTTAAGTAAAGTTACGTGTCATATTAGTTCCGATATTTCTATTACACGAACATATCCGATTCTATCCGATAGTAACCGAGGTATACTCTAAAAGCTAACAGACTGTGAAAAAGTAACAGATTATATAAAGAAAGAACCCGTAGTTCGGTTCATTACGGATAAATTTCGATAGCGAAAATAATAATAACCTTCATCCAACACAATAAAAACTTTGATCACAAACTGGGATACCCTGTGATATAGTATCCAGGCAAGGACAAACATAAACAAGAAATAAACTCAGATTGAGGCTGTGTGTGCAGTTCTACGGCGGTTCCCAGTGGAAATTGAGCCCACAACCCCCGGGATGGTAACCAGTCGTAGACTGTTACACCAACGGTCGAGATTGCCGAATGACACCCCTCATTTTCCGACTTAAATTAGAAATCATGAAATAAATACACCCTGTATATTTTGATGACGATTCGTACTTACGTATTTTATCGAAACAACACAACGTGGAAAGGTAACGTATTATGATCTAAAAATTTGGAATGTACTAAACGTTAACTTAAAAAAACTAAAGTCGCAATTTAAGTGATTCCAGAATTTGGTTAATAATATGTACGAAAGTTGGTAAGATTTTCTTTATACCTATTCGTCAGTCAACGTATTTTGTATTTTTATTGCAAATTAGTACCTAGCTGAAAAGACTTGGCACTAGGAAAGATCGATGTGCTGTCGGAAACTGTGAAAGCTTTTGGACTAAACAAAATTTACTTATCTAGTGAACCTTGACCCCGAAAGCTATTTTCAAATGTTGATATTAAATGTTTAATGTGCACATCCACAATTCTTCGTACAGAAAAAGATAAGAAATGTTTTCTCATAAACTTTTTTTTTGGAACCACTCTGATTACTCTGCGTAATTACTGCAGAGTACTGCCACACAAAGAAATTCGGATCACCGTTAGTTTTGTCCTGCAAAGAAGCGGTTGAGACGCTGCCTTTTAGAAACGTTTCAAAACATTTAGCGTTGAAAAACGCAACTGTCAATAGATCAGAGTTCTTCAAAAAGCCTTAACATGACTGATTGGTAAAAAACTAGTGTGTGTTACGATTGGAAGTGTGGTGAAAATAGGTAAGAAAATGCTAGCAGAGTGCACAAATTTTATGGGTTTCAGAAGTACATAATTTGGCACACAGATAGGCCCTATCCTAGATCTACTTAGACATAGACAAAGGATACTTTTTATCGGAATTCCACGGACATAAAATCACGATTTCGGTCATTTAGTAGCGTAAATTAATAACATAAGCCAAAAATTTTCAAATTTACATTTTAGAACAAATTTTTCGAAAGGCGTTTTTACAACCGCTCGTTTGCGTTTCTGAGACAATAGTGCGTGCGCTCCGTTAGCGTTGCCTTTGTTTGCTGCCTTCATTAGGTTGCTTTTTAACAAATGTACGCCTACTTTTTGTGCTATCATGCAGTTCATACAATAAACTGGGTAGAAGTTTCTCTCACTCGCATAGTCTAATATTTTACTTACTATACAAAATTCGCTCACAAGTAAAAACGCTCGTGGCCTAATCGAACCAAGTGATTGGAATCAATTGGAACCAATGAAAAGTAACTGAGTTAAGAAACTGCAGGCGCGGTCAGGTACTGGATGGGTGAACACCCCGCTAGTAGCATTTTTCCGAACGCTTCTGCGCTTCGCAAGGCACTTTAAGCTATTGGTCCCCGCTGTCACGTAATGGCAGTCGTTAAGCAGTGTCAGAGGCCTTATAATTTGATACGGCTGGCTGATGGGCGGCTTGATCACTGCTGACGGCCCGCCACTGTCTTACAATAATAAAATCAAACGAGTAATATTGCATAAAATAACAAAATATATTGTATTCATTAACGTTTAGACATTTTTTTTGTAATCGATATCAACCCTTGTATGTCCCTACTGCTGGAGCACGGGTCTCTTCTGGGTTGTGGAAGGATTGTAAGACAGTGGCGAGCCTTACAGTCTGGAGTTAGCATGCCGACCATAAGGCCTCTGTCATGGCTTAACGACTGCCATTACATGACAGCCGGCACCAACATATTATTTTGTAATGTTAGGACAAAAAAGTACCTAAGTGGACCTACTGTATTCTTCTATTGCATATGCTTCTCACGTATTTGCTTGATAATTTGTTACTTGCCACGTACAAACATGTAGGTTAATACCTACGCTTTTGGAAAGTGGGTTTGTAACTTAGACGGTGTTTTACTTGAATAGAGGAATAATTTTGTCACCACGTTCGTCCACGTGTGAAAAGTCCTTAAAGGAACTCACATTCTTTTCTATTTTATACACTTACACCTATCTACTCGGTCAGTCCTTTTTATCCTAAGGTTGTCAAGAAGAGGGCTTATTGCTTTAAGCGATAAGACCTCTATAGGTCTTATCGCTAAAAGCGATATAGCTACTTGTATAGCTACTAGATAATAAACTCTGTTTTAGTAGTCAAGCGTGTTAACCGCAAGAGCGCCCAGGCAGTCAAATCTATAAAATCAACTTCCGGCTTCTAATGCAACATCAACCGGCTTTATTATAAATTGCACAACGAATCCGGTTACTGGTCATAATAAAATCATTAATTAAAATTTTCCCGACGCATTCATAAATCTAAATAATTTTGATTCGGTTTCTCTAGGCCCTTTAATTTTTACGCCTTTCGCCTCACCATCAATATTTATTAGGGTGAAAGCTAAAAAAGGTTGCCTTGGCAGAATGCAACCTTTTGGGCCGAGCCATAGATATATCACGCAAAGACAGAATGTGTTAGACAAAATCCGCTAAAAGTAAAGCGACACGCACACATGTGAGTGCCTGAAGGGTTTGTAGGAAGTGTAGTGCGTTCGCAGACATGCACACATTTCCATTTATAAATAAAATAATACTCTAAGGGACGTGTCAATACCCGCATGTCCAGCGTGGGGATTATGGACACTACCCCCAAATTATGGCATAACCTTGCGCTATGGCGCTCATTAGGGGAGGGCTATGTCCAGCAGTGCACTAATATAGCCTGAAGAAGAAGAAGAAGGGATGTGTCAAGTTACCTTATTCACTTGCGTATTTAATAACAACCTTCATATTGTGTCCCATTCTGTTGCAAATAAAATAATGTAAATAATACGTCATTGCTCGAAATTGCCTGTCATTAAGCCCCCAAAGGACCCGTTGGGCACAGGTCTTCTCTCTCAGAGAGAGACCTCTGCCCTGTAGTGGAACGTTAATGCGATTGCAACCCTGTATGTCCCCACTGCTGGGGCACGGGTCTCTTCCTGCATCGCAGGAAGGTTAGGCCATTCTCCACAACAGGCGCCAAGTCCGGTTGGTGGAGGATTGTAAGACAGTGGCGGGCGTTACTGTCAGAAGTTATCAAGCCGCTCATAAGGCCTCTGACATTAACGACTGCCATTACATGAAAGCCGGCACCCACGGCTTAACGTGCCTTGCAAAGCAGGGAAGCGCACGGGAAAATGCCACAAGCGGTAGTTAAAAAGCTTCATAAAAAAAGTTAACAAAATACCTCGAAAAGTCGAAACTAATAAATAATACAATCACTTAATAGTGGAACACTGACAACTGGTTACGTCCAGAATGCCAATATGGCTACGAATTCGTTACCTATATTTGGAAAATCAGGCTGCGTTTCTATACCTTATTATAATTCTATGCGCTGAGCATTGCGTAAGTTGCATAAATTACCAACATTCTTTTATTTTTCGCTTAATTTTGACAAGTGTGCGTTATGGACATTAGTTACGTCTGTCTCACAAGAATGTGTGAGAAAATGACAGCGTGATCTTTTGGGTAGAGAATTTCACATAAATTATAATGCAATGCATAGTCAGTCTATTGACAAAATGGCTATCTTTTGGAGAGCATAGACTATCAAAATGAAAAAAAAAACTTTATTGTAAAGCGATTACAAACAAAAGGTTACTGGCTCCCAAACTAGGATTCCCTTTGCTATGGGTAGCCATGTTACTATGTCCTGCCTCCACCAACAAGCCTCCACCGACCAGGACTTGGCCCCGTGGTGGAGTATGGCCTAACGTGCGGGGCGGACAAAGGACGTTCCTCTAGGGAGCTTCACTGTGTGCCCCCCTCGGCACCCCCGATGTGGGTTAAGGGTCCTTAGGACCAAAACCAGCTCCAAGACGGTGTTTAGTGGGTAGTCACACTTTTTGTGAGTCCCACATTGACAACACGGCAGGGTTCGTGCATGCATGAGCATTGAGCATTCACCACCTCCCTCCCCGTGTCCTCCGGAGGATGCCCTTTATAGAAAAAAAACCTAAGGCAGAGACCCGTGCCCTGGGAGTGGGCACGGAGCAAGGGTTAATATCGTTGCCATTTCCACAGATACCATCTTCCAGCTCTAAAATATGTGAACATCTCTTATACTTCGGATGTTTTCCATCATAATAACATTAACTCGTATCTACGGCGTAATATTGTATTATAGATGTAATCATTATGCATTCGACAGAGAACCAAAGTTATCGACATAGCTCAGAGAATCAGCAAGCTGAAGTGACAGTGGGCTGGCCATATCTCGCGAAGAACCGACAACCGTTGGAGTAAACGTGTTCTTGAATGGAGACCGCGACGCGCCAAACGTAGTGTAGGACGCCCTCCGACCTGGTGGGATGACGATCTGCGAAAAACTGCCGGCAGAATCTGGATGCGGCAAGCTGAAGACAGGGCGCTATGGCGCTCATTAGGGGAGGGCCATGTCCAGCAGTGGACTACATAATACAGCCTGAAGAAGAATCCTTATAGAGATAGTTAATATGAAATTCTTCCAATGAGAAATAGTTCTTTTTTTATTAATATTCGTTATTAAGAAAGAATCTTGATACTGGATAATTATTACGAATGCGGGCGTCGACAGCTGTTAGAACATGCCTTGAAAGATAAAATCGACGGTCGCGTCATATGACATGTCAAATATGTTAATTAAAACATGTTATAATCAAGAATTAATTGCATGATTTTGTAGCTAATTAGGAGGCTACTTTTAGCCTACATATTAGAAACCATAATAGTGAGGTTCACAAGATTGTTAGCGTTTGGCCCTGCTTACAATGAATTATTTTCTGTATGGTTAATATCGCAGGGATAGACTTGGTTTTTGTCTGTGGTTGTCCTAGAGGGTTCCCTATTTCATACCGAAAACTCTTTGCTCGAAATACGGTTCACCTATGAATAATACTTCGAACGATTGATTGTTCGACGCCTTTTTTATCCGATGTTTTTGTTGTTCGGTGCCTTGTTACTTCGAAAACGTTTTGCCGATGCCTTGTTGCTTCGAAAATGTTAGATCGGTGCATTATATTATCGATGCTTGTTTTTTCAATGCTTCGTTGCTTCAAAAAACGTTTTACCGAGAGTTTTACACGCCGTAACAGAATATTATAATGTTACATATTTAAGGGTTGACTTCCTGGGAGTTATTTACTTTTGCGTAAGCGCTTTTACGATTAGATGGTGCCCAAATGAATGTATAAATTTAAAGACCTATTTATTTTTATCATAGTATTTTTTCATCTCTGTGGATTAAAGTACATAATTTAAATGATCTCCGAATTTCTTAATGAATAAACATTCTTCACGACATCCGATTGCGAAGAAAATGTGAACTACTCTCGAGTATTTCAATGAAAAATTAAAAGGATTTAAGCATTAAAACTTCTGTGTAGGTACTTTTACAATAATTCAGCACTAGATGATAAACAGGGCACCGTACTAACAGCAATCGGTGCATCAACATTCGATAAAATTAGCCGTCGCATTAAAAAGCACCAAAGTAAAGTTTTCGATGTAACGAGGCATCGAACCAACAAGCAGTCCGTATATCGAACAAACAAAATTCGGAATGAAATAGGGAACCCGTCCTAGATATATACAGGCGAGTGACGTAATATTATTGTATTTAATGTCCAACACACATTGGCAATTTCATGATGATGTTCCTCACGATGTTTTCCTTCTCAGTTAGTGAGTGGTGTTGCTACTGTAGTTAAACAAAACTTAGAAAATAAAGCTATTGGTACATGCCGAGATTTGAACGCACGACTTCCTGATTGACAAGCCGGCATTTTACCGCTACGCTGCCACCGGTCTTATATTTATGCCTATACTTAAAAAAAATAGTTCGATATCAACCCTTTCATGTCCTCACTGCTGGGGCACGGGTCTCTTCTTGTATCGCAGGATGGTGGTGGAGGAAAATAATAGTTTAAAATTTCTAATTACATAACCGTGTCTTTCCAACAACCCGAATTTTCGCAAGTTCAGACTTCAGCCACTCTCCTTATGTATGTTAGGCGTATTGGAGGGTACTCCAGTACCTAGGCTAACATCTGCTCTCAATCTTGACAAAATTAATGGCCGCTCGCAACCTCTAATAACCCGGTCAACAATGCCCTTGACCTCACAAGGTCCAAGCGACCGCACTTTAGGCTAAAACCACATGTAGACAGTGCGAAAATTTCGCAGGTGATGCTAAAAATCTACGAATAATTTTCTTGTCAAAAAATTCAATCCAGATTATGCGCAGCTCTGAAAAGATTTTAGTTGAGTGATATGTAAGATAAGATAAGCATATTATTTATAGTATACTGAAAAACAACGAATAACAAATATTTACAAATGTACATAGTACAATATTGGCGGCCTTCGTGCTAAAATTTCTTCCAGACAACCTTACGATGAAAAGTCTATAAATATCTTAGTTATGTGAGTTATACACAAGTATTTATTCTTTTATACATAAATAAGTATATAATGTAATGTACAAAAATCTCGAGTCGCATTATTTGTTATCCCTTGAAACGGCTCCATCGAGTTTTATGAAATTATTTGTGCATATTTTGGTAGGTTTGAGAATACGTCGTAGGCTAATTAATGTGGCCAAACAACGTTTGCGAAGTCAGCAGCTAGTAGTCTCATATAAATAACTTCCATGCAACACAATCAGTTGTCCTGGGGGCGAGTCTCAAAAATGCATAGTTGTTCAATAAAGTCATAATAATAGTGCAGTGGTCGTTTCATCCACACTATCGGTAGTCTGGGCTCAGTAGTTTGGTTATAAATTATTGCAATGGTAGAACCCGAGCTATTTAACTCTACGCCTCAAGCGATTCGATCTTCTTCGCAAGAGATGCCTATTTAATTTGCGCGGGTTATACCTCCGGAATAACATTGTACTCGTACTGCTTTTGCTTTGTAGACTATCAAATAGAGGCAAATAACAACAATAGTCGTGCTTATACCATTCTACGGAAAAAAACTATGTAAGTATTAGACTCTGGGGCCCGGTCTTAAACTAGGATACCTGGGTAATCAGGCGAGGACATCATAAACATGGAACACCCAATCTGAGACTATTTGTACAAATATACGGCGGCTCTCAGTGGGAATCGAAGTCACGACCTCCGGCATAGTAAACAGACGTGATGCTGCTTCAGCAACAAGGCAGTCGTGACTAAAAGTCTATCTACGTTACTGCGGCCCACACATCTTCGGCTCGTTGTATTGTGGATAATCCCGATGACCCTGTATCTGGAATTTAACGCAAACAAGTTTTTTCACAGCATATCTATCGACCTTCACACGCTGCTCATACAGCCTTGTCTACAGGGTGATTTTGAAATTGTTAGCTGTATTTTGAGGGAATGTTCCATCGGTAGTGCAAATCTATATTTTTAATGATTTATTAGTAATGAACCTATTTAGAGGCTAGAAATTCCACCCATGCTGGGATTCGAACCCGCGACCTCTGGCTATCCGTGCCGTGGCAAGGATAGCCAGAGGTCGGGGTAGAAAAATCTTTCTAATATTAATTGTAATTTTTTTTTCGCACCATATCTATCGACCCTCAGACGCTGCTCATACAGCCTTGTCTACAGGGTGATTTTGAAATCGTAAGCTGTGTTTTGAGAGAATGTTCTTTCCGTAGTAGAAATCTGTATTATTAATCATTTATAAGTAATAGTATCAAATACTTGTAATTTTTTGTGATTTCCGACTGTTAATGGAAGTACCAAGTACCACGATGTTGAAAATTCTTTCTAATATAATTGTATTACTCTAATGCTTGATATTTTTGGCACTTTGACCGCTGCACTCAGAAACGTCAAAAGTTAAAGTTATTCTCCGATTAAGTATGCTGTTGTCCTGCTATGTTTCATTGATAATATGTGAAAGATAATGATATTTAAACAAACATTAAATTTAATGGACGTCTCTGAATGCGACACTGCGTCGTTTCATGAAGTATATTTCGATACGTACGTAATACAGAGAATATTGTAGAGAGGTTCGAAATTTCACTGATGCCGGTGAGTCGCCCATTAGCTCAGTTGGAAAGAGCGCTGGCAAGGATAGCCAGAGGTCGCGGTTTCGAATTCCGGCATGGGTGATTTTTTAGCCTCTAAATAGGTTTTTAAAATTGTCATTAGCACGGGTTAGTGCATTAAAAATAATATATTTCGATGTCAACCCCTTGTGTGTCCCCACTGCTCGGGCACGGGTCTCTTCCTGCATCGTAGGAAGGTAAGGCCATACTCCACCACGGGGGCCAAGTCCGGGTTGGTGGAGGTATATTTACATTGTAACAAATTATTGCACTATGCCTGTCTGTTGTCAAAATAGAAATAAATAAAAATAAAAAAATATAAGAGTTATGCGTGATATGCGTGAACCTTTGTTTTGGTTTTTGCGTTTTTTTGCGAATTTTATAATTTTTCGCCGTGATATTATTTCACTATCCTTAGGTAGCTAAAGTAATTTTATATACCTACCATCCCATAAATTTTAATACTATGTTTCTGCGCCATATATTTCTAAACATTGGTTAGAATTTCCCCTTAAATATTCTCAAGTCACCCTGTAGTGCACTGAATTCAACACGATCTTCAGACCGTGGCCTTCAGGCCACTTTAGGGTTAACCCCAGCCACTTGCGTTCTTAATTAAAAGGTTTTTTCTCTTTGTTACAGAGATAGAAGCGGCGGAGGCCTGCAAATGGCTGAGAGCTGCCGGGTTTCCGCAGTACGCCCAGATGTATGAAGGTGAGTTTTAATTAAACATGTAGGCAGCGTCGCACTGGCCTTACTGCCAGGGAAGCATTTGACACCTGGGCCCCTGCTGTGCGCCCCCCCCCCCACTTGATTGGTTTTGCCGTAGACATTTAACGAAATAAAAATGGGATGTTAGTAATTTAATTCCCTAAGGACTCGGTATTCCCATACATCACACTTTTATTATAAAGGAGAAGGTTTGTGAGTGTGTATGTTTGTTACTTCTTCACGTAAACATGGCTGAAGAGATTTTATTAAAAATTGGTATGAAGTTAGCTGACACCCTGGATTTACACATAGACTACGTTTTACTGCGGATGTTATTCCATAGTAATTATATATTAAACGGGTCTTATTATAAGTATTTATTGGGTAAAGCGTTTTTACTTTAATTTCCGACGTTGTAGCGGTTGTCGTAGTCACAGGTAGACTAAAGTGGCGAGTAGGTGGTTTTTCGCAACGGGCCGACCCACAGCTCTCACTACATCCGCAGGAAGATCTAGTAGTTATCGTTATCGTTATCAACCCTTGTATGTCCCCACTGCTGGGGCACGGGTCTCTTCCTGCATAGCAGGAAGGTTAGGCCATACTCCACCACGGGGGCCAAGTCCGGGTTGGTGGAGGATTGTAAGACAGTGGCGGGCCTTACTGTCAGGAGGTATCAAGCCGCCCATAAGGCCTCTGACATGGCTTAACGACTGCCATTATATGACAGCCAGCACCAACGGCTTAACGTGCCTTGCGAAGCACGGAAGCGCTCGGAAAAATGCCACTAGCGGTAGTCACGGGACGCTCACCCATCCTGTACCTGACCACACCTGTTGTTGCTTAACCAAGTGATTGATTACAATCACTCGGTTCGCCTGCGCCACGAGCGATCTAGTAGTATGGCGAGTGATTAAAAAAATAATGATAATCCAGGAAGTTATCCCTAAAGTCATTTTTTGTGAAGTAAAAATATGTCTTGTCTTATGTTATCATTTTCATAAACAAAGACCAGTTGAATATACATATATAAAAAATACTTCTCAATCTACTCCTGGATCAAGACACAAGAAATACCATAGCATAACATTTACATACAAGCACATACATTCACTATAACACTCTATTAATTACTTTGTCGATTGACCTGAATGTGTGGGGCGCGCCCCCAAAGCCAAAATGCCACCGGGGGCCTTTAGATCTAGTCCGGCCCTGCATGAAGGCTTGCTAGAAGGGACAATAAGTAAACGCCGCGCCTGCAATTTAAAAAATGAAAGTTGTTTTTTAGTTTTGAATAGCGGACACTCCACGTGCTCTTAAAATGGGCAGAATATTAGCAACTTTACCTTATTTCGTTCATCTTTTGTGTGATAGTAAAATATGCTTTTTACATACTCGTACTGTCAAAGGCAGGAGAATACAGGCCGATGTTTCTTGAATTAATGAGATGAATGGATTTGGTCAGACGGGTATAAAATGTGATAAAATTTATGTAAAGATCATTACCGTTGATACCCGACCCTATACCCTTTTCGTAGTTTAACGATTTTGTTAACGTTGCTTAAAAAACCTGTTGTTGATAAAATTCATGGCGCAGAAGTAGATATATAGTTATTTTGATATTTTATGTTGTTTAAGGTTTCTTTTGACATGGCATTATTTGATTTAATTCCTATTATATTCTTTCGAATTGATTCTGTTGCCGACCGGCCAATCAACCATTTTAAGTATTTTCCTTTTTGATAGCGTTTTATATTATTATGTCTACTTTTTAAAAATGGGACAATGTCATTGTAAAACTAGAAAAAGACAGATTAAAAGATTCCTACAAGATATTCGCGTTTTCTCAATTTTACGTGCATTCGTTTTAGATTCTTATTAAAATAAGATGTTTATGACGTAGATAGATAGATAGAGTACACTTTATTGTACATAAAAATGGAAACTATACAGATATTTCTTAACAAAAAATTACAGACGGCGGCCTTATCACTTATAGTTATCTCTTCCAGACAACCTTTAATTACTATTTTGAATTATTTTTATAAAGGGCATATGTCAACATTTTCTATGCCAACGTCTGCCACAGAGATCTATGAAGCACTGGCTTGTAAATTCTTAAAGAATTATTGATGGCCTATAAATTTGCCAAAATTAACATAGTCAGCCATTTTTTTCAATTTAATCGTTGCAATGTGGTAAACTACAAAGGTTTCTGGTTTGTTATGATTTTCAAGATATCTTGCACAATTGAATAGTATTACGCATATTCCAAACCATGGTAAGTTTAATAATAAATGGATTACATTAGAAGTACCTACTTACATGATTTCATTATAAGACTGAAGTTTCATTTTCACGTTTTCTGCAGACGTGTTTAACATTATAGTGTTTACATTACGAGTATATAAAACGACTGATCAAAATCATTGAATTTTATAATGTTATACATACAAAAGCGTTTTTCTAGAGAGGTATTGTGGGCCGGAATGGTTGTGGGTAACACGAGCCAATTTTCAATAGGAAAACCGATCAAATTTACACAAAGCAATATTTTCTCTATTAAGCGTTCGCAAGTAGAGTTAAAAAGCAATTTTCTAGCAAAATACTTTTCTCGTCTCTGAAAATTGTGTCTTGATGCGACATCAAAAGAGCGAAGTATTTATACACAAAATACTTAATACTTAATTTTTCCTCGAATACAGTAAATTTATATTTCTCTGCAAAAAATATTATTATTTTTCATTTCGTAACAAGATCCATTCCCACAGGTTGAACATAAGCAAATTGTTATGGAAGCCGCCGAAAATATGTAAAACTGTTTCTATAGAAACAGACCTTGAAAATTACAAAGGATTCTATTGTTCTTTTCATCTTTATCTATCTCCTATTTTCAAGTTTAGGACTAGAAAGTATATTATATAGTATACAAAAATCAAAAATTGTATTGTTCGTAAAAAAATCTCTACATACCTATATCCAAATGAAGCGCTCTCGTGGCCTAGCGAAACCAAGTGATTGGAATCGATCACTTAAGTTAAGCAACAACAGGCGCGGTCAGGTGCAGGATGGGGACCGTCCTGTGACTACCGCTAGTGGCATTTTTCCGAGAGCCTCCGTGCTTCGCACGCTAAGCCGTTGGTGCCGGCTGTCATGTGATGGCAGTCGTTAAGCCATGTCAGAGTCCTTATGGGCGGCTTGATAACTTTTGACAGTAAGGCCGGCCACTGTCTTACAATCCTCCTCCAACCCGGACTTGGCCCCCGTGGTGGAGTATGGGCTGACCTTTCTGCGATGCAGGAAGAGGACCGTGCCCCAGTAGTGGGGATATATAAGGGTTGATATCGATAGGTATTACAAAAATAAATTAAAAACTGCCACTCAACACAACTACTTGTCCTAGACCCTAGACATCATACACATGGAAATACACCCAGACTTAGGCCTTGGATTCGAGTGTACGGTCGCCCTAGTGGGAATTGAACCCGCGACCTCCGGCATGGCAATCAGACGTGATACATATTTTACAGTCAGAATTCTTAAGCGGTCAAAACTAGTGTTGACTGTTAAATTTAGTCAAAACTAGTTTTGACTGCAGAAAAATTAAGTAAAATTCTAATATATTAAAATTCCAACAATGTCGAGTTGATTTTCGGTCTTACTTGTTCAATCAATCTAACACGCTCCGCTACGCTACGCACTTTGTCACACATATATTTTTGTTGTCGCAGATTGAGTGATGCATCATTTTAGGTGTTTTTACCATTTAGTATTTCATATGTAATCTTTGGACAAATGTACTTTTGACTGACTTTAGCGGCCAAAACTAGTTTTGACCGTTTATGAGTTTTGGCTGTAACACATACACATCGAGGCATTCAAGCCGAGATCTTTTTATTTTTAGTAAGATAACATAATACACAATCTTATTTGAAACTCTCAATTCAACGTGATTCAACCTTCATGTTTGTTTTACCTGTATCTAATAAATCCTGTAGCAAACAACACAAATAACTTTGCCCCACTTCGCCTTCCCAGAATTCCGCTTTCGGAACCGCTCGGCAGTTTGGCATACATAGTAATTTGTATCCTCTCGACTTCTCATAAAGTATTCACATATCACGTTGTCCTTTTTTTTCTTTGATAAAATATGTTTTTGGAGGACGTGACATTCTTTGACGTCGTACGTCTGTGGGGACAGAAATATGAGTTTTGTAATGTGTTTTGTGTAAATAGTTGATTAATCATACTAACCCTCTAGGGGTGGGATTAACTTTGTCCTGACTGTTTGTGGAAATACCATTTTTTCCCGGAGACCCTCAAACAGAAAATTGTTTTGGTTTGTGATGGAAATAATTACGTACTTCCATCACAAACATGGAAATAACATGGTCCCCACCCCTACACAAGACGATTATGAGTTGTGTAATGTAACTTAAAAACATAGGCTAAAAATAGCACCTATTCCGGGACTCGAACCCGCGACCTCTGACTTACCGTGCCAGCGCTCTCCCAACGGAGCTAATAGGCGACTACCGACATAAATGAAATTTCGAACATCTTGACAATACCTACTCTCTGTATTATGTATGTATTACGTATGCATGGGTAGAATATTTAGCCTCTAAATAGGCTTTTAAAATTGTCCTTAGCACAGGTTAGTGCATTAAAAATAATATAATAATGTAACTTTGTAAGGTTTGTGGGTGTCGGCCTAGAGAATAGCACCAACCCAAATTCTTCCCGCGGGTGTCGTAAAAGGCGACTAAGGGACACAAACCGGGGGGTGGGCAGCAGCGCCCCATGTAGTACAATTCCACTGAACTGCGATCCCCAACCCGCATGCCAGCGTGGGGATTATGGTCACTACCCCCTATGATAGCGCAACGTGGCGCTCTGTAGGGGAGGGCTTTGTCCAGCAGTGGACTAGTATATCCTGACGACGACGACGACTCAAATCGTAAGGGACATTATTACTAAGACACCACTGTCCGTCTGTCTGTGTGTCCCCATTCTTTATTTCACGAATCGTAGTAGATAGACAGTTGAAATTCACGGAAGACGTAGTTCTGTTGCAGCAAGGACAACAAATACTAAAAACATCATAAGATAAATATTTTAGTGAGGAACACAACAAACGTTTAATTAATAACGGCATCAGGTAGACACTTCAAATATTCATACTCGAATTTGGTATACATAATGGTACGGACATAGCCCTCCCCTAATGAGCGCCATAGCGCCCTATCTTCAGCTTGCCGCATCCAGCATCTGCCGGTAGTTTTTCGTAGATCGTCATCCCATGTCCAGCAGTGGACTACATAATATAGCCTAAAGAAGAAGCAGAAGAAAAATGGTGCGGAACCCTCCGTGCGCGAGTCCCACTCGCTCTTGGCTGGTTTTTAGGTCGTGTGATCATTACGTCTGTTTGTCCCGGAGGAGCATCCCTTATCGGCTTCAGTCACAATACAGATCTGCTACAGTGTTGGGAAGACTCCTAATCCATCCCAATTGACCGCTATTCTTATAAATTCTATTACGGATAGGAACCTATAGATACGACGCCCGATGTTGAACTATCTTGTTTAAGGCCAACTTATTTTACCAAAATGTGTGGGATTACAAGATTTGGTAGGTTACAATCAGTAGAAGAAGTCAATGTGGCAGAATTGGATAGAAAAAATTGCGTTGGATGAGGTTAGACGAAGACAGAATGAAGTGACGTGTCTTGTCCAGCAGGGGACGATTACAGACTGGTTCATTGATTGAATTACATACAACCTAACATTACGTAGGTAATGAGATGATTTATACAGTGTCCACTGGGATATTCAGTCCCTTCACAGTAGAGTGAAGGGAAAACCCAGACGCCGCATTGCCTCGAAGATTTTTGTAGATGGAGTAGGTTTGCCCAGCACCTATACCGTCAGGATGGTGCAAACCTTAGTCGCTTAGTCGGCACATGCGAAATACAAGTCAATATGTGCGGAGCTAACCAAGCCGTGGGTTTCCTACGATGTGTTCCTTCAAAGTTAGCGTGTGATACAGCTACTAGAAATTCGCAGATGTACGTAACATACCCTCCTAAGCCCTGGAGTTAACAGTTACTTAAAATCTTCTAAAACTACGTAGATTTTGAAGAACTTTTACTTCTTGTTGGCCAAACAAAGATGATGACAATATTGGACCTGGAACAGTAAGTTTTCCGGACTTCCTACTAAATCATTAGATGTGAATTAAGAAAGTTATATGTGATATTATCTCTAGGACGCCAGGGCTTAGGGAGTTAAACTTCCTTTTTATCTCATTTCACCTCTTAACCATCTTAATAACGGGTATTAATTCGATACCTATAAGTGCTTTTTTTTCTTATTTTTTCCGTCCTTTAACTTCTAATGGAGTATAGGGACTCAACCATAGTTTTCACTTCTGGCCGTCGTTGGCGGCAGCTTCTAATTCTAGCCAGCTAGTGCCGATCGACTTGGCCTCTTGGCCCATAGATCTTTTCCAGGTGGTCCGTGGCTGCCCCCTCTTTCAGTTGCCACGCTTATCTGGTCAATCATTTCTTATCCCGGCGTATTTTTGTAGCCTATCCATTGCAATTTTATATCTGTGCGCTCAATTTCATTAAAGTTGCGTATGTCCAATCTTACAATACTTTCACTTTATGTTATTAATGGTTTAGGGAGATTCTCATCCACGGCGTCTCTACTTTCCCTTATCCCAGGACAATATAAAGTATATTGTCCCTAAATAGGCCATGAAGATCCCGAGTGACTTATAGTCATGGTGCTCTATTGTGACGCGAGTATTCCATTATGTGACCAAACACGGCCACGGAGGAGCGTTTATTGTGACTTTTTTGATCGCTTAAATGCATCATTACCGTGTTTTTCTGTTTCTTTACCAACTTTTTACAATGCATTCGTTTGGGGTAGGTTATACGTAAACCCTTAATATCAGTTAGTTAAAGCTTAAGAATATTTCTTTATTTACAAGTTTTATAGTGCATCAATAATTAAAAAAACTTCGAAACCCACTTGTGTTAGTTAGTTGTAAATTTTTTTAAATAAAAAATTTAGTTAGTTAGCTGTGAAGTTTTCTTTAAATCTTAGGCATACATTTCGTGTAAGTTATTGTTTTAATTACATGTGACGTTTTACTTATAAATAACATTATAACATAACATAACATTTACATACTACAGGCATATACCTTGCTTCTGGCCCAACACTAGGATACCCTGTGTCGTGGGAACCAGAAACAGCGACATCACAAACATGTAAACATCCAAGACCTGGGGTTTCTTTTTGTCCCCAGCCGGGATTCGAACCCGGGACCTCTTGCATGGTAGGCAGATGCGCTACCGCTTCGCCACAAAGGTCGTCATGTAATCGAAATATAATATAATTATGTATGCAATAACAATCATATATGTTTGAGCACAACGGGACTGACTAAATGATTCAAGGACTGCTTGGACTTAGTGACGTATTATTATTACATCTTATCGCCTTATTCCAAATCCTATTATGCAATGTAAATATTGTACGAGATAAAAGCTTTATTTGTTCCATCCCAAAGATTATCCAGTGTTAATAAACCCCCAAGGACTTGTTGTCTCGTGATAAGATTAGGGTTTTTATAAGCATGATAAATTCGTCAACTGTCTGCTAAGACTTAAACGTCTTCTCTACAATTTCCGGGCTATTTTTATCAATAGACTTGTGTTTATTTTTTTAGGCGTTTTGAAATACCAACCAATTTAGGGCTGTTCTGCACGAGGCCGGTCTCGCACATTCTGTCATTAAGTATCGTACTTTTAATTACTCTATTTTCGATGAATGTGGTCTATTAGGTCACTAGATAACACAATCACATACATGTATTAATGTTCATGTACTTATTTTTTGTTAAGAAACATACCGTAAGAAGTTCACAATTTTAGTGGCCATTTTTTTCGTCAACATCAGAGTATACAATAAAAAAAATATATTAAATGTCCCTGATTTTATTTTGTAGCTACGATACATTTTTCAATAGTGTACTCTATATTTTTAATCATAAAAATCTTTGAATGTGCGAGCAAGAGGGATCTATTTAGCCCATAAACGGAGCCCACTGTTGGGCCTTAGGCCTTTCCTCTTTCACGCCAACCCATCTGGGGGCTGAGTCTCTAAAATGCATAGTTGTTCAATAGAGTCATATTGGTCCGGTAATGGTCGTTTCATTCATACTATCGGTGGTCTCTTAACCAATCGCATTGTAATGGTGCTACTTAACTCGGTGTCTCGCGCGATTCTATCTTCTCCGCGATAGATGCCTATTTAATTTGCGCGGGTTACCAGTTGCTGGCAACAATTGCCAATCAACGACACTACCGCACCCATTTTAGATCAAATTGTACACTACAAAGTTCAGAAATTTAACGGTTTATTTACCAATGTAAATAGTGAAATAAAAGCAACAGCAGCACCTGACGACCTCCCTGTAATGACATTGTACTTTTATTGATTTGTAGACTACCAAATTGAGGCAAATAACAACCATTGTCGTGCTTATATCATTCTATTGAAGAACTATGTAAGTATTAGACTTTAGGGCCCGGTCCTTTGCGAGTCTCATCCAATGTTTCCCAACCGCTTGAAAGGGATCCCAAGAGGGATGCTAGATCTAAAATCAGCCTTAAGAAGTCATCCCCTAAATAAAAAAGTCTTTTTGATACAGTTGCTCAAAAAGTGGCGCATTGCAGGAACGTATAGCGTTCGGGATGTGGGCTATTACATACTCGAGCTTTTTTTTGGGCTGTGGGCTATTACATACTCGACCTTTTCCGAACCCGTGCGTTCTCTTTCTCAACTGTCAAAATAATGTCTATTTAAAAGAAAAAAACCAATGACGAAGTTTTTACTAAAAAAAATTCATAGAAACTATTCCACTATTCTCTGTATTACGTATTTTATATACACATACTTATATAAAATAGCACAAAATATATAAAATTATACTCAAATACATACATACGTTTACATACAACGTACATCACTCCCAGAGGAATTATGTAATAAGCACCTCAGAAAAGCACAATTTAAAAATATGCTTAAGGGTTTTCTGTTAAGTAGTCTGTAGACATAAAATATTATTATGGATAATTTTAGTTGTGTAGAAGACAATGTTAATTTAGTAAGATAAAAAGAACTGTTACCAAGAGCTTGCCGATAAACTGAATTAGCAGTTTGGCAAACTATTGATATTGTAATCTTGCATTGTTTACAGTGAATAAATATATATAAATAAATATATATAAATAAAATAAATACATACATATATTAAAATAGTCGTTCAGTACACGTGCGTAACCGTCATTGCAACTTGTTCCGACAGTCAACCCTCGCCTTCGGCAGCGCCTCGGCTCGGGTAGACGTTTGACGGAACTCTTTGCAATGACAGGCTTTCCGCACGCGTAATAAAATATACTATTATTCTGAGTCCTTAACCGGTGCCTTCACACCATTTCCGGTTGTAAAATTATGATTTATTGAGTTTCACAACTTTGGGCCGTTACTCGAACGGTAAATGTAATAAATAATTTATTACTCACGTCCGTCCTTCTAGTTTTTAGTTAAGAATACCGCAAGAAGAAGATACTGTCCACCAATTGTTTGCTCAAACAATGTTAAGTAAGCCCCTTGTCTTTTATCAGGTAAACGATTCTTGTAAAACCGTCTGCGTTTTTGGCCTAAATACCCGATAACCTAATTACATTTTGATCTTTATTTCCTACACTGTAGAGTCGTCAATGATCATAGTGGTGTTATGATCAATAGGGGCGCCTTGATACCCCAAATACTGATGAGGTCTATAGAAACTGTCAAAATAGTTTCTTTTTATTATTATTTCAAAAGGCGACTGATAGTGCTCTGTCAGACAGGAATGTCATTTGTCCAGTTTTGTCCAGTCTATCTTTGGCTCTTGAAGAGAACGTTAGCGGGTTTTTAAAGAAAAAGTCTCTATGAAAAGTGCGTTTGATGCAAAAACTTTCTTTAAGTCGGCGCAAAAAGTGTCGTGACTACGTGAGAGTAAAGTTCTTAGGTACTTTTTAAGTGTTTTGGGAAAGTGTGTTTCGTAATATAATTGGTGTTTTTGTGATAATGTTTGTGAATTGTTCTTCAGCATTTCTTTAACAACCCCTAAGGTCAGTCGCGCGAAAAGTTCTACAATATTAGGTAAGTTTACCTCTACAGACATTTGAATAGACTACGTCGCTTGTTGCGAAGCTCCTGTGTGAGTTTTCAATGTATTTTTATAATAAACTAGCTGACATAGCGAACTTCGTGACGCCTAACAGTCGATTCTTTATTTTTTTTTCTCTCCGTAAGGACCATCCTCGTACTTAAAGGAATATCTTAAAAAAAGAATTAGCGAAATCGATTCAGCTGATCTCGAGATTTGCGCTTACCAACACATTCAGCGATTCATTTTTATATTATAGATAGATTTCTACATATGTTATTCTTACCCGCACTCGATACCTATTTATAAGTAAAGTGCCGGGTACCCAAAACAAGCACACTTACCCTAATCGGATTAGCCTAAGTGGGTATGGCCAGCGGCTTATGTACACACGACAAAACATTGACATTCCTGCCAAAAGTTTTTAAAAAAATACGGCATAGCGATAAAAAAGGGACTATCCGAGGGTGGGGTGATAGGATATTCGGTGTATTATTATTATTATTAAAATTCTTTATAGCATAAAAATTTAGCGCATAGAGGAGCTTAATACTACTTAGCATGATCTACAGCTAATCTAAGTTTTCGAGACAAGATTAGTAGGGAGTGCAATATTATATTCTTTTTAATGCACTAACCCGTGCTAAAGACCATTTTAAAAACCTATTTAAAATTCCACCCATGCCGGGACTCGAACCCGCGGCCTCTGGCTAACCGTGCCAGCGCTCTGCCAAGTGAGCTAATGGGCGTCAGTGAAATTTCGAACCTCTTTACAATACTATCTGTGTTTGCTGCCTGTACGTAGTGCAATACACAATACTCATCACTCATTTGCATCTAGATTAAATATGAAATTTAATTAATATAGTGAGGAAGTATTATACAACAATAAATAAATGTGCATCAATGAAGAACTTTCAATGCGTGTAGTGTGATAACAAAAGAACAATTTATTTCTTGATCAATCAATCAACAAGCCTATACTCGACCGCTATTGGACATAGGCGATCCCCTAGGCACGCCTAGGGTTGATAACAAAACAAAAACAAGGCGCGCCACTTTCCTCTGTCCACGGCCAGCCTTAGCAAACAGAAGTGACAGTGGGCTGATCACATATGCTGAAAGCCGATGGTGGTTGGGGTTCAAACGTTCCCGAGTTAAGACCTCGGACTGGCAAACGCAGTTGCACGCAGCGTAGAACGCATCCGCATCTCTCTGTTCTCCCTGAGGGATCGGTGCGGTATCCCACGATAGGCTTAGTCGGTATGGTGGAGCGTTATGGACTATTGACTTAGAAATAGGAATGTACCAGCTATCGACTGGACTGTACCAGCTTCTCCGCATCCGTAGGGAGAGAGCTCCCTAAGGAATCCCGCGGCGCAGTCTGCTAATGAACGTATTTCGTCATCCCCGCTTTTCCTTGCGCTCCAGGTGGTAGGCACAAAACGTTGTCCGCGCTAGGGTACCAAGAAAGTAGTATTTCTTTCGTGAATAGTAGAACTGATAGCAACAATATCGATATCAACCCTTGTATGTCTACGGGGCACGGGTCTCTTCCTACATCGCAGGAAGGTTAGGCCATACTCCACCATGGGGACCAAGTCCGGTTTGGTGGAGGATTGTAAGACAGTGGCGGGTCTTACTGTCAGAAGTTATCATGCCGCCCATAAGGCCTCTTACATGGCTTATAGACTGTCATGACATGACCGCCTGGCTCCAACGCTTAACGTGCCTTGCGAAGCACGGAAGCGCTCGGGAAAATGCCACTAGCGGCAGTGACGGGACGGTCACCCATCCTGCACCTGACCGCGCGTGTTGTTGTTTAACTCAAGTGATACAATCCAATCACTCGGTTCGACTAGGCCACGAGCGCTTCACTGCGTGAACTGATCACTTAATGAACAATCAATAAATTATTTTTCCTTGTTTCTTGGAGTAGCTCCATGGTGAATATTATTGTGATGTTTTCGAACTAAAATTTTCGTCTGCACTACTAATAACATTATAACCTTAATTCTGGGTTCACTTACTTGATTTTAGTCAAAAGAGTCCGACCAGATGAATAACAACTAACGCGAGCTCACGACCAGTTTCTGAATTGAAAATTTCGTTACGTAAATAGTTAACTGCAATACTTCTTCTTCTTCAGGCTATATTAGTCCACTTTTAGACACAGCCCTCCCCCAATGAGCGCCATAGCCCAAGGTTGTGCCATCATTGGGGGGTAGTACCCATAATCCCCACGCTGGGCATGCAGGTTGGGGATCGCAGTTTGGTGGAATTGTACTGCAGGGGGCGCTGCTGCCCACTCTCCGGTTTGTGTCCCTTAGTCGTCTTATACGACACCCGCGCCGCGGGAAGAATTTAGGTTGGTGCTATTCTCTAGGCTGACACCACACAGCACCACATCACACTACAATACTGTCTCCTCGAATTTCTCAGAAAAGAGCGTGACAAAACGTCACTTAAGTATTAACTTAGTGAAATTCTCAATTCAAACACCGGCACTTAGTCCCTACAATTGCATTTGGGAGCCTGAGGATGCCTCGAGTTGGAGGCGAAACGCGTCTCGTGTTTTCTCACACAAGTATTGGTGTTGGTGTTGTGTTCGTGTCTTGCTTCTGCTTGAAAAAGTGGGAGGGAGGGCGGTGCATTAACTAACCGCATGGTGCTTGTGGGATTTTTGGCGAAATTAACAAAGTAATTTTGATTTTTTAATGCTATTATGGATTTCCGACAAGTAACGCCTGATTCTATACAACATCCCTACAATTCATTTTTGATAAAAAATATTTGCACTAAAAAAACAATTTTGTACAAAGGACGAAATACTATCAAGTATTAAGCTAGTTTGATACTAGTTAGTATTTTCTTATTCAAACTCTTATCGATGTATTTCGCAAACGTAACTCTGAAGGAAGTAAAATAAACTTTCTGTAACACCTTCTTATGTACAGTAAATATGCTATAACCCATATTTCCCCTTAAGAAAATACCCGGCAGTCTTTCACAAATTATTCGCAAAAGTTTATTATTTTCCAGTTTCGTGAGGAAATACGCAAGACGCGAAGTTTCCGCCCATCAAATCCAACGTTTGACTTGGAATCCGTTTAGTCGCATTGGCCTTTGTGTTTGGGGCACAAGTCTTTGTCTTTGGTAAATTGTTCCCGGAAATGAAAACGGTGGGCCATTACTGCGTCGTTTACTTCATTATCGATTCGGAGAATCTTAAATTAATAATCTACAGTCATCATGAGCAGACGACAACAGGTTAAATGTCACATTTTTGTTGATAGATCGTTCTTAACATAACTGATTTGAGTACCTACTGACTGTTATAAACTGTGCCCGGTTTAATTTAATCTATATAAATAAATAAAATTCAAAGTCCTGACTGACTGACTCACTCAACGCCCAGCCCAAGCCGTTTGACCTAGGAAGCTGAAATTTTGCACAGAAGGTATATATACTTAGGTAGGAATAAGACTGGATTTTTTTAAATTCAACCCCTATGGGGGCGAAAGGGGTTGCCATTTGTATAGGAGGTAAAAAAAAAGTTGTCTTATTTTCTTGACACTTAAAATAAATACTCCTCAAAACAATTGATTGAACACGTGTTTCGCCTTTTTTTTTAATTTAACCTTTATGGGGAGTGAACGGGGTTGCAAAAAACTAAAGTTCACGCGGACCAAGTCGCGGGCAAAAGCTGGTTTACCATAAGCCACAAAAAAGCGGTGATAGCGAAACGGTAGAACGCCGGCTTCTCAATAGGGAGGTGTGTGGAGTTTTACCTTACCTCGGCGCTTATTACGTACAATGGCCCAACTATGAGGCTAAGTGGGGAAATCTCAGGTCTAACTAACTAACTAACTAGCATCAGCCAGGATGTCACTGGATCTCCTCGAGGTTTATTTTCCCTGCAACGCCCAGATGCTCCCGAACAGTTTTTGCTCAAGTCATAAAACAAATGGTTTATGGAGGTCGACAAAAAATCAACAAAACCCAGGCGGGACCAGCTAAGAACGTCACGTGCAAGCTGCAAGCGAAAAGGTTTCAAAGCAACTCTAGTTGATAGTACACTGTACAGTCAGAAGTACTAACTTGTATAGACCTCAGTACCTTATCTAAGTGAAACTAGTCAAATTCTCATACATCAGGCTAGAAGAGCTTAACGTGACAAGGTTCTATCGTGTTTACAAGTTATTGCAGGCGACTGAACATACAAAAAACGACAATAAGACTGGCGCTCTTACTTTCTTCCTCTATTGATAACACTTTTGCCAACACAATGGTCCAGTCTGGTTATGACGGTTGCCAAGTTTTTGTCGTGTCTCCAGTTCTCCACTCATCTGGAACGGCAGTCAATTGAGTTGCATACGACAACGCTAAAAATGTTCACAGAAGACGGTTGACTGCATATTTAACGTCTGCACATAGTGGTGTAGAATGTAAGACTCATGCCACTGATGTTTTAAAGTTCGTATTTAGGATCTCAAAACAGTTAATCACTTAAATTTTAAAGCTCACATTAGATACTAAATCATGTACTATGTATAATGTATAATATTTCCAGCTATTTTAGTCTTAGACTAATGTTACCTACCATAGGCGCTGAGCTCAAACTGAATGTATTTAATGTAGAAAATCGGAAAAATTACTGCTCTAGGCCCAACATTTTTTTAATAACTTTTTGGACAGTTTGTTTTCAATAGCTACGTAATTTTAGAATGTTTGGAATATTTTTTTATTCCATGAGGCTAGCCCTTGATGCTACGCTTGCGGTATTATGCGAAATATTAGAATCTCAAGATTCTCGGGCACTCGCTTTTCAAACCGCGGTACACAGGGTCCATTATGATTCATATTATCTCTTATTTAAGATGCTAACAAATGTATGGCTACAATATAGTATTGAGTACTTACACCCGCATGGAATGCAAAAAATATTACAGCCCCGAGTTCCTCAAAGCTTTACATTTTAGATGACCTTCTTAGATGCATATTCATTGACAATGGGCCGTGCTCACTGTAGCGTGTATTCGATTAACTTTACCTTTGTGTACGCGGCTTTGTCGGCCCTAATGGTTTAAGTGATACTCTTCAGCTCCTCGATATATGGGTTTTGCTACTCAGAAACCAGGTTTGAACCTGGGCATGATGCTAAGGAACGGGCTCGATGCTATGCTCGGTGTCTATTTTATTATGAATCACTTCAGAAATGAAACAATCCACCAAAAAACTGAGGTGACTAACTTAGCCCATAGCATTAGCAAGTTGGAGTGGTAGTGCCTGGTCGTGGGTTCGAACCCCGGGCGTGTACAAGTGACTGTGTTCTAAGTCACAAGAGAGAAGTATAAGTATAGGTGGCAACTGATGTATTTGGTTTAAGATTACTTGAGAAAAGATGCTCAGGGTGGAGTTTTTTTTCCGCTGCCCTTTTCTCCACTACAATACAGCCCCAAGGCAGCAGCTTCCATTTTACACTGTACATTGACATTCAGCAAACAGAATGCTGTGTGGTGTCGGCCTAGAGAATAGCGCCAACCCAATTCTTCCCGCGGGTGTCGTAAAAGGCGACTAAGGGACACAAACCCGGGGGGTGGGCAGCAACGCCCCCTGCAGTACAAATCCACCGAACTGCGATCCCCAACCCGCATGGCCAGCGCGGAGATTATGGGCATAACCCCCTATGATAGGACAACGTGGCGCTCTTTAGGGGAGGGCTATGTCCAGCAGTGGAATAGTATAGCCTAACGATGACGTTGAAACAGAATGTAAGTTCTTTACGATGAAATAAATTGATTTGATTTGATGGAGAGCTAAGGTAAAGTAAGTCGACCACAATCCGCTCTGTTCTGAACTGCATAATTTTTCCATCCATCTTTAATTGAAGACAGCCGCAGTTAGAGGTTGGAGGTCACATCTGGTGTTGCCTCATCCGGAACGCGCAAGGTCAGCCTCAGTGGGGTAATTGTTTACGCGCATCTTTGAGCCGGGAGATGAGTCTCTTAAATGCATATTTGAATAGCGTGGCAGCACAGCGGTCCGGATTTATATTTGGGAGGTCGTGGATTTGAATTCCGGCATGTACTTGCTAATAAATTTATTTTTTATGTTACGCACATTTGCGAATTTAAAACGACTTTCCAGTACAGATTAATGTTACTAAATGTATACTACTTTAACAAAGTATATATATTTTTCTCTTCGTATAAGTTCTAATGATGGATTAACCATGTTTAGCATTTAATTTGTATGTTAATTTTTTTTAAAGTTATTTTTTGTCATGAAAACGTAATCTGAGATAAGATACCTCGCCGTTGGTGACAGCCGGCACCAACGGCATACAGTGCCTTGTGAAGCACGGAAGCGCTTGGAAGAAATGCCACTAGCGGTAGCCACGGACGGTCATCCATCCTGCACCTGACCGCGGCTGTTGTTGCTTAACTCAAGTGATTGATTCCAATCACTCGGTTCGACTAGGCCACGAGCGCTTCAGAGCGAATAAGGTAGAAAGTATACAACTCTTCTACGAAACCACTCCACAGCCAAATTATTCAAGAAAAATTCGAGCTTGTACAACATTTAACGGTCTAAGCGATAACCCGGGCACTGATGTCGATGTCATTCACGACAGCGTTGCTTCAGTTAGGTGTAGGTTTGCTGCTGCTGCGAACTTCTTTGGTAGCGAGTTATCTGATCTATTATCTAATCTATGATCTATATTATCTGATCCCTCTGTATGATGGGCTTGGTTGCTTTGATTTGCTAATTATATATTTAGTTGGTGTTAAGATTCGGCAGTCTAGGTTAATATAATTAGTATACACACGATCCTGTTACTTTCTATGTAGCTATACAGTCTATTTATTCTTACTTGTCCAATTTAGTAAACAAGATTCTACCCTTAAACTGTGACTTTTTAGTCCAAAACTGCCATATTTCTATAAATGAAGTAACTTGGAACACTCTTTTAGATAACACGCTGCCAATTTTATAAACATCGTTCATGATAGTTCATGAATTTGCGAGAAAATGTCCAGTTTAGGCATCTTATCTTAATTTTAGGGTTAGAATCTTGTTTACTAAATTGGACAAGTAAGAATTAATAGACTGTAAGTGAAAACCTTTAAATGACTTTTTTGCTGCTATATTGTACGATGTACCCTTCATTATGCTGTATTAGTCGATGGTCTTCCTGAAATCCAATAAATAAATAAAAAAACCGGCCAAGTGCGAGTCAGACTCGCGCACCGAGGGTTCCGTACAAACCTGCAAGGTTTACAAAGTTCGTTCATTACGACATGTTACAGCTTAAAGGTATTATAGACCTGAGTATTTGGTATGAATTTCAATTTAATACCTCTACGCGTTTATGAGGAAATGGGTAGTAAGTTTAAAATTAATAAAAAAAAAAATATTATGTGATGTAACTAAAAATTTATGGTTTTCGTAATTTTTCCTTTATCTATGCTATAAGACGTTGCTTCGTACCAAATTTCAAGATTCTGAGTTCACGGGAAGCACCCTGTAGGTTTTGATTCCCTTGCAAGTGTCGAAAATTTGCGGCATAAACGGCTGTATCTTTTGATTGCGTTGGCTTAAAAGTTTGATTTTTTCACAGCTTAAAGGGACAGTAGACCTGAGTAATTGATATAAATTTCAGCTTCATACCTCCACGCGTTCCTGAGAAAAAGGGTCTTGACAGACGGACGGACGGACGGACAGACGGACAACAAAGTGATCCTATAAGGGTTCTGTTTTTTCCTTTTGAGGTACGGAACCCTAAAAATCGTCGTGATACTCGGAGAGCGAAAGCGTCTTTTTGCTTCACTTTTTTACCATTCGATGGCCGGCACAGCCCTTTGTTGATGCCTCGGTGAAAACCTGTCGCGTTATGGGCACCGCAAAAACAACAAAGACTGGCTTTTATATTGTAATGAGAAACGGAACATAACTGTGTTGAAAGTAAAATGTCTTTTAAACACTGAATTTTGTTCGCACGCAGCTTGATAGATAACTATACATTTGTACTATTTGAACTGTGTAATATACTTTCTTCTTCAGGCTATATTAGTCCACTGCTGGACTTAGCCCTCCCCTAATGAGCCCCATAGCGCAAGGTTGTGCCATCATTGGGGGGGTAATGCCCATAATATACTTTATTAAATGTAATTCAATTGATAAACTAATAATTAGGTATGGTAGGAACATAATTCAGACAAATTTTATTTTAGTTACATTTTTTTTTATTACATTCTCATACATACATAACCTCACGCCTGCACCCCAGAGGGGTAGGCAGAGACCAGGGACTGCCACTTGCCATTATCCTGATCACCTTCGCTTCATCAACGTTCATAAGTCGTTGCATGCACGCACGCCGGTTCCGGGTACTTTTTATCTTTCCCTTTGCTAATACATCCCCTATTTGGTCGACGTATGTCCGCTTGGGACGTCCCTTACCAGCCTTTCCACTCACATTCGCAATATATATTTGTTTCGTCGATCTTTCTTCCTTCATCCTCTCCACATGTCCAAACCAACGCAACATTCCTTTCTCAATTCTAGTCACTACATCCATTACATTTTTTTGTTCTTATTCTTCTTCCGGCTATCTATTAGTCCACTGCTGGACATAGCCCTCTCCTAATGACCGTGTTGGGTTGTGCCATCATTGAGAGGAATTGCCAATAATCTCCACGCTGGGCATGCGGGTTGGGGATCGCAGTTTGGTTGAGTTCTACGCAGGGGCGCTGCATTTTTTTGTTATTGTTTCAAAAACGTATTCATTTAAATGGCAAATCCTGGCTGTAATATAATAATCTGTAATAATGTCTAGGATGTCCGTTGGTGCCTAGGTGAACTAGTCTAGAACAAGACTATAGGGGACAACTAAAATTTATTTTTTATTCAGGTAACTAATTTAGTTTAATTGGTTTACGTTTAAGAAAAAATCAATACCACAAAATCGGATCAACCTAAAATTGCTAAAACTGAATTAACCTTGTTAAAATAAGTACTTATGTGAGTTGTACATAAGTACTTATCTTAACAAAACTGAATTGTGAATGTAAATTTAATCTGCTAATATCATTTATAATGGGCAATTTGTTGATTACGAGGAACAAATAAATAGACAAGTACATTGTATTTTTTCATTTAATAGAAACCTATATGAGTGGAATATATAAATAAATTATCGATATCAACCTTTTGTATGTCCCCACGGCTGGGGCACGTGTCTCTTAATGCATCGCAGGAAGGTTAGGCCATACTCCACCACGGGGGCCAAGTCCGGGTTGGTGGAGGATCGCAAGACAATGACGGGCCTTACTGTGAGGAGTTCTCATGCCGCTCATAAGGTCTCTGACATGACTTAACGACTGTCATTACATGACTCCCGACACCAACAGCTTAACGTGCCTTGCGAAGCAAATAAATAATAAAAATTGTAAATTTAAAAACCTATTTAGAGGCTAAAAATTCCATCCATGCCGGGATTCGAACCCGCGACCTCTGGCTATCCGTGCCAGCGCTCTGTCCAACTGAGCTAATGGGCGACTCACCGGCATCAGTGAAATTTCGAACCTCTTTACACTATTCTCTGTATTACGTACAGGCAGCGACATCTGGCTGTAGTAAATTGCATCACTTACAGCCCCGAGTACCTACTTTGCAGTTAGGTTTTTACATCGTAATACAGAGAATAGTGTAAAGAGGTCGCGTGTTCGAATCCCGGCGTGGGTGCAATTTTTAGCCTCTAAATAGGTTTTTAAGATTGTCCTTAGCACGAGTTAGTGCATTAAAAATAAAAATAGTATAAAAATTATAATGTAATAGATATTAATTAATAAAATAAAACGTATATGAATACATAAAGATAGGTACCTGTATAAAATTAAGGTCGCAATGAGATTATTGCTCGGCTCCCGGAGCTCTTTGAGCCGAGCAAAATTTGTCTCTTGAATTAATTTTCAGTGAACAAAAATGGATCTGTTTGTTTAAAAATGAATATGAAATAAGATTTTTCTCTTTTGAGGGACTTTCACTTGACTTGGTCCTAAACTAGGATACCCGGCACTGTGATAACCAGGCAAGGACATCACAAACATGGCAATACACCCAGACTAGTGCCATTTATAGAAGTCAAATAAGGCGGCCACTGGGAACCGAACAGGTGAATTATGTTACGATAGTCAAGCATATAATATTTCACGTACACCTATCTACCTACTCTCTTCATCTATCAGTTGTATTAATCTTAAGGTTCTCTGAAAGAGATAGCTTTTAGCGAAAAAACCACCAATTGTATTTTATTTTCTGCTGCGTACAATAAAGAGTTCTAATCTAATCTAAGCCTGCTTGTTAAACATTAAACCATCAAGGGAGTCAATATACAGATCTGTAATCTTACATGTACGACCACTACTCATATTAAGCTCTGGATTCTGTTTTAAACTTGGAAACTTAAAGCCCCTTCAACTATAACTACAACTAACTTTCTTCAAGTTGGAGAGATCTCAATTAGTTCAGTAGTTTGTTTCTATTAAGTTGGCAGCAACGGATCGGGAGCAACAGTTGTTTGCGGTCTCTGGTCGAGGCTGGAACACCATTACATTTTCATTAAGGTTTAATTCTCGGGATTATTATGCATCGTTTAATACGACGCTCACTCCAACTGGAGTGGTGTGGCCGGTGGATTTCACACGAAGCACTCGTTCAAACCGTGATACGAACCAGTCGAAATGAGAAGCATTAGGGTTATAAGAACTATCAACTTTCTACCGATTTCTTCCAGTCAATCCATAGGTTAAAATATTAGATAAATCATCCAATATCTAGTTTGGTTGTTTAGTTGTAGTTTTTAACGATTCATTCAATTTTTTGTTATTTTACCACGTTTATTTTCGTGCAACCTGTAGGATCGGTTAAGTAAGAACTTATTTAAACTACCTTAATACGAAGAATTATACTGGTCAGATTTGCTTTGGACAACTTTGCCCTGGACCATTAAGTTGAATTCCAAGAATGTTGAATTTTGTTTTTTTTACACCTATGCTAAATTATACAAATAACGACTATTAGAAATTCTTAGCTAACTAGATAGGTAAAATCCACTTGATACCAACTTTCCGAGGCATTATTTGACCTGGTATTTCTCTATCCTGGTATTATTTGTCCTGATACCGAACTGCATACCTAGTGCTGTGTTAACCAGGCACGGAAATCACAAACATGGAAAACACATAGACTGACGCTATTTAAAAAAAAACGGAAGGCCGCCCCCATTAGAAATCGAACCATGATAATCAGGTAACACAACATAACCACTCTCCACTCACGCCTGTATCCCAGAGGGGTACGCAGAGACCAGGTACTGCCACGTGCCACGATCCTGACAGATCACCTTCGCTTCATCAAGGTTCACAAGTCGTTGCATGCACGCACGCCGGTTCCGGGTTTTTTTTTAACCGACTTGTTTATCTTCCCCTTTGCAAATACATCCTCTATTTGGTCGGCGTATGTCCGCCTGGGACGTCCCTTACCGGTCTTCCCACTAACATTCGTAATAATTATATATTTGTTTTGTCGATCGTTCTTTCTTCATCCTCTCCACAATCAGCTAAGAGAAAAGAAATGTTTAAAAATCTATGAAAGAAACTTTACCTAAGTAAGTTATTAGTTCTCTTAGTACGAAAGTATTGATTAAATTAGTATACGGTTTTAAGGTAAATTAAGAGAACAATGTCCCAACAAAGTGATTAACAGTTTGGTACTATTTAATAGGATAAATTGTTTTATAAGTGTGATAAATACATATGATATAAATACATAGGATATGTCTCGGGGCGGTTTATCTGATTGACTTTTTTTATATAAATTTTGTATTATTATTTTTCTCTGACTTTGTGGACGAAATTTTTGTAAATTAATGAATTTTTGTATTATTGTTTATCTTATATTATTGTTTATGCATACATTCAATAAATAAATAAAGTAGTACTAAGGGTCATAATTTTTTTTTTAAATAGATGTGATGCTAGTGGGCTAGCAGTAATTAGAGGGATTGCATGTAAATGGGGCTGTTGCGGATTAACGTAGTGTAAATGTTTCGCTGCGGACTTAGGGCAGACCTGGTATATGTTGAACTGAAATTGTGGGTTGTATCGTAATGTTTGCGTAGCGAAGCTGACAGCTTTGTTTCACATAGGTAACTTTCTGTGATTGCATTACAACGTGCAGTACAACATCCGTGTGTTGGAACAGTCGTCAGCACGTCAACCTTCCGTTCCGTTCTAAAATCTGGTGACTTAGTAACAAAAATGTAAAGGTAGACGTGCCTTTGTCTATGACACTCAAGCAAAATACACAATAGTATACTATTTTTATTTTAATGCACTAACCCGTGCTAAGGAACAAATTTAAAAACCTTTTTAGAGGCTAAAAATTTCACCCATGCCGGGATTCGAACCCGCAACCTCTGTTCGCTCAGTTGGTAGAGCCCTGGCACGGATAGCCAGAGGTTGCGGGTTCGAATCCCGGCATGGGTGAAAATTTTTAGCCTCTAAATAGGTTTTTAAAAATACGCAATTATAAAATATAATATCACTATCGCAAATCGTTAAGAAATAATATCATTATAGTTAGAACTCTTGCTTCTTGGAAGTGTTTAATTATCTATACTGGTACGGAAGAAATGTTTCTCCAATCTTCTACATAGAAATTGATACTTTATCGGTTTTTGTTTCAATAATTTGATGATGCTTAAAAATGTTTCTGGTTTATTTTGTTTTCTGATGCGCATTAAATAGAGTTCTAATCTATTCCAATCTCTCTTTTTAATGCTCGGATACGCGATCGCCATTTATAAGATTGAATATTTTTTTGTCTGTAGAACATAACCCGCAGTATATAACCTGAGACTTGGCTCAGCTAATTCGAATAATGAACTAAGACCGTATTGACGTTCAGCCATTCCTTAGTCCCAGAATTGGTGCACGAAAGTCATGGTTATATAATTCTTGATTAAAAATTAAATTATTTTGTCTTTCTTTTACACACTTCAGTTGTCACGTGCCCGTGTATCAGTAGGAATGTTTATTCCTACTTTTGTAATATATTTATTCCTACTTTTGTAAGAAAATTAACTAATGTTTCCCTTTTTAAAGTTATTGATGACAGTAAGGGAATCTTATCATAATAGCTCTGATATATTGAGCTTTAGATGGTTTTGGAAAACATGGTCAGAGTGGAGATTTTTTCCCGCTGCCTTTTTCTCCACTACAAATACGGCATGAAGGCAGCAAAGTTAATTGATATTCAGCAAACAGAATGTAAATTATTTACATACATACATACATACATACATACATACATACATACATACATACATACATACATACATACATACATACATACATACATACATACATACATACATACATACATACATACATACATACATACATACATACATACATACATAACCTCACGCGAGTATCTCAGAGGGGTTGGCAGAGACCAGGGACTGCCACTTGCCACGATCCTGACAGATCACCTTCGCTTCATCAACGTTCATAAGTCGTTGCATGCACGCACGCCGTATCCGGGTACTTTTTATCTTCCCCTTTGCTTATTCTTTACTTTGAAATGAATTATTGATTTCAGCCGGGGTCATATTTCAACCTGAGCCAGTCACGCGTTTTGTGACGATAAAATTTGGCAATTCTTTAAATTAAAACGCACCACTAGCGTCATCGCTACCCAGACATATTTCTAGTTATAATAAAGGCGACTTTACAACAAAAATGTAAAGGTGGTGCAGACTGTGTCTGTACGAAGTTATTATTAGTTGAGTGAAACCCCGATTCGGGGATGAAAGGCTGATGCGGCCGTGTGGAAGCTGAAAGCTCACAGTCCAGCGAGCCGGAGCTAAATTTAGCAACCAATAGGTGCACTGAGCAATCGCTGCCTCCGGATGCGCATAGACTCTGTGTGGCACCTGGGGCTTGACTTCGCATGCTCGAATATTAGTTTTGGCACTGTATTGGAATATTTCGATATTATATGCACGGGACTGGTAAGAAAGGTCCCAGGCGGACGTACATCGATGACGAGTGGAGTTTTTTTTTCCGCTGCCTTTTTCTCCACTACAATACGGCCCGAAGCCAGCGGCTTACATTTTACATTGTACATTGACATTCAGCAAACAGAATGTAAATTCTTTACGTTGAAATAAATTGATTTGACTCGAATTAAATTGAAAATAAGGGATGTATTAGCAAAGGAGAAGATAAAATGTACCCGGAACCGGCGTGCGTGCATACAACGACTTATGAACGTTGATGAAGCGAAGGTGATCTATCAGAATCGTGGCAAGTGGCAGTCCCTGGTCTCAGCCTACCCCTCTGGGATACAGGCGTGAGGTTATGTATGTATGTATGTATGTATGTATGTATGTATGTATGTATGTATGTATGTATGTATGTATGTATGTATGTATGTATGTATGTATGTATGTATGTATGTATGTATGTATGTATGTATGTATATATGTATGTATGTATGTATGTAGAATATAATGCAGCTTTGAACTATTTTCAATGGAAAAAATTGAGGAGAACTGCCAATGAACCGTTTTCAGCACTAATTCTCAAAGCGCTTCCTAGATGGCGCTTATAAGCATGCACATACTTATAAGCATGAACGAGGATTCGTCTATATATTTTTTTATACACTATCCCGTGCGAAGATAGATCGATAGAATAATCTTTATTGCATGTACACCAGGGATTATATAAGAGACTTATAAAATATCAGTACAGTACAAGTGGCGGCCTCATTACTAAAAGTAATTTCTTCCAGGACAATAAAAAAAAAATAGGTTTGAAAGGATTCGTCTCAAATTTTGCTACCGCAGATTAATTTTGACAGCTGTATTCCATTTCTTCTATAGCCACGCCTGTGAGCGCCATCTATGGATTGTTTTATGAATTTGTGATGAAAACGGCTTACAAACTTGTTAACTTGTAACGGTCCAAACCTCTTTAGACAATTTTTTACCATTTCTTTAATTGTATCATTTTCAAAAATTTTAAATTATGTCACCCATTTCTGAGATTTCCCTCATTTTAAGCATTTCAACCTTACGTCTTGACCTGTTTACTCTTTACTATTTTTACCTGTTTACTCTGTTTTAGATTAGAAAATTCTTTATTGCACAATAAGCATATTTGTACAAAGGCGAGCTTAATACTAATGAGTATTTTCTTCCAGCTAACCTTGGGTTATGTGGATATTAGTTTTCTGTTTTTATTATAAATAAAACATACTAAAAATAAAGCACAAGGTTGAAGTCGTTCCAGTTTTATTATTTACTAGCTGACCCCGCGAACATCATACCGCCTAACAGTCGATTCTTTTTTTTTCTCTCCGTAAGAACCATCCTCGTATTTCAAGGAATATTCTAAATAAAGAATTAGCGAAATCGGTTCAGCTGCTCCCGAGATTTGCGCTTACCAACGCATTCGGGGATTCATTTTTATATTATAGATTAAAAGTTTTACAACATCACCCAACATATTGGCGCCCAACGTATAAAAAAGCTCAGCAACACCCCACAGCTTGATACGCCCAGACGGCACTGCCCATTCGTCGAGCTGCTGCCGCTTTATACCCACGACCCTCGCATTCACCATACCCGCATATTCACATATTTTTTGACACTTGCTCGTCAAATGCAAGTTTTCGATATGGTATTTTTTCAGCGAATGCAAAATAGCCTAGTATTTTTCGGAGATGAAGGGTTTTTTGTTCAACGTACTTGCTGATTAAATACTCATTCGTTTCCGGCTACCTAAATTTTATTAGAATTTACATTGAATTTGTTTTCTAAGCTACGTATAATTGTAAAGTTGTTGTAGCAATACCACTCTCTAACTGTGAAGGGCAACATCGTGAGGAAACCTGAGTAGTTCACGTAGGTAAAGACCTGAAATTGCCAATCAGCGTAAAAAATTACCATATTCGCCATAACCGTCTCCAAATAAATACCAAAATAATATCCATTTGGTTCCATCTGAAGATGATGATGATAAGTTTCAAAACGTATGAAGAAAAAAGATGACAAATAAAGGCATTGTATTTGTATTGTATAATAAACGTGTGGAGAGGCCCGCTCTATCTACTTAAAACTTACACTTGTATGTAGGATAGGGGTAAATCAAGCGCTATACAGGAAATGTGTAATAGCTTACGTTTTCCGTCAAAATCTTGGAAATGTACCTAGTGTATACTTTATTCAGAACTAGCAAGCCCGACAGGCAATGCCATGTTACGAGTAGAATGTTAGAATTTTAATTTTGTTTGTAGTCGTTTTGTGGAATCTGAGGATTTGTGGAATCCCAAAGCAAAAGTATTTTCAGTTTTTGCGCCCCAATTTTATCGAGATATTCAAGCCGCACCTACTCACGACAAGAAAAAACAGCCGTTGGATGTTTTTGTAGAAAATATTGCTTAAAATAGCTTAAAACTGACTCGTTCGTTATCAACCCTTGTCCGTCCCCACTGCTGGGGCACGGGTCTCTTCCTGCATCGCAGGAAGGTTAGGCCATACTCCACCACGAGGGCCAAGTCCGAGTTGGTAGAGGATTGTAAGACAGTGGCGGGCCTTACTGTCAGAAGTTATCAGGCCGCCCATAAGGCCTCTGTTTCATTCGCCTTTATAATATTAGTGTGAAGTTTAATGTGTTTGCATTGCACACTTAAAGATAACACAGAAAGCACAAAATTAAAGAGTTAAAAAAATGTACATAGTGAGCTTATTTCATTAAAATCTCATCCAGTCAACCTTTGATGTGATAATACGGACATTATAAGCGAGGAGAGGAAATTATACAATAATAATATATTATTATACCTATCGATACATAATAATATACACTACAGAGCTGGTCAGCTAAAAGGCCTGAAGGTCATATTGGGTCAGTACTGAACGTAAGTGGGTCAAGCAAGGCTTTCAACTGTAATCCTCTGATTAAACCCTTAACATTGTTTTCTTGCTGCAAATCTGATACGATCCTAATGCCCAAAATAGATGAATAGGCTGCCATCTGGTTTGTTAGTACAAGATGGCTGATGGTAAATCGTGTTATAGACAATATGTTATATTATGTAATATTATATTATATTATATTATATTATATTATATTATATTATATTATATTATATTATATTATATTATATTATATTATATTATATTATATTATATTATATTATATTATATTATATTATATTATATTATATTATATTATATTATATTATATTATATTATATTATATTATATTATATTATATTATATTATATTATATTATATTATATTATATTATATTATATTATATTATATTATATTATATTATATTATATTATATTATATTATATTATATTATATTATATTATATTATATTATATTATATTATATTATATTATTGTAAGTTAACACTCAAGTATTAAATTCAAAATTGAAATAGAAAACACTCTTTAATTAATTCTGAAGACAATAAAGTGCATGACTATCAACTCAAAGGTGATACAGCTCATTTCAAATTTAAATTTAAATCATACATTGTGAAATCAATGCACGATCAATGCAATGTTCTTATATTTTGCATAAAATGATTAATACCACAACTTTTTGTAGCTTATGTTATCGGGATGACAAGCATTCAGCCCACAAAACGCACTTCCAAATATATTGAACTGCTTCAAAGCATAGACGAAGTGAAGAGAAATTGAATATTCTCATTAAACTCTGTTTTATCTGGGCAGTGTAAAAATCGGCCTCCTGCTAAGTCTCGAAAAAGAAAACTAGCATTAAACTACTCCCCTTTCCCGACACGTTCTAAATCTGTGACAGCAAACACGCGACTGCGCCGGAAGTGACGAAGTGGCATTTCTGGACCGGGACTTCCGGTCTCCCTACCACTGAGTCCTACTTCCGGTGGCTGCCAACTCTTTGACGTTTGTTGATAACGCGTGGTGAGTGAGGTTCAGTCCGGAACCCAACGGTTTCGGATTCGCGAGCGATGTAGGCGTTTCATTTATTATTAAAAAAAACTAGGAACAAGTTGTCAATCTATGCATTTTTTACCAAAATCCCTGATTTTTTTCGAAAACTCGACCTCAAAACCTTTGTATAACGTTCAATGCTGAAATTTTGAACCAATTTATTAGCTCCTCTACTTATTACGGTGTCGTAAGTAGCACTCAAAGAATATAATATATACGCATTTTTAAGTAAGTTATTAGTTCCCTTTGAAAAAAATTTTTTTTTATGTGATTGTAAGAGTATAATTCAAAACTCACGCCTGTAAGCCGAAGGGGTATGACTGCTAGCACCAAGAGCTTAAAGTGGCTTGAGAAGCACGGAAGCGCGGAAAAAATGCCAATAGCGGTATTCACGAGATGGTCACCCATCCTGTACCTGACCGTGCCTGTTTTTGCTTAACCCAAGTGATTGATTCAAATCACTCGGTTGCTCTAGGCCACGAGCGCTTCGATACTATTTATCTGACCCTTATTATTACTATTACATTCTTCATTGTACCAGTAACGATTGCACAATTGGCCATGCTACTTTTTTTTAATGTAAAATGGGGTGACTTTAAAAATATGGGGCGTCTTTCATGATAGCATTTTTTGGTTGGTTTTTTAATAAAATCTCGACGAATTCTGAACGTATCCTTGTTTTTTTTTTTGTAATGTCAACATCGATATAGTAGCTGTCTTTCCTCTAGGCGTAAGCGCAGAAGCTGTTTTACATAATTTGAAAATAAAATCGAACGTTCACGAGCTAATTATTATTGATCATTGTACATCAGAAAACTGTTTCGCTGCAACAGTTACTATTAAAATCTGTTTAGTTTTACTTTGCTTGTGTATATTCTTCATTCTTTGGGAATATATTCGCCATATTGATTTTTACTGGTGACAACTATTGTGGCTTTTGTATTAAAGTTTATTCAACGGGGCTACTTTGATGATTGACACGAGGCGACATTGTTATCAATCACACCCCAAGATATTTTTTTAATGTTATAGTACGTATAAAATAAGAAAATTAAAGTGACCCCCATCGCAATTGTGCGCAATCGAAGTGCGCAATTATAATTTTTTATAGTTTTATTAAAGTTTTTTTTTTTAAAAGATTTTATATAATTTTAGTGTACTAAAAATTGATCTCATTCTAACTGTCTAGATGTCTTTGTTTAAGACAAAAGACTGTTTATTAAAGTTCCTTTAATATGTTAATTTCAATATGTTTCAAGAAATAGTTTTCCTAATTAGTGTGACTTTTAATGTATTTAGTTTATTACATTTCCCAAAATTACACAATATACTGGTTATATAAGTACATATATAAAAATTAGATTAAACTTTTTAAAAAATAGTTTCAAAGTGACCCCTGTAATCAAACTCACCCCACTAAACTTTGAAATTCTGTAATTAAATAAATAATAGGAGGAGTAAAAGTTTTCTTTTTGGTTTAGAATCCTGTAAGGGGTTACTGTGATTATCTACTTTAAAAATGGTGGTTATGAAAGTAACCTCTTTTATAGTATAAAGTTGATAGCCCATATATATATATTTTTTTTGCAGAAATGTTAAGCGACATTTTTTTTTATCACGGCATAGTAATCTATATTCTACAGTGAGTTCACACTAACTTGACGCGTGAGAGAATTGGTAGCACTGAGATTTTTACTGTTACCATGTTAAATAAGAAATCATTCCCATTACTTGGGGAAAATAAAAGGATTGAGGGCTTGTTTTATTATCTTCCGAATAGGTCCAAAAGCTAATTCACATGTTATGTCCTTGTTACCAATTCTCTCACGCGTCAAGTTAATGTGAACGCACTGTAAACAAATAATCCACAGACTACATAAATAATCACACGTTGACATTCCGTTTTTCATGTTATAAGGCAAAGGATTAATAGGTACTCTAACTGCCTTAGCTGACGTCATACAAAAGTCATTTATGGTCAAAGCTTTTTATTGAATATCTTAAAAAATATAAACTTTTTTACAAATCTGTTAATAGGAATTGTGCGGAAAGCAAAATTCTCGAAATGTTTTGAGATTTCCGTTCATATTAAAAAATGTAGCATGGCCAATTGGCGGGCTACTATTTTTTATAATACAATTTTATTCTAGCCAAGAAACAGGTGACGTGGAGAAGCCCTTATCTAAGACGTGCCCTTTTTAGTTCACCAACGTCCACCTGTTGTTTGTGTTTTTTGTTATGTCCTTTCAATATGTATCTTCTGTTAAGTGTTTATGTATTTATATAATCATATATTTTTTTTTATTTTGTGTATTTATGTAAATTATTCGTATTTATCTGTTACTAATAATTTACATAAATACACAAAATAATGATAACTATATGTAAACTATTGTTTAGGCATGTATTCATTTATACCTTTGTAATAATCTTGTATATTTGTACAGCTACTTCTTTCTTCAATATATTAGTCCAGATCAGAGATCACTTTTAGTGATAAAGCTGCCGCTTGTACGCTTAGGTTAAGAAATATCCGTGTAATTTCCATTTTTATGTACAATAAAGTGTTCTCTATTTATCTATCTACTCGTATCTATCTGTGACGTCCCTTAATCTTTAAAGCAGACGTCAGATAAAAACTGCTATATTTAAACCACGACACCTCGCTGTGCAAACAGACCTACATCGCCGAAAAGTAAATTATTTACTCCTAAACGTACATGACTCCATGTGGCTTAATAAAGGGCAAGGCTCCCACAGTCAACTCAAAGGTGGGTAGCTAAATGGGTTTGCACTGCACTCCAGCGGGAATTTCCGAATTAACACCGCTTGGTTAGGCTGAGGGGGTCTACTGAGAGCTTGGGCTGACCGAGAGCTTTACATGAAATGAAATAAAAGGTTTTATTCATTCTAGCGTAGAAACTGCGGCTTAGTAAATGTTAGTATTCAAACTAGGTGTCCATTTCAAAATCTAGATCATTTTGGAGAAAAAATGGACAAAAAAAACTCCAAACTTAGTCTTTTGAAAGTCCTTAATTAACACAGTTTACGTAATTATTATAGAACATAGAACTCATGCATTGACACAGGCTTCAGTTTCAGACATCATTGTCATCTAAACAATTTTGGCACACAGTGTACTTAACATATTTTTTGAATCGCGTTTCAGTCAAGCTTAATGTATCTTCAGGAATTGTGTTGGGATCTATAGTGAGTCATTTGAGGGCTGTTCGACACAGTTTCTAGAGGGAGGAGTCTCTGAATTGCATAGTTATTCAATAGAGTCGTATTAGTCCGGTAGTGGGCGTTTTATTCCCACTATCGGTAGTCTGGTAATAAATAGCAATGGTTTAACCCGTGGTACTTAACTCGGCGCCTCAAGCGATTCAATCTTCATAACACTGAATAGTATCTTCTTAGTATAATTATCGGTGTGTGAAGAAATAGAATTATAACGGAACCCGTATTGTAAAAAATAATAAGGTAATCAACTGACTCTACCCTCCAAGCCCTGGTGGTAGCACTTCAAGTCTTAAAACTACGTAGATTTTGAGGAACTTTTTTTTCTTGATGTCCAAAAAAGGATGAGTAAAATAGTGGACTGGAACAGTAAGTTTTTCGGACTTCTTACTAAATCATTGGGTGTGCATTAAGAAAGTTATTTGTGATATCCTATTTTTAGGGCACCAAGGCTTAGAAGACAAAAGTGTTTGTAAGAAAAAAGAACAATGTAATTGTTAATGGATCGCCACACTTAATAACAATAATTATACGACAAAAAACAATCACTTTTCCTCATCCTAAACTAGGATAACCCGTGCTGTGGTAACCAGGCTAGGATTCACAAACGAAATCCACATAGACAGAAGCCATTTATACAAATGCACGGTGGCCCTCAGTGGGAATTGAACTCACGACCTTCGGCATGGTATTCAGACGTGATACCGCTACACCAACGAGGCATTTGACTTGACCAATTCAATCAATTTAGAACCAACGTGCGTGCATGCACCGACTAATGAATGTCTATGAAGTGAAAATGAAGTTTTGTCGGGATCTTGGTAAAAGGCAAACCCTGGTCTCTGCCTCGTCAACGTCGTCAGGCTATACTAGTCCACCGCTGGCTTGGCCATAGCGCCCTGTCTTAAGCTTGTCGCATCCAGCATCTGCCTGCAGTTTTTCGCAGATCGTCATCCCACCCCCGCTCTCTGCCTACCCATCTGAAATTAAACCGTGAGTCCCGTAGTCATGTATGTATATTAGGACTAATAATCAAAGATAGAGAGTAGACTCCCTTGGCTCTGTGAAACAGATTGCCGAATTTCAGGTATAGGGTCGAATGTAGGTACACTTTTAGCATTCAAGTGGGAGCGTTTGTGGATAAAATGTAACGGTGCTATTTTTTGTATTTAAAAGTGTTAGGGAGTTGATTATCGTAGGGTTTACGATATCTATAACTGTACTTTGACCTCTGCATCCAGGCAATTAAATAATTTGTACCAAGTCCAGTGGCATTTGCGTGAAGGCATTACTCGGAAGCTCCAATGCCTAGGACATTAAAGATAGAGTAGGTTTTCCCAGTACCTTTAGCATCCTGACAGCTTAGTCGGCCTAATCCACAGGAAAGACCAGTCAATATGTGCGGAGCCAACCAACCCGCGGGTTTCCTCACTAAGTTTATATACGAGTATATATTATTCAGTATCAACCCTTGTATGTCCTCGCTGCTGGGGTATGGGTCTCTTCTTGCATCGCAGGAAGGTTAGGCCATACTCCACCACGGGGGCCAAGTCCGGGTTGGTGGAGGATTGTAAGACAGTGGCGGGCCTTACTGTCAGAAGTTATCAAGCCGCCTATAAGGCCTCTGACATCTACCACGAAAGGCTTAATGTGCCTTTAGAAGCACGGAAGCGCTCGGAAAATTGCCACTTGCGGTGGTCACGGGACGGTCACCCATCCTGCGCCTGACCGCGCCTGTTGTTGCTTATCTCAAGTGATTGATTCCAATCACTCGGTACGACAAGACCACGAGCGCTTCTTCTTCTTCGCGCGCGTATAATATATTACTGTTTCCCTTAGTTAACGATTTCTATCAACAGTTTGTTTACGTTATCAACCCTTACATGTCCCCACTGCTGGGGCACGGGTCTCTTCCTACATCGCAGGAAGGTTAGGCCATACTCCACCACGGGGGCCAAGTCCGGGTCGGTGGAGGATTGTAAGACAGTGGCGGGCCTTACTGCCAGAAGTTATCAAGCCGCCCATAAGGCCTCTGACATGGCTTAACGACTGCCATTATATGACAGCCGGCACCAACGGCTTAACGTGCCTTGCGAAGCACGGAAGCGCTCGGAAAAATGCCACTAGCGGTAGTCACGGGACGCTCACCCATCCCGTACCTTACCGCGCCTGTGTTGCTTAACCACGTGATTGTTTCCAATCACTCGGTTCGCCTAGTCCACGAGCGCTTCAGTTTGTTTACATGTAGACAAAAGCTTAGGGTGTGTTGTTATGCCACCCAGTTATGAATAGGTGGTTTAAAGCTATTTTTGTATCACGATACCTTATGAATAATGAACTTAACCATTCCCTTTGTTCTAATATTGAATGAGGTTTGAGATAGAGAGAAGATTAAGAACATCCACATGCATACATAAACGCCTTTATCGCACCTGTTTCCTGAAGGAGCACAGGCAAATAAGTATCTTAAGGCAGATAGGTATCTTGAAACAATAGGTAAAGTAGCGGAAAAGGAAGGAGGAAACAAGGTTAGTTTTGCTAAAATCAGCTTTTGACTGAAATTGACATTACAGTGCTAACGCTTGTAACCCGGAGAGGTAGGCAAAGACCAATGGTAAGACACCAACCACGATCCTGATAAAGCACTTCTGCACTGTTAAGTTTTAATCTTTTTTTTTGTTAATAAGAACATCATGTGCTAGATTAACCAGGCCAGGACATCTAACCCATGCTATCTGTGGCGAGCACATGTCAACTCTGCGCGCGCACTACAAACTCCAATATTCCTGCATCGCGCAATCAAAGTGTTTCAATGACATAAGTAGCATAAATATAACGTCCGACTAATAATAGTTGGACCGGCCGTCCCCAGGCATACGATCTGCCTGGCGGGAAATTTTCCTTTATAGTGGAGGAGCACGATCACCCGCTCTTCCCTATAGTGGTGACCCCTGACAGAACATTGTCAACCTTCCTTCGCTCTCGCAGCACTCCACATACATTAGTCTCATAGCAAAGCCAGCATTCTTCCCTCTCACTTCATCAGTTCCACTACAGTCAACGCACCGACTACTGGGACTGATGGTGATCTTCCTCCAACCCCTCGGCACGGCAGCCACACAGCAACAGCACACGTACACGTTGCCAGTGGTACAGCAGCCTTCACCGGTTCCTACCACATGCGCGGGCTCCATGGTACTGTCGCCGGTGAAGTGACTGTTAGCCGCCGAACACCCTCAACCGCTAGTCGACTCACTGACTCAGCGTCACCTGGCACTTGCAGGCCTTAGAGCACAGACTTCGATTCCTATCAGACCTAGCTATGCGTAGCTACGGTCTTGAAGGGGAGTGATGTGGCGAGCACATGTCAACTCTGCGCGCGCACTACAAACTCCAACATTCCTGCATCGTGCAATCAAAGTGTTTCAATGACATAGCATAAATATAACGTCCGACTAACAATAGTTGGACCGGCCGTCCCCAGGCATACGATCTGCCTGGCGGGAAATTTCCCTTTATAGTGGAGGAGCACGATCACCCGCTCTTCCCTATACTATCCTAGTTTAGGACGAGAGCAAACTATTATATCGCGTGGAAATTACTGTAGGGGAATTTGTGAAGCAAATTAGCCCGCAGCGAAAAATTTAGGCGATGTATGAATCCACTCACCTGGTCCGCGGCAAAGATAATTACGTTTGGTTCGTGAACCCATACATCTTTTGGTATTTATAAAAAAAGAACACATGGAAACGAAAAAAGCAATCCTCGTTTTGTGCTGGCTCACAAACGAACAAAATGTTAAAGTACGGAACAGTTACTATATAATTATCTTTGATATATCCATTGAAATTTAATATTCTTGTACTCCAAATGAGGCTCCGTACCCCCGGCTTAACTCCGTTATTGGATTTGCCTGCAGGCTTGCGTAAATTGATTTAACCCTCGCTTGGCTAAGTTAGGGTTAAGTGACAATTTTGCTTTGCATTAATCAGCCTCTATAATGTCCGCACTCGTAACTAGGCACACCTTGACTAAGAGAGTTTTTGCAGTCGCGTCACGTTTTGATCTTGTATGCAGGTTATGATTTAAACCGACAGACGAATTATTCGTCTGTCGGTGTTCAGTATCTATCTATCACAACCATCACCACTAATATAGTGGTGATGGTTGTGATAGATAGAGAACACTTTATTGTACATTAAAATGGAAATTACACAGATATTTCTTAACCTAAGAGTACAGACGACGGCCTTATTACTAAAAAGATAGATTTGGCCCAGGTTTCTCAAAATAACCTGTTATTATTTTGAGAAACCTGGGTTCCGCAAAATGACGTAATCGGATTTTTTTAATATAAAAAAAAATCTGGTGTTATCGATCTCTTCGGAATCCGACTTCACCGTTTTGGTAGGTCTGAGAACAAGTCATAGGCTAATTAATTTGTCAAAACAACGTTTGCGAACACTCAGCTTCCGTCACGATGTTTTCCTTCACAGATAAAAGTATTAATCGATTTCATTCGTTATCTTCTTTTCCAGATCTCCACTTTCCGATCGACATATCGGGCGTGCAGAACGACCATCCGTTCCTGGACGCCGATTCTCTGCAGTCACTCTTCAGAAGACTCACAGCCCTCAATCGGTGCGCCAGCATGAAGCTGGAGCATCATCATCATCAGAAACGCTCCGTGAGTATGCCTTTGGCATTAACTACCTCGTTCGTCTAGCATGAGAAATGATTGTTATTAATTTATTAGTGTAGCTGTCTTAGAATCTTCCACCAACCCGGACTTGGTCCCCACGGTGGAGTATGGCCTAACCTTCCTGCGATGCAGGAAGAGACTCGTGCCCCAGCAGTGGGGACGAACAAGGGGTGACATCGAATCGTAGCAATACTTTTAGTGACTTTATACCTATCCTTACAACATTGAATGTACCGTGGGCAGCAATAATTGAAGATTTAAAAACGAAAGATTAAAACAACACAAACAACTCGGAACAGAAACCAAAAACAAAAATATATTCATAATATTTAATTGCCGAAAAACAGACAGTGACGCGCTCTGAAACGATTGTTTGACATTTGGCGCTAACTGAAAACCAGCGCTGAGGGTTCAAAGACTGATTTCGGAGTTTTTTTCTCCACCATGATTTTTGAAATGGACACCTAGTTTGAATTGTAACGTTCATTAAGCCGCAGTTTCTGCGCTACTTTAAACCTTTTCATTTTATTGCATTCCATTTCAGACTCCTAGCTCACCGCTGAGTTAAATGCCTTTTGCCGCAGCAGATACGCCTCGATTATGCCTTTACCTAATCTCTGTCTATTGTCCTTTGTTATTCTTCTTCTTTAGTCCACTGCTGGACATAGCCCTCACCTAATGGGCGCCAAAGCGCAAGGTTGTGTCATCATTGCGGGGTAATGGCCATAATCCCCACGCTGGGCATGCGGGTTGGGGATCGCAGTTTGGTGGAATTGTACTGCAGGGGGCGCTGCTGCCCACCCCCCGGTTTGTGTCCCTTATTCGCCTTTTACGACACCCGCGGGAAGAATTGGGGTAGGTGCTATTCTCGAAGACGACACCACACAGCACTTTTGTTGTTATACAATAGTACCTTTGTGTGTGTGTGACTGTTGTTGCAAATAAATATTTCGTAATAAAATGGGGACACTTCCGACTTAAAGGTCTCCACTACGCTGGCGGCGTTACCTTGCTGCACTGCAAGGAAACTATTTGCATAACATAGGCCCCAGAGCGGCAATCATAGTCACGCTCACTCAAGCGACAACCTATCTCCCTCACAAAAGCCTTCCCCTTACTATACAGTTCGTGAGTTCAATTCTACTAGAGGCCGTCTTCTTGATTTTGGGGTACGTGTTCACGTGATTAGGATCATAAATGTTTCTGTACGATGATTTACAGTATTATTTCATCCTAATCGCAAGGAATACGCAATCTATAATAAAAATTAATTACCATTACCATCAGTATTTATTTTTTAGGTATCTATGTATCGATCGATCGATATCAACCCTTGTACGTCCCCACTGTTGGGGCACGGGTCTCTTCCTGCATCGCAGGAAGGTTAGGCTATACTCCACCACGGGGGCCAAGTCCGGGTTGGTGGATGATTGTAAGTCGGTGGCGGGCCTTATTATTATTTATTATTATTTAAATATATGTACTTTATATCTTAGGTAATTATAAGTAATTATATTCTCGCACTCTTTTGCTATTTGGTATCAATATATTTTCGATTTAATTATTTATGTATATACACCACGTACCGGCTATATTTTTCATTCCATCCAAAGGTTGTCTGAAAGAGATCTCGATCTTAGCGATAAGAGATTGTATAAAATTACTTAGATTTAAGAAATCATGGTTTTATTCTTTTTCTGATTGTGCAATAAAGTGTTCTCTATCTATCTATCTATTATCAGAATCGCTCTTCGTTTGACTTGCGGTTGACACGCTTGTCTACTAAAATACGGGCCGTGGGTTCGATTCCACTGGAAGCCACATTCTTTGAATATGTGGTAGGTGCACACTTGATTAGGATCATATGTGCTTTTATTATTTTTAATACCTTTATTTTACCTATATTTTAACTTTATTGCACCTATATTTTAACAATATAATCGTACAATGCGGGGGAGTTAATGCCATAAGCACTTTGTACTAGTCAACCGCAGGAGGTGGACGAAAAAGTTGGTAGGCGTGCAAAAAAAAAAACAAGATAGCAATGTGGTGTAATTAAATAAACATGCACATAATACAGTTCAGTACAGTATAATACAGTCCATCCAAAGGTTGTCTGGAGGAAATCATTTTTAGTGATAAGGCCGCCGTCTGTAGGTACTCTTAGGTTAAGAAATATTTGGGTAATTTTTATGTACAAAAGTGTTCTCTATCTATCTTCTAAAGTACGTGTAAGTATATATTACTTTACGATGACGAAGCAATCTGGAGTAAAAAGAAATTAAGCCGCGAACTTTACTAAGGCTTCAATAAGACTAACCGACCGAAAAATCTTCAAAGACGCCAAAAGAACTTAGTTTGCAACTCTACTTATCAACTTTTCCTTCCAAGTCATGAAAACCTAAACTTTTTGAAAGTTACCGCCCCGTTTCACTAATAAAAGGATCTTCAACGCTTGATTAACTTCTACAGGGTGTCCGGTGGCAGAATTGGGTTTTAAATTTAGAATTTCTCGGTTGCCGTTGAGCGGGGAAGCGGGGAAGGGGTGGCGCTAGGTTCGTTATTCGTGCGGGCTATTTGGTCATATTACTGACTTAGACCAATTGCAATTTTAAGCACCGACATTTTTCAATAATTTTCCCAAAAATACCGTTTTTTAGATGCTTTTTGGTTTTATCAAAAAAATATAATATTTATGAAAAGTATAACTGCAAATGCACTGACAAAACAAAGTAGAGTAGTAGATGTTAAAAATAAAGTAGGTAAAAATGCATTGACAAAATAAAAAGAAAATGGCAGTTTTGTATAAAATCATCATTTTAGTGCAAAATCCGGTGAAAAATAATTTAATTTTATTGGAATTTTTATTCATTTCATTTAATTTAATATTTTGACAGACTGTTCAAAATATGAAATGAAATGACAAAAAATTTAGTTAAAATTGTATATTTTTTTCAACTTTTGAATAGAGACAGGTAGGTATCGATGGATTTGTCGCTTAAAAATCATTTGGAATAGGGAACATTTATTCTACAAAAAAAAAAATATTACACAGATGTTTCTTAACAAAGACCGACGGCGTCCTTAACACCAAAAGTGATCTCTTCCAGACAACATTTAGATAGACTGGACTAATACATTGGAGAAGGAAGTAGACGTACAAACATAGAAAACATTATACCTACGTTGTTTGAGTCACTTTCAATTTATGCTAATCACACGTGAGAACTACGGAAAGCGATTTTAAGTAGTTCTTAAACGAAGCTGAGTAAACAGTGTTTTCCATATACTTACTTAAGAGGAAGCTGCTACTTAAGTCAACGAAATCATCGTTCATCAAATCATCGATATCGACCGTTGTATGTCTCCACTGCTGGGGCACGTAAAACCCTTAAAACCCTCTCCTACGGATCGGTTCTCAATGGCGCCTCGGCGGTAATCACCAATGTTATACACTAGTACCATAATGTAGGTACTACTCCAATTGACATCTCCACTTGCTGTTAAAACTTAGCTGAAAGAACCAACCGATGAAACTTTTATAATAAGTAGCAATTTTCTGTTCTGATCTAGACAGAGCCGTTGTTTTGTACTGTGTGTGCATACAGTGTCGTATACTCGTAGCTGTGTCTGCATACATTGCCTCACCCCAGGGGTAGGAATTGCGCAATGAAAATAGTGTTAGTACTTCACAGTTTGTAAGTATTAGAATCAAGGTTTAGTTTCTGTGTATTCTACATATTTTTGGTGTTAGAAATCATAAAAATTAAATATTTTAAGACCTGATATTGGCGGAAAAATCGATCACTGCCTGGCCTTTTAAAAGCCAAGACTTTCATCTTTCAGAAAAGCTATCGTTTTCACGTTAATAAGCCTTATTAAGAGTTAATGAATATTTCATGTCCACGCCGTGCTCGGCACAAAGTTCTTCGTTTTAAGAGCGAAAGCTGTTTTAATCTGGTGAGCTTTTCTATATTTGCGTAAAACTCTCCGTCCATATTTTAGCCTTATTGACTTGAGCGTCACAACAAACCGTTTCACAAACCTGTAGCTTACGTGTATTCAATCGTACCTATTGAGTTGCATGGCCTGTTCAAACCACTTTTACGACTTTTACGTTAGATTGTTTTTAAAAACTCTAACGGTGAATTCTAAGCACTCCTCGACTATTTAAATAATCTTGCGACTAGGGATCTTTTTGTTTAAAACTCCCATTTTGACTTTTTGACATTTGGAGAGTGTTTTAGAACAGCTTCTGTATGAGAGGAATAGCGAGTCAAGTTCCAATGAAGAATAATAAGGATACCATCGTGAGAAAATCTCTTTTGATTATTATACTTTAATTTTTTTTATTATTTTAAATTATTATACTTTATTGCACACGAAACATTACATTACATAAAAAATAACATGTACAAAGGTGAGCTTTTCTCTGTAAGAGATTTCTTCCAGCTAACCTTGGAGAGTCGGAGCGGCAGTAAAAAACGGGTTTAATACGTGTACAAAATAAACTACGACTGCAAAAACCCTTAACAATAACCTAAGCAGAAATAATACACTACATAGACTAAACCTGTAAATGTTAATAAACAAAATACATAGTAAATCATAAATAAATATATAGCTCAGAATAATGATAGAGATAAATAGTGCTGTTACAACTGCTTCTTAAATGTACCAATTGTGGGACTAGCGTATATTTCGCAAAACTCAGTGTCTGAAGTGTTCCAACCGCGGGGTGGGTGGCAGCGCCCCCTGCAGTACAATTCCACCGAACTGCGATCCCCAACCCGCATGCCCAGCTTGGGGATTATGGACATTAAAGTACTACACATCATAAAAGTCCCTTCGGGAATCTTTGTTCGCGCAGACTAGGAAGAAGTGTAACGAAAGTACCCGAAGTGCAGAATTGATTGCCGCAGTAGCGCTACCTATTTCGCTCACGCTAATATTGCCAAACTAATAGTCACCTGCATCGATGACGTTGAATCAACCAATAGCAACAAAGGCGCGCCCTGCCATAAAATGAAACTATCTGATTGGTTGATCAACTTGCCGCACATCCAAAATTTGGTCATCTGCGCAGGTACATCCGCGGGACTTATTTCTTGTGTTTCACTGTACCCCCCAATGATGGCACAACCTTGCGCTATGACACTCATGAGGGGAGGGGTATGTCCAGCAGTGGACTAATATAGCCTGAAGATGAAGACAAAGTGTTCACATACCTCAGAGATTAAAATTACCAATCCACGGTGTGCGTGGGGATTAAGCACGCACTCTGTCTCTCACAGTAGGACGTATAGTCTATAAGCTTTTAGAATATACCTCGGCTACTATCGGATAGAATCGGATATATTCGTGTAATAGAAATATAGGAACTAATGTGACACTTAATTTCGAAATCGGAACTAATATGACACATAATTTCGAAATCAAAACTCTATCATCAGTACAAAAACCGGCGAAAATTGGCGAAAACTGAAGCCTACTCTAGAGCCCGAGGTATATTCTAAAAACTAACAGACTATACATAGGCTGCAATATAGCCAATTTATTATTTTTTCGCGAAACATAATACCTTCTTTTTCTTAACCTTTGCATAACATCGTCTAAATTCCTAAAGCGAGCAATTTCCCGCATAACGCGAATTTTAAACGCCCCAGGTAATAAACGATGTGGTTTTGATCAGCCGCTAATTAATTAATATTGGGAGCTATTTCATTATTAGCGACCTAATTTTAGTCGGTAACTACCTGCCTTGACATTTTCATTATATCTATAACAATCTATAATCAGCACACATCAACCCACTGCTGGGCATAGGCCTCCTTTTTACTGCGCCATTCCTCACGGTCCTGTGCTAATCTGATCCACATCTGACCCGCAACCCTCACGATGTCGTCTGACCATCGTGTCGGTGGTCTGCCTACCAACCTCCTTGCTTCCCTAGGCTACACTCCGATACTGCCCTGGTCCACCGGCCGTCTTCCCTTCTAGCCAAGTGTCCCGCCCATCTCCACTTTAACTCTGTTATCCGCTTACCTACGTCTTCAACCTTGATTGTATAGGCTACATGAACGTGTATACGTCGCACTTCAGGGCACTGGCGCTCTCTCAGAGAGAGTATGGTCGCGATCCCACCACGGATCGAAAAATTGACAGTCAGGTTTCCTCACGACGTTTTACCTACATCGTTTCCGAATGGTATTGCTACTATAATTTTACAAACGTACAAAACTTATAAAACAGCGTTTTAATAAGTAGTGCGCTACATTGTCAACACGTGCGGAGCCAACCAAGCCGCAGGTTTCCTCACGAGGCTATCCTTATCAAATAGCGAAACTTGGTAAGATTACCATGAGGTAATCGATAACTACATTACACATGGGTGTTATGTAGTTATCGACCTGCTAAACTACTTGTAGCTAACTACATTTCCTCGGCTTTGTAATGCATCTATGCATTCCTAACCATTGCCTCATATGATAATGTTCGGTTTGAACTTACGATAAGATCATTTCTGTAAGCTATTGCTTCAACGATGGGCAATTTTCTTGAACGCAAACTGTTACCTGTCAGCGGCAAACACAGTAGAAACACGGTAGTCCTTATCGGGTGGCATTAAGTACGAAAATTGAACTTAAAGGAGCACAAGCAGTCATTATTGAAGGTACCTACTTGAAAAATAATGGATGCCGCACCATGTTATGTAATGCTATGAGAATTATTCAAATTGTCTCGAAAATTAGTCTGATTTTTAAAGTGCTTAGTTAGCATAAGTATGTTTTTTTTTTGTTTATCCATATATTATTTCAGGTATGTACCAATGCTTGGTTTTCTGAGTTATGTACATTAGTGAAGTTATGAAGAAAGATAGATTGACGAAACAAATATATATTGCGAATGTGATTGGAAGGGTTGAAGGGTCGTCCCAGGCGGACATATCGACCAAATAGGGGATGGAAAGGGGAAGATAAAAAGTACCCGGAACCGTGCTTGTATGCAACGACTTATGAACGTTGATGAAGCGAAGGTGATCTGTCAGGATCGTAGCAAGTGGCAGTCCCTGGTCTCTGCCTACCCCCCTGGGATACAGGCGTGAACTTATGTGTGTGTCTGTGTGTATGTATGTAGTAGCAATTTTAATAACCTATTTAGAGGCTAAAAATTCCACCCATACCGGGATTCGAACCCGCGACCTCTGGCTATGCTTGCCAGCCTCTAAATAGGTTTTTAAATAGGTTTATTTTTGCCTCTAAATAGGTTTTTAAAATTGTCCTTAGCACGGGTTAGTGAATTAAAAAGAATTATAATCATGTAGTAGCAATACCAATTGCTAACGGCAACGGTGAAAGAATATTGTAGACTTTTAGTCCGGATCTACTTACGTTCCGATGCAACAACACCCGTAAGTAGATCCGGACTAAAAGTCTACAATGTGTTGTGCTTACGAAAGTTTTAGGTGAAAGAATACTTTGAAAACCTAAATGTCTGTGGCATTCACATACCTTAGCGCTTATACCATGTAATTTGTTCATCTCAATGGGGTATACCTGGTTCTATTTGATAAAATCTTTTTTTTGCATGTTAGACTATAGTATGCGCCTCTCGCTTTTACATTACCTGCCTTAACTATAAGTGAGAAATGTTCCATAGGACAGATAAGTCCATAACCAATATTGTAAAACATATAAACATTCATTATCTATTTAGACGCTATAAATTCCATCCATGCCGGGATTCGAACCCGCGACCTCTGGCTATCCGTGCCAGAGGTCGCGGGTTCGAATCCCGGCTTGGGTGGAATTTTTAGCCTCTAAATAGGTTTTTAAAATTGTCCTTAGCACGGGTTAGGGCATTAAAAATAATATATTCATTGTCTGTGCCTGTATTTACTCCAAATAAATAAATAAAATTAAAATTAATTGAAATTTCCAGTCAGGGCTGGACACGTGAGGTAATTAAGCCCATACTCTTGCGAACAATGCAGTAAAATTAAGATAAGGTTAAGAAACCACTATTCAAAACAAAAAAGAACAGTATACGCCTCAAAAGTGCTTGAACGCCCGCGGGATGCGTAGATAAATCACGAGCAACTAAATGCTGCAATTATCCTACACTTCTATTTATTTAAGTGTGGACTCACATTGGTATGCTTACAGTAGAAGTCTGTACAAATAAAAACCGGCCAAGTGCGAGAGGGACTCGCGCATTGAGGGTTCCGTACTACCTCAGTTTTTTTTAACATAATATAACTTAACATAATGTCGAGACTGTATACCAAAGGGGTAGGCAGAGACCAGGGACTTGCTTCGATCCTGTCAGAACACCTTCGCTTCATCAACGTTCGATAAGTCGTTGCATGCACGCACACCCTTTCCGAGTACTTGTTATCTTCCCATTGCTAATACATACCCTTTTGGTCAAAGAATGTACGCTTGGGACGGCAACGACCACAGCCGGAACGGCCCTTCCACTCACATTCGCAATAATTATTATATATTTGTTTCGTCAATATTTCTTCCTTCATCTTCTCTACGTGTCCAAGCCAACGCACTATTCGTCTCAATTTTAGTCACTACATCCTCTTTCCTTGATTACTTGAGGTTACTTGATTTTTTGTCATAAGAGACAAACCAGACCTCACTTTTTTTGTGAAAGTATTTAATGATGACTGAGAGGATGACCTCTATGCATTTTTTTATTTTTTTTATGTTTTAGGTAACCCGCCGTAATGACACATATTCTTTACTGGCTTCCTATTACGGTTCCAACGATATGTTTAAAGGTCGGACGGACAGACAGAGAACTGAGGCAGACGGCCACAGAACCCTATAAACCCTATTCCAAATTCTAGCGGCCTTATTTATAAAAAAATCTTAAAGGCGTTTTATTTAATCTGTAGTTACGTCTTTTCCTCGTAAAATCTCCACCACAGATTATTTTAATGATATTTTTAAAGAATTGTGTTTTTTTAAACAAAACCGTGGGATATATCCATGTAAGCCATGCTAAGCACCACTCAGCTTAGACGCCGGCACCGGCCAGTCACCATTACTCGGTGAGCGTAATCACGCGCTCTCGATATATCGAGACACTACAGTGTGAAAAGACTCCATAATTTCAGACGACGATGTGATGAGGCTTAAACGGTCACTCCATTTGTGATTTGCTAATGTTGTGAACAAAAAAGTTATGTGTGAGCAACGTGTTTTTGGCGCTCTAGCTCTTTACGTTGATTTTTGAGTAAATTTTATGTTATTTAATACGTAATTTGGATCAAATCATTTAAGGTTACATCACTAACTTTTCCTTAATTCTATCTTATCATTTTTAAACTAAAATTTAAAATTACGACACCAATTCTGGATTTCTTTTGGATTTTTACTTGCTAGTTCGCCTTTTAATAAAACCCTACTATTGGTATTTTTTAGCGTCTTGCAAATTATCTCTTTTTTCCGTTTTAATCCTTATCAGTCAGTTCTCTACAGCTTTTAAAATAATTTGGATGATTTCAGTATTTTGAAGTCATGTACATTTTTAAAAACCTATTTAGAGGCAAAAAATTCCACCTATGCCGGGACTCGAACCCTTGAACTCTGGCTAACCGTAAATTGTCCTTAGCAAGGCTTAGTGCGTTAAAAATAAAATAGTCATATACATTTATTATCCTCCATTTATTACCCTCCACCAATCCGGACTTGGCCCCCGCGGTGGGGACATAATGGGTTGATGACGATACATTTACTATTATTTAACCGCAAGTAACCTTCTACTGTGTAGATGGATAAGTAAATAGGCCGCAGCAATTTCCTACGTCTGTAAGAAAAGTAACTCAAGTTATCTTGTTTAAAGTTATTGATAGCAATAATAGAATCTTATCATGTAGATGGCAACTGATGGATATGTTTAAGATGACCTGGGAAAATATGGTCTGAGTGAAAGTACCCGTAACCGGCATGCGTGCATGGAACGACTAATGAACGTTGATGAAGCGAAGGTGATCTGTCAGGACCGTGGCAAGTGGCAGTCCCTGATCTGTGCCAACCCCTCTTGGATACAGTTTTGACATTATGTTATGTTATGTAGTTAAAAAACAACTGAGGTGGTATGGAACCGAGTGCGCGAGATACATAAGTTTTTTTCGCTGTATTTTTCAACATTTATTTTATTTCTCCGTCTCAACATTCAACATACAATATCCAATAAACAGAATGCAATTTCTTTACGTCGTAATAAATTTTTGATTTCTATTACATACTGCATTTCAAAAGAATCTAACTAACTAATTTCAGTCCACGTCAATCCATCCAATCCTTCACCAGTCTAGTCCACGGCTGCTTTCATAAGCCAATTAACTGAAGGCACTCACACTGCCCCAATTGAAAACTGCTTAACGAAAAGTGTCCAAATAAAATTAAAGCTTTATTCAGACCAATCCGCCGCTAACGTGCAACAAAGGTGCTAATCCCATTGAGGCTTTCGTGCCATTCAAACTCAATCAGCGACTCCATTGAAGTTGGAAAACGCATTTAGTACGAGTTCCTCACGTATTTTAATTGGATTAGAAATTAATTTGAGAGTCTGCTGATGAAGGCGCGTGTCCTCTGTGCATTCAGACATTAAAAAAATCTATGTTGAGTTCTTGTTCTGAGGTTAAGCTTCTCAGTAAAACGAAACCTCCTTTTAAATGTTTGTTGAGTTCCACTACTGGCCGTTTTCTTATTGAACCATGCATGGCTATTAGAAAAAAAAGAACAACTTTGTATAAAAAATAGGTTGATAGGTGGAACCTGCATTGTGATAACCTTATTTATTTATACCATATCCATATTGGCATGAATGGTCCATGTTGACAATTAAAAAAGTTATATTCTAAAACCTGCATCCATCTTAAAAGAAAAAACGTACTCGAAATTGGCGTGCGTGCTTCCATAGACTAATGGAAAAAACAAACTCAGGTCTCTGCCTACCTCCCCGTACTTCAGGTGCTACAGGCGAGGTTTTGTGTATCTGTGTGTGTGAGGGTGTGTTTTTGAGTGTGAGTGTGTATCTGTGGGTACAGATGTGTGTTTGTATGTGTGTGTATTTGTGTTTCCACCTCTAGTAATACATTCTTAAGTGACAGTAAAATATTTAAAAAACCTATTTAGAGGCTAAAAATTTCACCCATGCCGGGATTCGAACCCGCAACCTCTGGCTATCCGTGCCAGCGCTCTACCTATTAAGCCAATGGGCGACTCACGGCATCAGTGAAATTTCGAACCTCTTTACATTATTCTCTGTATTACGTACAGGCAGCGACATCTGGCTTAAGCAAATTGCATCAGTTACAGCCCCGACTACCTACTTTGCAGTTAGGTTTTACATCGGAACGATATCACTGTACCCACATGATTATACTATTTTTATTTTTAATGCACTAAACCGTGCTAAGGACAAATTTAAAAAACCTATTTAGAGGCTAAAAATTTCACCCATGCCGGGATTCGAACCCGCAACCTCTGGCTATCCGTGCCAGCGCTCTACCAATTGAGCCAATGGGCGACTCACGGCTTCAGTAAAATTTCGAACCTCTTTACACTATTCTCTGTATTATAATATTTACAGTTTTTAAGTACAAATTACCTCAAATATTAATTGTCGGTATTAATATATTGAAAGATTGATAAATAGGATACGGCCTTGGAGAGTGTTTTAATCTTTTGGATAAAACAGATAATACAGTGGCCAGTTCTACTTAGTAAAACTTGCGCAAGACTGAAATACTCAAAATTGAAAATTTTCCACTCGGATAGGGCAATTACCCGCCAATGGGGTACTTAAAAATCCCAGTAACATAGATTTTCTCACATTTTTTTTTGCAGAAAATGAGTGAAATTGCTAGTACAAATTTAAAGAAACATAATTGAGTACAGTACTACACATAATAAAAGTCCCTTCGGGAATCTACGTCTGCGCAGACTAGGCAGAAGTGTAACGAAAGTACCCGAAGCTATAAGTATATTATGATCTTTAACCGATATGGTTAAAGTGCAGAATTGATTGCCGCAGTAGCGCTACCTATTTCGCTCACAAAAATATTGCCAAACTAATAGTCACCTGCATCGATGACGTTGAATCAACCAATAGCAACAAAGGCGAGTGGCCTGCCATAAAATGAAACTTTCTGATTGGTCGATCAACTTGCCGCACATCCAAAATTTGGTCATCTGCGCAGGTACATCCGCGAGACTTATTTCTTGTGTAGCACTGTACAGCTTCCTATTTTGAAGTTTTTCTTTGTTCAAGTTTCAATGGGTGGGTAGGTACTATCGTTTTGTTAGCTCGCCAAATCCAGCGACTTCGTTTTTAATTAAAACTCGTTTCTCTATGTTTCGGAGTTGTAAAGTTGTTTCATTTTGTTAGGAATCAGGTCAACCTGCTTTTGATTGTTCTAGTTTCAGGTAAGCGGAAAATTCGTATTGTTTGAACGTTAAAAATGTGTATAAGTAATTTCTATTTTCAGTACTTTCTTTATAGCGTTTCTTTTTATTTAAAAAAAATATTATATTTTTAAACGTATTTTTTTTCTTTTAGAGAGACTTGTTGAATTTTTTCAGTTTAGATAATAAATAATAAGGGATTTCCTGTGCTCTGATATTTGTCTGAACTTTATCCCCCTTATTCATAATAGTCTTTTAACTTTAAGCAATGCTCACTCTGTCCTCTTCTATTGACCTAAGTCAGAATGAAAGAGAACACTCTTTAGCAGCTGTTTTAAGCTAGCGGACTATTATGAATAAGGGGGTAAGGGTGATACGTAATTTTTTGTACAAAATATTTCCAAATAAAGACTATAAATGAATTATTAAGATATTCAATTGCACGTTTTCTCTTCTTGAAGTGAATTTAAATCTAGTGGCCTTTTACTTTTGTTTGTAGTACATTGACAATCTATTAATTTATTGTTTACAGCTATCTGTCGGCCTAGGTGCATACAAAAAATGTAATAACGGCTGTTAAGATCAGGGCCTCGATTCTGTTAGCGCATTATAGTACCATGCAGATTCATAGTCGGGGTCACGTGGGGTGTCACTTCATACCATTGATACCTAGAAAGGCGCGAAGACTTGAAGCAGCAACTTAATTGCCACGTTCATGCAATTTTCATTGTACTTCAATGAATTAGCAGAATTTAGGCCCGGTACACTAGCTGAATTTATATGAAAAACAAGAGTGGAAAATGTTTCAAAATTATATCGCTGAATTTTGTTGGTAACCTTTCTGTCATAATAAACAGCCAAATTAAATAACAATTCAACCACTTTTTCTCCATAGAAATAAATCTTGATAATTTTGATTCATTGCTTAGCTGTCATCGAGCATTTAACTCAATAATAGAACGCCTAGTCATGTATCAATAGAGTTTGTTACGACCGCACTAACCATTTCATTGAATATATTTAACTCATTATGTCATTGTAGGTACAGTCGACAGCACATCAACCTGTATACTCTTGCTCTCTACTCCGTTACGTTACGGGTGACTTTTGCCAATAAAATTATCTAATCACTAGCTGTGCCCCGCGCTGTTACCCGCGGTTTATTAGCGAAAATAAATAGTGTACAGTCTGTTAGCTTTTAGAATAGACCTCGAGGTCTAGAGTAGGCTTCGGTTTTCACCGAAAGCACACGAGTGTAATACTACTTCCTGCTCTGTATAAAACTTTTCTCATTAACATTATTTAAGTATTAACATTAACATTTACATGCAGGCACATACATTGCTTCTGGCCCCACACTAGGATACCCTGTGTCGTGGGAATCAGAAACAACGACATCACAAACATGTAAACATCCAAGACCTGAGGTTTTTTTTTTGTCTCCAGCCGGGGTTCGAACCCGGGACCTCTTGCATGGTAGGCAGATGCGCTACCGCTACGCCACAGAAGTCGTCAAGTTTATTTAATAAGTCTAAAAGCTAACAAACTGTATTAACAGCAAAATATATTTTCCTGCAGTAAAACGTAGCCATGTGTTCATCCAAGGTGTCGGCTAATTCCATACCAAATTTTATTAAAATTGCTACAGCCGTTTAGACGTGAAGAATATTTAAAAACACTCTTTCGTCAATAATGCAAATAAGCAAGTCGTTAAAATGTTTGAAATTAAATTTGTTGAGTAATTATAGGACATCCTCTCCGAGGCAAGGGAGAATATTTGATATAGAAATTGATCTCAGGGTAATTTGTACAAGATCAAGATCAGATTAGAACAAGATCATCGCCCCGCACTTTACGGCTGTCCGGATGAAGAATTAAGCAATAATATTAATTAATAAAACTATCACTGACCGAGGCGAATTTTAAGATGTACCAACAAACTAATAATAATAATTGGGAAATCTGCTATTTATTATATTTTCTTTTTAATGCACTAACCCGTGCTAAGGACAATTTTAAAAACCTATTTAGAGGCTGAAAATTCCACCCATGCCGGGACTCGAACCCGCGACCTCTGGTTTACCGTGCAGAGGTCGCGGGTTCGAGTCCCGGCTTGGGTGGAAGTTTTAGCCTCTAAATAGGTTTTTAAACTCTACTATTAAATGTTTGGAGTTCACATAATAAGTTTATACATAGAATATAAATTGACAATACATTATGATGACTATATATCGTGAAATTGCAACGTAACATGACGTAACTATGGACTATTACTCGTATTAATAAAAAAATTGCGATCAGTGTACACACACCGGGAGTTCAGCGATCTCTTTACAATTTGTAAGGATGAGAAGTGGAAAAGAGAGTGACATCATCAGATATTTTGCCCTGTACTCATTGGACAGTCGGAAAGAAAAAGTCATAATTTTTTCCCTACAGTATGTGATAATTTTCTGTGAAGTGTATGACATTCCGAAATAACCGGTCTTATGTATTAAAACATGACAAAAAAACCCAGGTCTTGGATGTTTACATGTTTGTGACCTCGCTGTTTCTGGTTCCCACCACACAGAGTATCCTGAAATGAAATGAAAAGGTTTTATTCAAAGTAGCGCAGGAGCTGCGGTTTAATGAACGTTACAATTCAAACTAGGTGTAATCATAATCCTAGTGTGGGGCCGGCAGCAATGCATGTGTGTGCCTGTATGTAAAAGATATCGTAGGTTATGTTATTCACGATATGGAGGATTTGTATTGGAAGTCAGGTGTATAAATATAAATTTGTGCTGAGACCGCCATAAGAGTAACTGAAGGCTGTTTTAGTAGCATAGTTCTATGTTCAATGTTTGACGCGATTTTCTGTATTTTACTAGTAAAATCTATATATATATAGACAATTTCAAGCAATGAGGTACATGAAGATTTTATACATGAAAATTTCACACATAGGTTTTCTCTTGACGCTTGCATTCGCAATTAGTGAGTGTCATTTCTACTCATGCTGTGTGGTGTGTTGGCCTAGAGAATAGCACCCACCCAATTCTTCCCGCGGGTGTCATAAAAGGCGACTAAGGGATACAAACCGGGGGGTGGGCAGCAGCGCCCCCTGAAGTACAATTCCTCCAAACTGCGATCCCCAACCCGCATGCCCAGCGTAAGGATTATGGGCATTACCCCCTATGATAGCACAACGTGGCGCTCTTTAGGGGAGGGCTATGTCCAGCAGTGGACTAGAATAGCCTGACGACGACGACGATGATTGATATTCATGTAAGCCTAATAAATCTTCATGCCTGGATTACACCATGTCACTTACATTCCAATTTAGTGTAAATATCCTTAAAAAAAATTATCTCCGATTGTACCTATGACTAAGCAACAATGGTCCCGTATTTAAATACCTACCTTGGGAAATGTATATCGGAATAAATATTGTTGTTGTTATGTGATGATTCGCAGTTGTATTTTTTTTTTTTTTGGGAAATACCAACAAATAATCTTTAAGGCTTGTTTCACAAGTTTTCAAATTAACTAACAGATTTTTTCATATTGCTTTTCTACACATAATATTTCATGTCAGGCCATATTTCTGTATGAAATAAAATTATACGTTTTTTGCAACACGCCTTCTTTATTTTATTCTAAGAAAAAATTAAAACAATAACGAAACATAAATTTCACAACATTAAAAACTAAATGACTACAAAAACATTAACAACTTAATTGCTATGAAATCAAATCTAATTTCCTCCAAACAACAATGTTTTCAAAGGTCAACCATAAAGGTGTGCCCACACTGTACAATTTAGATCAATTTGAAAAGCCATTTTCATTATGTGAAGAGTTTAAAATCATCTGTTATTATCGGTCATTATACTACAGAAAAAAAAGCGCAGAAGTACCTACGTGACTACTTGATAAATACAGACATTTTGCGATGTTGTGTTTTTTGAAATATTTAGATGAAAGCAAACATTTCTGATCATCTGTAAGAGTAGTTAAGCTATTTCTAATCATACAGGTCATAAAAGTATACGTTTTTATATTCATAGTGTTGTTTTTTTGTACCCTTATTTTCTTACGACTTTTTTTGTTTTGCAAAGTTAATGCATAAAACATTAAAAACAGTAGTGGCTGTAAATAATTGACTAGTTATAAAATATGACATTATTTTGATCATTAAACTTAATTCGAGACTCGAGTAATCCTTTCGTTGCCATAAATTTGTGATTATATCCTTTTTATCCATTATGTGCTTTGCATAATGTTATTGCCCACTCCATTTTCATATTAGTGAAAGTTGAAATTGCCAATTGTTGAATGACTTTGATGTTTCGAAATCAATTTCAATGTGATTTCATATAATTACGCGAACCTTAATGTACGGTTTGTAAATTATGTAATTACGTATTTGTGTTACTGGTATGGAAGGTATTAATGGGGTAAATTGAAACGAACTATAAAATAAAGGTTTCCAATATTGCTAAGATGATTTGAAAAAAGATCGTTAGAGTGGAGTTTTTTTATCGTTATGATTTGTTTTACAGCGGATAACATTGAACATTCACTCTAAAATACACTCAAAAAACAGAATGTCAATTCCTAGAGTAAACATTTTTTTTTAATTCTGAATTTAGGCCTTTCAAATAATTGAAATAAGAGTACGCACCTAAGGGGTGCTAACGAAAAGCCAGATACTTTTACAGGATGTTATTATAGTTGGTATTGGACAGTCAATCGTCCATCCAAAAAATATACGGGTAAATTAAAGCATACTCCACCAAACTACATACTACAGCGTCGGAGTGGTCCCTTCACCCATCTAGTGTGAGTGAAGATACCACTGGACGCTGTATAAATCATCTCATTAAGTAGATGCAAAAAGGCCAATATGTATATATAATCCACCAAAATATCCCAGTGAGCACTCAACCTAATGCCATTTAAGCGAAACAAGGTCACTCGATGATTGAAGCATGACGTTTGAAATCATCTCTCGAGAACTCAAACTAATTAACTACTCTAAAAGCTTACTAGGGATTTTGCCCTCGCATACTTGATTGGCACGTGATTTGCGTACGCCGTATTGAGATTTTGATGTTTATAAATCTTGTACATTATAATCATCTTTACTGTGGAGATTTTATAATTGCTTTTCAATCTCGATTTCTACCCTGTATGTCCCCTCTGCTGGGACGCGAGTCTCTTCCTGCATTGCAGGAAAGTTAGGCCATACTCCCACTACGGAGGCCAAGTCCGGGTTGACCAAAGTTTCCACACCGTCAATTAATCAAAAACTGCGGTAGTTAGCCAGCCACGCCTTTTTGATGCATCCACCACAATAAATCTTGAACAAACTTTTATCGCGTCTCCATTAGGCTCGTGCACACCATTATTAGTATTTTCTTTTATTTAATCTTCTTATACCCAATACGTCAACACAAAAAATAAACAGCTAACATTTTCACACACATTCTCTTTATGGTTTAGTGATATTGAATTCTAAAATTTGAGTTTTCAAAGTTTGTTTTCGAAGAGAAGGCCTGGCAGTAGAAAGATGTGCAAGGTTGTGCTACATCAAAGAGTGATTGGCCCCTGCGTCTACGTAATGAGATGATTTATACAGCGTTCAATGCCATCTTCACTCACACTAGATGGGTAAAGGGACCAGTGTCAAAACCACGGAGGAACTGTTCAGAGTTGTACTGAACAGAGACCGCTGTAAAGAGCAGAGCTGACTGCTCTTTACTCAAGTGATGGAGAGGCACTTTAAAAAGAAGATAGTATTGATGACTAGGTAGAACATCTTTTTCGGGAATGTAAGGGAGTTGCTGTAGGTATTCTATAGCGTTGGTCTACATCCACTATTATAAAGAGGAAAAGTTTAGAAGTTTATATGTTTTCTGAAACTACCTATCCGATTTAAAGAATAATAAACTTCCACAAGATAAAATCACTTGACCTGGTCCCAAAATAGAGAATTTGAACTAAAAATGTCTTAATCTAATAAGAGAAGCCATTTTGAAAAATAAGAAATGCGTTATTATTTTACTTTACATACACCTAACAAATTGCATGATCTATCCGTCGAAAGTAAAAAGACTCACGTTGTATCAAATTACTTTAAAATAAATAAATCATTTGAATAGGCCTTAGACTATGACGCCACTCCACGTAATGTATGAAGCGTTTATCAATATTTAAGTTAATGTGCTTTACGCATATAGGGCCAGTTTCTGAATTGAGAATTTCGCTAAGAAGATACTCAACTATAGGTCTGTCGCTTCGGGTCTCTCAGCAAAGAACGTGACAGAACGTGAAGTATTTGCTTAGTAAAATTCTCAATTCAGAAACCGACCCTTATTTGTTCACAATCTTATGAAAAAAACTATTTAGTTTTTTTCATAAGTTTGCTTTAGTATTATTGACTTTATTATTTACATCCTTTGTGTTTAGAATAGAAGTTTGATTTTGGAACGCACCCATGACGGGCGTGACAGCTGTCGGATGAGCTAAAATTGACCTTTTAAACTCGCAACGTGCTCGCAACTTTAATCTGTTCTCGCAACATTCCTCAGTGCACTCCAATCTAAGTGAAATCCTAGTTCCCTATTATGATACGGAATCCTCTGAGCGCGAATCCAACTGACGCCTGGCCGGTTTTTTACCAATAAAAAAAGTTCTCTGTAGACTAATCTTCATTGAAATTTTGTTCCCAGAACGACTCTGATGACGACCAATGCGCACTAAGCGACAAATGGCAATACGAGCGCAAATCGCGACGATGGTCGCGTGTCGTGGAAATCACCCCTCAAGCGCAGAGAAGACTGCAGGTTTGTATACACTCATAATGGTACGGGCCGGACAGAAGATTTGGTACGCTCCATACCATATCCGTTCGTCTGGAAAGTTGGCTGCCGAATATTATTTGTACTACGAGTATCTCTTGTTCGCTGGGCCTAATGGTACGCCCAATCCACTGTCTGGCCCGTACCAAGTGCGATCGTCTGTTAATACCATCACTTGCCTCTAAAATGCGTAATTCCTAATACTATTAACATACGATCGAACTTGGTACGGGCCGGACGACAGCGTATTCGGTATGCTCCATACAATATCCGTTCGTCTGGAAAGTTGGCTGCGGAACATATTAGTACTATCTCGTGTCCGATCAGACCGATGGCAAGCCCAATCCGATGTCCTGCCCGTACCAAGTTCGATCGTCTGTTAATAGTGTAAAACACGCCAATAACGTGAGTTTATTATTTACGAGTAAGTATGAGACACGGAGACACACATCATTCCGTGCTTTTTTTTGGATAAAGAACGGTCTGTTACGCTGTATCGGGTAACCTCTGCTCCAGTCGGTCATCGACGCTGAGACGTATCTTCGTTTCGACTAGTCATGGCGACTAGATGGCGTTTTCAAGTAAGGGTTTTTGTTTTTTTAATAGGATAAGCCACTTTCCAGTTTATTCTGTGGTTCACAGTCCACAGATCACGTGGAATTTCCTCCCTCTTTTTTTTGCTCTTGCACTATTGTTATTTGATTTTCGTGCTAAAATCATGGTTGATCAGTTGACGTTGATCAGTTGATCACAGATTAGATTCCTTCCAGTCGATGAAATCGCAAAACAGCAATAAAGTTTTTACCAGTGGCAAGCAATAACAAACAAAAAAAGGTAAACCCTTGCGATTCAGCGCTATCTCATCGTAGCTTTTAGAACTATTTTTTTTTTAATAGCTGTCAGAAAAATCCCTCATTGATGGACTAGTCTTCTTAATATGCCTAAAATACATGATACACTGAAGTAAAGTTTAGGTGAGTATAATATGCTATGTATAGTATAAGTTCTATTAGTGAAAATAAACAATGTATTCTTAAGTTCAAAAATCGGCTAGGTTTTGAACTAAAACTTTCGTAAGCACAACACGTTGTAGACTTTTAGTCCGGATCTACTTACGGGTGTTGTTATATCGGAAGAGTGTGAGACGAGCAACCAACGACGCGAGCTCCGTCTCTGCTCACCATGATTAAGCTCTGCGAATCGGAGCGGTACCTGGTCGAACTCTTCCGATAAAACAACACCCGTAAGTAGATCCGGACTAAAAGTCTACATCGACTAGGTTCTTCACTTCTACCCAGCAATGATAAGGATTCTATTTCGCTTTTTATGGACTGCACGAAAATTATCTTATCCTGTATTTGTCTCCAGGTTATAGCAGCCAGGGCGCTAGCGGAGCGGGAAGCCAGGGAGGCGCGGGGGGAGGTGGAGGATGACGAAGACGACTCCCTGCCCACCATCCGGGTGGGGCTGGTCGACGCCGATGGCCGGTACACAGACGTGGAGCCAGATTTGTGAGTTTCAGTAGATTATTTTATTTTGCGCTCAGCGACTCTGTAATTAAGTTTTTATCCCTTAACTTAAAGTTGTAAGGCTTTTGCTGAAAATCAGCGTCGCCAGTGGAGCGTATTCCCTGGCGACTTTAAGCTGGGCGCCTTTTGCCAAATTTAGTTCTTAAGACATTTTCTCAGTTATTGTACCTTGTTTATTTTTTTATTGGTAATAATAAATATTCATGGACATGTTACACAGATCTCGTTAGCCCCATACTAAGTACAATTAAATGACTTGTGTTATAGGTGCTAACTCGACGATAGATTTAATACAATAAATACATAGATAACATCCAAGACCCGAGACAAACTAGAAAAGTTCGTTTCCTAGTTTGATCCGGCCGGGGATCGAACCCGAGACCTACGATTTTACAGTCAGCGTGCCAAACCGCTGCGCCCCACCGAGGCCGTCATCACATTTCACTTTCACTATTATTCAAAGACAGAAATCGGAAACTATTGAATTTATTGCTCTGAAAGTTTCCTGTCTCACCCATATTTTTGCTCATGGAACAATTAATACGCACCAACGCGTGCTTTCCACAATTTCGGATGTTGAGGTTGGAACGTTGTATATCTTTTATAATAATAAATAAACTCTGGAACGACTTCAGCTCTTGTTTTATTTGTAGAATTGTAGTAATATTAACAGAAAACTGGATAAAAAAACGGAGAAGCAGGTAAAAAGTCAGATCTGGTCAAAGCGTGAAGTAGTAGTCGTGAAAAATTAGGGAAATCGAAGAATGGGTGACGTACATAATTTAAATATTTGAAAATGATAGATAGAAAAGAAATAAAAATGGTGTGAAGAGGTTTGCACCGTTACAAGGTACGTGCTTCTTCAGCAATCATAAGTATACAGGTGTAAGAAAATATGTCAAAACAGGCGGGTTTTTACACATCAATATGTTCCTTTGCTGACAACTTCAACATAGTAGCAAAATGTCATACTAAATAGAGAGATAGATAAATCATTACACAAGACACACAGTATACAAAGTATTACACAACACATTACGAATAAAACCACAAATCAAACATACTCGTAGATCAATTCGGTAGCGAAAACAAAAGCAAAAGCACTGGTTTACAATACACGCTCCGACAATGACCCCATTGGGGTGACAACGTAGATGTGGCAAATGTAAATGGGCTCCGACTCAGCATGTGCTGAAAGTTTCCGGAAAAACCTTAGCGCTTATATTCTACAATAATATATTCTGGCATGTAGCGCCAAGAAAAGCGAGTTTTAAAACTGTAGTATTTCTTAATGATACTCATACACATACATCGTCGTCAGGCTATACTAGTCCACTGCTGGACATCCCTCCCCCAAAGAGTGCCACGTTGTTCTATCAGAGGGGGCCCATAATCCCCACGCTGGGCATGCGGGTTGGGGATCGCAGTACGGTGGAATTGTTCAGCAGGGGGCGCTGCTGCCCACCCCTCGGTTTGTGTCACTTAGTCGCCTTTTACGACACCCTCGGGAAGAATTGGGTTGGTGCTATTCTCTAGGCCGACACCACACAGCACGTACATACATACATACATACATACATACACACACACACACACACACACACACACACACACACACACACACACACACACACACACACACACACACACACATACATACATACATACTACATACATAACGTAGGGAAATAAGGTAATTTTTTACGTTATGCCTTATAAATTTTTCGAACTTGTTTTTAATGCACTAACCCGTGCAATTTTAAAAACCTATTTAGAGGCTAAAAATTCCATCCATGCCGGGATTCGAACCCGTGACCTCGGGCTAACCGTGCCAGCGCTCTCCAAACTGAGCCAATGGGCGACTACCCGGCATAGGTAAAATTTCAAACCTCTTTACAACACTCTCTGTATTACTTACGTACAGGCAGCGACATCTGGCTGAAGTAATTCGCATCACTTGCAGCCCCGAGTACCAACTTTGCAGTTAGGTTTTACATCGGAATGATATCGCTGTACTCACATGATTATATTCTAGCCCATTGGCTCAGTTTGGAGAGCGCTGGCACGGTTAACCCGAGGTCGCGGGTTCGAATCCCGGCATGGATGGAATTTTTAGCCTCTAAAGTGGGTTTTTAAAATAGTACTGTTGTTGAGTAAACGTTTTCGGCTAAAACAACATCCACTTCGAGTTTACAAACCTGCATAGTCTAACATCAGACACTTAAGTGAGCCGCTGCGAAGTCCTCTTCAGTTGCAGAGACTTTGCTCTGAGGCAGCTAAGTAATTAGTCACAGTTGTAGAAACGGGGAAAGGCTGGCGTAAGAAAATTACCGTAAATATATAAGCACAAATACTTTTTCTCAGTTTTGCAAGTCTCTAAGAGCGCAAAAAATCAAGTTATTCGCGTATTACATAACTTATAGATTTATCTTTTCCATTGAATCCTAACAATTCTTAAAATAAGGGCGTAGACATAAAATACATCAGGCGTTAATAGCAACTTGACCACAGCTGGTGCCCAATATGTAAGGAGCGTTTTTAGGACTACGTGTCTGGAATTACTTTTTCAAGTAGTTTAAGAAAAATGTTAATTGTACGTGCTGGGCAAGTCTACGCCCCATGTAAACAAAACAATGTTTCAGGCACTATAGCATCCGAGTGGTCCCTTCACCCATCTAGTGTGAGTGAAGATGCCACTGGACACTGTGTCAAAATCATCTCATTCCGTAGATTCTTTTATTAGGGATGTTAAAATTTTGTGAATCAATCTGTGACTTTTATTATTTTGTATCTTAATTACTTATGTAAATGTATATGGATCTCGGTCGAAAAAAAAACATTTCATTAGGCCTTTAAATCTTTTATGCCCTTACTTACCTTCTAACGTGTAAGCATTTTCTCTGTTTCAAAAGGCATTTTTTGGATATATTTTGAAGTGAGACTTCTATTCGTTACTCTTGCAGATGGATACAATAGTTAGTTACCTGAAAGTTGGTACACTTCTGTTTGCATTGGCTAAGTTGCGAAGTCGAAGTGGCTTAGACAGATAGTTGTTAGGTGACTCAAAGGTTGGTTAAAAGCCACTTAGGAGTTTTGCAAACGAAGAATAAATACTAGTGTTCATTTATACCTCCACATTCTATACAGCTAGACTGGCTGGCTGGTAGGTTTATGTTGATAACACCAACGCAGTTGGGCCAACGTTAAAAAGAAAAAATAATTATAGACTTTTAGTCCGGATTTACTTACGGGTGTTGTTATATCGGAAAAGTCCGACCAGGTTTCGCTCCGATTCGCAGAGCTTAATCATGGTGAGCAGAGACGGAGCTCGCGTCGTCGGTTGCTTGTTTTCCGATATAACAACACCCGTAAGTAAATCCGGACTAAAAGTCTACAATATGTTGTGCTTACGAAAGTTTTAGTTCAAGAAAAAATAAAACCGTACCAACCTAACGGGGAAAATAGTTCCCCTCCAAAAACGCAGAAAGAATGTGTTTTTAACTCCATAACATTAAGTTTCAATCAAATCACACTTTAAGCTGCTACCTAGCGCCTCCAATGGAATAAAAATCACAACTTGTTTTACACTACGTTTTTTTCATAAAGTAAACATGGACAATCTTAATATCTGTAATAACAATTTTTAGATCATACAGCCTAGAACATAGTATCAACATCCTAGGACGTTAACGGCCGTTTTTGGCGGAAATCGATTAAGGTCCTAGGTTTTTGATCCTTCTAGACTATAGGTTCTTAAAATATTTGCCATACTGGTTATGATTTTTGATATTTCCTATTAGAAAAACTTATTATGATACAAGTTATGATTTTTATTTCATTGGTGGCGGTAGTTAGCACCTTAAAGCGCCTTAATTCACCGCTTTTATTATCAGCAACCTGATTAAAGTGTATGCTCAAAACAGCCCCCCACCGATTTAAATTCACTCAGTGTGCTAGAAGCAAGCTACGCTTGGAGTTTATTTGATGAATCATATATGACAAATGAACCAATTTAGCGAAGAGCTAAGGTGATTGACATAATATCCTAAAAAAATGCAAATTGATGTGGCAGAGGGCTGATCATGATCAGCTGATCTGCCATCTGTGGACCTTCTACACATTCGCAGATGTACGTAACTATGAAAAAAACAAAGACATAGCTATGTCTTTGGCCGCAGATGAAATTGAATCTTGAATCCGAACTGTCAAATCCTACTAACATCCTAAATATGAAAATGTTAGGATGTTAGTCTATCACGCAATAACAGCTGAATGGATTTACCTAAAACTTGGCGTACAGATAAACAAAGATCTGAATTGAGCCATTGATGACGTTTGCGGGTTAGTAAATACATACTTTGACACTTCAGACACCTAAAAAGGACAGCCCAATGCAGTAAACAGATACGTGATAGCAGGGCTATAAAGCTCTTATCCACTGGCTGGATAAATAGATAGAACGTTACAGATACCTGGGCATACACCGTGAAAATATTTTAGATATCATTAACCCAGATAAAAATCTACATTGACAGCCAACACACTATTCACGATAGGAAACCCATTACCGCATGATAACTTCACTCCGGAAGGCAGTTTAAAAGTTGAAAGCATAAATACTAAAAACAAACAACGGAAAGTGGGTGCAGTGAATAAAGTAGCGACAGAAAGACTGCTCCTCAAAGTTGCATTGTCTTGTTCCGCGTTTTATTAAACAACAATTGAAACTAAAACAAGAACTCTAAAACTGCAGCGTATGGAGAATTCGATCTACTTTGTTTTTCTACTTGTTAATTGTCATCTAATTTAATTAAAACTGTTTTTATACGGATTTATGCTCGTTTATTACATTTTTACAATTTTCCAACGTTTCGGCACTTTTTCAGGTGCCGTGGTCCCGGATGACTCATCATCCGGTCATCCGTCATCCGGGACCACGGCACCTGAAAAAGTGCCGAAATGTTGGAAAATTGTAAAAATGTAATAAACGAGCATAAATCCGTATAAAAACAGTTTTAATTATGTCTACTGCTCGTGTTAACCTTAGAAAAAAAATGTCATCTAATTTGTTAGTAAACTAAGAATTATAGTATTTTCTAAGGTTAACACGAGCAGTAGACATAATTAAAACTGTTTTTACACGGATTTATGCTCGTTTATTAACACTTTTTCAGGTGCCGTGGTCCCGGATGACATCCATCCAATTTTCCGAAACGTCGGAAAATTGTAAAAATTTAATAAACGAGCATAAATCCGTGTAAAAACAGATTTAATTAAACTAAGAATTGCTATTCTATGAAATGCGGTCTGACAACGGCTCGGTTTTTGCAACATTTTGAATTATTGGAAACGATTAACATACTTTTATAAAATATGTTGTTCATTGCGGCACTAGTAAATAAAAGTACGGTACATTTCAGATATACTTTATTGCCATTACCTACTTAGTTTTTCATAAATAAACATAGTGTTAGGAGTTCAAATTTATAGTGACTATTTTGATTTAAGATTTCCAATTTAATTTCTACTACAAAATATGGTTAGAGTTAGGAAGCAAAAGGGATGCTACAAGTCAATACAACATCCTGTATAGTATTTATAGGGAAATAATCTTAAAAAGGCAATTTTTCTTTAAATATTTATCGTGAACAGATCAAAAATAAATATTAAATTTGTCCATTTTGTTAAGACTTTGTAGGTATTTTTATCACTACATACCAGCGATGTATGTTTAACTCTCAGTTTCCGGTGATCTAACAATCTGTTGATTATTTTATGCATTACTTGTTGTGTCTACAAGTTTTTTTTTTTCATGTACTTTGGCCAACTGGGGTTTGGACAACTTAACAGTACACTAAAAGGTTGTTGTCATGGCTTGGTATGGCTTCTGTTTTAATATGTTTGTGCCTAAGTGAGATAAAAGCATTAGGAAGGTGTTTTAATTTGACACCTACTGGGCGCCTGTTGTTCGTATCAAAAAATAAAAGAGAACAATATTGTATTTTATTTATTTTGCTTCTATCCACTTCCGAGAAATTGTTAGAAAATAAACAGGGTTATTTCTAAGAAACGACATTTCCAAAATACTTCTAATAGAGTTTGTATATTTATAACAATTTATGCCTTAGAAGTTTTTTCCAGGATTATATTTTCAAATTATCAATGTTGACATATTTTTTTGATATTTGCGTTTTGCGCGCTGCACCATTGTTGAACTACGAGTTTATACATTACCCTAGAAGAATAAAAAAAACTATCAAATTCTATTCATTCTATGGAATAGAATAGAGGAACGTCCATGCTTCTGAACACATGTAAAATGAACACATGTCCACTACAAAGCAAAGCAACTTGGACGAATAAAACGAAAATGATAAAAAAAATTACAACAGTCAAAGAACAAAAATTAAATATTTTGGCATATTTCAGGAAGTAGAGATATCTATAATAGTAACCAGCAGCGTCATCCAATGATACAAAATTAAAAAACAAAGAATCCCAAACCCAAACTTAAAACTTTATAAAGATTTTATTTGATTGTCAAGACAACAAGCTGCATTGTCCTAACTACGAAAAGGAAAACACAAACTCTCAAAGGATTCTAAAATTCAAACGGACAACAATGAACTATTCGTGGATCCCAAACTCTTTGCCCGCCCACACGTGTGTGCCCATTTTAATTAGGACAGAATAGATTCAAAGGGCCTTTGAGAAACCCGCCAAGGTAGTTCGGTGTGTACAATAGTGATGGTAAGTTATGAAAGGTGAAATTTCTTACTGTAGTGTGAAGATCATAGGAGTTGGCCGTGACTCCGTCCGTTCATTATGACTCTTAAGATTAACTCTATGAAAGTCATTTGGAAGTTGACGTTGCATTCATATCAGCCAAAAACAGACATGAAGGTATAAACATAATTTTTGTTCGAAGGTCACGAATTCCCAGAGACGGTGTAGGATGCATGCACATGTTCATAGAATTCAAGATCTCAATAGGGTTAGCTGGATGATGGTGGCCTTTAGTAATGGGTCTATGATTTCTCTTAGCGATAAGACCGCCCAATTGTATAACATTACTTAGATTGAAGAAATCATAGTGGTTTTCTTTTTTCTGGTTGTGCAATAAAGTGCTCTCTATCTATCTATGTCGATCATCATCTAGCTCAGCCTAAACAGGTTGTCTGGAAGAGATCGCTTTTAGCGATAAGACCGCCAATTGTATAACATAACTTAGATTTAAGAATCATGGTTGCAATATTTTTCTGGTTGTGCAATAAAGTGTTCTCTATCTATCTATCTAAACAGGATTAGCTGGACGATGATGGCCTGCAGGGGCAGATCTAAAAAATATTGAATGATTAGTTAAAAGGAGAGGCATTTTACGAAATTTCGAAATTTCACTGATGCCGTGAGTCGCCCATTGGCTCAATTGGTAGAGCGCTGGTACGGATAGCCAGAGGTTGCGGGTTCGAATCCCGGCATGGGTGTAATTTTTGTAATGGGTGTAATTTGTTCCTTAGCACGGGTTAGTGCATTAAAAATAAAAATAGTGTAATCATGTGAGTACAGTGATATCGTTCCGATGTTAAACCTAACTGCAAAGTAGGTAGTCGGGGCTGTAAGTAATGCAATTTGCTTAAGTCAGATGTCGCTGCCTGTACGTAATACAGAGAATATTGTAAAGAGGTTCGAAATTTCACTGATGCCGTGAGTCGCCCATTGGCTCAATTGGTAGAGCGCTGGTACGGATAGCCAGAGGTGGCGGGTTCGAATCCCGGCATGGGTGAAATTTTTAGCCTCTAAATAGGTTTTTAAATCCAATTATTTACCAGCCTTTTGCAAGAACCGAGTTCTATTGTGAAGCAGTTTCATAAGTTAGTCACTTTTAATTTACAAAATTAAAAATAATAAATTTTGCTACACTAGAGAATGCGTATTTAAGTCATTAAAGAAAATAATTTTCGAAAAACTGCATAGTTACATACAAGCTGCACGTGCCCATAATTTTCTTAATACACATTTCTATCGCGCTCTTGCGTAATCAAGGGCCCCATCAATTAGGCGTAGGCCCTAGAGGCACAGTTATCTCCTCATTAGAATGCCGTTTTCTTTACGAACGTACTCCCTATTGTTGGATGAGATTATTAATTCCATCCTCTTGACATGTGGATAGAGAGGCAGATAGGTTACGCTGAGTGATTGGGAAATGTGGCTGATTAAAATTTATGAGTGGCCGGAGGTGTTTGGGGCATCACAACTACATTTTGGTTTGAGGTCATTATCAGAGTAGCTAATGCAATTTTTCGTAAAGTGAGAGACATAGCCTATATAATTAGAAAGCTGAAGTGGCAATGGGCTGGTCACATATGCCGAAGAACCGATGGTCGATGTGGTTCAAAGGGTCACGAGTGGAGACCAAGAACTGGCAAACGTTGTATAGGATGCCCACCGGATGATCTGAGGCAGATTGATGGCAGCGGCTGGATGAGGACATTTAAGGACAGAAGGAAGTGCCTTGGGGAGGTTGTTTACGTCGAGCATTGGACGAGTATAGGCTTATTGATTGATGATAACGCCATGTTTCAAAATTAGTAGCATGAAGATTTGCACCAGCGATCTGGTAAGACTTCGTGTACTTTAATTGATCGTTCCTTGTTCAGGTACTTTGATTTGCACTAACGGCCTCCGCCTAGATATTTTCGTTCAGCATGTCACAGGGAATGCTAGTTTGGAAAAAGATCAATTGATTATATCTCTTGGAAGTTATTATTCTTGAAGTCATTATTATGACTCGAGTTTTATGAAGTCTTTATTTAAGTTGTTTGAGATATTACCTACTATTCAGAAATGGTTATTAGAGAAACTGTTTGTTAATAGTTTGTTAATATTTATAAATACACGCACAACTTTTCCTTTGAAAGTACCCATATCTCCTCTGCTAGTATTCCTTTATCAATTGTTTTGATTACAATATAAAGTATTTGGGCTATGAGTAGATTATTATTTAGTATCTTTCAAAGAGACAGTGCAATATCCGATAGCAAAGCGTAGGTGGTACGAAAATAAACAAATATCTTACCTACCTACTTTATCTAAGCCATTTACTTTATCATTAAATAAATTGCCCATATCATTATCGTCATCCTCAATTTCGAAACTACAATGTTATTTCAAATCATTACTATCTACTCAATGGGCGCTTGTAATCTTATCTCGTAAGTGACTACTTTCTTCTTTAAAGTTGGATATTCGCTTTAACTAAACTTACTCTAGAGAAAAAATTACTTATCTTGGAGCTACCAATTATATCAATATGGTATTAGTATTTCTTAACGATTCGCAACACTCATACTCGTAGATACTTATATATTAAACCGGTCTACGCGATTATTTATTAGGTGAAATGTAAATCGTGATTATTTACCTAATAAATAATCGCGATTAGACCCGTTTAATATATAACTAACAATGTGGTTTTATCTGAATGAACACAAAACAATGACCAAAATTGTAAAGCGGGTTTTCGGTTAAGTACTGCCAAATTCCAGTGATTATCGGCTTATATTTAGAGATATCTAAAGCGGTGACCACGGAGCGGTAGAACGCCGGCTTCAAATTCGGGAGGTCGTTGGTTCGATTCCCGGCATATGTACCAATTTTAAAAACCTATTTTGAGGCTAAAAATTCCATCCATGCCGGGATTCAAACCCGCGACCTCTGGCATGGGTGGAATTATAGATATTTTAGGAATTTGTAATAGCGATACCACTGAAAACATGAGAAACCTGAGTGTCTAAGATGTTTATATACATCAGTGCTTAAAATTGCCAATCCGCAGTGGGCAAGTGTTGCCTATACTCTCACTCTCTCTCTCTGAGAGAGAAGGCCTATTAGTGGGACGTATATAAGCTGCAGTCCGACCAGGTTTCGCTCCGATTCGCAGAGCTTATCATAATTATTTAATTATTATTATTTAGAAATTTACCCTATCAAAGATGAAAAACGAATCCAATGTCACAACTGGAGTAATTTGACATATTTTATATTATATTCAATCTTTATTGCACTAATCACAAGGGCAAACGCACAATGGCTTGCTACTGACATAAATGGCATGTGTTTAGAGTACATGCAGTTTTTCAAATTTATTAATCAGAAAGTGGGAATTGAATTCCACGATTTTATTTGTCTTGTAGCGTAGCAGGGTTTGCTGTGAGTGTGAATGTTCTCTGAAGTCTCATTCCAATTGCATAATTTGACTTATGACGTATCATTTCGTTCACAGTTTTCCACTCCAAAACCTTTTGTCGGCCTTCAAATGTGCTAGTGGAACTTGAAAAATAGTAACTGACAGGCCCTATTATTAACTATTATAGGGCAGTTCACATCAATAGTTTTTGTGACCTCTGCTTTCGATACTGTGAGTATGGGAGTGGAGTCCACCTAGAAGCTTTAGTTTTTAAAAATGCTTTTGCAATGCGTGATTTGGTGAAGGGCTTTAAAAAGTAGAACAAATATTAATGTAAGTATAATTACATGCATTGTGCGTCTTGAGAACGTTTGAAATACTTTTGTCTGTTAAAGGTTGATACTTCATTACGCCAGGACCTTTGCTTAACCGACTGTCATAAGCGTACTTTATTGATTTGTTAATTATTATGGCGTGTACACAAATATGTATGGGTAGCCTGGTAAGTATTAGTAAGTTTATTTTATTACAACTTTTCAAAAAGACCTAGTTTAGATCTTTTAAACTGGGTCAAAATTTGACTTTGATCCTTAGGAATGAGAAGTGATTAAAATTTGAAATGTGGATGTTTCTCGCGGTAGTAAGCTGCATGATATGGAAAAAGAACGAGAGCCAAATTAAAAAAAAAGTTTGATAATATAAGAGACGCGCGAAATGGATTTATCTGCCTTTGTTCGTACATAATGGTTCACATACCGCTCATTTTCGGATATTACTAAGTTTTTGAAACAAAAGGGTGTGTCTTCACATAGTGAGATTGATAGAGTTTTGTTTTATTAACTCCAGAGACCATTGTATCGGACGCAAAAAATGCGAAAAAAATACATTGTATTCTAATTAATTGTCAGAATTCTACAGCAATACCATTACAGTAAACAATAGGTACTTAATAATTTGATTGTTCAACCATAGATGGATTTGACGATGTGCGTTAAAAGAATATTTTGTAGTTAATCTTCAAAATCAATTTTACTCTATAAACCCCCAGTTTCTCGTACACTAAAATCTGTTAATCTACTGCTATCTGTCAAAGGTTTTTTTGTATGCACTTTGGCCCACTGACAGCTGTTAACAATAGATTAACGGCTTGTTATTGTACCAGAAACCGGGGGTAAATCGAGGTACTTGAAGATCATTGTTTCTTCCCCAGATAGAAAAAAGCCTATGGTTTGCAATAAACTAACACGAGCTAATTGATTAGTTGAGAAGTCAATTTAATTTTTATTAAAATAAAGTCCTTCCTACTAATATATTAAACGTGAAAGTTTGAAAGTATGGATGGATGTTTGTTACTCCTTCATGTAAAAACTACTGAATGGATTTTAATGAAACCATTGAATTATATAGCTTATAGGTACATCAAACAAAGTCTTTGGTACATGCCCGCACTCGGGATCGAACCTGGGGCTCTAGCTTGCCAGTCTATGGTTCTACCCACTTAGCTACCACCGCTAAATTACGTACATTTGCGAATTTGTAGTCGCAATACCACACGCTAACGATAAAGAAAAACATCGTGAGGAAAGCCGCGGCTTGGTTGGCTCCGCACGTATTGACTAGTCTTTCCTGTGGGCTAGGCCGACTAAGCTGTCAGGGTGGTATAGGTGCTGGGCAAGCCTACACCATCTATAAAACCATGTCCCAGGCACGACAGCGTCGGAGTGACTCCCATCTAGTGTGAGTGAAGATACCACTGGACGCTGTATAAATCATCTCATTAAGTAGATGCAAAAAGGCCAATATTATTATTAGGTACATCAGAATAATGCATGGGTGTTTTTAAAAGTAGAGTTAACCGGTATTTAACAGGTAAGCACGTAACATCGTAGACCTCGTCTTCGTTTACCATCAGGCGCGACTGGGGTCAAGTGTATTAACCTGTCCTACTTAAAAAAAAGATTAAGATATCGTGTGATATTTTTCAAATGCGACCCAAATATTGTACTATTTTTTATTTTTAACGCACTAACCCGTGCTAAGGAAGAGCGCTGGCACGGATAGCCGCGGGTTCGAATCCCGGCATGGGTGGAATTTTTAGCCTCTAAATAGGTTTTTAGACCCAAATATTATTTATGTGATAATTGTAATGTCATAATGTTATTTCTTTTCTATGACACGCTAATATAAGCTACTCGAAAAACTAATCCTATGCAAACGAAGTCGCGGGCACCAGCTAGAAATTAAATAATCAATTTCCTCTTCGTTTAACCTTATAATAACGCTCCAATACCTGCTCTTCCACGTTAATACCATACGTTGTCTGCTTAAAATTACGTACGCGATCTAGGAAACAATTGAATCACCTAAAACTGTTAGTATAAATTTGAAAGCAGCGTAGTTCTGCATTAGCGAATTTCCGAATAATTTGCTTAAGTTAGAAGCCATTATCATTAGCATGTTTGAAATTAGTTTGCTTTAGCGCAGGTAAGATATTTCAGAAACTTTAGCGTAATAGGTTTGATACTTACCAATTATGCTCTTGTATTGAGGCGGGTTATCCACAAGGCCCTCAATAGTCCCTCAACCTTTTAGCTTTGACCTGTCTACTTGCAATATTATTGCTGGAGGTCACCGTAGTTGGATTGCTACTGATACCTATATTGTTGCAGCAAACAACATAGCACAGGTAATGTTTCCCTGCTTTACAGGAGAGATAAAAACTGTTTTGTAAACAGTTTTTGTGGTGTTCAATAGGAAACATTTTTACGCGTTGTTCAGACTTGAATTTTTTGAATAACGTCTAATGAACTTGATTCTTAGAGGTTGATCGATTTACACAAAACTGCACTCAAAGGCATTCAAACGACATAGCCGCCAAATGTCTATCTGAGCAGCACTGTTCGCTTTCAAATACATTATGTGCTTTCACATACATGTATCATCATCATCCTCATCCAATTATGTCCCCACTGAGGGGCACGGGTCTCTTCCCTAAGGAAGGTATAGGCCATGCGCCACCACGGGCGCCACGTTCGGATTGCTGGAGGCTTATAAGTAGGAGTGATCGTTGCAAAGACGAACCGTTTTATAAGACCGTTTTGTGTTCCGCGACGATAGGACCGTTTTACGTTTCATTATAAAGCAGTGCCAGAGACTCTAAAGCAGTGCCAGCGTTCGTTCGTCGCGAGACCAGTCCTTAGATTATTTGACGCGGATATGTCCTTTAGTGCTATATTAATAGAGCCTAGAACGTAATGAGATCATTGCGACGTCGTCGTCGGCTCCTTGCTCGTTCCGTTCGTTTTGGTCTGTGATACAATAAAGTAATCTTTATGTCTATGAGTATACAGTCGAATATCGTGTAAAACAACTTATTTTTTCCGATGTTTCGTGATTTCGTCTCGTTCGCACTCGTTTGACCGTCCTCTGCGACTTGCTCGTTCGCATACAATGAAACCAGTTGCGAACGAGGACCGTTTCGAGGACCTGTTTTCGTTCCAGAAAAAACGGTTGCGTTTCGTCGTCGAAATATCGGACAACGACCCACTCCTACTTATAAGACTAGCGGTTGGTCTTACTGTCAGAAGTTTTCAAGCCGCACTAAGGCCTCTGACTTGGCTTAACGACTGCTCTCTATCGACGGCAGCCGACACCATCTGCCTAACGTGTCTTGCGAAGCACAGAACCTCTCGGAAAAATGCACTAGCGTTAGTCATAGACGGTGACCCATCCATGCACTGAACGCGCCCTATGTTGCTGCAATTTTCGTGATCGTTTAAGATCAGTCAGGCAGCCGAGGCTACGAGCAATTCACATAAGGTATAACGCCCGACAAATAACTTGAGCTTGACTTTGACCTCGCCTAGGTATATTCCGGGTCTCTTAAGCAATAGACGCCGAATGTAACGTAGTTTTTTTCGACTTTAGCCTAGTCAAATTAACAAATAATTAAAAAAAATCTACTTAGACGTGGCTATTGCATTCATTCCAACTGCTTGGATTTTTGTTCAAGTTTTCTGTTGAGAACTATAACTCAATTTTAAATAACAAGCTTTTCAGAGAGGTGAAAATAAAACATGCACTAACAAGCTTCTAGACCGTCACCTCAAGTGCACGCATGCCTTCCACACACAGCTCGTTAAAAGTTTCTCGCAGCAGTTGAGTTAATTAATTAAAAGTTTCCGTAGCTGACGTGGGTTTCAGAAGTTCCTGGATTTCGGGGGCGACGTCGCTCTTGTATTTAATTGAATTGCGAGTCATGTCTTTTGGGGAAATGTCAAGGGTAGTGTTATTTAAAGTTAGAGTGAGGAAACCAGACCGCCATTATTATCATCATCAGCCATTTGACTACCACTGTAAGAAAAAATATAGGCCTTCCTAATTTTTCAAACTTCCCGATCTTTTGCCGCCCGCATCCAGCGACTCCCTGCCATAGCAACCAGATTTGACGTAACGCGACCAGATGTAACAATGAATTTTATCGCTCACAAATGAAACATTTTCACGATGAAATCTCACAAAAAATGCATTTTAAATCTTCCAATTTCAAAGTAGTAAAACTTAGATACAAAAATTAAGTCATATCAAGATAATTTTGCTCGTTTTCTCAAAGTCCACTCCTCCTCTTGCCAACAGATTAGCGATACCTGGCCAGCCGATGATCCACCCACCAAGTGACAAAGAAGACGATGAAGACTCCAGCACCAGGTTCCGAAGAACAGGCTCAGAGAGACTCCGGGATGGTGCCAAAGCTCTCCTTAGGCGGGTCGAGTCTCTCAAGACCCGCAGAAGAAAACGCCAAAACCGGACAGAAGTCATCGTCTCTTCGCCCCACTTTCTGGACTCGGCGACGCAGGACAAATATCCAGATCTGAACTACATAGACATGACACCCACTACGCCTACAGCGTTTCCTTTCCCGGACTTTGCATCCTCACCTTTGCACGCTCCTGCGATTAGAACTCAACCACCCTCACCGATGACTATAATGCCACCGTCTCCCATAGGGGCGCTGGAACAGTCTTTCGTCCTCAACCCTCCGTTTGGCGATGACAGCTCAAGCTACGCCTCAGATGGGAGTATGGGCTCAAGCAATAAGAGCTCCAAGTCGAAATTGGGGAATCGAGCGAAGAGAATCTTCCATAGAGGGATGAAAAATGAAGACCCCAGTGCGTTGAGTGACTCCGAGTGCCAACCGGCAAGTTGGCGACACAATTACTATAAGGATCACAATACCCATCATCATAATACTGAGGTTAGTAAACACTACACAACTGTAATACAACAAACATATAAATCGAGATGTTAAAGAAGCGGCGTGCCTTAGTGAAGATCCGTTTTCAGCAGTGCACGTACGCGTAGGTGATTTCATGGGCTGAGGAGATGGGCTATAATTTTTTTTTTAAGTATTAAATTCAGTATTAATGAAATTGAAAATATTTAGTGTGTTAGTAAGATTTAATGAATATGTAATTTACTTATTTTATATTTAGGAAAATTAAAGACTAAACAAATGTACACAAGATAAACACGGACAGTCATTATAAGTTTCCGCAGAACTTAAATTGATTGTTAGTGTAGACATGGATGGGCACCCAATGCCTTAAAGTTAGGCCATTTTAGTTCATATAAAAATATTATTTTTATTAAATTAAAGTTAAATAAAATATATTCTTCGATGATATGAAGCCCCATAAAAGCAAACTAAATATTCGCTTACCGTTAAGAGACTCCTACCAACACATTTCATTTTTCATTCAACCTGTTAATGATTAAGATGGTTGAAAATAAATCTTACATTACTCCGGCCAACATTACTCAAGCTTTCTGCCGTATTTATCCGAAAGTACACTAACACGAGAAGACAACTCAAAATTACTTCTCAACTTCCAGGTGTACGTAGAGCCACCGTCGCCCGTGGAACTAAAGCCTGATCCAGCTGTATTAAAGGAGGTCCAGAAGTCGCCGGCGCACACCACACATCGGCGACAGGCGATCCGGACCAGCTCGCTCAATTTGGGAAAAGAAGGACAGAAGTAAGAGAATTTCAACTATATAAATTCACCGCCCCCGTGGTGATACTCAGACCACTGTATGGCCTAACCTTCATGCGATGCAGGAAAAGACCCGTGCTACAGCAGTGAGGACATATAAGGGTTTATATCGTAAATTCACCGCATTAAAAAAAATTTTTCATTCAAACGAATCGCTTGTATCCCCAGTTGCCTGAGTGATCTAAAACGATCACGAAGGTTAAGGAACATGGGGCCCATTCAGGGCATGGATGGGTAACCGTCTATAACTAACGCAAAAATCGTATAAATTCCATTGAATAATACTGTGATGAATTTGTTAATTCTGTAAAGTAGATAAAACCCACTGATTTTAAGGAACCCTTAGCGTAGTCTGACACGCACTTTGCCCTTTTTTACACTTGTTTCCAACTTCGTGAGGATTATATTAAAGTATATTACGTCGGCCGCAGTAATGTGGACGGACCTTAACATGAAACATTCTAAGTTGCTAAGTTACTAAGTTGCTCCCAAAGCTATACTTACAGTACCCTACTCTTAACTTCTCGCACAAAATAGAGTGTACATTTTGGTATAAAGTAGAGCGTACACAAAATGTAACGAGACACCGCACTTAATACGTTAGCAAAATCCTTGGAGTGGACAACAGAGGTATACTCTTTTTTTGAACTAAAACTACATACTTAGGTGAGACACAACGAAATATCTCGGTCAGAATTTCGGAGCACATACGCTGTATGAAAAACCGAAAAATCGATGGCTCGGCGGTAGCAGAACACGCGTTAACCCAGGACACAAGTCACTTTATCCGCTTCGATAAGGCACAAGTATTGTCCAAAGACAAGTTTTATGTGCCACGAAAAATGCGCGAGGCTATTGAAATAAGTCGCCACCCGAATTTCAATAGAGACAGTGGATGGGCTCTTCCGCCGGCCTGGAAACCGGTTCTACGAAAGTGCAGTGATAGTGAATATCGAAATCGACACTGCAAGAACGAAGATGTCGTGAGCTGTGTCTGTGCCATCATGCCTAGTGGCATTGACGACGGGAAAGCAGTAGGCGCTGCGGCGCAAGCCAGCGGGAATCCCCCGCAGCCAGTGTCGGCACCCGCCCCACCTATCTCGGCGCGGGCGCGCCGTGTGAGACAAGCAACCGACGACGCGAGCTCCGTCTCTGCTCACCATGATTAAGCTCTGCGAATCGGAGCGAAACCTGGTCGGACTTTTCCGATATAACAACACCCGTAAGTAAATCCGGACTAAAAGTCTACAAGAGGTATACTCGTACCAAATAGTCTTTCACTACACGTAAACAGCATTTTTTAACTACTGAAGGGGCATATATGGAGACAGGTGAATCGCAATCGTGTCCTTGAGTGGAGACCGCGACTCGGCAAACGTAATGTAGGACGCCCTCCGACTAGGTGGGATGACGATCTGCGAAAAACTGCAGGCAGGTGCTGGTTGCGGCAAGCTGAAGACAGGGCGCTATGGCGCTCATTAGGGTAGGGCTATTTCCAGCAGTGGACTAGTATAGCATGACGACGACGAATCGCAAGAGCATATCAAACTCGTGCCTGAAAGAATTTGCCGAGAAAATTATATACTCGGGAGTATATTAATTTACTTCAGCTATTACAACCCACCCAAATTGGAAAGTTGTCACGAAAAACTACAATTCAATGTATCCAAGAAAGCCAGTAGTTTTTAACTTCAGATGTTCGTGAAAGCAGTTTCCTTGCCTCGTGTGAGATTCTGAGTTGACAAACATTTTAAGGTTGAAACATATATTATTATTATATTATATTATATTATACATACCTACATTATTATTCCTCCTTACATACATTATTTACAGAAGTAGGTAGTATTTATATGAACGTAAATACGACTATATACCGGTTTATCTTTTAGTACTTGTCTTGAATTTCCACCATAAGCGAGTGAAATAACAAAAGAACTATATTTATCCAACCTCAGCGAGAAAATGACAAAATGCAGAAAATAAAATTTAACAACCACGCGCTAACGAACGCGCGTAAAAAAATTTAAAAGGTGCGCGAAGAAGGTACCGAGTCTGAGTTTTTAACAAGTTAACAAAGGTTGTATGATGAATTCGGCACCATGGAGGATTAAATAAATAGGTTTAACGATGTTTTGAATTCATAAACTTGGTGCAAACGATGTTCTAAATTCAATTCACTTTGTCTTCAAGCGGATAAAAACCGCATTATTTTGCACTTAGACTATGTCGAAGAGCAAAAATACTCTTTCCGATTTGGGGCGGTAATACACTATATTACATTACTGTACGCATGCTATTTAGTAGATAATTTACAGCGTCTGACGCGCTTATAAATTAAACCTGCTAAGTACGGGACGGGCCATGCACAGTGTAGGGTTCCGTAGAAGGAGGGTTTTTTGATAGCTTTAGGTACACAACTTAGAACTTCATCGAAGTCGGTATTTTCACGAAATTAACAAAATTTTTCTTTTATGTTTTAGTCGACTAATACTCATTAACTTGTAAAGCTTTCTTATCCGTGTTTGTTTTGCTTTCAACTTTACTATATTTGCTATTGCCCGGATTTTTTTTTTCATCCGTTTGGCAGAGGGAGTCTTGCAAAAAAATTGCAATTTAACGCAAATGGTTTTGGAAATGGTTTTTCTACACACACTATTTTTTTAAAACGACTAAACCCTCGATACCACACTATGGGACATACTCTAAATAAAAGTAGACTTCAAATATTTTTTTTAGATTTTATTCAGCTGTTTTAATAGATTAATATAATATCAACGCGAAATTCCAAAGTCCGAGAATAGACAAACAGACGTAGTCTGTGAACGTGGCAATAAGGGTTCCTTGTCGACTACGTAACCCTAAAATGTAGTTAAGTGTGAAGTGTCAGCCATATTCATTTAAAGAGACTCCGCAACTAAAACAGCGCACTAAGTCATTAAGGAGCGGCGTAATTTTACCATTAAACAAAAAGCTACATTTGTTACATGGAGTTGACCATTGAGCTGAATATAAATGTACAGAAGCTTCACTTTGTTATTTTTTAAGGCAATTGAATCGTTTTCATTGTAACGACGATGGCACCTCAAAATTTTGATTCGTTGTTGCTTGCGTATGGTATTGCAACTAAAAAATTCGCAAACGAGCGTAACTTTGAAATTAAACAAAGTCATTGGTACATGCCCGCATTGGGGATCTGAGTGGACAATTAACTCATCTAGTGTGAGTAGAGATGCCTCTGGACGCTGTATAAATCATCTCATTACGTAGGTTCAGAGGCCATTGTTTTTTGGTTGCGGATCTGAGGCGACAGTAGAATTAAATTAATATCATGTGGCTCACAAAACTTTGACCAATATTTAGTGTCAAAGAGTCAAAAGAATATCGTCACACCTTGTGTTAAAAATAGCAACCATAGGCTCTGTTTGGTTTTAGTGCATAGTTTGAGAGGTTTTTTCATTATTATCCACTCGTGTGCACTGTTAAAGCTGCTCGTACGCTTTTAATGCTCGCGCCACTAATAATTATTATTCATTCTGAAAAATACGTAATTTTGATAAAATTTATCATTAATCAGACCACATTTAATGTGGACATTTTAATTACATCTTTGTTTTCGTGTACTAAGGTTTAAAGAAAATTTATTTCCAAAATATGTGTATTAAATGTTCTCAATCAAAAACTAAGTACAAGTACAGAATAAGAAAAAATACTGTTCATAATTTAATTATCGATCAAACCACATTTAATAAAAGTATGCTTATTTCAATACGATTATTTTCAACAATCGTAATGAAATGAGCATACTTTTTAGATACTATTAGAAAATGTTACAAACGTTTGAACGAGTGAGCATGTCAGGTGTTTGAGAGTGTGAGCGAGACAGCAAACAGTAACCTTAATTGAATAAAAGATATTGAGAAATAAACATAATGTGGGTTTGAGTGGTTGCCAAACGACGAACTTCGAGATCAAGGCCGGCCTAGAAGACAGGTGGAGAGATGATCTCGACAATCATCTGCCGGAGTGGTCTGAGGTGGCCCAGGACAGAAAACTCTGGACTGAATTGGGGGAGGCATTTGGCCAGCAGTGGGACACAAACATACATAGAGGCTACGTAAAAAAACATATTATTACATGAAATCCCCCAAATTTTTGAACTAAAACTTTCGTAAGCACAACACATTGTAGACTTTTAGTCCGGACGAATTTTTTAGTCCGAGACGGAGCTCGCGTCGTCGGTTGCTCGTCTTAGTGTGAGACGAGCGACCGACGACGCGAGCTCCGTCTCTGCTCACCATGATTAAGCTCTGCGAATCGGAGCGAAACCTGGTCGGAATCTTCCGATATAACAACACCCGTAAGTAGATCCGGACTAAAAGTCTACAAAATACCCCAAAGTTGACCTTCTGTAGTCCTTTACTGTGCCAAGCCATCTCGCTAAGTGGACACGAGCTCACTCATACTGCTCACTCGCGCCAAATGAGTGATTAGCATGCTAATTCCTGCGAACTTGAGAGCGCTCCGCCTCATTAGTTGAAAATATGGACTAAATGATAATGTGGGAACTGGGAACGCGCAGACCTTTATTGGAAAAATTGTGGAAGCGAGTTTTAAAAAAAATGTTACAAATACACTGGAGTGAATTTGCTTGTGGTGGAGTCGAATAAAATTAATATTTTAAAATATCTAAAATATTTATAAAATAAATGGTAAATAATTAGTGTAGTTTAAAGTCTTTCAATACATGAAAATGTGTGTTTAATATATAAGATTATTGGTAAGAGGCTGAATTAATTTTTACCTATTAGTTTGATAGGTAGAACAAACCAAAAATTACGGTAAAATGATATTTAAAAACTTTTAATTAAGTTTGTAATTTAGTACGCGCTCTTCTAGCCCCATGACTGTCTGTGCAACTACGACTTTATGCACAGTGTTTTCTGTGAATGTACATGTGCCAGAGTCGTAATGAAAGATACTTAATAGTGAAATATTAAAAAATGCATCCTCAAAATTTACCCACAAACGTAGCTTAGGACGCCCTGTGACCATGTGGAGCGACGACATTCGCAAGGCAGTGGCTGGAAAGAAAGAGCCGAAAATGGCGCTCAGTGGTATTTCTTGGGAAAGGCCTATGTCCAGTGGAATAACACCTACTGATTATAACGACGAAGACGATGAAATTTACTCAATTAATTATGAATTTCCACCTTCCAGATTCCGTGACAGAAGCCTGAAGAGGGACAAGTCGGCGTCCAGAAGTTCGGAGCTGGAAGACAGCCCGAACTCAGCCGGCTCCAGGTCACACGATGGGGATAATGACGATGACGACGATGGCCTTGACATGAAGGCTAAGAAGTAAGTGGTCTGAGATTATATAGAGTCTTAAATGCCGTTTGGTAGTATCTAACTTTATGAACCAATGATTGTCCACTACTGAAGGTACCGGAACCTCGAAAACCGGCAAAGTATTGGGCCATATACAGAGTGTAGTGTCCATAGAAAGACGGGTTTATTACCCGTTTTACAGAACTAACAACTTTATCAGAGTAATTTTCGAACTAAAACATTCGTCATCACTGTCCGGTAGGGTCAAAATCGAATAATGTGTATTATTTGATTTTGACTGGATCGGACAAAAAACCTAGTAAGTTAATCAAAATCAAATAAGAAGAATTTTCAATAAATGTTGTATGAAGTATTTTTTTTATAAGTTTGTCGCCTATAACTCGTTAATTTATTAACCATTTGTTAACGTTAAGCCTATTTGCTCTCTCACACTATGTTGCAGGCTAGAAATAAAATTGCATCCGTGATCCGTTTTAGTGTAGGGGAGGTATCCAAAAAAATATTTTTTATTCTTGGTTATATCCTACCATTATGTCAGCTCTCTTGTACTTATCATCTCTTCGTTCTAAGCCACAAACAGTCAGCCAGGCAGATAGTTTATTGCATAACCAGAAAACAAAGAATTTCAACCATGATGTGGCAATTTAACTTAGGGTATAATTATGTTAAAGCTGTTCTTGTTTGCACAATTTAGATTTTGACATGATCCTAATAGAACTATTTATTTTGCCTTTACAGAAATAACATCCAAAGATGGTACTCTTTCCGGACTAGTGCGCTCAATGGTGGACCGAAGGCCAATAATACGTTGCAGCCGAATGTCAATGAGCCTTCTCCCGAGGCCTATTGTAAGTACAATAAATGTCAATAAAACAGATCTCTGCCAGACATCTCCGATGCAAACATAACGCTGGCAGCGTTATCGCGCAGCACAGAAAAGGATATAATCTGCATCAAAAATGACCGGGAGTGCTGAAATCTAAAACTACAGAAATCTACGACAATTACTTTCCAAAATTTAAAATAAACCTTCACGTGGTCAAGGTTTGACTTTATCCCATTTTTGTCCCTTTTAGGGTCAATGCAATCAACTATTAAATAATATTATAATATTAGCCATGTATTTTTTTGCGATAACTAAACCATTTTTTCATTTCATTTTCCTATGGCAAAGCAACCCGAAGCAATATTTTTTTAGGGTGACTTTGCCTATTCTCAACGAATACACGTATTTGCGCTTTTGGATACAACAAAAATCTTTACATCCTTTTCAGTATCCCGACCAATGTCATCATTATCCTGTGGCCAGTTGCACATTCTAAGAAAGCTAGCCTTGCTGAGGTTGACAGCGTGCATGGAGCGGTATTGTCCCTCGCACAAGTCTGGCTGGAACTGGGAGCTACCAAAGATAATTAGGAAAATTAAGACACCTGATTATAAAGGTAAGGCTTGTAACTATAAGGTAGTACTTATTCTGCTAATACAGGTAGCTATTTACAAAATTATAAACGTATATGCTCTTTTGAACTAAAACTTTCGTAAGCACAACACATTGTAGACTTTTAGTCCGGATCTACATTGTAGACTTTTAGTCCGGATCTAGTGTGAGACGAGCAACCGATGACGCGAGCTCCGTCTCAGCTCACCATGATTAAGCTCTGCGAATCGGAGCGAAACCTGGTCGGACTCTTCCGATATAACAACACCCGTAAGTAGATCCGGACTAAAAGTCTACAATGTATAAAGCTCTTGATGTTTTTAGGTAATCAATTTAAATGGAATTTCAGGAATTAGAGATGTCTAATATGATGATACGTTCGTCGATAACATCAAAAAAATTAAAATAGTTTTAAACAGATTGCACTCACACCACGTTAAGTTTTGAATTTACCTCTTATTTGACGTTGTAAATCGAAAGAAGTCAAATATCTCAACTTTAACATCCTACATAATACAAGCGCGGTCTGTCTATGCAGTTGAAGCAATCATTAAATTAATCAATAACTACTATTTTATATTTCAGATAAGACAGTGTTCGGTGTGCCTTTAACGGTATCCTTACAAAGAACGGGTCACTCGTTGCCAAAACCAATACAGTGTGCGCTCAATTGGCTGAAAAGTAACGCCTTAGATCAGGTAAGGAAACTTCAAGTTTCTGGAATATTTAAAGCACCAAGGTGACGTTTAGAGTACGGGTACTGGGTTTTAGTTACATATTAAACGGGTAATGTACTTATACCTTACGCACATTAATTAATGACCTTAAATTCCCGTCTTTTCGTGAACGGTGCAGTTTATTACATAACTAATCGCGTATGAGTATGGGTCTTACTCTGTCTACTATGTATTTCTCTCAATGTTTCTACCTTTATCTCTGGCTTAGCCCATTTATTTCTCTCCAAAGATCCCCCTTGAAAGTTTGCGAGGCAATCGTATACTTTGTACACTTTTGTTGAGTACCTCTCTATATTATTATACTTTTTTCCACACGAGATTGCACATTAAACAGACATTAAACAAGAAATAATATGTACAATGGCGCGCTTATCTCTGTACGAGATTTCGAACACTTGCATTCATTTGTAACACTTTTGAAAACATATTTATTATATTCATAATATCTCTAAGTAGGTATTCTGTACGTGTTCAGCATTTCACGTTTATTTATTTGACATATACAAAAATAACTTACAGTTAAACCAAAACGCTCTCATGTCACACTAACAGACTTCCTTCTTCTTGCAGATGGGAATCTTCCGCAAAGCGGGCGTCAAGTCCCGAATAGCGAAACTTCGCAGCACGGTGGAATCCGCAGGGGCCAGTAACGCACCTTTTTCTATAGAGAATATGAATACGATAGACCCGACTCTTTCTAGCTTGAACTTCGACGGGGCTCAAGCCCACGACGTCGCTGACATGGTGAAACAGTACTTCAGAGAGTTACCCGATGCTTTGTTGACCAACAAACTTAGTGAGACCTTCATAGCTATATTTCAACGTGAGTATTTGCTATATTATACTCCTTAGCCCTGGCGTCCTAGAAATGTGACATCACAAATAACTTTTTTACTTAACACCCAATGATTTAGTAGGAAGTCCGTAAAACTTACTGTTCCAGGTCCAATATTTTCCTCATAATTTTTTGGACAACAAGAAGAAAAAGTTTTTCGAAATCTAGGTAGTTTTAGATGACTTGAAGTAACTGTTACCTCCAGGGCTTTAGAGGTTAAAACATCTTTGGCACCTAGTAAACTAAGAAGTAATGATGGTTCTATTACCATTTCTTCTAAGCTTATTTGGCTCATTTTGTCTATATTATCCGCTTTAATAGGTGGAGTTTAAGAGTGGTGTTCCAAGAGAAAAGGTACTTCGTGACTGGGTTAGATTTTCACTTATAGTCTGCAACTGAAATCTGAAACTGCAAATAGCAAAAAAAATGCAAGAAGTGTATTTACAGATATTGAAAAGTACCTATTTACTTGTGACATTTACGCACTTTTACGGAACAACGTTAGCAGAAAAACTTCTTAATTTAACAAAAATTACTCCCCTATTTGGTAAACCAGATAATATATACGAATTTAGAAACAGCCACGTGACACCATTGCTCATAGACTGTCGTTCAGCGCTGCGCACTCATAATAAATATTGAGTATTTCAATTAAATAAATAAATATATAGAAAAAGATCCTGCAAACACTTTATATAATACCTACAAGTATTATTTGCCCCGGTTTTTCGAACAATAAAAATGTTAATATACTGTTTACAGTAATTGTATTTTTGTAAGCGTTTTGACCAACTGACACCGTTAACAATAGAATAACAGATGTCAGTGTACGAAAGAGGTTAGCTATTAATCCTCTAAATAGGTACCTATGTGCATTCAATCATTAACTGTTATTACAACAATAAGTAGGTTATTGGATGCAGACAATGATTCACACATGGGACTCAGTGGTTCTGCAAACGTCAGAACAATAAAGTGTAAAGAAACCTTCGTACCTACTAACGATAAATGAAAATATTTTAGTACTTGGATACCCTTTTGTCGACACGTACTCGTAGGTTGTACATGCCATGACAATAGCAGTAATTGTTGATGAATAACATAATACGGATACGAGTGCAAGAACTATCCATATGTATCTATTTGCTAGTCTATACCTACGCTAAGGTAGTGCCAATCCTAGTTCCTTTAATTTGCCTAAAGTTAAATTATTATAAATATAATGACACATGAGTATTTTCATTGTTACGAACACAATTTAGTCGTAAATTATGTTAGATAAATGATAACATGTTAGGTCGATGGGAAAATGTTCACCAATGAATTGTTTCTGTTTTACAGATGTACCAGAACCTCTAAGACCTGACGCAGTCCAGTGTGCTTTGCTATTGTTACCAGAAGAGCATTTGGAAGCTCTCCAATCTCTGCTCATCTTCTTAGCTGATGTAAGTATACTGCCACTGGCTCTACTAAGTACTCGAACCTATTGTAAGTATATATTTTCCTTTTTTGTAGTTATTTCATGTACCTATCGTGAATGGACGAATTCAAACAAAAATACTTGCATCCATAAATTTAGTAGAAGAAAGGGCAACTAAATGAAAATACTTACAGACAATACACTCATACTTACACAAACAATATAAAATCATTTAAACTAACTAAGCCCTGGCGTCCTTATCCAAACCAAACCTTCCACAACGGTGGCAACATTACCGCGCTGCAAATCGAAAGAGATCTCCACAACCACAGAGATCCTCTGCATTAACTTTGCAATATTGTTTATTTTCAGGTGGCGGAACATTCCGCGGTAAATCAAATGACGGCTTCAAATTTGGCGGTGTGCTTAGCGCCAACGCTGTTGCGACTTCACCACGCCCCGCCAGCGACTGGCAGCACCAAAGAAGGGAACTCTAATAGGTAAGCTACTCAGGTCCAGGAATTTAAATCATCTGTCTGAAAGGAATCTTATTTATCTGACCTTTTCTTTTCTCCCTATTCCAGAATGGTAATAGAGTCCGTGGCTGACCAGCGTCAAATCAGCGAGAGCCGCGCTGCTCACGCGTGCCTTCTCCTGCTGATTCAGAAGCACAAACAGTTGTTCCTGGCCCCAGCGGATATGCTGGCTCGCTGCAAGTTCAACTACTTCGAGGAGAGTGTACCGGTTAGTCCGCTTACCTTTTGAGAAACCTTTAAATTTTCCAATTGCAATATACATATTTGCTGGTTTTCTTTTATACAGTAACGGGGCAATAGATCAATGTGTTCGTGATTGATTACAGGACGAACAGTGCTTCAATTAATTTTCATCCAAATCCCATGCAAACAAAGGACACAGTTAGTAACAAATAGGGTAACAGTTGGTTGCTGAAATGTCTAAAATAAATATTGTATTTAGGCATCAGTTTCTGAGATTTCAAATTTCACATGTTTGTTACATGTGAAATTGAAAATTGAAATGAAAGAAAGACTAAACATGTCAATCCAAAACTTGAGTTATGTAGGTGTATTATATTTCTTTGAATACTAGTAGATGTGATTACAGCACCTATTTTATTTAGATTAGAATTAGTTAGCGAAAGACAACTTGAAATGAAAGAATTTTGGTGAGTATACTGCCTATCTCATAAAAAAACGTACATTCCAGGTCGCATTGGAAGAGTTGGGAGCAGACTTCAATCAAGATTGGAAGGGATTCCAGCAGGCCTGCATCAAGGCTTTGCTAAAAGAAGCCAAAGAAAAGTAAGTTGTAGCACTATTACCATACCGTAAAGACCACATTTCTCTGATTTCTCAGAACTCAATACCTAGTATCATAATGTGATTAGGCCACGAAAATTAAGGAACATTTAAGTTTCTGTCGTAAAAGAGTCCAAAGTAGAGTGGTCCCCACTTCTTCACAAAGTGCCTCTCCATTATTGGAGGTTGATAGTCACCTTTCATTTGCAATTCAGTTTTCGATATCCGTTTTCTACAAGCCATCGTGATGAACATAAATTGATACGATTTGAATTAGTACAACAAGGTAAAGAATTATAGCAGAAATGCTGGCTTAGATACTTAAAGCGCAAAGATTTGTATATACCTATAGAAGTTTGCAAAGCATATAGCTGCCTCTTCATATTGGAAAGGCACAAAAAGAAGGAAAATTTGTCTCCTTACATTTGTATTTTCTCTGATCACGGTATTTCCCGTTTGTGACTCTTTCCTTACTTAGTGCTCTAACTTTGAACTGGTATCTCTTTTCTATAGAACTTACAACTTGTTTCATGCTTTTTAGAGTCTGTGGCCGTTCGGGGAAGAGGTGAGACATTGGTGTCCTAGAGCGAATCATCTAACTGTTCATGAATGTAGTCTTTGTTGTTGTGATCTGTTCTTTCTAATACTTCAGCAAATCTTTCATTTTATGTGAAGTCATTGACAGACCGAAAAGTGAGAGACCTTAAACAGGTCTTTTCGAATATCAGATGTTTTTGTTTGGTACTCAAAATAAAATATGTTTTGTGTTGGTCTTGTTTTTTCTTATTAATGTAACATTTATTATATTACATATAATACAAATAATGCTTTCCGTGTTGTGCAAGTTTTTTGTGCTTTTTTTGTTTTACATCGCACAGAACAGATCACAATAAAGATCATCAATACTCTTGATTTTACTAGAATGTTCAATCATCGTTTTTGTTTTCAAAATCACTTGCAAGATCATTTCGTTCTGTGATCTCCATTGTGGCCACTTGTAGGATAGTTTCACGACTTAGCTGACTAACTTGTCTTGAATTTGAATGCTTAGCAACTATTTAGTGTTAGCGTTTACTGAATCTTAGAAAATAATTACCTACTACTTTATTTGGAAACACAATCTAATATATAACGCTACAAAAAATGTGTGTCGATATCAAAAGTTCTCAAAAATTCTATCTACATTGGCAGTCACCAAGTTTATAATCAATATTGCTTAATGCAGTAGATATACTTATTACTTCGTTAATAAAACTTCATATAATTTTCCAGCAGTGCACTTGAACTTTTGCTTTCGACGTAACAAGTAACGGTGTTATCTAACTCCCACCAACACTTCCAGAACCCGAGGTTGGATGTCGGTATCCGGTGCAGCACCTCACGTAGAGCTGTGCTGCAAAAAGGTTGGAGATGGACATCCACTGAGACTATGGCGGGCGACCACTGACGTCGAGGCACCTCCTCAGGAAGTAATGCAAAGGTGATGGTTTTTGCTGTCAAAATAATGATGATAGGTATACAATTTGTTCGTTATTGACGACGACGCTAAAACTCTTGATTGGTTTGAGAGAGAGAGAGAGAGAGTGATAAAGAATTTATTGGTTTTATCAGCCCTTTGAGATTTCAAAGGGCTTATAAAACCAATAAATTCTTTCAGTGCTTCAAATCGTGGAAGATTTTCCACGATTTTAAGCACTGAAATTAACACCTCAACACTCAGTTTTACTATTAATGTTTTCTTCCTACATAGTATTTTTATAAACAAAGCGTAAGTCCTGGTTCAGGACAAATTCCAAATTTTAAAAATATTTTACTTACTTCAGGATACTCCGCGAGCGACATATATGGGACGATTCCCTGGTTAAATGGCGAGTGGCAGAGAAACTTGGCACCAATGCCGAGGTTTTCCAATACATCACGGCTTCTAGCATCAATCTGCCGGCTAGAGATTACTGTGTGCTGCGGTAAGTACCTATTGTCTTAGAATTGCTTTGGATTTTCTTTATTCTCGCCTCATTTGTCTTTTTTTATTTACGCCCTTTATCTTCTATCGTATATTTTTGTACAGACGTTTTAATTACAATTCCAATCCATCTGCAACAACTAAGCCCCAAATTCTCTAAAATCTTTAACATTTTTTCAGCACTCTTTATTTACATTACGCTTGAGAATATACATCGTCTCATTAATTCGTCTATATGTAGGTATTTACTTTCTTCTTTCAACTTTCTTCTTCAAATGCTGTGTGCGTATTTCCTAGTTGGGGACCAGTACATTGACTGTGTTGCGTGTTTGTAGACATTATTATAATGATCATATTATTGAACTACCTGAATTTCTAAACTCTCTTTTAAAGGGTTGTTTTATCAAGAGTTCCATTAATAAAATTTCAATTCAAATACTACGACTGACCCTCTCGTTTCCACTTCAGATCCTGGCAGCAGGGCGGCGGGGGCGGTGGCTGGTGCGCGGTGGCTGAGACCTCGGTCGCCCATGGCAACACACCGGCAGAGGGTGCCAGAGGCGTGGTGCTAGCTTCGCGGTACTTGGCCCAGCCAGCTGGCAAAGGGAGGAGTCGGCTCGTGCATTTAGCCAGGGTTGACACTATGTAAGTACCTATGTACCTACCGCTGGTTTCTGCTGATATATTATAAGCGACGGTTGTTATTCACTTAATATACAAGGCTTATATTCTTTTTAATGCACTGACCCGTGCTTACGACTATTTTAAAAACCTATTTAGAGGCTAAAAATTCCACCCATGCCGGGATTCGCACCCGCGAACTCTGGCTATCCGTGCCAGCGCTCTTTCCAACTGAGCTAATGGGCGACTCACCGGAATCAGTGAAAGGATGATGGGCACAAATGTATGGAACCTGGTCCTGGCACCAATCGGAATGAGTAATACGTCGTTGGAAAGGTATTTTTTTGTAGAATAAGAATAATCGAAGCGCTAGTCCCGATTTTCTGTCCAATTTGAGTAATCATACGTTAAAAGTTTTTTTTTTATTTAATTTTTTTTCTGTTGTTTTAATTCTTTTTGATATTTTTTCGACATTGTATATCGATTTTAATTACAAATGATCAGCATTGATTATTATATTATCATTGTTTGTTTATTATCGAAGTAAATAAAACAAGTTCAGAGTAAGTTTTATCGTTTAATGTGTTTCATCCATGATAATGTTATTTAAAAATAGTGCTGGTTCAGTAAAGCCTTCATGTCTAGCATATCCTAAATACCACACAATAGATATAATATGCGCACAGGAACCTATCGTGCGGCGTCCTGTCAAACATGTGCAATAATGTTGTAATATGTTTCTACTATTTCTGTCTAATAATATATAGCAAAAATATTGTTTTGATCGTACATGTCGGGACTGTATGCGTGCACGCAACAGCCACGCATCTTCGTGGATCCCATATTCATGGATATCCTCCAAAGCAGCTTCTCTATAAGTTTCTATAAGATATAAGCCGTTGTTGAGGTGCTCGCTGCAATATGATTTTGCCAGTTTTAACTGATATGTCCCCAATGACAGCAAAATCACGTCCTGTTCCCTCAATCGTGGAAAGTCTTGAATGTCATTTGCTTCCAATCTCTGGAAATTGGCTCTTCTGTTGTTTAATCTTTTTGCTTCTAAATCATATAACACGTTTGGGGTTTGCCTTCTTTCAACAATTTTTTGTAAAAAAGCTTCTGCGTGTTGGCTATCGACAATAGGCCTGTGGAAGTGATTTGTAATTGCTGCTGCAATCATAAAATCCCCGAACATATTAGGCATTGTGTTATTAAAATATTTTTGGCGCAACAGCTTGAAATCTCTTTTGAAACGCCCGTTAACCACTTCCACTACCCATCGGCACATTGTCACCAGCCGGGAATCATTTGCTTGAGAAGTCGTGAGCTGCGACTCTTCCCGGTTCTTCGTCGGGGGGACGTGAAATTCGTAGCCACATGCTTCTATATGCTGCAGACTATCCCTGAACCCGCGGTCCAAAATAAATACGTCATTCGGCTGAAGCAATATATGAAGGGGATTTTCCTCGTCAGTCATTAAGTCGCTCATTATCTGCGCATCAGTTTTTGTTGCAGCGTATGGTCCTTTAACATCTATAATGTATCCGTCAGTGGTTACGATTAAAAATGGTTTCAACAAGTTTTGGAACTTGTGTAAACTGTAGGATTGCCTCTGAAACAAAAAGTTTGAACTCTTGTATATATAAATATACGTACCATCGCAAATAATAATGGCTTTATTGTTGTCTTCATTTCCATACAGTGCTTTTTTAATCCTCAAGTTTCTCTCCAATATATCTTCTCTATTCATGTGATCCACTCCCAAGTGTCGCACAACGTAGTCAGTGCTAAGACACTCTCGTGCGATGGCCAACTGGCGTTCGAGTTTTCTCCGAGACATGTTAAACAACGTCGCAAGTCTCGCGTTGGGTTCTCCTGTGCGTAGTTTCGTTAGTAAAATGCCCAAAGTGGTTCTGGGATCTGCACTTCTATTTCTTAATAATGGATTTTGCTCTAAGATGGCATTAAATTCATCATTAGTACGTCCAGTCCAAAAGTGCATTTCTTCTTCATTCATGCCTCGGTCGCTAAAACGTAATCTGGGTGAGTTTAAGGCATTTCGCATTAGGTCACAAACATCCCTGAAGTGGGCAGCCGTAAAGTCATGGGAAATGTTGCAATGTTGGGGCAAATCATCCCAATCATTCCCATTAAGGTGATCGTGACATACTCTGGCACTGTCGGGGATATACAATTTATGTTGAGAAAATACGTGGATTTTAACAACATTTGGAATTCTATGGCGGGTTTCATTAGCGCAGCCATGAAAGATACAATGCGTCGCGGTATTAGGTGCTCTCATATATTCAGGAATATGAAGCATTTCTTCTAATTGCGGTTGTAGTTGTTCTTGCGGTTGTAGTTGTTCTTGCGGTTCTGCTTGTTCTTGCGGCTCCGGCTCGGGTTGAGGGTTTGCATGACCTCTAGTCGCATTTTCGGCTCTTTGCCAGCATCGGTAACATACTCTTCGGGTGTTGTCAAACACGACCTGAAAATGATATATGAAAATGTAAGGAAAAGAAAAACAACTTTGGTTTCCGAAAAATACCTAACAAAATAACGCATTGGGGGTCATTTGTGGGAGGGATTTGTTTTTCTGTCAGAAGGTGTGCGAATCGTCAAATATATGCCACAGATTCACAGATTTCTCAGAGATCTGGTTGCGGTTTTCTGTAGTTGTGTGTACGAAAACAAGGCATACACACAACCACACAAAACCGCAACCACAGTAATTGGTTGTGGTTTTGTGTAGGCCTTGTTTTGGTGGTAAATACATCGTGGAAGACGTAAAAGTGAAAAAGGAATCACTTGAATGTTCTTTAAGCGACCAGAATCACTTATCAATCGGTTTTCACTTTTACGTCTTCGTTACCTCATTTACTACTAGAATAGATCTGGGATGCAGTTGCACATGATTTCAATTGGTTTCCTTTTATATCGAAGGTTCAGTGAGGATCGAGTGGAAAAAAAAAGTGCAATAGGTACAAACCTCCAGAGCAGCGTTTTCTCGTATAAATGTTACTAGCTCCACGTGTGTTCTTGTCAAGGCTTCCGACAGAACGCGTACTTGATATCTGCCTCGGTATAGCCCTCTTCGGCACATTACACAGTTACGGTAACGTTCCATTGCAACGAATCAATCCAATCGTTATGCACCCAAGTCCAATATAAAGCCACGGTCAACAAATAAAACGGGTAACAGAGTCCAAAATGATGCCAAGGTCAAAGTCGATGTGAACAATGAGGAGCGTAATAACGTAGCACTTAACACAATATCAGCAAACGACTGACTACCTGCGCAAGCGGCCAAGCGTTCCTCACCCTAACATACCTGCCCCCGCGCCGTGTCCCGGAGCGCGAGAGGGGTCAAAACCGAATTCCAGCGTTACCCGTGACCGTGAGTGGGAGAGAGAGCGCAATGTCGCTGTCTCGCTCTAATGATTTATGACAGAGTATGCATAGATGTGATTTTCGTAAAAATCATGAGCATCGGTTGAGTTAAACCAGAGATATGAATTTTTCTAATTTCTATTTAGAGCAAAAAATGGTACTTTCCGACGAGCATATTTCAAAATGGACAATTCATACGGATTCGTCTTCATAGAATTTATTTTTTCACTTGAAAAGAGCTATCCAACGACATATGACTCATCTTGATTGGACATAAGGACCAAAACGCCCATCATCCTTTCAAACCTCTTTACAATATTGTCTGTATTTCGTACATACAAGGCTTGTTATGCATTTAAGATTTCCATACAAACGTAGTTTGATTTTTATTTACAAACGACGAGATTAAACTCGATGAGAGCGAGATTTAACTTTGCCAAGACGTTTCGAGGGCACACATCGAGGTTTGATCATGCTTAAAAGTGGAAATACACTTGACAAAAAGAAATTATAGCCTTGAGAATAGTTTCTATGAAAAATGTTATGAGGCTTTAATTTATTTTTTATTCTGTTTTTCTCAGTCGGTTCTTACTCATTTATTTCGTACACTTCATTTCACAAAGAAGCCTTTCCAAACGACGTACTTTACTAAGGCCTGATTTACATTTGCTTTATTTCCATCCTTTACGTAGATCTAGAATGGAATAGAGGCGCTAAAAGCGCCCGTAAGTGATTGCAAATCTTAAGGGGTTTCCGCGGGGGATGCGCGTGGTAGACCATATCTTACTCTCTCTCTCTGAGAAAAGACCTGCGTATTTATTTTATTTTTATGGTAACCCTAAAAAAATTGCCGTACCTTACGGGAGTACTCTTGGCGTCTCTATTCTATTCTAGATCTATGTAAAGCATGCTAAAAAGGCATGAAAATAAAGCAAATGTAAATCAGGCATAAGCCCCTACGGCTGTCAAATCCAGGGCAAAAATCGAGTTCTTAACACTGATTGGCAAATCCTTTCACCCCGATGGCTTACCATCGACACACTTGCAGTTTGCACAGGTTTTAACAACTCTCCACAATTTCAGGGGTCGCACTCCGGAATGGTATAACAAGTGTTATGGCCACATCTGTGCCCTGTACCTCGCCAGAATACGGGCCTCCTTCAAGCACAATACGGATGGACCAGAGTCGAATGTATGATCCAAGCATTCCGCTTAAGGCAGCTCATCACCGCCTTAAGGTCATGGATTATTAATTCATAATGGCAGTGAAAAATGCCTTTGTTGCTCTGAACATTTTAAACAATAATATCGTGTGAATGTTTTTGTGTGCTGTTGTGGATTTTTCTGATATTACCGTGTGTAACCGTTGTTTGACCAAAAGGTAGTGTTAAGGGATTTTCTCGTATTTTTAAAACTCATTGTTGAAAGACTTACCAACAGATATTGTATAGAAATATTTTCTATAGTACTATATTATATTTAAAACAATGTCAAGTGTACACTTAACATTGTTTTAAATATTCTGTTAGAGGTAATAATGATAAGGAGTTAGCTATTTAAAATACGGATATTACGTGTTTATTAATGTTCTACATGAGAATGAAAAAATAGATCTGACAAAATTAGAATACCTATCCACAGGGTAAGATCGAATTCGATTGACAAATTTTTAGGTGACATTTTAACAATGGGGTGAAAAATGGGGTGAAAGAAAATTAGGTATTTTGTTATCTTTAAAGAATATTATACAAACAATATCAGGACAAAAGATATAAAAATCGAAAAAATAGTGTTTCTTAGTCGGCATCGGCCAACTCAAGTTTTTTTTAATACTTACGTACATTGTAGGACAGATTCAACATTTAACATATTAGAAAACATTTCTTACATCACGGTGTTACCATCATGGTGTCACCTAATACTTTGAAATTGAATTCACAGTTTCGAGCAAAAGGTCAACAAACTCGAATAATTATAAATATGTTATACTGTTAACTATAAATCACTATATTACTGTTTTTCGAAATGAAAACAAGCATTTCTTGAAATTTGTCAGTCGAATTCAAAGTCACCTGTAGAGTGAACTATTTTAAATTCATAGCAATCTCAGCATTAAAATATTATTAAAAAAAAAATCTGACTCACCGTGAAATACCTACATTTTAAAAAGCTATCGTTACATATCACTAGTCATAATATAACATTACTTGAAAACATAATATCATTCATTAAAACATAGCTATATAGTAAATAATTATCGTACCTGTCCTGTGTTCAGGAAAATTTGTAGGTATTAAAAATATTTAAGAGAAGAAGAAATTATTATAAAAAATATTTCTGTGAGCATCAAGTAAACTTTAACTAAATACAATTATTCATTATAACCTACAATATATTAATGGGAATCCGTACCTTTAAATAGTTGATGAAATATTTAAATATTGACGTTAAACCCGCTAGAATTTTTCCAATAATGTAAAAAGTCTGATTGTAAAATATATATAAAATTCATCACAAATATTATCAATTAGTTTATATTATATTATCACTTAATGTATTTTAACTATAATAATAAAACTGGTTTATTGTGGGAAATAAATTGAAGAATTTATCAAAATAAAATGTCACAACAAAATTTCATACAACTTTCAGACAATTCATTTGTCTGAAAGTTGTATGAAATTGTCAACACAAAATATTTCGACAATTTTGTGTGCAAATAGAGTCGAAGTGTGCATATAGCTAAGTTTTGCTAATTCCAGGTTATCAATGCATTTGATATTTACATAGTTTTCTTAATTGGTATTTATCTCAGAAGTACCAGAAATTTAATATTACTTACTGTATAAAATTAACAATATTCAAAGCCAAATATCACAAAGGACGATAAGATGTAAATAATTAATAATGATACCTAGACTGTAAGAAATTTTATTCAATGATAATCTTTTATAATAATATTATTAATTGTATCGTTAGTTACCTACAGAAAATCACAAATATACATGGTGCCCTTTGATATTGTTAAGATAAGCGTAAAATTGCACATCACAAATAATTTATTACTTATATCCAAATCAAACTTTCACTGATATTTAAACTGAAAAAATATAGGAAATAAACAAAGGTAGCAGTAAGTAAAAATGCACTTGGGTCAAGGCATATTGACGGAGAGTTGAGTCGAAGCGAAGGTCAAATTCTCTATTTATCTACTTGTGATGTTTTTGTGTTGAATCCATCACAAATGTCAACTCCTTATATAGGAGTTGACATTTTCGATGATCATAATATTTCAAATACCTATTTAGAGCCTATTGAATTGTCCTTAGTACGGGTAAGTGCATTAAAAAATAATATGATCATAATATTATTATGCGCACCAAATCCTGAATTATTCCAGACGTCTGTCAAATTACATACTAATTACAAACGATACGGACAGGATAATATTGCATAGATAGGAATTTGAATTGTTTATTCGCGTGGATTCGAATGCAGATGGCACTACTTGAAGCTTGGATAACTATGAGGGAGACATACGAGTAGGCCTCCTGCAGAGGGCGGCAAATAGCTAATGATGATTTGCATTCGACCGGGATTCTATACGGGATTCGACCCATACGGGTCAATATGCTTTGTACATCTTTATGACGCTCCGATTTGGCTTGACGTTCTGCGTCAGTGTGCCCTGACCATAATGCATTATGGGACACCATACTTGTAATCATTCCAATGCAATGTGACGATATTTATTAAGTACCTAAATAAAGTCCCTTTGGTATTTGTATTTATATTGGTAAATAGTGATCCCAAGAATCTGAAACGGTTTGCTTACCAAAAATATTACAATTTGAATCAGTATTAGACGTTATTACTTGTCTTATTTCATTAACTGAATTTCTTTAGTCGGGCCTGGAAAAACGATTCGAGAATTTCAGCTCAATAATTTTGAAGTTTGAAGTTACCGTTGCCCAGTTTTTTTAACACTGCCACCGTGCCACTACTAAAGAGCTTCAGATTTAAAATAATTTAAAATGCCCATTTATAATTATATATTTATAATTATATAGTGAAACAGAGATAAAAACTATTAATACTCCATTATGACTGTTATTACCTTATGTGTATAAACGTAATACAAAAGCATTGTGATTTTACCCTTGATGAAATATATGGACCATTATTATTGAAGGTGAATACCCAAAATTGTTTTATTTGTGGACCATGTAACGGTGCAAACCTCTATACACCATTTTTTATATTTCTTTCTTTATACCTATTTAAAATTATGTGACATATTTTTCGATTTACAGCGCCACCAAGTTATCTGTTCAGGTGGGCAAAATTGTAACTACGGCATTGACATCCGCCATATTGAAAAGAAACATTCCGTTGTCTGTTGATTTATAGATATATTTTATTTACATTTAAAGACGGGCCTTTGACTTTAAATTTTCCATTTTGTCGCAAGTAAATTTCTTAAATGGCACCCTCAAATTCTCCACTAGCGCCGCTATCAACTGAACAGATAAGATGGTGGCACTGTACCTCATTTTCATCATTACTTCTTTACATCTTGACTTGATATCTGACTATTTTACCTGCTTATCCGTTTTTATCTAATTAAAACTGTTTTTATACGGATTTATGCTCGTTTATTACATTTTTTACAATTTTCCAACGTTTCGGCACTTTTTCAGGTGCCGTTTTTATCTAGTAAACAGAAAGTTTTTATTATAAAATATAAACTAAATAAAACTGTAAAATAAAGCACAAAGTTAAAGTCGTTCCAGTTTTATTCCTTATAATAGTTCTACAACACTACAACCTTACAAATTATACAGTTAATTTTATGGTTAGGGAAGTCTTATTACGTTGGCGTATTGTTTGGTTGTTTGCGTTTGCTGAAAACATTACAACTCCCTAAATAATAATCATACAAAACTTAAAAATCAAGGAAACAAGTTTATACACTTTTTATACTGTATGTCTTAGGGCTGATTTTTCAATCCTCGGATAAAATTTATCCGTCTAGTAAAGTATTACACAATAATATAAAAATTTCATCGTGAAACAACAAAAGAAAGGCAATTAGAACACATTTTTGAATTGGTTGTTTAATATAATATTCGACGAATAAGCTTTATACGAAGATTCAATTTCAGCCCTTAGTCAAACCTTGAAGCTCCGGTGCTCCTAAGTTTGACTACCTAGTCAATCCTTAGCATGCGTAGTTTGAAGGCACGAGTCACGCGTTTCGTGACGCTAAAATGTCAGAATTTGACAATTACTGTTCCAGAAAGTTGGCGACTATATAACACAAGATTAGCGTCGTGGTATCCAGGCAGGTCTGACTAAGCCCAAACAAATGAAGTTTTTCGGCCTCTGACTAAAAAAATTCGTCATACATATGAGAAACTAATTTGGTCAGGTAAACCATATTTCATTAAATCTGGTTGGACCATTAAAACTTCAATTGAGTATTAAGCATTAGAATGTCTTAGTTTGTTAGATTAGGTGGAATAAAACCATTTTTTTTATTATTGATTATTATTGCTTTAATGTTGTTATAAGTAATTATACTTCTTACAAGCCCACACCTCTAAACATGAAGTGATAATAATCTAATAACAGCATAGCAAATTTAATTGTACATTAAGTTATTACATTAGTAATTCTTCTGACATAAAATAAAATTCATCAAAAACATTTAATTACAATTTTCTATTCTTTGCAAGTACCTAAGTATAAACTTAATTGACGTTTGACCGAGTCTGTGAGTCGCTTCTAGAACTGATTAGGCAAAGGCCGAAACAGATTATTTACTTTCGACGATTGACTGAAAAGTTAGGAACTTTTAGGTTTGACTAAAAATACTTTAGTAAAAGGGCGAAATTGGAAACGAACCTAAGGTAAACCAGTAATTCCAGGAAGTCGACCATTTCTACCTTTGACTATGACATATGTATGTACTAATTTCTTCACGACAAATAGCTTTAAGGCGCTATTTGTCGTGAAGAAACTGATGTTGCTTACTACCGCCACCAATGGAATAGAAGTTTTAAATTCATGTATATTATAATTACGTTCTTTTAATTTTTGTATTTATGAGTGAGTATAAATCTTAACAACTGTGATAACTATTTTTAGAACATACAGTTTAAAACGTAGAAACAACATCCTAAGACTTCAATCGGAAATCGTCTGAAGTAATAGGTTATTGATCCTAGGTTCTACACTGTAGGTTTAAATAAAAATGGTTGTCACATAAATTAATATGTTGGATGTTTACTTTTTGAAAAAAACATATTTTAAAGGAATTAATGATATGAAATTCATTGGTGGCGCTTCATAAGACTAACTAGAAACCTTTCAATCACTATCACTTACCTAAAGGTACAACAAATAACGTTAAACGATTTTAATGGTCTACTCGTAACTGTCATGGAATACAATTAGTTCGTTCAGTAATTCTTCATTGTTTATTTATTTCGGAACATTTGTAATTATAAATAATTAGGTACACTACGAAAAATACTTATTTTACATTATTTAAATATAAAATATTTTCATATTGAGATAACAAATGCTCCAAATTATTAACTTCATGCTAACAAATTGACCGAGTCAAATTTCGAGATTGCGTAAAAAACATGACAACTTTAGGCTTTTGCTTATTGAAAATAACAAGTTTTCAAGTTTACCTAATTGCAATAACACATTATTTACACTTTAAGGCCACGATGGGAGCTCCCCTTCCTTCACCCTTCCACGGTACAGTTGTGAGAGATCCCTAAATTTGGTCATCCTTAGGGTCTCTTGATCATCCAGGTATTTACCGATAATATATCCCGTAATGGGTACGGCGAACCAGACGTACCGTGTCGTGATACCAAACAATGTCATGGTTACAAGCTAGGCTGTAGCTTCTTTTGCTTCTTCCAGTTTCTGGTGTGTGACCAGTCGATCCAGATGGCTGTGAGGGACAGGACTGGGAAAGAAATGCTAACTAAATTCTTTCGCAGAAAACTTGTCATCGCCAAAGGACCAATAATATTATGATTCAAACCCAAATACTACAAAAACAATAAGATGAAGTCCAATGGAGAGTCCAAAACCTACCAGGTTTTTGTGCGATGAATTCCAGATATTTGGTTAACCCTCGACAACGCAAGGTGATCCAGCGATTGCATAAGCCACTTTAACTAGCTACAGCTACATGTGAAAATAATAAAGGCCGATCGAAAGCTTCCATTGGTTCAAGTTAAAACGCAATGTTGCCAAAGGAAAAATATATCTCTAATGTATGGAACGCGAAAGGAACGAAAGCAAAAGCGACTTAATTGAAATGAAAATTTAAATGGTGAAAATGTTAATTGTTAATAATTTAATCTGTTTTGTATCTATTTACAGGGTTTACTACTCGAAAGAGCATTCTCAATACTTTTAATTACGTTGTACTTATTTTCGCTATGCCATCTGTGAACATTGTTTGGAACTAAGGCGTAAAATGGAACGCTCTAGAGCAGTGTTGCTACTTTAAAATGGTTGGCCGAATTTCATCATCTCCCCTGCCTGCCTGCCGGCTGTCAATGTCAGTCGACAAACAAGCGCCGTGATGGGAGGAGTTACACAATCTTTGCATCGCCACGTAGCCTTAGTTTAGCATTTTTCTCGCGTAGAAAAATAGACACCTACAATGAACTCAAGTCGTAAAAAAAATATGTGAACTGAATTTAAATTCTGTGATAACAAACTCATTTGTCGTGCTTAACTTTCTTCGCTTTCACCCGATCAAATTTTCGTCAATTGGGATTCGCAAAACGTGCACATTTACGCAAGGTAATTTCTGGAGAAAGGTGTGACTTAGATCTTGTAATAAAAATAAAAAGAACTCGCAAAATGGACACAACAAATAATAATAAAACTACCATAAAAGCACAAACCGAAGAAAACATAGAAGAAATAAATAGAAATAGTGAAAGAGATAAAAAAGGACGAACAGATGCCTTTTGGGTTTTCGGTTATGGCTCATTGTGCTGGAATCCAGGCTTTCAATATCAAGAATCTGTTACGGGATATGTGAAAGGATTTTCCAGAAGATTTTGGCAAGGAAACACAACTCATCGCGGCACTGAAAGCAAGGTAAGAACAATGTAATAACATAATAACAAAAGAAATACGCATACAATACATACCTATTTCGTAAATAATGAGGTCTAATAAAACATAATTATCATCTGGACAAAGAAATGCTACAGAAAAAGTATAATCACTTTTATGAGGCCGGCCACAGGTTAGGTTTTTAGGTTTCGGAATTTCGATTCGAATTATCAAGTCGGGATTCCGAAAGCAATAAATTAATAAATTCGAATTTACGAATCTACCATATAAACGTACATACGGCAGTTTTCCACTCGAACATTTTCCCGATACGGAATTCCTGTGTGTCCCGAATCATGTTCGCAAAAAAATCGTTCCGAACGCAACTAGCAAAGTATTTTCTCGCAATCAATGCGATGCAACCGCAATCAGAAAATTGGCTTCCATTTTTGTTGAAAAGGTTTAAACCTGTAGTTAGTGACTCTCAGCTGAGCGTTAAAAAACACAATTGTGTGATATATTTACGAAATGCGGATTAATATTTTGGGAATTGAGACGGTGTGTGGCCGACCTTACACACTCACGCATCTGCAACATGATGTCACGTCACACAGTCAGAAAAGAGTGGAAAATTTTGTAAAACAAAATAAAACTTCGAACAAAGTCAATGAAATTGAATTCCATTGACGCTGCTCGATTATTTTTTCCGGTGGAGCAATACAATAATTTTGAAACCTTGCCTAATCTGCCCAGCGTGCAATAAATGTTACTAGTTCGTAGAACCAATACCCGAAACCAATTGGACTTAAAATGCTTTTGTTTACATTACACAACTTGAATTTTACTTATTTAGGATAGCTACTTAGGTAATCAAGCAATGTTGGTCACGTGGAGAATCATCTGTTACATTTCAAATCCTTTTTACTAACACAAATCCTTTTATAAATAAATAATTATTTTAAAAACCGTACACAATCTCCGCGTCAACACCTCGATACCATAACTGTATTGTACACCCTTTTTCTTCTACAATAGTGTGGGTGTAACTCATTTCATTTGACGTCAACACACACTATATTTGACCAACAAAATATTTGTTTATAGTTTTATTTTTTATTTTTAGTAAACCATTAAATGTTAATTTTGTCCCGATGTTTTTTTCTTGTAGTCATAACAAAAAACTGGTTTATAACATTGTTTGCGATCGCGATTTTTTTAATATATCCTGCGTTGTAATTTTACATCCAAGAAGATTCTTCGAAAATTAATATTCGTTTTATGATGATACATTTCTGCAAAACTTTGCATAGTTTTTATGTGACATCTCGTGGCTCGTGGCCTAGTCATACGGAGTGATTGGAATCAATCACTTGAGTTAAGCAACAACAACCGCGGTCAGTTGCAGGATGAGTTACCGTCCCGTGAGTGGCATTTTCCGAGGGCTTTCGTGCTTCCCAAGGCTCGTTAAGTCATTGGTGGCGGCTGTCATGTGATGGCAGTCGTTAAGCCATGTCAGAGGCCTTTTGGGCGAGTTGATAACTTCTGACAGTAAGACCAGCCACTAGTCTCGCAAGCCTCCACCAATCCGGACTTGGCGCCCGTGGGGGAGTATGGCCTATACCTTCCTCAGGGAAGAGACCCGTGCCCCTCGGTGGGGACATAATGGAATCTCAATATCTCATCCAAATATCGATATATTCCTCCTGAAAATAAAATAATACATACGCTTTAACACCAACTACACCTATTTATAATGAAGACATTGTATACCAGGTGTTAATAAACTCATACCCTTAGCGAAACCCACGTATTCACTGCATGTTCTACATTGCCACACATGTTTAGTTCGTTCGCCCAAACAACTTATGCTACGCAAAGACGCATTTTATTTTTGTTTCTGAAACACGCGCGTAATTCGCCAATCACGCGGGTAACCCATGCTTTGAACACAAAGAAGATATTTATGGAATTAGGATCAAACTGGTTACCTACATAATTTTGGCAAAGAGCCCGTCTTTTTCTTTAACGAAGGAAAAAGTCTTATAATAGAAGTTCCCATTACGGGAACATTTTTCACTTTACCTAAATCGCATAGAGAAATCGCATATTCCGTAGATCAACGTTAGCTATTTATTATTTATATATATATTTATATATATATTTACTCACTGAAAATAATGCAAAATTACAATATCATTAGTTTACCAAACTGCTAATGTAGTATATCGGCAAGCTCTTGGTAACAGTTCTTTGTACCTTACTGAACTAACATTACTTTCTACACAACTAACATTATCGATTATATTTTATGACAACAAACTACTTAACACAAAGCGCTGAAAATACATTGAATTTTTCTTTCTATCTGTTATGCCACAGGGCGGACGATAGTCTAGTGAATAATGCGATCCAAATAATAGAGTTATTTATTTATTCTCGCCATGGTATCCCCAAAAGTATTAGATTTTCTTTTTCGTTACAAGTTTGAAAAGGATTCGATTTCTGAGAATTTGGCAAGACTTTATATACAATGCGTAAATATAGTTAATTGATGTACAGTACCTTTTGATTTTACCTAATTTATTGTTAACGAATTCTTTAAATTTTATAATGTAGATAAAGAACACCCACTGTGTATCCGAGATGCAGTGATTTTACATTCGCGTTTACGTCACTCCGGACGCCCCTGTTTTCAATTATATTTCATAGCATTTTGTCTACTACTGAGGAGATTTTTGAGATAATCTGCCTTACGATACTAATAATGTATGTTTAAATATCATATTCAGTTGCAGTTTTTTCCACTTCTCAGAGGCCTATGGGTCTTCGGGTCCTAACGGGCACCGAATTCTGTGGGAATCCTTACGTTTGCGATAGCAATTAGTGTGAAAGACAGACAGACCATTGGAATCATACAGGATATTGTGCGCGTAATATGAGCTGGGGAATACTTATGCACACCAAATTGTGAAGATTTCCAATCGTCTGTGAAATTCCATACTAATTTGACTGTTAGACGATTGGAATTGCTCTGATAATGGAACTTCGGAATCTAGTGTTTCCGGAGTACTTGTTTTGAATTAATTTAAATAAATAATGCAAGCATTTTACAATGTTTACTGAAGATTCTGAGAAACGCAAAGCGGTAAACAATGTGTTATTCATTAAACCACATAACATAACATAACATAACATTTACATACAGGCACATACATTGCTTCTGGCCCCACACTAGGTTACCCTGTGTCGTGGGTACCAGAAACAACGACATCACAAACATGTAAACATCCAAGACCTGGGATTTTTTTTTTTTTTTTTCCAGCCGGGATTCGAACCCGGGACCTCTTGCATGGTAGGCAGACGCGCTACCGCTACGCCACAGAGGTCGTCATCACATTTTTTATCGACACTGTCAATTCCACTGTTTTTAAATGGTCTTTTTATATCGCAAATGGCTACGAATACTGAATAAAAAAATATCTTGCAATTTTCCTGCTTCACTGTTGTCTGCAGTAACAATTTAAAACCACAAAAACCATATCACTACATAATAATAATATTGGCCTTTTTGCATCTACGTAATGAGATGAATTACAAAGCGTCCAGTGGTATCTTCACTCACACTAGATGGGTGAAGGGACCACTCCGACGCTGTAGTGCCTGGGACATGGTTTTATAGATAGTGTAGGCTTGCCCAGCACCTGACAGCTTAGTCGACCTAGCCCACAGGAAAGACTAGTCAATACGTGCGGAGCCAACAAAGCCGCGGGTTTCCTCACGATGTTTTCCTTCACAGTTAGCGTGTGGTATTGCGACTGCAAATTCGCAAATGTACGTAACTTTGAAATAAAACAATGTCATTGGTACATGCCCGCGCTCGGGATCGAACCTGGGGCTCTCGCTTGCCAGTCCATGGTTCCACCCACTGAGCTACCACCGCTTCTATTTCTCTACATAACTTCTGCAAAGTTGGAAATACAATTTTTTATCGTAAACATTATCTTACTACATTCATGTCCTCATTCGTAGCTTTGTTACTCATGATTATCGAGTTCACGCTACTACGCCACAGTCGGTGACGCCAAAAATTTATACTATATAATTTTATTATTATGTGTATACTTTAATCAGCGGAATAACAACAATACGTCTTTATGAATTGTTTTATCTGGATGTAAACAAAACTTTGCAAAAAATCATTGTAATTCCGAAAGCAATGATGTTTATGACATTATTGGCTAGCTCTAGGTCATTCACTCGTCTTACAGTGAACTTGGGTAATTTTGGGCCATCGTGGTAGCATTGAGCCACAGGGCTTTTTTTCTATTTGCCTTTGATGTTTCTATTAACAGATTACTAAACAAAAAAAAAATCACTGTTTGTTTCTAAATATTGATCAGGCTTTGTATGTCCATGAGTTTTCGATGAGTTTTTGGTCCATAAAGTAATAATTTAACCCTTTTGACTGCCTCTTTGGTCAAGCGGTGTCACGTCTAAATACCATGCCGGAGAATGCGGGTTCGATTCCCACTGGGAGCCGCCGTACATTGGACAAGTATAGACAAAATATGAGGACTGGAGGTGTGGAATATGTTTTGTGTAAATAGTCATTTAATTATACCTACTAGGGTGTTCTAGGTTAAGGCATTTGTCCTGAGTATTTATAAAAATACATATTTTCTCCGGCGACCCTCATATTAAGTAGAAATTTGTAAAGTAACCAATCATTTCCATGTTTGTGAATTGCGTACCTATCATAGCGCAGGTTAGCCGAGTTTGGAACCAGCCTGGGTAGTACAGTGGCACAAGCCATGCTTTTTGTGACTATAAAATGTCAAAATTTGACAATAATGCACTGGAAAATCGCTTCTATTGACATTTAAGACGAGTGACTGGTGACATAGTAGCACCCAGTTGACCCGGGTAGTACGATAGGACTTGTCACGCATTTTGTGACGATAAAAATGTCAAAATTTGTCAATGAATGTACTGGAAAATCGATTTTTTTGAAATTTAAAACGGACGTGACTAATGTCATAGTGGTACTCAGCCAGGACAAGTGTTTTTTTTATCTAGCCTATAAACGTCCCATTACAGGGCACTGACCTTCTCTCAGAGAGAGAATATGGGTTTAAGAATCACGTGTGCACACCGGGGTTGTGGCAGTTTCAAGCGCCGAGGTATTTGAACACCTCGGGTACCCAGGTTTCCTCACCATCTTTTCCTTCACCGTTAGCGAGTGATATTAATACTATAATATCACATACGTACATAACTTAGAAAACAAAGTCATTGGTACATGCTCGCACAGGGAATCGAACCTGAGTCTCGCTTCCGAGTCCATTGTCCTACCCACTGAGCTACCGTCGCTTATTATTATGATTACATTGTATTTTATTATAAACTAGCTGATCGATTTTCCCATGGGAATAAGATATTTTCCCGCAGTAAAACGTAGCTATGTAGGTATTAATTATTCTTTACATTGTTAAACACCTATTTAGAGGCTAAAAATTCCCCCCATGCCGGGATTCGAACCCGCGACCTCTGGCTATCCGTGCCAGCGCTCTTTCCAACTAAGCTAATGGGCGACTCACCGGCATCAGTGAAATTTCGAACCTCTTTACAATATTCTCTGTAATACGTACAGAAATAGGTTTAAATTCTCTAAATAGGTTTTTAAATTTGTCCTTAGCACGGGTTAGTGCATTAAAAATTATATAATCATTCTTTACATGTTTTGTAATATGTGCTCTGGTGTACAATAAAGAATATTTTTATCTTATCTTAATGGGAAGTCAGCTAACTCCATACCAAATTTTATTAGAATCGCTCCAGCCGTCTAGACGTGAAGAACTGACAAACTTACACATTCATAAACTTTCGCCTTTATGATATTAGTGTGATGTGATGAATTTTATATAAATTCTAGGTCTTCCACTGATTACAAAAACTGTACAAAGTCGCTTTCTTAGCATATGAATACAATTAAATATAAAGTAATACTAAACGAATACCTAACTAAACTAAAATTTAATTTACATAAATAAATAAAAATAAATACCTAAAATTTTATATTTAGAAATAAAACACTTGCCCCAGGTCGGTGTTCCTGGGCAGGGAGCCCAGAATGCTGGCAACATTCCCCCTTTGGATGACCAGACTTATCCCCTGGTGATGTGATTTCTTGGCTTTGATATCATTTCACAAACAGACAAAGAACTGAATGAAATGTAATGTATATCGTTGTCTTTTGTTTCAGCCCGGAAGAGTCGCAACCTTGATTGAAGACAAAGAAGTGAGTAACCGCAAACATATATTTAGGGCACGCCTACAGTCGACAGCACATGAAACTTTACATCAATGCACTCTAAAGAGATACGTTAACGACCAATTTGTAACAAGAATATAAAGGTTGGCCTGCTTTGGACACAGTACACTTTAGCGACTGTCACCTAACCGTGTCGCTTGCGTTAGCACAACTTGTACAAAGTTGTGCTAACGCAAGCGACACGGTTAGGTGACAGTCGCTAAAGTGTACTGTGAAGATAACTTCTCATAAGCTCGTATAAGTCTCATAGCTTGACGGTCAAACCCAAACAGAACTTGTGAAAAATCATTTTCATTATTTTTAAAGAGATTTAAAATTTTGCAACGACTTATGAACGTTGATGAAGCGAAGGTGATCTGTTAGGATCGTGGTAAGTGGCAGTCCCTGGTCTCGGCCTACCCCTCTGGGATACAGGTTGAGGTGAGGTTACGTATGTATGTTAAAGAGATTGGTTTTAAAGCTCAAATGAACATAATTAAACAATCTAACCTAGTTTAACTTGTAACGTCAAAAAAGTTTGTGTAATCTTTTATTATATATTTTAATTTTTATTTTGTTGTCTCTGTAATTATTTTCTGGTGTGTACAATAAAGAATATTCTTATCTTATATAAAAATAATTCGCTGAATGTGTTGGTATAAGCGCAAATCTCAAGAGCAGCTAAACCGATTTCGCTAAATCTTTTTTTAGAATATACCTTGAAGTACGAAGATGGTTCTTACGGAGGGGAAAAAAAAAGAATCGACTGTTAGGCCGTACGAAGTTTGCTGGGTCAGCAAGTTTTGAATAAAATACTTTGATTTGAATGACTTCATTTGACAATGCTTCGTTGCAATGTAATATATTTTTTTATGTAGCCTTAAAACATCCCGCTGGAGGGCACCGGTCTTCTCTCAGAGAGAGAGTATGGTCTTATATAACACGCGTGCCCACCGCGGATAAGCAATTTCAAGCGATGAGGTATTAGAACACCTCCGTCTGTTAACGAAAAACAAAATATCCTTGCAATAAAATAAGCTCCTTTTATAAAGATACGTACGACTATTAAAAAAAAAAAATCCGACTGAAATATGAATATCTCGGGTGATTGCAGAAAAAAAAATCAACCACGATTTCTTAAATCTAAGTAATGTTTTACAATTGGCGGCCGTATCACTTACAGCAATCTCTTCTAGACAACCTTAATAAAGTGTCACGCCTCCAGTCAGACTCTAATCCTTAGTTATACTTATCTACCGCTTCCTATCTCTATGCTTGTTTTCCATTCTGATAGATCCTCTACGAATAACAAGTTATTATTTTGCTGAACTGTTTTGTTGTCGATGCATATGATGTCACCTTGACTCGTGATAAACAAAACATTTTTTTTGCAGCGGCTTCTTCTAATTCATTACGACTCACGAGTAATTAGGTACAATTGATTGATCAATCGATATTTGCCCTAGATCGACGGTAATTAAGTTCACGAAATTGGTCGACTCAATTTATTGCCCCATTAGGCTTTACCAATTTGACTATTATTGATACCAAAACCTGCTATTATTATGTGGAAATTATTATGGTCGAAATTGATCCTCGAATAGACATATAATAAACAGAATAGACCTGATCTGTCAACATATTTTTCGTACGGTGCTAAGAGCTACACGAAAACGTTAATGGAAATTTAATTAATAGCCAATGGCCATTATTCCTGAATCTAAAATCACGTATTTTTGTTTATTCCAAATTATATGCTATGTGTTATAAACGAAAATATGTGATTTCGAAATTATTAAATTATATATTAAATTATATAAATATTATAAACGAAATTATGTGAAGCGCTCGTGGCCTAGGCCAACCGAGTGATTGGAATCAATCACTTGGTTAAGCAACAATAGGCGCGGTCAGGTACAGGATGGGTGAGCATCCCGTGACTACCGCTAGTGGCATTTTTCCGAGCGCTTCCGTGCTTCGCAAGGCACGTTAAGCCGTTGGTGCCGGCTGTCATATAATGGCAGTCGTTAAGCCATGTCAGAGGCCTTATGGGCGGCTTGATAACTTCTGACAGTAAGATCCGCCACTGTCTTACAATCCTCCACCAACCCGGACATGGCCCCCGTGGTGGAGTATGGCCTAACCTTCCTGCGATGCAGGAAGAGACCCGTGCCCCAGCAGTGGGGACATACAAAGGGTTGATAACGATGTGATTTCAACGACATGAATAATTTTAGGCAATCGATTAATTTTCCATTAACTTTTTCGTGTACCTTTTAGCATGAATGCCTGCGTGATGTATAAATTTAAAACAGCACTCAAAGCTGGTTGTGTATGATCGCATTATGATTATACTTTGTACAAGAATCAATTAAAAGAATACGAGTATTACACAAAAAATAACATTATAAGTTTAAAAACCTATTTAGAGGCTAAAAATTTCATCCATGCCGGGATTCGAACCCGCAACCTCAAGCTATCCGTGGCAGCGCTCTTCCAATTGAGCTAATGGGCGACTCACCGGCATCAGTGAAATTTCGAACCTCTTTAAACTATTCTCTGTATTACGTACAGGCATTTTTAGCCTCTAAATAGGTTTTTAAATTTGTCTTTAGCACGGGTTAGTGCATTAAAAATAAAAATAGTATATACATATACAAAGGCAAGCAGAGATTATCTCTGGAAGATATTTCTTAGAGAGTCGGAAAGGCAGTAAAAATCCGTCTTCATACGTGTGCAAAATAAACTAAAAAAAATATTAAATAACCTACCTGTAGGGGAATAAACTTCATAAACTAAATAGGTACCTAAAACGAGATGCATACATAGTAATTATAAAATACATAAATAATGTTCCAACGGTGGGACTAAAGCGCAATTTTCTGTGGCAGTGCATTCCACAGCCTAACCGAATTGTTATAAAATAATTGTTAGTACAAAATGTATAATGAATTCATTATTAAGTTGTTATGTTAATAATTTGACGTCAAAATTATATACCTACAAAATAAAATAATTTTGTTACTCATCGTTCATAAACAACAACCTGTGGGATCAGGTTATACCCATAAATGAGCTTCGAATATAATATACGAATAGTCGATTATATTAATAAATATTTTACAAGGCTGTTTTTTTTTATTTTACACACACAAGCGTCAAGCACACGCACACACATACGTACACATTAAATAATCAAATTGCGAAACGAAATATCCTCATTTTATTTTCACCGACATGTTTGATCTATGCTAAAAAGATAATTTATATGCAGCACACATACACACTCAGACACACTTACACACATACATACTCACCCTCTTACACACACACACAGACGCACACACATACACACACACATACACGTACATAAATACAGACAGGCATGCGTACACATACACCTTGTTGGATTAATAATTGACGATTAAGTGATCGCATTAAGAATAACCTAAAACTTGAAATCTGAAGATTTACATTAATTTCTTAGTTCGTAATTTCTTTAGTCTTTTGTTCAGAGGTAATATCGAACTGTATACTACTATTTTAAGAAATTGTTTTTCCTCCATGATGGTCGAAAGAGCAGGACTTTCCGTAATACAGGTTCTCACCCAGTACGGAATCTACCCTTTTAAAAATTGTGAATTTTTATAAGAAACTAGCGGACCGAACAGACATTCCTGCATGCAGCGCCATCTGCCGGGTGATTTGTGATATAAACCATCCAGGGCGCCACACAAACGCATACAAAAAAAATCATTCAAATCTGTCAAGGCGTTCACGAGAAGTTCAGTGGCATACACACGTACAGTAGAATTATATGTATAACGATAACATTTTATTTATTTAATATTTCACCATTATACTATTTTTATTTTTAATGCACTAACCCGTGCTAAAGACACTTTTAAAAACCTATTTATAGGCTAAAAAATCCACCCATGCCGGGATTCGAACCCGCGACCTCTGGCTATCCGTGCCAGAGCTCTAACTAACTGAGCTAATGGGCGACTCAACGGTATCAGTGAAATTTCGAACCTCTTTACACTATTATCTGTATTACGTACAGATATCATTCCGATGTAAAAACCTAACTGCAAAGAAGGTAGTCGGGGCTGTAAGTGATGCAATTGACTTCAGCCAGATGTCGCTGCCTGTACGTAATACAGAGAATAGTGTAAAGAGGTTCGAAATTTCACTGATGCCGGTGAGTCGCCCATTAGCTCAGTTGGATAGAGCTCTGGCACGGATAGCCAGAGGTCGCGGGTTCGAATTCCGGCATAAGTGGATTTTTTAGCCTCTAAATAGGTTTATAATTTGTAATGTTATTTTTTGTGTAATACTCGTATTCTTTTAATTGATTCTTGTACAAAGTATAATCATAATGCGATCATACACAACCAGCTTTGAGTGCTGTTTTAAATTTATACATCACGCAGGCATTCATGCTAAAAGGTACACGAAAAAGTTAATGGAAAATTAATCGATTGCCTAAAATTATTCATGTCGTTGAAATCACATCGTTATCAACCCTTTGTATGTCCCCACTGCTGGGGCACGGGTCCAGCTGTTACCATTCTAGCTGTTAAACAGCGATGTCAGTAGACACCGGTAGCAGTAGCTATAGGTATTTTTTAAACTTATATATAGATACCGATATCGAAGTAAAGATATAGGAGTATGTATGTAACCAACCTCTGTTGCCATGAATTGGCGGTCTGCCAAAAATACTTTCTTTCACACGTTATTTCCGCTCTTTTGTTAACTATACCAAAGATAATATTTTTTTTCCTGCTACCGGTCCTGAATGGTGTTTTGCAATTGTGAATATACATAGTTATTCCATTGAGAATAAATTATACAAATGCAGTAAGATTGCATAGACAACTATCCTTCGGGTTATTGTTATTAGTCTGTTAGCTTTTAGAATATACCTCGGCTACGATCGGATAAAATCGGATACATTCGTGTTAGAATTATCGGAACTAATATGACACTTAACATAACAAATTAGTGAAGAAAAGTTTTATTCCGAGCAGGAGGTAGTATTACACTCTTGTGCTTTCGGCGAAAACCGAAGCCTGCTCTAGAGCCCGAGGTATATTCTAAAAGCTAATAGACTGTACTAACAATTATGTTAATCTATTGTTGTCAGTTTCCTTTTTACGCACTGTGGCCAAATAACATTGAGTGTAAATTGAAGTCGGTGCCAAGTTACATGACCAGCACATACATTTTGGACACCGACTCTAAAATATCATTGTATTATACATAAATAAATGTATCTGTTCAATGTAATGGTAATGTTCGTTTGAATTATTTTTGTGTTTAGAACTGTGTTATGAAGTAATGTTGATTTTTTCTTATGTTTTTATTTAATAAATTTTTTTTATGATTTGTTTTTATTAATATCACTAGGACTCCGCCAAATTGTGTTTTCTAAAAGCAAATCACTATCATCATCATCAACCCATTATGTCCCGACCGAGGGGCATGGGTTTCTTTCCTGAGGAAGATATAGGCCATACTCCACCACAGGGGCCCAGTCTGTATTGGTGGAAATCACTATAAAAACAACTAAATAATTTCAAGTTATCCTGTTAAATTTGAAGAGTTACCACGATTTATGAAGAATTTCATTATCAGATCCTGACTTGATGATGGGATCATTTGGAAAGTCTACCCTTTCAAACAGTAAAGATCTTTTCGAATCGGTCGAAAAAAAACGAATTGAGAACCTCCTCCGTTTTAGAAGTCGGTTAGTAATTTGAATTCTCTTATTCTTTGAGGACAAATAAAAAGAGAACGTATTATTGAAAAGTGACACCCACGGAACTGCATCAGTGCATTGCGCACACAAGCTTATGTCTGTACTATTTACACAGCCAAGCGTAGACTTTGCCACGTGTACGCCATTTGCGACTAAATTGGATTATAGTCCAAGCAAAACAGTCTTAATTAAACAAATACGATTTGTTTACCACCTACTTCAAACGTCGCTAGTGATTGATAGCGCAATCAACGCAGCGTCGCATAATTTTCGGCCAAAACAATTTAGCGTAGTCTTTATCGCTTTCATCGTTGCTAGCCAAAGGTTATCTTACTGTCTTCCTTTCCGCAGATAGTTAATTTGAAATCGACTGCTGCCATGCATATATAAAGCATTTATATGCATATACACATCCTACTGTAGGACACAGGCACATAAAATAAAGACAGAGGAGAAAGAAAGGTACTGAGAGTACGGGATTTAAGCACCACGCCTGCCTCTCATGGATCCGCAATTACCTACAAGTGCTCTATATGAACAACTCGGGTATTCGGATTTTCTCATGAGGTTTTTCTTCAATATTAACGATGCTGCTACAAATGTAACAAATGTAAGCTAGGAAGACAAAGTCTTGATTGGTACATGGTGGAGTTCAATCCCATTGAATGTGATTTACAGACCTCTGTGGCGTAGCGGTAGCACGTCTGCCTACCATGCAAGAGGTCCCGGGTTGGAATCCCGACTGAAAAAAAAAAACCCAGGTCTTGGATGTTTACATGTTTGTGATTTCGTTGTTTCTGGTTCCCACGCCACAGGGTATCCTAGTGTGGGGCCAGAAGCAATGTATGTGCTTGTATGTAAATGTTATGTTATGTTAATGTCGTTTATAAGAAAAATACAGTTTGTAAATATCTCAATCACTGTTAGATTTTGGGAACCCACGTCCGAAAACCTAGGAGCCTAAAGCCGTTTTTGGTGTTGGTTGTGAATTCTATCTAGTCACCAGTAGTTTTGATGTATGTATGTCCTCGATTTTTTGCCTCAATGTCACGACCACGGGTCCTAATAATTACAATTAACATTATATATAGAGATTATACTGACGCTTTTTGCAAAAACGATCTCTATTTTGGCAACGACATCCATAACAATTCCAACCATCGTCGTCTGTCAAGTATGGAATTTCAACTTAGTCAATCACTCCTAATCTGTGGCGGAGGTAGACCAGGCAACAGAACTCAATTCATTGTTTGTCACCTCAGAACATAAATTATATTAAATTCCATTACTCCTCCGAGGAGTTTGGGACCAACTAAAGTTTCATCCAAAGTTTCTGTATACGTCTTTCATGCATAGTGAAACTAGTCCCTGGATTTTCATTTGGACAGATCTTTTCCATGTCTGTTTTGATCGACCTAGTCTTGAATTAGCTTCAAGGCCAGATTAAGGCTAGGTCGACCAAACCACCTTCAGATTATTAGCTTGGGACAATCTTCGATATGAACGTATGATATAATCTTCGATAAACGTTGGTTCTTGAGTGGAGGCGGCGAATCGGCAGACGTAGCATAGGACGCCCTGTAATAATATATCTTCTATAATATAAAAATGAATCGCTGAATGTGTTGGTAAGCGCAAATCTCGAGAGCAGCTGAACCGATTTCGCTAATTCTTTTTTTAGAATATTCCTTTAAGTACGAGGATGGTTCTTACGGATGAAAACTAAAAAAAAAATTAAAAAATCGACTGTTAGGCGGTACGAAGTTCGCTGGGTCAGCTATTTTTTAATAAATACTTATATACAGGGCGTCCCAAAGTTATGGGCCATGAAGGAAAAGTACCTTAAATATCGTAGATAGGGTATTTCGCTGAAAGAAGACTTTATGTTATTTAAAAAAAAAGTTATTCTGCATTCAAAGATTTTCAAAAAATTACTTGCCTTGTCTGGGAATCGAACCGACTTAAATTAAAAAAAAAAACACCCCTAATTTTATGATGCCAATCGAAAGAATGGCTAAAAACTAATAACTCTTCTTAAGTAACATAGTATTTTAAAAGAAAGGAACAGCATGAAATTAATCATTTTAATCAAATTAAAAACATACATGAAACTGCCGTAGTCAATTAAGTTGAAAATTGAAAATGAAAATCAACAGGCAGCGGACTCATTAAAAGATTGGCGATTTGCGTAAGACAAGAGGAATCACATTTTGAGAATTTAATTAATTAATTTCCAAAAAAATACCCACATCATTGACTACGGCAGTTTCATGTATGTTTTTAATTTGATTAAAATGATTAATTTCACGCTGTTCCTTTCTTTTAAAATACTATGTTACTTAAGAAGAGTTATTAGTTTTTGGCCATTTTTTCGATTGAAATCATAAAAGTAGGGGTGTTTTTTTTTTTAAATTTAAGACGGTTCGGTTCCCAGACAAGGCAAGTAATTTTTAGAAAATCTTTGAATGCAGAACTTCTATCTTTTAAAAATAACATAAAGTCTTCTTTCAGCAAAAAACCCTATCTACGATATTTAAGGTACTTCCCCTTCATGGCCCATAATTTTGGGATGCCCTGTATATTGTAGCTTTATACATTTATACGTTGTTACCATCACAAAATGAAGCTTATATTTTTGCACGCTAAATGATAACTACTTATTTGTATTAGACAGGCTAAATATAGGATTTGGCACCTATCGAGATAAAGTTTTTTTTCTCGCCTGAAGATTTAAACCTGCCTGCCACATATCGCGGCCAAATATTTTATATTTTGTGCGAGACCGCTAGTGTGTGACAGACTTTCCGCCGTTCTTAGAATTCAATTGATGCATCGTATTGTGGTGTAAATTTTGCATCCGGTAATTTAACTGTCATCGACACCTCACGGGAATTATTTTATTGCACGTTACCTCCCATTCCTCGTCATGTGATAGCACTTGGCCAGTCTTTTAATACATTCTAAAAATACCTACTTATCTAATTGAAATTGTCGTGTTCACAATAATAATATAACAATTATTTATCCAGGGTCTGAGTAATTTCTGCAATTTTCGTCAAACAGCGATTGTGATTCATAATAAATTAATTAGTAGGAAATATTTCTTATGTTAAAACGAAACGACGGCCTCTGTGGCGCAGCTCTTGCTGCCTACCATGCAAGAGGTCCCGGGTTCGATCCCCGGCTGGGGACAAAAAAAACCCGAGGTTTTGGATGTTTACATGTTTGTGATGTCGTTGTTTCTCGTTCCCACGACTCAGTGGATCCTAGTGTGGGGCCAGAAGCAATGTATTTTCCTGTATGTAAATGTTAAGATATGTTAATTTCGAAATATCGAGGCTTAATTAGATAATATAAGGAAATTCTTTGATGCACAATAAGCATATTTGTACAAAGGCGAGCTTAATGCTAATGAGTATTTTTTTAAGCTAAATTTACACACTTTAGATAAATTTACGCTACGAAGCTTAGAGACATACACGCTGGCATCTAGGTCATTTAAAAGCCGTGGTTATGTTTAAATTACTATTGTAGAAAATAAAAAATGGCTTATATTTAGACTATTGCTTTTAAGTATCGACGCAAAATTAAAATAAAATTTAAATCAGAAAAAAATCTACCACAACGAAAACCAGCGAACCCGGTTCTGGCTGGCTACTAATGGTTCTCAAAGATTTAATTGTGTCGAGATATTCTTTAGTGTGTTCGATAGCTATTGGTAAGGCACGTCTATTTTGTTTTAATATTTTCATTCCCCTACAAAAGTTATGGGAAGACTTTTTCTATTCTTACAAACTTTTTAAGTAGTCTAGCAATATTTAGTTCATTTGAGATTAGATCTTTATCAGCAGCAAAATCGAACAACATAAAAATATGTAAAAATTACAATCTAGAGATTGTTCCAAAAGTATCATGTGTGATGTTTTCTAAGATTTTAGAAAACATCTGGAAATCATCCAGTAGCTAGATAGCTGCAACCTCATAACAAACGTATAAGGCGATAAACAAAACTTTTCAAAAAGACTCTCTCGAAATAAGAAAATGACGTTTTGGAATTTGGTTTTTTGGGAAGTGGACCTTTATACAGTCTGCGAAATACTTAATAGTAGGTTCTTATCTAAGTAGAAAATATTACGTTACTCGCAGGCGTCAATAACCGATAACATTATTATAGTATGGTAGCGGTGGATTGTCTGTTGTCCATGAATTTATCGTTCGTTGTCTTTTATATTTCTTAAGTACCTATTTCTCTATTTATCTAGGCAGATATGAATATTTCTTCATCTTGTATGTGTTTCAATCTTTTTATTCAACACAAGAACGAGTTGATTGCCTTCCCTCAGGTACTTTCTATAAGCATCAAAAGCATCCGCATCAACGTTGCGGTTATTTTTAAAATTAGCAATATTATTCTAAAACCTTCAATTTAACTTCGGTTCTTAGAATTTATTCCATTAATGTTAATTTATGACGATTATGGATTTTCTGCTTCTAGAATGAATTGCTTATTTTAATAAGACAAATTGAAAGTGATAATTTGCTATGGCAGACAAAACCTATAACTCTCCAAAATCATCAATATTTATATTTAACTTCATAAGCTCATGAATTTTATCTAATAAAGATCCTATTGAAATATTTTACATGTCATCTCACATACATCTTTGATAATTTTATACTGCTATATCTTATTCCCGGCAGCCTTTGTGTTTGACACAATAGGCTCTGTTATAATATCCTTGTTTATAGTCTGTTCTTTGTTTCATTCCCTTTTGCTATCTTTGTTAACTGTACTTGGCACACAAATCTATTGTTTTGTAATTACAAGCTCGTGTCCCATTAGCTTTTACGTAGATACCTTAAGTTATGTTAGCCTGTTACTATTATTTCATTTACATACTTTGCATAGCGCGTGTTGTTCTGGCTTAAATATTCATCAGACGTGTAGGTATTACCTACATTCGGATTTGAATAAGTAAAATATGACTTACACGTGCACTGCTATTGACTTGGTTCAAGGCAACTTTATGAGATTACATCCCCATATCAACAGTCAGATTCTGCTTTATCTGAACCAGACTACTTGACATATTATCTCAATGATTACAGTGTATATTTACTCTATCTCCAATAATGGCTGATTATTGAGATTGAGTGGTTTGCAAATCTGCTTATTTTTCTGATACCAACTGTAACCTTTCCATAGGTGCTATTCAATGTTATCTTATCATCTTTAATAAGTAGGTGCGCTTACTTCTATCCACATCCACACAGCACAATTCGTTCAGTTAACATATAGTATTACACAGCTGCTCTTTTTATTTACAATATGGGCCAAAAAAATCGACGCGTATCGAGGTCAAGGGGTTAATAAAATGTATTATATAAAATAGACTCCCATTGTTTAGCGTAAGAAGCAGTGTTGCCCTCTAGTCCTGATTTCTATTTTACAACTTCAGCAATCATAATTAGTTGACTTCCCAAATAATTCACTAGATGGCGCTGACAACGCAAAGCTGCATCGCACAATGTATGTGTGTTCGTGGGTAGGTATATACCCATCAGACCCTCTTTAACGCATACTTACCTGGCGTAGGGGACACCGTGATCAAGTAGGCGGTTCCCCCAGGGCGAGGCTCTCCCATTGCACTGCGGTTGGGTTGACCCCTGCGATTATCCCTAATGTGGATAACTCGGGCGCGTTATTTTTGGTAGTGGGGACTGCGTACGCGCCGTCCCCTTTTAATGGTATAAATCTAATCTTCCTCTTAGTTATTGGTGAAAGAAAGACAAACGTCAATAATGTATCGGTCACTTAATTTTTATATTATCTATCTTGCACGATGTCAATGTGTAGTTGCTATTAATTCATTATCTTAGGACTTCAGTTCACGAGCTAACGGTATTAATTGTTATTTATTTTCCTTGTCTTAATTCACTTGTGTCTAAACTACCTACATTTGAGTACCTAACCATATTTTTCATATCATTATCATTTAAGCGTAACAAAACAAAAAGTCTTTAAAAAACATTTTTGCATGTTTTCGTGCTGATTGAAATTAGTTTCTAAAATTTAAGCATTTAAAATAGCAGAGACCTTACACCTAAATTAGGCCTACATACATCACAATGTGGGGTATAATTGAGTGCAGAAAATCTTTTTCTATTTAGCAACCTTTAAATCAAATACTCTCTCTCTCTCTCCCTCTCTCTCTGAAAGAAGTCTTCAGAGGAACGTATATTAGCTCCATAATTATTAGGTAAACAAAACGTCAATGTTTGTTTCCAGGGTATCACATGGGGTAAAGCATTCTTGGTGGCGGCTGAAGACACGGCCGCGCTCCCTTACCTCGCGACGAGGGAGTGCCATTTAGGAGGGTACAGGTAAATCATCATCATCATCAACCCATTGTGTCCCCACCCAGGGGACACGCGTCTCTTCCCTGAGGAAGGTACAGGCCACACTCCCCCACGGGCGCCAAGTCCGGATTGGTGGAGGCTTGCAAGACTAGTGGCTGGGCTTACTGTCAGAAGTTTGAAGGTAAATATGTGATAAATCATAATTATCCAGGCGGACATTCGTCGACCACATAGGGGAATTAATAGCAGAGCGTAAGATAAAAAGTACCAGGAACTGACGTGCGTGTATGCAACGACTTCATGTTTTAACAAAGCGAAGGTGATCTGTCAGGGTCGTGGTGGCAATCCGTGGTCTCTGCCTACCCCTCTGGGATGCAGGCGTTATGTTTTGTTCTATAATAATAATTCCATTCCATTCGAGTGTATCGGAACCTAAAGGTTAATTTTGTACTGAACATAGAAACTGACTCCTAAGGTACAGGGTCTCCTAGTTTTGGAGTCAGGGACTTACCTAGATATGTAATAGAACCTATAACGTAAGTGACTACAGAACTTTAATTAACTTGTACTATTTTTATTTTTAATGCACTAACCCGTGTAAGGACAAATTTAAAAAACAATTTTAAAAACCTATTTAGAGGCTGAAAATTTCACCCATGCCGGGATTCGAACCCGCAACCTCTGGCTATCCGTGCCAGCGCTCTACCAATTGAGCCAATGGGCGACTCACCGGCATCAGTGAAATTTCGAACCTCCTTACACTATTCTCTGTATTACGTACAGGCAGCGACATCTGGCTTATGCAAATTTTTAGCCTGTAAATAGGTTTTTAATTAACTTTATATTATAAAATAAAAAATAGGTTCTCAAAATAGTTATAAATCTCAGTTGTTAAGAATTCACAAGTGCACTTTGAGATAAAAAAAGAAATAAAATAAGTTATGATTTTTATTTCATTGGTGGCTCGTTAGTGCCCTAAGCGCCATTTTGCTTTTGATGTTTTGAACATTTTGCTGGGCACAGGCCTTCTCTCAGAGAAAGAGTATGGGCTTAATTGCCACGCGTGCCCGCCGCAGATTAGAAATTTCAAGCGCTGAGGTATTTGAACACCTGAGTTGTTCCGAATAGAATAAAAAAAATAAATTTTATAACAAAAATCGCGTTTTACAGAATACACACGGTGAGCTTCCACCCTCGGCCTTCATACTTCGACCCAACTGGCAGTCACGAGCGGCGGGAGGCAGTACTGTACATCGCGGTACCTGAGAACCGCCACTGGCTGGGATCAGCGCCGCTGCCCGACATAGCTCGCCAGATCATAGATTGCCACGGCTCTTCAGGTAAAACCTCGTTTTCGAGAGCAAAAAAAATCATATTCTGACATGTAGCATCACAAAACGCGTAACTCGGCCATTGTGACCGACGCAGTCGTCGTCAGGCTATACTAGTTAATTGCTGGACATAGCCCTCCCCTAAAGAGCGCCACGTTGTGCTATCATAGGGGGTAATGCCCATAATCCCCACGCTGGGCATGCGGGTTGGGGATCGCAGTTCGGTGGAATTGTACTGCAGGGAGCGCTGCGGCCCACCCCCCGGTTTATGTCCCTTAGTAGCCTTTTACGACACCCGCGGGAAGAATTGGGTTGGTGCTCTAGGCCGTCACCACACAGGCCACGCAGATATGATATACTCGTTACCTCGATACGGGGGCCATTACGCCACCATCACGCCAAGTCCGGGTTGATGGAGAATTGTAAGACAGTGGCGAGCCTTAGGTACTGTCAGAAGTTATCAAGCCGCCCATGAGGCCGTGGCTTAGCGACTGCCATAACATGAGAGCCGGCACCAACGGCCTAACGTGCCTTGCGAAGCACGGAAGCGCTCGGAAAAATGCCACTAGCGGTAGTCACGGGACGGTCACCCATCCTGCACATTACCGCGCCTGTTGTTGCTTAACTCAAGTGATTGATTCCAATCACTCCGTTCGACTAGGCCACGAGCGCTTCACTAATTATTATTTATTATTTTGTGGTTGGCGTGAAAGAGAAGAGGCCTATGCCCAACAGTGGGCTCTGATGGGCTGATTAGATAGATATATCTTTTTTTGTTGTGTGAACTATTAAATTTCCTATTCACCAGAATTTTTAACACTATTTAAAACCTATTCGAAATCAAACCGTACAGAAAGTGAATGGAAAGTAGGCCTGCGTCTCTACCCCATCATTATCCCCTGTCCTGTGTGGCCGGCGCTTAATGTGGTCAGTCGTTATCGATAATGAAGAAACGGTGTTCAAGTTTCGCGTTACTTGAAGTAAACATTATGTAGGTATCTATAAGTAGACAATTCAAAGTAAACGCGATTATTCCCAGCCGAAGATTTCCTAGTCCAGTTTTTTCCTGTTATTTTTACGAGGAAAAAACTGTTGCAAATAATGTTTTTGTGTCATTTTAAGTTTACGTAATACTTGTTTCTTTTTGTTCAAATAATTAATATCTAGATTGGGTTGATAGCACACAATTACAATTTAAAGTTATTATTCGAAAGGGATCTCTTAAACCTTATCAGTTTTTGCGTGAGAGCCGCTTTTACAAACATTTTAACATACTTTAAACTTTCGCGACTTGAAAATATTGTTTGAATATTATATAGTATTATATACCTAATACTTTATATTATATAGAATAAAGTACCTGCTATGTTAGTTAAGAAGAGTTATAATTTTTTGGCCATTCTTTCGATTGACATCATAAAAGTAGGCGTGTTTTTTTACATTTAAGTCGGTTCTATTCCCAGACGAGGCAAGTAATTTTTATAAAAGCTGTGAATACAGAATAACTAACTTTTAAAAATAACATAATGTCTTCTTCCAGCAAAATACCCTATCTACGATATTTAACGTGATTTAATTTCATGTCCCATAACTTTGGGACACCCTGTATATGTATGGTATGTAGATTCTTAGAGAAAGAAATTAAAAAATAATAGCATTTCTTTTTTTTTATTTCTTCAAACACGATACCTTAACACTCGATAAACGCCGATTAAAATAGGTTATACCTAGTGGAGATTTTACAAGGAGTAGACGAAACCACAGATTACATAAACCTCTTAAGGGGACGAATCGAATTATTCAATGTCACCGTCAGATACAACCATTTTTAAGCCTTTTTTCGATCTACCGTGTTCTCCTACGTGTTTTAGGCTATCCACCCATTTTCATTCCAATCTAAGTTTGAAAGCAGTGGCTCTAACTCTTGAAAAAATCCTATTTCAGGTTCAAACGTCGAATACCTCCTGAGGCTCGCCGACTTCATGAGGGAGGACGTGCCAGAGGCGCTAGACGAGCATTTGTTCTCACTGGAACGGCTCGTGAAGAAATTCGCTGCCGAAATGAAGATCTGCATCCGAACTTTGATGGGCGAGTCCTCGAGTAGCCAAGAAGAACGTAAGGAAGAGCCTAAGGTCGTCGCACCGAGTTCGCAGTTCGCTTCCCGAATACCGGAGAAGAAATTACGCTGTGTTAATATGTGATGTACTGAAATACGAGTACATGCATCAGCTAGGGGTTTTACCCCACTATCGAGAAGCGGGGTCGCGCTTTACGCGGTGAAATAAAACAAGATGGCGCTAGCTGATGGGGAAAGAACTTTTATCGAGACGTTGTGCGCCCCTAGCGGGTATGATCTGTTTTGAAATGTAGCGCGGCAAGTTGAATTATACATACATACATACATAACCTCACGCCTGTACCCCAGAGGGGTAGGCAGAGACCAGGGACTGCCACTTGCCACGATCCTGAGAGATCACCTTCGCTCCATCAACGTTCATAAGTCGTTGCATGCACGCACGCCGGTTCCGGGTACTTTTTATCTTAGTTGAAGTGTCTGCTTTATTTAATTAACAGTGTTGTGACCTAGGGCCTGTTTGATGGAACTACATTGGTTTTCAGTGACAATTCAATGTACGTCGCCAAGGCGATTAAGTCACGGATTAACAAGCGGACAAGTGGCTACGCACTGTATATAATAAACGAATTATGAATTGTATCAGCCCAGCTTGCGTAGTACGATGGTACTAGTCACCTGTTTTGTGACAAATAAATGACTGAATTTGAATTCGACCTCTGTGGCGCAGCGATAGCGCATCTACCTACCATGCAAGAGGTCCCGGGTTCAAACCCCGGCTGGGGACAACAAAAAACCTCCAGGTCCTGGATGTTGTTTGTGATGTCGTTGATTCTGGTTCCCACGGCAGAGTGGGGCCAAAAGCAATGTAGATATGAGTTTGTATGTAAATGTCATGTTGTTATGTTAATGTACTGAAAAAGCACGACTTTAGGCATTAAAAACACGCGACTAGCATGATCGCTCTACCTAGACTGGGGCCTCTTTTATAGAATTAATAGTTTACTATGACAATTCGAGTCGATTTATCCACAGACTAACAAATAGACTCGGCTACGCAATGTTACTCAAATTATCCTAATTTACTACGCATTGTAGTTTCAAGAAACTCTGCCCTGGGTGTTACCCATTGACAGGAAAACCGGAAAGACAGCTAACCGTAATATCTGATATCATGACTTCTCTAAGCACAAAATTATTTTGTATACGTAGTTATGGTCGAAATCGTAAGTAATTACAATAGTTACAGTACTTTTCAATTACCTGCTCCATTTCTTCAGAAATTGTGACTGAAATAGTATCAGTTAGTATAATTATGTAAAACAATGGGGAAGTTGCGTCAAACTTTGATTAACGCGGCATTGATTTTATACCATAGGCGACATAAAAGTATGTTTTCCGGGGATGCGCAAAATCAAGTTACCTACTCTACTAATGAAAAAAATATGGTATTTTGTTTATTCGTAGAATTCTAAAATAACAAACACGGTCAAAGGAACAAAAATATTAATTTACGAGGTAATTGTCGTCGTCGTCAGGCTATACTAGTCCATTGCTGGACATAGCCCTCCCCTAAAGAGCGCCACGTTGAGTTATCATAGGGGGTAATTGTAATACCGATAAACCCTTCATACATTATAAGGTGTCACTTACAAGATGTGAAGTCATGGTTTGAGTCCGATTTGCATGGCGCTTTTTTGCACCACGTCCCTAAAATTACTTTTAGACAGATCACATTATATACTGTAATAAAATTACCGTAGAGAAAAAGGACACGTTTATTTATGTTTTAACATGGCGTCTTGGATTAACACATTTTTTGTGTAATTATCTCATTATAAGGGAGGCACGTATTGATGACGTCAACCCTTTGTGTGTCTCCGCTCACAGGCTCCACTGGTGGGGCACGGGTCTCTTTCTGCATCGCAGAAAGGTTAGGCCATTCTCCACCATGGGGGCCAAGTCCGGTTTGGTGGACGATTGTAAGACAGTAGCAGGCCTTACGTCAGAAGTTATCAAGCCGCTCACAAGGCCTCTGTTATGGCTTAGCGACATTTGTTATTTAAAAATAATCGTCTTCAAGGCAGCCGCTTAAAGTATGTAGCAATTATTATGGGTATGTTAATGAACGGACGTTGGAAACGCACAGGGCAGTGTTTATAAAATAAAGAACTGAATACCTATATAGGGCTTAACCGTCCTCTTCTCGTCAACACCAACAACTGTCACTATAGAGACATCTTCAAAATAACAAAATAGTTTCTTAACAAAGTTACCACCTATTTATGACAGTAAGATATATGGAACATTTTTTTTTTATTACAATCTACTTCCCCATACAATAAGTTATTTGCATTGATCCATGACAAAATAGTTGATGTATAGAACAACTTTTTTTTTTGCGATCAAATTCCCCACAGTGAAAGTCCTTGTATTGACGCAATTTTTGGGTAGATATATAATTTTGGTTGCACCCTGTAGAAATATATTACGAACAATAGCCAGACAATTACAAAGGCGTAGTTTATAAAATAGTAACTGGCTTTGTTAATACGAAAGGCTGATGTTTGACAAACAAATTTGTAATGTTATGGTTGATAACCTCGCTATCGGTCGTTGGTTATTGAACTGGAGTCATTTGGCAAGGGCGAAAATATTATTGTTTATTAGGGAAGCTCTCTCTGAGAGATAACCTATAGTCGGACGTTTAAGGGCTACGTAAAAGCTACATTTGACTAAGATAATATAACGTTTGCTTTGCATGTGAAAAACATCTTTATACTATAGGTAATATTTTATTAAGCTGTCTAATTTTATTATTACCTTTAAAATCTACAGAGTGATTTCGAAGTCGGTTGACAAAATTTTAGGGGACGTTGAAAACACGATTTAAAAAGTGATTTATTGAAAATATGGGAAAGAAAAAATATTTTTAGTGTACTCGAAAATAACTACAGTTTGGCTAAACAAGCAATATCAGGATGAAAAATTATAAATATCGAAAAAAAATGGGTGATGATCGAAGCAAGGCAACTCAATTGTTCTTTTCATTGTCTACGGATTGCGGAGGACAGATTCTTAACATTAACATTTTTCAACGTTTTGATGTTATGAGTATTATTAATGATTTATTATTCATAATATTATTAATTATAATAAAAACTATTAAAATACCTGTTTTTCATAATGGAGTAAAAACAGTATCTCAAAATACCACGATTTCAAAATCACTCTGTAAATCGGGAGACAAGAGTCGCAACCAACGAAGTATTATATTTTAAATATGAATCTAGATTTTGCATGTACCTAATTTTAATTTAAGAATGTGACAAAGCATGTGATCATAATTAGTCCAGTATCTAGATTTTAAGATTTATTTTATTTTGCACAGAGATAAAGTCGTAAAAAGCATTACTATTGTTATAAGTTTTTTAAGTATTTTAATTTTGATAAATAGACGTAAACCATTTATTAAAACTTTCAGAGCTATATAGGAAACTTAAAAAACTTCGACGATGTTACAGTCATCGAAACGTCGAGGTAAAATAGTAATAAATTACTACGCGATTAAGCCCCGAAAATATTCTAACTATGTGTACAAGTCGCGAAAGTTTAAAATATGTCTTAAAAAAACTTGAGATTTAACAGTGTCAAACACTATGCATATAACTTATTATGATAAATATGATATTTTTCATGTATATGTCTAAGTAATATATAATCCTAAATTAAGGCCTATTAAAACATTGTACCTACCATTTAAGTAGCGTAATTTTTATACGACAATTTATATTGAATGAGGCTATGCCATCAAATAACGTATCCAAAATGCTACAAATAAAATTTATAAAATGAGAATTACTTATCTTTTACTTTGGTTTCTTTTTTCAAGGACTTACCATTCTACAAAAGAAAAAGAAAACTATAGCATCAAAAAAAAACTACATTTTGGCAAGTATCGAAATAATCGCATTAAAAATCCCAAGTCCATACTTTCATACAATTTGTATATTTGATAAAAATGACAATATTACTACAATCAACATACACAATTATACATTCAGTCAAATAAGAGTCAAATATACATAGAACATTAGTTTTACCAACAGATATTGATTCACAATTGCATTATAATAATTAAGGCACTGCTACATTTCACAATTTGAGACTTCGAACGTTGGTTTTCTTATATAAATTTAAAATATTTCAATGCGTATTATTTAAAAAGTTGGAAAATCTAAACTTACCTAAATCATTTATTTTTTTATTTATTTATTTAACTTATACTACTAGTTAAGTACAGAATAATAGATTTGGTGGTAAAAATGCTTTCCTATTTATATCTAAAACAAAATTTTCGACTAGAAACTAAACAATTCTTATCAAGAGACAAAAAAAAACGAAAACTTATTTGCCATGAGTTTTTCTTTCTGAGTATATAAAATGACATACTTAATAATACTATAAAATTAAAATAAACTTTGGTCTTATTTACAAAAAAAACTTGAAATATTATGCAATACTTTGTTTTGCACTTTTGGTACATTTCAGTTTTTCCTTTTAATATACAACTGCTTAACGAACTCTTTTTATTAATAAATAAATAAATCATAACTATTTCATTTAAATTATGTTGCTCATGGTGGGGAATTACAGCCTCACTCGGAATACAACCAAAAGCCTGTTTCATAGAACATAGTGCTTTTTATTATATTATTTTTAATGCACTAACCCGTGCTAAGGACAAATTTAAAAAAACAATTTTAGAGGCTAAAAAACTGCAAAGTAGGTACTCGGGGCTGCAAGTGATGCAAATTACTTCAGCCAGATGTCGCTGCCTGTACGTGATACAGAGAATATTGTAAAGAGGTTCGAAATTTCACTGATGCCGGTGAGTCGCCCATTAACTCAGTTGGAAAGAGCGCTGGCACGGATAGCCACAGGTCGCGGGTTCGAATCCCGGCATGGGTGGAATTTTTGGCCTCTAAATATGTTTTTTAAATAGTGCTTTTTATGAAACGCCACGAATTGTTTACTATAATTAGATGAACCATCAGCCAGGATTGCGGTGGATTACCTTAAGATTTGTTCTTCCCTGCAAGATGCACCCAAGCGCTCGTGGCTTAGTGGGAATCGAGTGATTGGCATCAGTCACTTGGGTTAAGCAACAACAGGCGCGGTCAGGAGCTGGATGGGTGACCATTGTGATTACCACGTTTTGTAAGGCACGTTCAGCCGTTGGTGCCGGCTGTCATGTAATGGCAGTCGTTAAGCTATGCCCGAGGCCTTATGGGCGGCTTGATAACTTCTGACAGTAAGGCCCGCCACTGTGATGCAATCCTTCACCAACTCGTACTCGGCCCTGGTGGAGTATGGCCTAGCCATCCTGCGATGCAGGAAGAGACCCGTGCCCCAGCAGTGGGGACGTACAAGGGATGATATCAATGCACCCGAAGATTGTTCGCTCATAAAACAATGCTTTTTGGAGGTCGACGAAAAATAAATAGCCCAGGGGCGGAACCAGCTAGGATGGTCTCGTCATCTCGTGCAAGCTTCAAGCGAAAAAGTTTCATAGGATACTTCACCGCAACTAGGTAATAGTACCTACATAATTATACATTGCAAAGTCGACCAACCTAGACCACTAATCTGTATAAGTAGCGATTCAATAAGTATACCTACATCGTATTGTCACAAGAAACTAAGAATTGTAATTTTATGAAACGCGATCCTTCCCGTATGGACTCGTTCGATTTAACCTACTTCGAACTGCCAATTACATATTTTGACACTTCGAAAATGTCAAAATGCCTATTCCAATACAGTGGACACAGTGGTCATTTATAAACATAAATTGTACAACTAAGTACAGTCTGTGAACAGATTGTTGGCGTACGAAAAACTGAAGGTTAGTGTTATAAACAAAATTGATTTTTTTACGCTAAATTGGACCATGTTACGCAGAAAGATTCTAAGCCACAATAAGTAACGTTCGAGAAATAGCTCCAACATCGTCTTCTTTCATGTTTTGATTACGATTACAAATATAAAACGTCAAGAGAAAAACACGGAACAAAACAATCTAACACATTAAAAGTTTTTTTTGTTTTCTCGGAAGTCACATTTTGTGGGTTAGAGCGTTTCTGCGTAACGCAGTACAATTATCTTTATTTCGAGAAAAAAAATGTGTCGCTCCTATTCCGGTAGTTTACTAAAAAAAAGTATGAAGTAAACAAAACTTTAAACAACATGCGCTTCTGTTCACTTCTAAAAATACCCAATCACAGCTGGTAATATTTCCTGCCAAACATATAAAATAAAATCCGTCGTATCTTATGGGTACAGCACATCAACCTATACATTTAAGTTGTAAAGTCGTTGTGTAGCACGGGTATTAAGTTTGATATGCTGTTGACTGTAATCTACGAGTCGACGACGCCGTTTGCTAACTTACGCAAAACTCGTTAAACCTTATATCTAGCTGTACATTTTCCTAATATGCGAATATGAATAATTTACGTATATAGTAGTACTTAAAACCTACTTCTCCAAAATGTACTCTTAAGTGTTTTCTTCCCTGTTATCCCTTTCGCTCGTAAAAGTAAAAATTATTCAATTTCTAATTTGAAAGGAAAAACATTATTCGAATAAAAAACATCAGGGAATACTAACATTTAAAAAGTCTCATGGAATCTGGACCTGGAACTGTTTTTCCAAGTCCAGAAGGAGAGTAATGCGTTTGGTTCGTATGCATTATGTATGGAAGTATGTCCGCTTATTAAGTTCCCTCATAACTTCTTAACCAAGGGTCAGATATTGACAAATAATCGTTTCGCCATATTTGCGCGAGTGTAATAATTATGTTATAATAATCATGTTAAATAAAAAAAAATCTGAAAAATAACCAACAATCACAATGGTAAGCATTAAGAACTCAGGCGATACCCAAATTGAAACACGTAAACACGTGCCTAGGTTGGTCCCGCTTACGTGTTAGTTGATGGTAAGTTGTCGCTTCTTGGTTATTTTTATTACAACTTCTTTCATATGAGTTATTTTCTCAAAGTAAAATAACTTTGAGAAAGATTCTGGAGATTTTGAAAATATCATTTTTAATAACAGTGAATCCAAATTTCAATTTGGCATAAAGATATAAAGGAAATCAAAACCACCAGTACAAGAATACAAAAAACTATGATCATAGCATCAAGATGGCAAAAAACATAATGTCATTAAAATTATTGGAACAGTTGATGATGTCTATAAACTCACGCCTGTATTCTGAAGGCCGCGACCAAGACACCACTACCATTTCCACTTTGCCACTCATACCACACGATTACCATTTGACACAAAATCTTGACAAAACTCTTCCGCTTTTCGCTTCCATTAACATTAGTTTGCTGCACGCACACTTGCGGGCTAAGGGTTTTTTACTTAATTTTTTAACACTTCCATCAAGTAAACTGTTTTTGTGATTTGATACCATGTATTTGTGATTTCATTTGTCACTTTGGTATACACTTGGACTGCTAATAATTTTCGAGATTTGAGAATCAGCCTTCCATCGAAATTTCGAACACCTCGTATCAGGACTCTTCCTTACAACCCAGCATAGATAAAATATGATGAGAATGGCGCACTCAAACATCAGAGGTCGCGACTTTGCAGCCCATTAATGAGTCGTTTTCAGCACAAGTTCACAAAACAATTCATAGATGGCGCTTACAGGCGTGGCAAAATTAATTTGCTTTAACCAAAATTTGACAGACGTGTGCCCTGTCCTAGTATGTGCACCCCTACAAGCGCCATCTATGGAGTGCCTTGTGAATTTGTGCGGAAAAAAAACGGCTCTTTGTCAAACTCTCGCATTTTAGCGCCACAAAACGGACTCCCCCGATTCAGTACCTCTACTGGTGTCATTGTCTCAATCACAGTGCTACCAACTGCAACCCTAACTATTGTTGATGAAGGGAAATTCCGAGTCGCTCTCGTCTCCGGACCCATCGTAGCTAGAAGGTGGCGTGTCCAGTTGCGGGAGGCCTAGATCCAGGTACTCCTGGTTGGCAGTCACCGTCAGGATCTTGTCCAGGTCTTCCACCAGCTCAGCGAACGAGGGGCGGTCGTTCGCTTGGAAGGACCAGCATTCGCGCATTATCATGTAGCTGAGGAGGAGAATTTTTGAGTTACAGAAGAGTAACGAACAAGTTTCGGTATATTTTGGCCCAGATCCTTAAAGAAATAAAATGAAAGTTGAGAAAAAAAAAGAAAGTTAGAAAATGAAGCTCTAAAAGTAACATAATAATATACTTTATGTAATTTTTGTCTGGTGTGTCAACATCCTGCGATGCAGGAAAAGACCCAGCCCAGCAGTAAGGTCATACAAGGGTTGATATCGTACCATGTACAATAAAGAGTTCTTATTTGAATCACCTCACGATTGTACAACTACAGAATAGAATTTTCCAACATCACCTTCCGAGATTCTTAGAAATAGTTTGATAAGTCCCTGAAAGATCGAAGAAGAAAACCGAAGAAATCCTTCGTCAGCAACTCCCTTTTTTTATAAGGATTCTGATGACTGACGACAGGACATAAGTTTGTATTGTGTGGACCCAATATTTTGTAGATTAATAATAATAATATTGGCCTTTTTGCATCTACTTAATGAGATGATTTATACAGCGTCCAGTGGTATCTTCACTCACACTAGATGGGTGAAGGGACCACTCCGACGCTGTAGTGCCTGGGTCATGGTTTTATAGATGGTGTAGGCTTGCCCAGCACCTATACCATCCTGACAGCTTAGTCGGCCTAGCCCACAGGAAAGACTAGTCAATACGTGCGGAGCCAACCAAGCCGCGGGTTTCCTCACGATGTTTTCCTTCACCGTTAGCGTGTGGTATTGCGACTGCAAATTCGCAAATGTACGTAACTTTGAAATTAAACAAAGTCATTGGTACATGCCCGCACTCGGGATCGAACCTGGGGCTCTCGCTTGCCAGTCTAAGGTTCTACCCACTGAGCTACCACCGCTGTAGATTAATAAGTTGTGAATAATAAAGATAATATCCCAGACACGGCTTGCTTTGTACATCGATCTTAAAACATCATGTATTCAGATCTATTTCTCAAGCAGATTCCGAAACAGCACAACAGAAACTCACATATCGAGACTGCAGCAGGGAGGCTTCTCCATACGGTGTCCAGCACTCAGGTGCTGGTACATATACTGTCCCGGGACGGTCGGGTAGGGCGTCCCGCCGAGGGTCATGATTTCCCACAGGAGTACACCGAAGGACCAACTGGAAAAATGAACAGTGATTAATACATATTCGATATCAACCCTTGTCTGTCTCCTAGGACACGGGTCATATGGAAAAAATATATTTTTTGTCTTCTTTTACAACGCGTCTATGGAAAAAGTAAACATTAAAAATCCTAATAAATATAGTAGCTCCTTTTGTAGAACTGTCAAGAACCTTGGTCCAAGAATCTAGAAATTTAAAGCATTTTTAGCAAAAACAGCCGTTTTCAGCGAAAACCAAATAAAATCCTAGGTTGTTGTTAACTACGGGTGAACTGTATAGGAAAACTAAGGAAAACGCTAATAATAGGTAAAATGCAAGTGAGAACGGTTGAAGTATTATAATACGTTACAGTCAAACCTAGAATAAAAAAGGAGGTAAGTCTGTTTGCAACAGTTGTTGACCCCAGTTTCTAGACTATAGGTCCTAACAACTGTTGTAACAGATGTTAAGATTACTGATGTATTTTTTTAAAATAAAACGTAGGTATAAAAAAAATATTCCATTCGTGGCGCTAGTTAGAATCGCAAAGCACCTTAATGAAACATTAAGCAAACTCCCACTCACACGTCAGTCTGCGTCGTGAACACTTTATGATAAAGTGACTCAGGCGCCATCCACCGCACTGGCAATCTGCCCTCAGTCTTCTTCCTGTAGTAATCGTTACTGTGGACGTCCTTGGCCAGGCCGAAGTCGGCTATCTTGAGGACGCAGTCGTCTGTGACGAGCACGTTACGAGCTGCTAGGTCGCGGTGGATGCACTGAAAATAGGACAAAGTCTGCGTTAGTAGAAGTATAAGATTATAAAAACATCACTGCCACTGTAATATATGCTATTTAAAAGCTGGAAGCACATTATCCGTCTTTCAAGTTTCAAGCACATATTCACGTTCAAGTGACAATAGTTTGGTGAAACGACTAAAATTTTCAAGCCCAAAATATTGTATGAATGTACGCGCTGAAAACTTAGGCGAATTGTAGCAGCCTGGAGTGTGGAGAAGAGAAATTCCTACAACAAGAGGTATAGACCTTTAGTTGCAGGACTTTCTCTTATATCATCAAACCCATAGCGGGTACCTACAGAATGAGAACGAGAAAAATACAAAATCAGACAAATAACTCACTCTTCTCGACGCCAAATACTCCATGCCGCGAGCGACTTGGTACGAGAAGGACACTAGATCCTTCTGCGTCAACGTCTTCTTATCCCGCAAAGACTCGGTCGGAGATTCGTACCTGAAATGACAACGAAAATCCAATCAGCATATTGCTGGCAACGGCTGAATCAGAATGGCCGAGGATAGAAAAAGTGCTTTAGGGGAGTTTTATGTTTTTAGTTTTATGTTAATAGGACCAGTGGGAGCCGAAGCAAGAAATAGAAATAGAAGATGTCTAGGATCGACAAATAGCAATAATTGATACGGTTGTACGGTACCTATTATCTATCTAAAAGTACGGTACCATTCATTATTAAATGATAATCCACATTTTATAGTGCCTTTCTGCCTTAAATCTTCAACCTGAGGTCTGTTTCATAAAACTACAATTCATGCGGTTTACTGTGACAATTCATGTTTATCACATCGATTAACCCACAGATAAACAAATAGGAAACATCCTTTCAAGTAAGAAGACTCTGCCACTTAACGTACCTACATCGATTTTTCATAATGAGCTACGTACTGTAGTTCTATGAAATAAGACCCAGGACGAGCTTATCGCAGTTATAAGTAGCATAACATTCAACAAAGACGGCGCTAGTCTTAAAAAAAATTATGTTCATCAGTCGTAAATTTATAAAATATTATCTATAGGGAATTCCGGAGAAGTTGGTTTCATTCTACTACTGGGGTTCTAGCTGATTAAGATTTTATCAACCTATGCACGACATCGTCTCACCTATTTCCGGGGCGATGGTCCCGTAGATATTCCCTCAAGTTACCGCCGGGCGCGTACTCCACGATGACGTATAGAGGCCCATCCTGCGTGCAGCAGCCCAAAAGGTTGATGATGTTTACGTGCTTGCCGATCATCTTCATCATCTCCATCTCGGAGACCAGGGCCATCATCTCTGCATCCGTGTGGCCCTCTGGAAGAAAATTTATTATTTAAAGCATAAGTCGTAAACAAGTTAAGAGTTCAAGGACATGTTAAGTCTTTTTCTGTGCACTTATAGTAACTTAATTTTTAATACAGTTGCTCAAAAAGTGGCGTATTACAGGGACGTATAGCGTGCGGGAAGTGGGCTATTACACACTCGTGCTTTTTTTTTACCTTTCCTGCACTCGTGTGTTTTCTTTTCCAACTGTCAAAATAATGTCTATTAAAAAGAAAAACCAACCATGAAGTTTTTACTTTAAAAAATCATAGAAGTTTTTATGAGCTACTAATTTGTTTCAATATCAGATTTAATGATTTGATTGAATGAGTTAAGTTAGGTTTCATTTCATTTCATCTCATTAAATTTCATTTTCATTTCATATCAATGAAAAAAATCTACTGAAGACTTGGCTGTATGGGCAGAGTTCCCATTGCCTACTAAAATGGGTAAAGAAAAAAAATCTCTGCTTATATTTTTTTACGGTTGGCGCCATTTTCCAAATAATTTTTCTTTATTAAATTGCTTATTTTTTTGCAACTGTATTAAAAATAGTCGTTCAGTACACGTGCGGAACCGTCATTGCAACTTGTTCCGACTGTCAACCTTCGCCTTCGGCTGCGCCTCGGCTCGGGTCGACATTTGTCGGAACTCTTTGCAATGACAGCCTTTCCGCACTTGTAATGAAATATACTATTCTTCAGAATCGTGAAAAAAATTGTTTTGCGTCTTGTTTTTTGTCTTCTCTCTTTTTTCTTTCTTTTCTTCCAACACCTACCACGCCAAACAATATGAAGTTCACTAAAAGCTCCCAAAATTGCATTAGAATACCACTCATCATAATAGCTAACGCTAATTGTGTTAAAGACAACATCGTGAGGAAATCTGAGTGTCTAAAATCTTCATATACCTCAGCACTTGTAATCGCCAATCCGCGGTGGGCACGTGTGGTGATTAAGCTCATACTCTCTGAGAGAAGGCTTGTGTGGGACGTATATTATTATTATAAAATTACCTTTCAACATCTTCACCGCGACTACCGACTGCATTCCAGGCTTTATGATGCCAACGCACTCGGCTTTGACAACTTTCCCAAACTCTCCTTCCCCAAGGATCTTTCCTAGGGAGAGGGACTCTCTGGGGACCTCCCAGTCAATGTCCACTGGCAGTTCGTACTCTGACATCATCATAGAGTCGCTTGTATTGCCTTGCACTTGTGAGAGTTTCTGCTTCTCGATTTTCACCACTGGCATCAGCTGTAACAGGAGAAGAGGGACTAATAATTTATCGGATCATTTAATTAATTTTGAGGAATTAATTTCATTTTGTGGCGCTGGTATGGTTTATATACGAGTATGTGTACGTAGGTTCTAAGTCAGATGATATAACTTTAAAGATGATTATGGTCTTTGCCACTGTTAAAAGGTCTTGGATCATTACTTTTCTGAGCGTTGTTTTGGCACTGATATCAGTCAGTCTATGGTCTTATGGGCGGCTTGATAACTTCTGACTGTGAGGCCCGGCCACTGTCTCACAATCCTCCACCAACCCGGACTTGGCCTCCGTGGTGGAGTATGGCCTAACCTTCCTGCGATGCAGGAAGAGACCCGTGCCCCAGGAGTGGGGACATATAAGGGTTGTTAACGATACAGTCTATTTATTCTTACTTGTCCATTTTAGTAAACAACATTCTACCCGTAAATTATGATTTTTAGTCGAAAACTGCCATATTCCCATATGGCAGTTTCCCAATCGGGGAGACTATTTTAGACAACACGCTGCCAATTTTATAAAGAAAATTTATGAACTCGCGAGAAAATATGTAGTTTTGGCATCAAATATAAATTTTGAGGTTAGAATCTTGTTTCTACATTGGACAAGTAAGGATAAATAGATTATATATATTTTCCTGGTTGTTTCTGACGTACCAGGCGATAGAAAATGGACTTGTGACCTAAGCGCGCGCGTGAATGAAACAATTATCCGACAAGAGCTCAACTTTTAAATATAAATGATGATATTCCAGGTTGTAAAAGGCTATGTGAGGAATGCCACTTAGAAAGAGTGGTTAACTTACCAGTAAGTCTCCCTGTGTTGCTGGCGCTCCGTTAACCTGGGGTTTCTCCACAGTAACTTTCTTCGTCCAGTGCGTCACAATCACCGCCCTGGCCGTCTCGATAGCCAGCTGCTTCTTTATCTTCTCTCGCTTAAGTTTCTTGAAGATCATCACTACTATGATGGCAGCCACGAAGAACATCGCGCCCAGTACCGCCGTGAGAATGTTGATGAGGAGCGAGTGTTTGCTGTGGTCGATGGGCTCTGTTGTCGGTGGCAAAGCTGGAAGGACAACCATCAAATAACTAATCAGACGCTGCGATGACTGAAAGGAATAGGCATGACGAAAGATTTTTAAATCCTCTTCCATAATGTAGTATAGGATACATTTATTATTTACAATAAACCTATATTTCAGTATTAAACTAAAGTTTAACGGAGCGGAGGTTAAAGCTATTTTACCACAATTATTTTAAATCAGTGGGATAACAGCTCGCAGTGTCATGGCGTCGAATCTGACGTCAAGTCCAGGTAAAGAAACATCGTAATAACTCGTAGTCACAACAAAGCACGGGTGAAGTTTACCAGTGTCAACCTAAGCGTGGCGTCACGCGATGTGATAGGTGTTTGAGTCAAAATGGCTGACTTTTATTTTATTGAAAATATTGGTAATCTCTTTCTTTTTATAGAACTAACTGTATTTTAAATGCTTTTAATATGTACCTTCCCCTAATATCGTTAACTCTTTGATTATTTGATACTGTCGTCACGCCTATTGTTTACACGGACTTGGATTAGCTTCATTAGCTACCATCAATTGTAAGGAATTCGAAAAGAAATATGGAAAAAGCCCTGTGCCTATCTCTAGAGATATTTCGGGTGTTAAGCTTGGCTTCTGCTCACTGCAAGTATCTTTTTTATCTCACTATTTTTTGCGTTTCATGAAGAAGAGACATAATATGCCCAGTACCAATTGGCTGACAATACTTACATTCAAGGACAGTAAGATATCCTTTTGCAGTAGTATTTCCCAGTGGATTGAGGGCAACGCAGACGTACCAGCCTTCGTCTTCTTGGGTCACGTTGTATATTGTCAGCTGTTCCGGCTTGTCCGTTGTATTATCGGTCTGTAATAGCATTTCATTAGGTTTAATGCTATCAAATCCGAACAAAAGTGAATGCAGAAGTAATTAAGAAAATTCGAAAAATTATAAAACTAATTCCACTTGCAAAATCACAAACTTTTATTCGTAACATTTTATTTTCTCATGCTAATTAATGCAGGTGTAATTAATATCACCTAAATGCAATTGAAAGATTTTAGTCGCTAAATATTAAAATACCAAGCTTATTTGATTCACCTAGCGAGAAGTAACATATATCTTTCATTTGAGATAACCTATTTATAAAAAGGTAATTGTGATCTACATACTGTTTAAATAGTGCACTTTTCCATTTAATTCATACCATCGATCGCAATCAGTCTCATAATCATAACAAAATTATATAAGTTAGAACGGCGCCTTCAAACAAAACTAGCGAGCTTCGGCAAGCTGAAAACAGGGCGCTATGGCGCTCATTAGGGGAGGGCTATGTCCAGCAGTGGACTACATAAAATAGCCTGAAGAAGAATAAACTAATTGATTTGTAGAAACATAAAAGTAAGCCTGAAAAAGAAACAATAGTAACAAAACATGCAGCACACACTAAACCCACACACATGCGTTAGTGACCAAGCCCTCACCATGACTTTGCTATCGTTGAAGAAGTCGAATCCCTTCAGACCGTACTGGTCCCTCGTCAAGAATAACCAGTAGACGTAAGGATGCATGTCTGAGAGGAATTCACAACTGAATGTGGCGTTCTCGCCTAGGACGCGAGTTTGGTTCGCAGCTCCTGTCGTCAGGACCGGCTTTGAGTAGAGGCGCTCTAGAAATGGGTTCGCTAGTTGAGATTGTGGTGTTAGCAGTAAAATTTGGGAACCGGCGATTTTTAAAGACAACTGTTAGGGACACTTCATTTTTGTTAAGATTACAGTTTATAGTAAAAATGAATCCACCACCTGATTGTAGCTTAGAAATATACAACGAGTTTTTGAAATAACGCAAAATATGAAAACCGTTATTCCAATATCAATAACTTTTGCAAAATGGGTATTTTCATACAATATTTCTCGACAGTTCGTATAAAAAATAAGGAATCAAATTAAGAAATTTAAACTTTTCTTAGTTTGTTATTGGAATATGGTTTCTTTTATATTATTTTCGATATTGAATAAATGGTTAACATGTTTTCGCTATTTCAATACTAAGTTACAGTCCAGAATCTTATAAAAATTAATGACAGCCATACAGATGTACCATCAACCTATTACATCATACGTACTGTACATAGAAGTTGTCATAAAACCACCACCTTAATGATTACTGATAGAGATCCTCAACCAAATGATCAGCAACATTGATACAAATAATTAAACATAGACCTCCTCAACCAAAGATTGATAATCAACAGCACTTTTGAATAAAATAAACGTTCTATAAACCTCAACAGGCTCTCCCGCTGGCACAGGAGCATCATTTGGTCCAATTTCCGTATTATTGGATGTGTAATTTGTCGGTCTCAGCCAAAAAACATGCGGCTCTAGGTCAGAGACTGGCGGGCAGGTCAATGTAACTGTGTCATTTACCAACACTGTGATGTTACCGGGGTATCCCTCTTTTATGTATGGTTTTGAAGGGTAACGTTCTAAAAATTGTCAAGGTGGTGTTAACATACTTATATATTTGACTAACGGTGGTGAAAGTAAATTGAACCTAGACCTGAGATTACGAAGCGAACAGATTTTCGAATTAATATTTAGTAATTGAAAGAATCCAGAGTTGGCCCCCGTGATAGAGCATGGCTTATACCTTCCTCAGGGAAGAGACCCGTGCCCCGCGGTGGGGATATAATGGGTTAATGATGATAAATTGAACGATATTCGCATGAAGAGCAAATTAAATGACGCATTTTATTTTTTCAAGTGTTTACGTAACGGTATGTATTAATGCATTGGCCTCTGCATCTACGTAATGATATTATAGTTTATACAACGTCCAGTGACATCTTCACTCGCACTAGATGTGTGAAGGGACTACTCGGATACTGCACTGCCTGGGACATTGTTTTAGATGGTGAAGGCTAAATTATTACAGCTAAAGAGATAAATGTCAGATAATGCTAAGAACATGTATGAAGATTGCGAACAAAGATTACTTTCAAAGTCTCAATAAAACAAATGACATCATATTATGCAAGAATGTATCCAGATTTTTGTTTACCTTGGATGTGAAGAGTGACAGTATGGCTGATACAGCCAAGAGTATTGCAAACAATACAGGTATAATTGCCATCGTCAGAAATAGTCAGTTCATCCAACGTTATAGACCATTTTCCAAGGAACGGTTGTCCATAGTTTCGTACGATAGGTGTAACATCATTTTTATACCACGTTATGTTCGGAGTCGGGTTCCCTGCAAGATAATAATATGTTTACGACATGCCATAAAGTTTGTTTTTGGTCGGGATGGTGTTCTGCTGGGGATTTCGTAACCAGCGGTCTGTAGCAGGACTACAAAATTATTTGTCTATTCGGCCCATAAATGAAGTCTTACAGCTACTATATTATTTTTTTAAACATTACAGGAAAATATTTAACTGTAAACATAAACTTCATCATGGTTAATAGATTGTAACCGTCTTGTGATAACTGACCAAAGTAGTGACCATGGATAGGTCATCTTATGTTATTTTCAAACCATGCGAGGTAACTTGTGGTTGTACTAGGCGACAGTTTGTAGGCCAGTGAGCAAAAGTTTCACTGGCACTAGTAAAAAGTCTTCATATGTGATGAAGTTTCAGGCACAGCAGTAGTACTATTGCAAGTTTCTGCGCATCGTCTGCAGGAATAGACATATAAATTTTAAAATGATTACTTACCGTCAGCTGCACATCGTAGCCTGATCGAACTTCCAGCTGGCTTCATGTCCATATTGAACATCTTTTGTTTATGTTTGAAATGCGGTGGCGATAATTTTATGCTCTTGTCTAAATGCCCGTAATGAACTCTTTCATTAATATCGTCTGCATCATCATTTTTCACTTCTTCGTGGTCTGGCAGCTTTGTTTCTCGTTTAGCGTTGCCTTTGTTATCTTTACCGTCAATAGTATTATTGGTAATGAGATCTTCATGTTGGGAGAGAATTTCTGGGCGTTGCGGAGCTTCTGCGTCAGCTTGGTATTCTGGAACCAAAAAATATTTAGAGCTTACGTTGAATTCAAGAAATATTTTGTTTTGTTGGTCGGAGTGCCTTTTTTCTTTCTCTCTCTCTCCTCGTCTTTTCTCTCTTTAATTGTAAAAATAACAGTTCTTCAACAGAAGGATGTCATGAATAATAGTTAATAAAAATGTTTTTTAATGACCAATTGAAATTAGTTTCTGTTGACGTCTGTTCCGAGTTTCCAACTGCATAAGAGAAATCAACCCAACATTAAATTCAAAAATGGTACTTAAAATGCCATTCAAACATTTCACTTGGTGCAAAATCACACTACTGCCACCGTCTTTAGTGTTATTACAACCAATAAAAACGTCTCCGTTTCGTACAGGAGCTGAAAATATCTCCTTACCTTCGACGACATCTTCTTGTTCACTTTTCTTGGCCACGTGTGTAATAAGTACGCTCATTTTCTTACTATCAACATCCTCATTGACTTGGCAAGAATACAGGCCTGCGTGCCTCGGCCGGAAACCCTTAATTCGGAGTCTGAAATGAAATATTGTCAATCATGAGTGTTTGGCTCCACAATAAAATGACTACCAAAATAGATTAAAATGAGATAGTTATTAATATATGCCTAATGATGGAGTCAACATCTATTCTATTTTTTCCACCTAATCTACTAATTTTGAAACTAACAGCGTTGACGTTCATTCAGTAAACATTTTATTTTCATGATGACTAACATTTTTAAATTCGTATCTTGAATTTGAAACAAACTGCTGTCAGTAATCATTTAACTAGTATTTCTTTTTTTTCTTATTAATATAACTATCATTGAACTATTTTTATTTTTTTTTTAAGTAGCCTATAAACGTCCCATATATAAATATTAAAAGCGATAACGCTCGTCAAGTTATGAGCTTGCCTGGGCCATCCATACATCTCGTTAATTCGAGAAATATGAAATATAATTTTTCCTCATGTTTTCCAAAGCTAAATACAAATAAGTGTAGATATCAGAAATCATTTTCACAAAGATTGGTAGTAATGCTTGGTGTTAATGGCAAATTACGCCTGCCTATCAAAATAGCAGCGTCGGAATACCGAAGAATCTTGAAGTAAGCATCATCGAGCTAACAAATTTTATCTCTCGATTATTATCTCTAATAATACTCGGTTTATTCGAATACAGATATTGACACGATAGAATAACAATTATTACGATACCTAAATATAATACGTAGGTGGAATAAATAATGTAAATTTGTAAAACACTGAGACTGAAACAATAGAATAACTGGACATTTGCATATTAGCAAATGTCCAGTTATCGATTCCTGTTTGTAGACAGAGATAGGGAACACTTTATTCTACATAAAAATGGAAATTACACAGGTATTTCTTAACTTAGTGACTATAATTGAGAAAGGAATGTTGCGTTGGTTTGGTCATGTGGAGAGGATGAAGGAAGAAAGATTGATGAAACAAATATATACTGAGAATGTGAGCGGAAGGGCTGGCAAGGGATGCCAGGCGGACATACATCGACCTAATAGGGGATGTATTAATTAGCAAAGAGGAAAATGAAAAGTACCCGGAACCGGCGTGCGTGCATGCAACGACTTATGAACGTTGATGAAGCGAAGGTGATCTGTCACGATCGTGGCAAGTGGCAGTCCCTGATCTCTGCCTACCCTTCTGGGATACAGGCGTAAGTTTATGTATGTATTTCTTAATCTAAGAGTACAGATGGCGGTCTTATCACTAAAAGTGATCTCTTCCAGACAACCTTTGGACGGACTGGACTAGCATATTGGAGAAGAAAGGAAGGTAGATGTTCACACATAAAAGATTATTACAAAGGTATAAATGAATACATGCCTAAACACCAGTGTACATATAGTTATCAACCGATACAAATAGTTTACATAAATTGTAATTTGTTATGAAACTGTCACAATTCGTACGAGTTACAGATTTTGTATTTTCAACTGAGACTTAAATAAGTCTGACCTAACGTTGTGGATAAACAAATTCTTGATGTCTTCGCTGAAATAAGATTGATTGATCTTGTTTTGAGTTTGCTATAGCTGAACGCTGGAATTCGCAGACCACCAGCCCGTCATCTATTTAAAGGATTATACTCTAAGTTGATGCAGCCTATGTAGAAAATGGAATTTCTCTCGCCTCTAATCCAGTTCTAATAATATTAAAATGTATTGGTACAAAACGTTAAGTAGCTTTGAGGTGCTAACTAGCGCCACCAATGGAATAATAAAACGCCAAAACGATTTATTAAAGCCAACGCAAAATACATATAGCATTCTATATTCATATTGCGTTGGCTTTAATAAATCCGTATTTTGTTATACATCCACACCTTACAAAAACTCACGCCTGTATCTAGGCAAGCAAGAGTAGGCAGAGACCAGACCAGGGTTCTTGCCAGGGTTTGCCACTTGCCACGATCCTGACACACCTCTTTCACTTCATCATTTTCATTAGCCGTTGCATGCACTTACACACCCGCCGGTTTAACTAACCTACTCTTCATCTTGCTCTATACTATTCTCTTATCCTGCACGGAAAGATTTCAGGAAAAAGAAAACCCGGGAGACCAAAGGTATCATGGCGACGCAACCTGCGACAGTGGTTTCAACAGAGACCAGTTCCTTGTTCTTATTGGCAACATCGAAAAGCAAGATAGCCGAATTGGTTAACAACCTCCGATAGGAGACGGCACATGAAGAAGAAGATGATGATGATTCTATTCTACTGAAAACTTACGTTTGTCTCTGTGTGGACCTGGGCTTTGGCGAGATTTGGCTATACTCGACGGGCTCCCCGTCTTTGTACCAGCTTATCGTCTCAGTCTGTGACTTCAACTGCAAACCGCATATCAGTCGAAGCCTCTCGTTTGAAGCCACTTCGACCTTACTGGCGTTATCACCTGTAAAAAATGAAAAGGGCTGTTAGGAACAGTAGCATTACATTTTGGAGTTGAGTGCAGATATATATTCGACGCACCAGCTCCTATAATACTGCTGGTCAATACCAGATAACTATAACTTTTCTAAGTTACATACATTATTTTGTTAATTTGTAGTAGCAATGTGTTAAGTACATTTTGTGCCAAAAGGGCTATACTATAACATAAAGGATTATTTAGATAACAATGATGTCTGGAATTAAAGCCAGTATAATGTATGAGTTATATATTAAGAACTTCCAGTCCGTCAGAGCGGTGGTAGCTCAGTGGGTAGAACCATAGACTGGCAAGCGAGAGCCCCAGGTTCGATCCCGAGTGCGGGCATGTACCAATGACTTTGTTTAATTTCAAAGTTACGTACATTTGCGAATTTGCAGTCGCAATACCACACGCTAACGGTGAAGGAAAACATCGTGAGGAAACCCGCGGCTTGGTTGGCTCCGCACGTATTGACTAGTCTTTCCTGTGGGCTAGGCCGACTAAGCTGTCAGGATGGTATAGGTGCTGGGCAAGCCTACATCATCTATAAAACCATGACCCAGGCACTACAGCGTCGGAGTGGTCCCTTCACCCATCTAGTGTGAGTGAAGGATACCACTGGACGCTGTATAAATCATCTCATTAAGTAGATGCAAAAAGGCCTATATTATTATTATTCCAGTCCGTCAATTTTTTCTCCAAAATGATCTAGGTTTTGAAATGCACACCTAGTTTGAATTGTAACGTTCATTGAGCCGCAGTTTCTGCAGTACTTTGAATAAAACATTCCATTTCATTACAATAAATTTCCATTTTAAAAACCTATTTAGAAGCTAAAAATTCCACCCATGCTGGGATTCGAACCAACGACCTCTGGCTATCCGTGCCAGCGCTCTTTCAAACTGTTCTCACCGGCATCAGTGAAATTTCGAACCTCTTTACACTATTCTCTGTATTACGTACAGGCAGCGACATCTGGCTGAAGTAATTTGCATCACTTTCACTGTTGCCGGTTCCGTTGCCGGTAGGTTCATTAAACACTTAAGTCGCCCGTTATGCATTTGAGTAAGTATAATGTATATTTTATCGATGGTAGTTTTAAATTGCAAAAATCAGATAATATTAACAACTAAAGTAAAAGCGCTACATACACTGATCAATCTACCAACTACTGCAGAAAGCACTGTACTAAACACTTGCCGTATCATCATGCATTCCGTATTGGCCCATATCAACTTATACCTCTGTGAAAAGAGAGATAAGTAAAAAAATATATTATTATAATAATAATACGTTTTAAAATAAATTATAACTATGTCACTTTCGTTTATTGTCAAAACCAACTAAGCTAAATCCTGGAATGAAGCACGATTGATAAGCTTTGATCTCGATAGAAACAAATGTACCTATCTTGCACCAAAAGAACCATAGCAAACAGCAAAAAACGCCCAAAATATCTTTTTCTCACGCCAACACATGGGTCGCAGTATTGTTTTAGAAAACATCTCCGATTCGCGATTGAGACTTCGAACTTTTTTTCACCGCCTCAAGGGTATTTTGGGGTTTGCATCTGCGCGACACATGCAACCGCTAAAGCGACCTTTAGCTTTCAAAAGAAAGATTAGGGGTGGGATGAGGTCTTGGATTTTGGGAGTAAGCTTTGTTTAACATTCAAGCCTCAAGACTAGAATCTTATGGATACATATGCTTGTGCCTATTGCAACTATCATAATTGAGTGCACTAACAGCTTAGATTTATCTGAACTGTTTTATTTTCTCCAAAATGATCTAGATTTTAAAATGGGCACTTAATTTATTTTGTAACTTTCAATAAGTCACACAATAAAATAATTCGTTTATTTGTTGAAATGTGAACTAGATTTTTTGACAAGCCTACTCTATCCAAAACAAATAGCACGTATTGCTTTTGAGAATTAAATGCATCAAACACACTTATAGATACATACATACATACATACATACATACATACATACATACATACATACATACATACATACATACATACACACATACATACATACATACATACATACATACATACATACATACATACATACATACATACATACATACATACATACATACATACATACATACATACATACATACATACATACATACATACATACATACATACATACATACATACATACATACATACATACATACATACATACATACATACATAACTTCACGCCCAGAGGGGTAGGTAGAGACCAGGGACTGCCACTTGCCACGATCCTGACAGATCACCTTCGCTTCATCAACGTTCATAAGTCGTTTCATGCACACACGCCGGTTCCAGGTACTTTTTAACTTTCCCTTTGCTAATACTTGTAGATGTAGCTACCTAATCTCATTATTATTTAGAATTCGTTTATTATGTAATTGCATGTCGATAGAAACACTAAAACATCTGCACAGCACTATACGAGTACTATACCGGTCCCCAATAATTCACAGTCCACAAAATCTGAGCCAACGCAGTTAAAATTTTAGCCCAAAGTAACGATTTAAGAAACAAAGAAGCAACCTTTGTGTTAAATGGCCCACTGGAGTTTGGTCGACAAAAACATTATTGTTCTGGTCGAGGGTACTGTGTCATTTAACTTAAATGTTGCTCAATGAAAATTTACGGAACAGAATCTCGTCCTACATTTGCTTGACTAGAAAGACTATATGGAGATGGGGACTTATGGCGACAGCCCTCTTTATTTTCTGGTTTTCCTTTTTATACATGGTTTTTGAGAGAGAGAGAGAGAGAAATAATTTATTTTATGCCACACCTGGCAATAAAGTGGCTTTTTCCGCACGCTGCGCGTACGGAAAAAGCCGCTTTCTGGTCAAGTGTAGACATAAAAGGATGTACACAACACGGGAGGTAATAAAGAAAGCTCTCGATCGCATATTTACGTCCCTCGCTTGCAACTCGGGCCGCAAACTTCTGCGATCTCGGCCTTTCTTTGTATTACCACCCTAGTTGTGTAATGTACTATAACGGCACAATACTAAAAACATAACAAAACTGTAACAAATTATATATAATATATATAATATCTTGTTGTGTTTTGTGAATTTGTTATTGTAAACATTGTGTATATATTATTATATATACACAATGTTTATACTTCTTTATAAACAAATAGAGGAAAAAAGAACCAAGTAATAAAAGAAAAACAATGGGCGAACAGACATTTTAAAATTAAATAAAAGAAGGCATACAAATATAAACATGGATTGAATAAATACGGATTTGCAAAAGAATAATGATAATAATCTATGTTTTGTTTAAAGTATTGAGCCTTTAAACAAAACATAGATTTTTTTCACGCATATTGTCAGTTTTAAATTTAGTTCTAGTTCTTATTATGTCAGTGTCTCATATAAATAAAGAGTGATAGTATGTATGTGTGTGTATGATAGGTGGGCAACATTCGCCACCGAGTGGGTGCCACACGACGGACATCGAAATCGAGGCCGGCTAAGACGGTGAAGAGATGATCTCGACAAGCATCTGCCGGAGTGGTCTGAAGTGGCCTAGGACAGAAAACTCTGGACTAAATTGGGAGAGACCTTCGCTCAGCAGTGGGACACAAACATAGAGGCTACGCACAAAAAATTATTTATTATCTTTCTTTTATAAAAGTAAAAAAATGGCACCTATACAGTGCTCAACAGCGAAATTATTCTACACCTCTTTAAAAGTCCTTTTTTAATATAGCAAACCTGTCTGACTATCAGTTTTGGTAACCAAACCGTCGTTGTTCAAATACAGTTAAAGTAGATTTTTCAAAATATTAAACCGCTTCGTCTAGGGCACTTCACATCATCAATAATTCTCTCGGACTGTAAAGTTGTAGGTTTGTACGTTACAAGACTACGCCGGGATTTGGATACTGGGCATCAACGCCCAGCCGAAGAGGTTGGACCTAGGAAGCTGATATTTTCCACAGAGGGTCTATATATAATGTAGGTAAGGAATAAGACCGGATTTTTTTTAATTCAACCCTTACGGGGGCGAAAAGGGTTGCCAAAATTTGTATGGGGGTATAAAGAATGTTGTCCAATTTTCTTGAAACTTGAAATAAATACTCTTTAACACAATTGATTGAACACATGTTTCGCCGTTTTTTTTTTTTAATTCAAGCCTTAAGGGAGTGAACGGGGTTGAAAAAAACTAAAGTCCACGCAGACGGAGTCGCGGGAAAAAGCTAGTTTTTAATAGTTTTAGGAAGACTAACTGAGTTTGAGTTTGTAAATTTCTAAGCGTAATCAACTGAAGACACTTAAGCGAAATAAGATGCCCAGAAAGAAAAGACTTAACCTTAAAGACAATGCAGAGAAGGCATGGTGGCAGACTCCGCGTCTCATTAAGATTATCCGATAAGGAAGAACACAAGTCCATTCACGGATTACAATTAAGGGCCTAGAAACTTCTTATAATGGCTTCTACTGCTACGCACTTAGTATGAGAGGCGGGCAGCACCTTTAGGAGCGTCCAGAAATGGTCAACGCATTTGTTCGAAGGAATGTTCATAGGAAGCTCTTAGACGTAGGTTTTGTACGATGGATGAATGCTAACAATTTGTGGCAGGTGACGTGACAATGGTAAATTGCAAGGCGCAGATATGTCTGCCAACTTGTGAAAAATAATGTTAGCGAAAAATTGATGGTTTGCTTGTCAGTCGAATATGAGCATATTGCGTTAGTGGGATGAGGGTTAGTGGGACGAATATACTCAACTTGAATACAAGATCCACTAATTCGGATTTATCCCCCGTGGTGGAGTATGGCCTAAACTTCCTGCGATGCAGGAAGAGACCCGCGCCCCAACAGTGGAGACATACAAGGGTTGATATCGATCGATCGAATAAAATACAGTGAAGGTGTCTCCTTCACGGTCCCACTCAGTTGGGCTGTGGAACGCTCTACCCCAGAAAATATACGCTAGTCTCACAATTGGTGCATTTAAGAAGCAGTTGAAAGAGCAATATTTATCTCTATCATAACTTTGAATTATATTTTTTTTATTATTTACTATGTGTTTTATAAATTTATTGACTTTTACAGGTAGAGTCTATGTGGTGTATTACATCTGGTCTATTACATCTCTATCATAACTTTAAACTAATTACTAATTATTTACTACGTATATTATTAATTTATTTACTTTTACAGGTTTAGTCTATGTAGTGTATTATACCTGCTTAGGTTAATGTTAAGGATTTATGCAGTTTATGTAGTTAATTTTCTCCACGGAATACTTGTATTTCATTCGAATAAAACAATAGGTAACATTAAACCCTAGTTTTTCGTACTCCGACAATCTGTGAGTCCAGCAATTAGCTTTTAAGCCTGTCAGTTAGGAAAATGCATACAGTTAAGGCAAGTCAGAGGCATTGGGTGTGGTGTTGGCCTAGAGAATAGCACCAACCCAAATTCTTCCCGCGGGTGCCGTAAAAGGCGACTAAGGGACACAAGCCGGGGGGTGGGCAGCAGTGCCCCCTGCAGTACAATTCCACCAAACTGCGATCCCCAACCCGCATGCCCAGCGTGGGGATTAGGGGCATTACACCCCAATAATGGCACAACCTTACGCTATGGCACAAGGTTGTGCCATCATTGGGGAGGGCTATGTCTAGCATTGGACTAATATAGCCTGAAGAAGAAGAGGCCTTGGGGTGGCTTGAAAACTTCTGACAGTAAGACTAGCCACTAGTCTTGCAAGCCTCCACCAATCCAGACTTGGCTTCCATGGTGGAATATGGCCTATACCGTCCTCAGGGAAGAAACAAGTGACCCTCGGTGGGTTGATGATGATAATACAGTAAACACCACTGACAGCTGTTAAAAGTAGATTAGAAAATGTTTAGTGTGATAAACAGGAGGTAAGAAGAAAGAAATGCGTAAGAGTATTTTAACCTCTTTTTGCAGCTGTTTCGTTCCACAACTTTTTTGTAAGTTTTGACGATAGTTGATATGATAACAGATGGTGCTTGCGAAGCCAGAATTTTGCGATAAAATAACCTTTTCTTCTTCTTTGATGAATCAATTTGGACTCGATGAAAGACACTTCTTTTTTGCTTTGATGAAAAAACTTTGAAAAGATTGACGGATCTCTAAAAAGTCTATTAAGTTTATGGCTAATGTCATCTGAAGTGCATTGGAAAATCTGTAGGTACTTTGTTATAACCAGAGTTATTTTAAAATTTTAACCCGTGCATTTTACACTTTTATTATCCTTGTTACACGTTTCGAAGGAGCAGTAAAACTTTTACGCCCCAAAACGTCACGTTTTTTAACTCTGTTGGTATTACGTGTTTTAGGGACTCCATGTGAAACGGAATAAAAACCCCTGAAATTACACTGTGCATTTCACTCAATCATGTTTGTGGCAAATCACAATAATTAGAACAGTTGATCGTGTTATAACACGCTAACAGTTTAAATCCGTGGCCGCCATCATTCTGTTACGCATCAGTTTGTAATTACATATTTGAAAGTAGCTGCTTGAAGAAGTACGAAGAAATTCGTAGTGCCTAAAAACTGACTACGAAGTTCTACGAAAGGTTGTCTGGAAGAAATCACCGTTAGTAATAAGGGTGCCGTCTCTGTAATATCCATTTTTAATGTGTTAAAGTGTTCTCTATCTATCTATATAAGTAGTTGACAACCAAAGTATTATAATTCGAATACACATTGCGTCAAGTACAATGTTGAATAAATAAAATGATAGAAATTAATACTTATGGTACTGCTAATTAGACTCAGTAGGGTTCTTCCAACAAAAAAAAACAAATCGGGGACTATTCTAATAGTTTTAAGCACCTATTACCTGAAACCATAACATGTGACCGAATTTTGTTCAATCAATGTATAGTATTTTAAAAGTGTAACTTGTCCACGGGTTGTATAATTTTTCGGCATTGTAAATTCCTCCCCAAATCTTGAACAAACATACATACTTACACGGGAAACAGCTCTTTAATGACTCTACACAGACAACGAAGGTCACTGTTGCCACTCTGACTCTGTCATCAAGTCAATTAATTAGTTCCTTGTCCTGAAGGAAAGGAAGGAAGCGATGCATTCAGTAGTTGTTGTTGTATTTGGAGATGGCTGAACTTGAAAAGTTTATCCTCAGCTGCTGATTTAAGAATTTCATTAACGCAAGACTGCCTCGATGATCCTGCTAAAACATCATGCAAAACAAACTTGTCAGTCGATTGATTTACCGGTTGATCCAGCATCAAAAACCTCCTTTCCTCCAAATGATGAGCTAAATTTGTATAATTACCGTATACTTCTGTTTTGTCTCATTGTTTTCTCTGTGCCATGTAATAAGGGATGCTTTGTATGCATGTGTATGTCTTAAGGAAATAAATCATTTATTTACTTAGTAGGTCCAGCTTCAAAAACCTCTATTCGTGATCTACAACCTACGCCCTAGGCAATTAGACGGTGACATTTAAAAAGCTATTTAGCTCGAACAAAGAACAAAAATGCACATGGCCAGTAACTTTTTCTTTTTTCCGGCCAGCATTTTACCACATAGGGCGAAGCGTAATGAGACGATTGGTAGCACGCGAGCATCGTTGCCAGTTGAAAATAATATATCGAGGCTGAATTTATTACCTTCAGGTGTGGGTTGCGAAGCGTGCGCGCTATTTTGAGACGGAGACTAGAGTTTGCTAAGTCCTGTGACAGCACAGAGAATGGAAATTTTGCTACATTATTATACCTTACGTTTTGACATTTATTCCGAATCTTTTGAGACGTATTTGGGTATCCACTGTAAAGCTCAATGACAAAAAGAGCTTCATTCCAAAAAAACCTATGTAGAAGCTAAAAAATCCTTTTTCGGATTCGGGAGCTTATTTCAGTTATAGACTGTTTAAGGTGTCATAGTACGATGAGATAGAGAGATAATAATTAAATGATTAGGATATGAAACATTGTGGAGGGCATAATCATAATAAAATTAATCACTTCTCGTGTTCCCGACCCTAGGAAACAATGTTCTATGGTAACTAGGCAAGGATAATAATATTGCAATGGAACTACATCCAGACCGAGGTCATTTTGTACAAATTACGGCGGTCTCCTGCTGAAACTAAACTCTCGACCTTTGAATTAGTAGGCAAGCGTGTTAACTGCTGGACTACCGAGGCAGTTAAATAACATGATGATAATGTTATTTACGAGTAACTGACCTGTTTTTTATGCTTTCTGTGTTATTTTTTTTTATAGTTGTATGCATTTTGGAACAGTTTTGTGAATATGTTTTTTGTTTTGATTTGAGTATTGTGTCGACAAATAAATAAATGTTCTTCTTCTTCTATGATAATACCATCTACACAATATATTTTGTTGCTCTAATCCAACACTAAATAGGGTAACTAGTGACACGGTAGACAGCAATGGTAGTACAACGATAGAATACAGGTCTCATATTTGGGAAACGAACTCTGTTTGCATAATTATGTTGCAATAATATCACTCATTAACTCTGTACGAAAACATCGTGAGGAAACCCGAGAGACACATATGGTAATCTAACCTTAGCGCTTGAAATTGCCAATCAGCGATGGTACGCGTTGTGATTAAAGGCCATACTCTTTCTCCTTCAGAAGTTCTATATCCTGCAGTGGAATGTATACCGGCCGCTTATATGGTATTCATTCAAGACTTGTCCCTTGATAAACTTGCGCTTTTTGACTGCTATACGCCAACGAGGCAGCCGCATAAACATGTCGCCTCTACTGCACCGCACGTCCCACACTAAATTTACCTGGTGTCACGACGCGACAGATGCCGTCATGACATCACAGTCAAAATATTACACCGCAGGAAGCACCCAGTTAGAAATGTCATTCCTACCTCTTAGCTCGGATCGCCAGTGACATATGTTCAGTTTGCTCCTTACTGTGGTGAAATTTCAGCGCTGGATGCTTACCGATAATTTGCGATGAGTGTGGGGACCACCGGAATTTCTCCTAATAGAAATCCTAGTATGCAGCTTCTAGTCTAGATGGTGCAAATATTAATATTCATACTATGTATACATGTAGGTATAGTTATGATAACATACACAATTATACATGTTAGTAACAGTAAGAGTTTTGTCAGGAGTCAAACTCCTGACAAAACTCAAAAAGTGTTTTATGACTACAATCAAATTGATTAATAATAACTTCGTTATCAACCCTTGTATGTCCCCACTGCTGGGTTACGGGTCTCTTCGTGCGTCGCAGGAAGGTTAGGCCAAACTCCACCACGGGGGCCAAGTCCGGGTTGGTGGAGCATTGTAAGGCAGGGGGTGCGATGCCAGATAACCTTCACGTCTACCCCTCCGCTTTCCGTTCCATCTGATTCTATGAACCAGGTGGAGGGGCAAGTGGTGGGGTCGGTGCACCCTGAGCGTTAGTCAGTAAGTTGTTAACGGAACTTACTGGCTAACGGCGAATAATCATGCGGGAGGGGTCGCGTGGGCCCTGTTTCACTTTGTGGAGCGGGACCCAGGCGACCAACCGATTGAAGGACCGACTGGGAGGGGCGCCGCTGCGCGAAAGCGCGCGCGCCTCGTACCAGTCGGACCAGAGTGGCCGTGGGCGGAGGGTCGGGGGACCCTCTGCCTCCATCACGGCGGGAGGGGTCGCGTGGGCCTTGTTTCACTCTGTGGAGCGGGACCCAGGCGACCAACCGAATGAAGGACCGACTGGGGGGGGGCGCCGCGGCGCGGAAACGCGCGCGCCTCGTACCAGTCGGACCAGAGTGGCCGCCGGGACGCGGAGGGTCGGGGGACCCTCCGTCTCCATCACGGCGGGCCGGAAGGCGCCCTTGCGTGTTCCGAGGGTGCCTTCTGGCACGGAGGGGGCCCGCGAAGTCGCTCACCGCCTTCTCTGCTTTCAGAGAAGTGCTGGTGGGCGACGTGACGGGCCTCACGTGTGGGGCGTGTGGGGGCCAACAGGACATTGGCCCCCATGCGCCCCACCGAGGAGGTGCGCCGCCCTCCTCTAATCCCATTGGTCCAAGTAATGATGGGATGGAGGGGGCGGCGCGTTAGGGCGTGTGGTGGCCAAGGGGTTCGCACTTGGCCACTATGCGCTCCAGCGAAAAGATGCGGCGTTTCCTCGCCCTGTTCCTGCGTGCGGGGCAGGGACGCCGCCGAAGGAGTGCCCGAAAGGGCGCCCGCAGACTGGGTCGCGGAAGTGTGCGCAAGCGTCCCCGTGGCCCCGTCCTTTGCGGTGCGGAGGAACACCCCAGGAGTGTTAGTCGGTATACCGCCTTTTTCAGGGCGGGGAGTCCGACATAACCACTGTGCTCCCCCGAGCCGGTGGTACCCGTAATTGGGGTTTCTCCTGGGTGAAAAAAAAAGGATTGTAAGGCAGTGTCGAGCCTTACTGTCAGAAGTTATCAAGCCACCCATGAATCCTCTGACATGGCTTAACGACTGCCATTTTTTGATAGCCCTGCGAAGCACGGAAGCTCTGGGAAAAATGCCACTAGCGGTAGTCAAGGGACGGTCCCCCATCCTGCACCTGACCGCGCCTGTTGTTGCTTAACTCAAGTGTTTGATTCCAATCACTCTCTTCGCCTAGGCCACGAGCGCTTCAATAATAATTTCATAACTAATAATTCAGCAATTTTAAGCGCTGAAGTACGAGAGCACCTCAGATAGGGGACATAGCGATTTCAAACGAAGTTGTAGTGTTAACACCGGAGACGCGCGCAGTCATTCGACACCTCGTCTCGCGTCCTACTCCCTACTTCGTTTGAAACCGATACTTCACGCCCGAATTGGGGTGTGCAGTTTTTTAACACCACTTCAGAATCGCTAAGGGTGTCGTTTAGAGAATGAGATAAGTGAGGCAGTCTCTGCGGATTGCTGTGAAAGAATGTATGGTTGCCAGTCGGCAGCAGATTTTATAAAGATTGAAGCTTAAGCTGGCGTTTGGACATCCATACCGAATGGATAGGTAGCATCCATACATAGTTACATAACTAATGTATTGAATGTCAAATGCTGTTATGAGTAGTATGCGAGTGCGAATACTCATAACAGCATCCCTATTGCCCTTTCTTCCTGCTAGTATTCGTGAATTCCATGGCTTCTTGTAATTATGGTAAGCATTACTGATAGTATATCCACTGTATTCCAATTTCCTATTCTCGATATAATCACAATCTATGTCTCGCATTCTAAAAGCATTAGGCGATCATGTGACTGTGTATAACTGTTTTTATGTTCGCGATATTTTGCTGATTTGATAATGAGAGGCCTACGTCACTCTTTGGCTCATAAACTATCGCCATGAGAGAAATCAAGTTGCGTCCGCCGCTACTTGAACAAAATCAATGAAAAATTTACAATAAAATTGTCTAAAAGAACAAAAGTGCCATGGCCACACCGCCTGACACTTTTACAACAAGGAAAACCACAATTCGTTACGAAGCGTGTCATCTAGTTATGAAAATTAAAATAGAGGGCGTCGTTAAGATGAGGAACCCTCAAATAAAGAACTGAACGCGTTGACATCAAGATGAAAGGAGTTTTATTTTTAATCACAACAAACAATCCATAGACGCCGGCCGAATATAAAATATTCAAAAAGAAACAAAAAACGGCGGAGGAGCGACACCGACGCATCCGCTTCCTGGCGTTCGAATTTTGAATTTCGTAACGTAACGTATTTTCCCAATTAAAGATTGCGGATAGCTAGTGGAACGGAAGCTCGGACGGTCAATGTTTCGAATCGAAATGGGATCTATAGCTTCCGGCTATACTTACGTACAGAAAGGTCATTTCTATACGTTCTTTACTTTGTAAGCAGGCAGTTTTAAATTATTTTCAGCCTTATTGTACACATAGGTATTGGTTAGTAAAATTGTAAAATTTAAAAACCTATTTAGAGGCTAAAAATTTCACCCATGCCGGGATTCGAACCCGCAACCTCTGGCTATCCGTACCAGCGCTCTACCAATTGAGCCAATGGGCGACTCACGGCATCAGTGAAATTTCGAACCTCTTTACAATATTCTCTGTATTACGTACAGGCAGCGACATCTGACTTAAGCAAATTGCATTACTTACAGCCCCGACCACCTACTTTGCAGTTAGGTTTTAACATCGGAACGATATCACTGTACCGACATGACTACACTATTTTTATTTTTAATGCACTAACCCGTGCTAAGGAACAAATTTAAAAACCTATTTTGAGGCTAAAAATTTCACCATGCCGGGATTCGAACCCGCAACCTCTGGCTATCCGTACCAGCGCTCTACCAATTGAGCCAATGGGCGACTCACGGCATCAGTGAAATTTCGAACCTCTTTACAATATTCTCTGTATTACGTACAGGCAGCGACATCTGACTTAAGCAAATTGCATTACTTACAGCCCCGACCACCTACTTTGCAGTTAGGTTTTAACATCGGAACGATATCACTGTACCCACATGACTACACTATTTTTATTTTTAATGCACTAACCCGTGCTAAGGAACAAATTTAAAAACCTATTTAGAGGCTAAAAATTTCACCCATGCCGGGATTCGAACCCGCAACCTCCGGCTATCCGTACCAGCGCTCTACCAATTGAGCCAATGGGCGACTTACGGCATCAGTGAAATTTCGAACCTCTTTACAATATTCTCTGTATTACGTACAGGCAGCGACATCTGACTTAAGCAAATTGCATTACTTACAGCCCCGACCACCTACTTTGCAGTTAGGTTTTAACATCGGAACGATATCACTGTACCCACATGACTACACTATTTTTATTTTTAATGCACTAACCCGTGCTAAGGAACAAATTTAAAAACCTATTTAGAGGCTAAAAATTTCACCCATGCCGGGATTCGAACCCGCAACCTCTGGCTATCCGTACCAGCTAAATAGGTTTTTAAATTTGTTCCTTAGCACGGGTTAGTGCATTAAAAATAAAAATAGTGTAGTCATGTCGGTACAGTGATATCGTTCCGATGTTAAAACCTAACTGCAAAGTAGGTGGTCGGGGCTGTAAGTAATGCAATTTGCTTAAGTCAGATGTTGCTGCCTGTACGTAATACAGAGAATATTGTAAAGAGGTTCGAAATTTCACTGATGCCGTGAGTCGCCCATTGGCTCAATTGGTAGAGCGCTGGTACGGATAGCCAGAGGTTGCGGGTTCGAATCCCGGCATGGGTGAAATTTTTAGCCTCTAAATAGGTTTTTAAATTTGTTCCTTAGCACGGGTTAGTGCATTAAAAATAAAAATAGTGTAGTCATGTGGGTACAGTGATATCGTTCCGATGTTAAAACCTAACTGCAAAGTAGGTGGTCGGGGCTGTAAGTAATGCAATTTGCTTAAGTCAGATGTCGCTGCCTGTACGTAATACAGAGAATATTGTAAAGAGGTTCGAAATTTCACTGATGCCGTGAGTCGCCCATTGGCTCAATTGGTAGAGCGCTGGTACGGATAGCCAGAGGTTGCGGGTTCGAATCCCGGCATGGGTGAAATTTTTAGCCTCTAAATAGGTTTTTAAATTTGTTCCTTAGCACGGGTTAGTGCATTAAAAATAAAAATAGTGTAGTCATGTGGGTACAGTGATATCGTTCCGATGTTAAAACCTAACTGCAAAGTAGGTGGTCGGGGCTGTAAATAATGCAATTTGCTTAAGTCAGATGTCGCTGCCTGTACGTAATACAGAGAATATTGTAAAGAGGTTCGAAATTTCACTGATGCCGTGAGTCGCCCATTGGCTCAATTGGTAGAGCGCTGGTACGGATAGCCAGAGGTTGCGGGTTCGAATCCCGGCATGGGTGAAATTTTTAGCCTCTAAATAGGTTTTTAAATTTGTTCCTTAGCACGGGTTAGTGCATTAAAAATAAAAATAGTGTAAAATTGTAAAATGTTTCATGTTGTTGAAAACTTTACGTCTCCACTGTTTCATTGGACGGCTCCTTTTTAGGCCTTATTCAAAATCCAAAACGAAAACATCAATGTTTACTTGCCTGAGATGGACGTATTGGTCTAGTCTGAAGGTTCTTAGTTGACGGTACGTGAGTAGTACTTTCGATTTTCACAGGAGGACGTTTTGTACAATTGGTTCAGACTGGCTATGTTTAAGGCCTGGCCCTAGAGTCTAATACTTACACAGTTTTTTAACAGAATGATATAAGCACAACAATGGTTGTTACTTACCTCAATATAATTGGTAGTCTACACAGCAATAGCAGTACAATGTCAATCCCGCGGAAATTAAACAGGCATATCTCGCGAAGAAGATCGAATCGCGAGAGGCACCGAGTGAAGTAGCGAGGGTTATACCATTGCAATGCAATTGGTTATCAGACTACCGATAGTATGAATGAAACGGCTAATGCGACTCTATTAAACAACTATGCATTTTAGAGACTCGCTCCCCTAGGCAAGTGTTGAGTGAATAATATATTTTTAACTTTCGCGACTTGAAAACATTGTTAGAATATTTTCGGGGCTTAATCGCGTAGTAATTTATTGCTATTTTACCTCGACGTTTCGACTGGTACGCGTTCGCATCTTCGGCTGACAAGGTTTCAGACTACCCTCAATCAGCCATCACAAAGCACTATTAGGATTGCGGCACACTACACTGACAATGTCGGACGATAAGCCATGTGATAAGCTACGCGATTAAGCCCCAAAAATATTCTAACAATGTTAAGTCAATGTTGCTTAGTGTATTTTTATGTAAATCGCAGACCTTCTACAAGTTAACACTCAATTTTTCTCCATATTGGAATTCAAAAGACATTTGACGGCTCCGGCTCGTATTTCGCAACTCACCTTATTTTGAGGAAGCTGTAAGAAGTAGAAATGCAGTATATACGAGTATATAGAAGGCAAAGCTGAAAGCACTTAATGAATTTAGTAGCGCTGTTATTTATTGCAATATGTAGAGTTAACAAAAGAAAATATCGTTAGGAAACCTCTGTATCAGTTGTATATACTACATGCATGCCTCAGCACAACCCGCAGTGAAACAATCTTGAGAATGCTCTGCAGTGGCAGTAGTACGTTTTTATTGAAAGTTTATATTTAAGATTCTTGAAAGTATATTATGTTTCTTTTTTTATGCACTAACCCGTGCTAAGGACAATTTAATAACCTATTTATAAGAGGTTCGAAATTTCACTAATGCCGGTGACTCGCCCATTAGCTCAGTTGGAAAGAGCGCTGGCACGGATAGCCAGAGGTCGCGGGTTCGAATCCCGGCATGGGCGGAATTTTTAGCCTCTAAATAGGTTTTTAAGTATATTATGTATTACTAGCTGTGCCCCGCGGTGTTACTCGCGGTTCATGGATTTTCCCATGGGAATTAAATATTCTTGCGCCGTAAGACGTAGCCTATGTTTTAATCCAGGGAGTCAGCTAACTCCATACCAAATTTTATTAAAATCGCACCAGCCATTTAGACGTGAAGAAGTAACAAACATACGTACTCACAAGCTTTCGACTTTGTAATATTAGTGTGAAGTGTGATGTGAAAAAAACCTTAGCCCGTTTCGTGAAGGAAGAGTAACGATATAAATGAATAAAAAAATCGTATAAATATTACATACATACATAACCTCACGCCTGTATCCCAGAGTGGTAGGCAGAGACCAGGGACTGCCACTTGCCACGATCCTGATAGATCACCTTGGCTTCATCAACGTTCATAAGTCGTTGCACGCACGCACGCCGGTTCCGGGTACTTTTTATCTTTCCCTTTGCTAATACATCCCCTATCTGGTCGATGTATGTCCGCCTGGGACGACCCTTACCAACACTTCCACTCACATTAGCAATATATATTTGTTTCGTGAATTTTTCTTCCTTCATCCTCTCCACATGTCCAAACCAACAAATATTCTATTAGTATTTTTAATACAGAATCCAAAAATAATATTCTAACCCCAATTTTTGTGTTTATATAACAAAACGAGTAAATGAAGCAGGTGTAATCCAGATTACAGTGTTCAAAACTAAGAACGTCTGGAAAACTAGGACTCTACGTACAGTCAGACTAAAAACAGTACAGTCAGATGTTTAATATAATCACTTGCATATATAATTTTATTCGGCATACGCGTATTTTTACTTATACTCATGCAAGTAAAAGTACGTGTAAGCGGAGTGGAATGATTGTCAAAAGTTATCTTTAATATAATATATCTGGACTATAATCATCACTATAATCTTATGTAGAAGATTCTTAGCTTCAAGAGCTACATTCTTTTTATGAAATAAACAGTTTAATTTTTCTTTCTTTCAATACTTAGAGCAAATCAAAACACTCCAACCTATCACATTCGCGTGTGGTATTGTTAGTTTAAAGAAACAAAATGATAGCAAAAAAAAAATCAAGTCTTTTTGCTTGACTTTATTAGACGCAGGAGATCTACAGATTAGGGTACTCATTGACTAGACACTTTATCCAAAAAGTGGTGGACAAAGCTTACATACATTTTTTTTCAGGGCACAGCTCTCAGAGAGAGAGAGAGAGAGAGAGAGAGAGAGAGAGAGTATGGGCTTAGTTACCACGCGGGCCCACCGCGGATTGGCAATTTCAAGCGCTGAGGTATTTGAACACAGTTTAATTTTTATCTGTGCTTACAATTTTTCCCTGTAAAATCTCACCCACAGACTATTTTAATCAGCGTTTCTTATTGTTCCGAGAAATTCTACAATCGTTTTATGAATACCGATACTTTTCTTGTATTATCTATCCAGCAAACTTGTCTCCTCGACTGCCCTGCGCCCACGCATGCGCGCACGCGCAGCGGAAGCGTCTCAAATCTGTCACACACACAACTCTACCGACAGACAGACAGACGGTCCGCATTCATCTAATCTAATAAGTCACGATCAATTACGCATGCTAGGCCGTCTGTTTGAGTTTACTTGGCTAGTTTCGATGGTTTCATTTAGATTGAGGGAAGCCGGGATTGGGAAACCTGAGAGTTTGAGCTAGATTGGGCATTGGGCACTTGGCTTTAAAGATTCAAATCTTATTTCATTATAGAATATACGGGTTTTATACTCTAATGTCATGCTAAATTGGATCAATTTATATTTTGCCGCCACGTACAATTATACAGCATGCAAGCATAAATGGTTTTATAAAGATAAAGACTATTTATCTAGATTGGCTGGACCCAACACTCCATTACGGTATAGTATCGAGACTTGAAGAAATTAGGATTAATGCAGTAGAAACGAAATCCTTGAGAAGTATGTGTAGTTTTATTTTGAATGAAAGGATACGCATTAGTCTGATTAGAGTGGATTGAAAAAGGATGTAATGATAGAATTGAGAGAGGGATGTTACGTTGGTTTGGACTTATGGAGAAGTTGTACAAAGAAAGATTGATGAAAGAATATTGAGCAAATGGGTGGAATAAGTGGCCCCCAAAGGAAGTCCTAGGAGGATATTTTTCGACCAAAAAGCAAAGATTAATAATAAATGTTTATGAAGCTCAATGATCGGTCTGGATCGTAGCAAGTAACAGACTCTGGTCTCTGCCTATCCACCAGAAATAGGGGCGACAGTTTATCTATGTACTTATGCGATTTATTTCATGCGTTATCAACCCTTGTATGTCCCCACTGCTGGGGCACGGGTCTCTACCTGCATCGCAGGAAGGTTAGGCCATACTCCACCACGAAGGCCAAGTCCGGGTTGGTGGAGGATTGTAAGACAGTGGCAAGCCTTACTGTCAGAAGTTATCAAGCTGCCCATAAGGCCTCTGACATGGCTTAACGACTGCCATTATATGACAGCCGGCACCAATGGCTTAACGTGCCTTGCGAAGCGATTTATTTACTAAATATATATATTCATAGTTACAGTGTTGGATGGATTGTAAATAGATGGTGTCTGCACTCATTTATAAAAACACAATACCCTTAATCACTCCTCAGAGTCAGGTTAGGTAAAGGCAATAAATTCACATGTGGCTAATAATCTGGCCACAGATCTGGCTTACTTAACAGTAAGGATTGCGACTGTCTTACAATCCTCCACCAACCCGGTCTTGGCCCTCGTGGTGGAGTATGGCCTAACCGTCCTGCGATGCAGGAAGAGACCCGTGCTCCAGCAATGACATCGACAGGACTCAACTAAACAAAGTAAATTCACGAAGCATGCGAACATACTGTTCAATATGTTATGAAACAATCGATTAATATTCAAAGTAAAGTTTTAAACTCAGTTTGGTGTTTCCGAGTGAGGGACTCTAAATGTAGGTTACTAACCCTCCGTCTGGTGACCGTCTCGCTTTATTTCCGAATAGTAATCATGAGTCAGCATCCCCAGCGTTGGACTCCAGCCGACTCATTTGGCCGACCATGCGTCACTGCTAATGGAAGGTAACAGGAGATCGCCAGATGTTTCGCCAAGATGCTTGGTAAGTGGCATGTTGTCAAACTCAACGACTAATAGCAGTACAATGGATCAATCACGCGAAAAATTTGAGGCGCTTTATGTATGCACGGATATCTTTTGACACCTTTCATTATGGACAGGATATATCCCTTAAAGATAATAATGGTAGGTCTGTCGACATGATCAGCTGTCAGGGATCTATAAGAAATTACAGGTACCTATTGTCAAGCTAGTGATTTAGAATAATATTGTATGCCATTGCTTCCTAAGGACAGGAGGAAACGCATAAACGAAGAAGGTTCTCGTTCTATGTAATCGTCTGTCACTTAGAACTATATAATTATGAACTAAACTTCATTAAATATTTGATTAAAACCGTGACCATGAAGTTCCGTATTTTTTACATGGTAATTGTCACTTTAGCATCTATCACAGGTATAAATATATGTTTCATGCAAACATAGTGCAATCAATTTGGCATCTGTTACAGGTATAGTTTAGAACAAAATTGTCCATTTCGTGTCAAGACGTGACTTTGGCAGAATTCGTCGACAGCATCGGTTAGTTGCCATTTCAAAAAGAAATAGAATATAAAAATAGTCGGAAATATTTTTGAACTAAAACTTTCGTAAGCACAACACATTGTAGACTTTTAGTCCGGATCTACTTACGGGTGTTGTTATATCGGAAAAGTCCGACCAGGTTTCGCTCCGATTCGCAGAGCTTAATCATGGTGAGCAGAGACGGAGCTCGCGTCGTCGGTTGCTCGTCTCACACATCGTGCTCACCATGATTAAGCTCTGCGAATCGGAGCGAAACCTGGTCGGACTTTTCTGATATAACAACACCCGTAAGTAGATCCGGACTAAAAGTCTACAGTCGGAAATATGTTTAGATAATTAACCCGTATGAATTTACAACGTATTTAATAAGCCTAAATTTTGTCTTCTGTCTAGATATAAACCTAGCCACCAGTTCTCTGTGCTTCCCTGTTCTCAGCTACGGCGACAATCTCCTTTAGATCAGCACAGCGAGTCCTCGCTGTCTCTGCCAATTCACGGTTTTCACTTGAAAACCTTTTTTCTTCATCGGTTATCGGTTCTACGGCAATTAAGTTAATGACAGTGGCTGGTCCTGTCGACTTGCCCACTGGCATTAATTTCATCTTGCTGTCATCAGTACTCTTCGTTCTTTGGAATATTCTTCTTCTTCTTCTCCTTCTTCAGGCTATATTATGTAGTCCACTGCTGGACATAGCCCTTCCCTAATGAGCGCCATAGCGCCCTGTCTTCAGCATTGCCACATCCAGCATCTGCCGGCAGTTTTTCGCAGATCGTCATCCCACCTGGTCGGAGGGATCGTTCCTACACTTTGGAACATTGTTAACCTGATATATAATCCATCTATGACACTCCATGCATAGTCCGAATCCAGAACGCTATTGTGTTAAGGTCGCGTGTAGTACAACATACAGAACACATAACAAACAACGATTAAAACATTGCATCGAGGTCATCGCCATACATGTTAGTAGGTATCCAATAAAGATGGACGTAACGTACAATGTGCATACAAATCGATTGGGTGTGATATTATTTATCACGCCCAAGTAGCGGTTAACAGTTATTTTCGATCGATGATAGAGAAATAACTTTGCGAAAAGACCACGAGGGATTTAGAGCATCTACTTAAAATTATGTAAATACATGTCATGAAAATATTAGTATGAATCAACTTTTCGCTTGTCTCCAAATATGGGCTTTTATGAGTAATTAACAAGAAGACCCTTCAAGCTTGTGTGCATTTTTGCCTAAAGTTTCTGTACTTATTATTTCAGAGTTCAACTCAGACATTAATTGGTAAAGGTGTCCGTCACGAGCGCTGCACTTCAGTGCCTTGTCAAAGTCAAAATAATCAATTTCTCATACCACAGGCTAGAAGAGCATGATGTGACAAGGTTCCAAGGTGTTTATATGTTAGAGCATGCGACTGTACAACTTTAACGTCGCAGTCACCAATTTCTCTCTGAGAAAAGGCTTGTGCCCTGCAGTGGGCAGTATAAAGGCTGCTTATGTATGCTTACCTTTATAGTTTAATAGCTCTAGCAAATAATTGTGTCTTCTTACCCCTTAATTTCTCACCAAGGGAGTCTCATCCACAACCTCAGTGGGTAAGCCTATCAAAAAGTTCAGCAGTAAATTGGTCCGTCTTTACTTGGTTACTTTGTAATATCTAGGTTGATATGTAAGCAAAACGACGTTTGTTGCCTCATAACTGACTTTTTATTTTCTTTCTCGCTCACACATAATATATAACATAAAACGTCCCTCTCTAACCATAGACAATTGTTAAGTTGCGCTTACATACCATTGAATGTGAAACAGAAATTTTAAATTTTACTTCAGTGAAAAACATGTCCTAAAAGTTAACTAGGTATCAAGTGTGAATTTTATTTTAAAGTTGTTCGAATTGCGCAGCGCCATGTATGCAAAACGACGTTTGTTGCTTCATAGCTGACTTTTTATTTTCTTTCTCGCTCCTCTCTAACCATAGACAATTCTTAAGTTGCGCTTACAGATACTTTGTAGGTTGATCGTAGGTAGGTGCATCAGCGTTTAACCACTTAGCCATTGACGCAAGTCTACCCTTTTCAGCGCCAGTGTTTATTGTTTCGATGACTAATCGAATGCCGTGTTGATTATTAAATCCGTGTGCAGTTTTCCTGCTTTCGCAGTTCACGCCTTTATGTTCTGTGAAACTGTAAATTGTGTTTTGGATTGTGTGAAAGATAATTGTGAGGGAGTTGCATCAATATGATTAGAAATATCTCTATGGAGAAAATGTGTCGATTAATATGGCAGATTCATGTTAGCCAATGTGACTGTTGCTTACACCAGGATCTTGCCTCTTGGCACAACTCCCTTTTTTTACTTTTATCACTGAATTGTGTAGTTTATTTTTTTTTTCCTTTAACAGTGTGCTCAACTACAGTCTGAAAAGATTTTTATCCTTATACTGTGAGACAAAAACAAATACTCTAATTTATTTTTATTTTTATGTCATAAGATTGATATAAGTGTCACCTTCTGCGTCACTGAACTGCTGGAGCCGAGTATACTTGCTTGTGTCTCACCGATCCAATTGTGATGGATCAGTTTATTTCAATAATCTGACAAAGCGTGATGTGCGCCTAAATAAGTTTTAGCTATAAATCTCAGTACTTTTCAAAGAGGGTTATCGTAAAAAGTACACGAAGAATCTCGACATCTTCTCTTTCACCATATTGTACATCATGTACCTTATGGCGCCATTTCCTATCGACGTTGGTTATTATTGTGCCAACTGTGACTGTGAACAACTGTGAACAAATCGACTGACATATATCTGAAACTATTCTTCTTCAGGCTATATTAGTCCACTGCTGGACATAGCCCTCCCCTAATGATGCCATCATTGGGGGTAATGCCCATAATCCCCACGCTGGGCATGCGGGTTGGGGATCGCAGTTTGGTGGAATTGTACTACAGCGGGCGCTGCTGCCCACCCCCCGGCTTGAGTCCCTTAGTCGCCTTTTACGACACCCGCCGGAAGAATTTGGGTTGGTGCAATAGCACAGCATGCAAACCACACAGCATGCAAACTATTCAGCCATTCAATAAACCTATAAACAGCCCCAACATCAGTAAAATTCAAATCCTTCGAAGTGCTCTCCACCAAACCTAGGACTGGAACCCATTCCCATTCACAATCCGCCGGCGAGTTTGCTTTAAATCCGAATAAAGACAACTGACTCACGCCCATGCCATGCCAAGATGCGCGTAAGTGGCCCGAACGGAAATTCCTAATCTTTACATTAAACTATCTCGAGTTCACACTTGGCCACTTTAGGTAGCTCGCCGCCACGTGTTGACTACGACTCTCTTTGCTCCGGAGATTATGGCAATTATTCGTAAATCTGCCGGCCTAGCATGGCGAGTGTTGTGTCTTCGCTTGGCTCCGAGGTATCAATTTTTTTCGTATGGAATTGTCTTGGGCACAGACAAAAGTGTAGACTATTCGCCAGCCATATTTTCTATCAACCCTTTGTATGTTCCCACTGTTGGAGCACGGGTCTCTTCTTGCATCGCAGGAAGGTTTGGCAACACTCCACCACAGGGCCAAGTCCGGGTTGGTGGAGGATTGTAAGATAGTGCTGGGCCAAACTGTGAGAAGTTATCAAGCAGCCTGTAAGGCCTCTGATGGCTTAACGACTGCCATTATATAACAACCGGTACCAACGGTTTAACGTGTCTTGCGAAGTACGGAAGCGCTCGGAAAAATGCCACTAGCGGTAGTCGACGGCCAGCCATCCAGCACCTGACCGCACCAGTTGTTGCTTAACGCAAGTTCTTGATTCCAATCACTTGGTTCCACTAGCGCAGCCATATTAAAGAGTCTGTAACCAGCCGGTGTGAATTGGAAGCGATGTTTGCGCTTCATTAGTGAGTACAGAGACAACAAGTACCTTGTCTGGATCAAAATAAATAGCGTACTAGCTAACCCTGCAAACATTATTCGGCCATATTAATTAGCCTGCGACATATTCTCAGAAACAGCAAATACACATTTAAAAAATCACAAAAAACGGGAAGCCATTTCGATAATAAACACTGTGATACGATATTTTATCGTTATAGTTTGCCTAGTTCAAATTGTAACGTTCATTAAACCGCAGTTTCTGCGCTACTTTGAATAAAACCTTTTCATTTCATTTCATATATTAGATTTCGTTCATAAAACTATATTAGTACAGACCTGCGAATTACCCCCTTTTCCCTTAGTAAAGTTATTATATCAGGATTTTGTTGCACTTTGTATAGTATAGCCACTTGTAAAAATTAAATAAAAACAATATGAAGTGGTTTTTAAAATGTCAAACGCTTATGAAGAAGTTCTTGAACGATCCCATAGTTTGGAAGAGTAAACAACAGCTCTGGTTGGCTTCTGTAAGTAAATAGCTGATCTCGTAAAGTACATATTATTATGCAGTGATTGAGTGTATGACAACAATGACCCAAGAGTTGTTGGAGAGGCAAGCTAATACTTTTATGGTTCCTTAAGTACGTACAAAACTAAAAAAAAATCGGCCAAGTGCGAGTCGAACTTTAAATACGTGCACTTTGAGTCAGATCGCAATAGTCTGATTAGAAAACGTTGTGGACTGAAAGAGGATCTAGTGACTAAAAATGTAAAAGGAATGTTGCGTTGGTTTGGACATGTGGAAAGGATGAAGGAAGAAAGATTGTCGAAACGAATATATATTGCGAATGTGAGAGGAAGGACTGGTAAGGGACGTCCCAGGCGGACATACATCGACCAAATAGGGGATGTATTAGCAAAGGGGAAGTAAAAAGTGCCCGGAACCGGCGTGCGTGCATACAACGACTTACCAACGTTGATCAATGAAGCGGAGATGATGTGTCAGGATCGTGGCAAATGGCAGTCTCTGGTCTCTGTCTATCCCCCTGGGATACAGGCGTGAGGTTATGTATGTATGTACTTTGAGTCAGATACGTTAAGGACTTTTTGTCAACAAAGGTTTCGTTCGTAAAGCAATATTAGTACAGACCTGCGAGTTATAGAACTTTTTCCCTTGGTAAAGTTATTATTATATCAGGATTTTGTTACTCTCTGTATAGTATAGCCACTATAAAAATGAAATAAAAACAATTGTGGAACATGTTGCCATCGCCTGTCTTTCCGGAGACGTATAACCTGGGTGTCTTTAAAAGTAGAGTTAACCGGCATTTAACAGGTAAGCACGTAACATCGCAGACCCGGTCTTCGCTTACCATCAGGCGTGACTGGGGTCAAGTGTAACCTGTCCTATACTTAAAAAAATGTAAAGTATCTTAGGCAAATACGTTAAGGATTTCCTTGCAATAAAGGTTGAACCGATCGAATGTACAGTCCAGAAGTAAAGGTCTACACGCTGGCGACTATACTTACAGTTAGAGCGACATTTTATTATATTTTATCTTGGACTTATATTTTTGTGTAACATATATTTAATTATTTTGATTTGAATAAAATAATTTTATTCTTAGGTTTTGAAGTGACAATATATGATATTTTTTTCTCTATATTCTATAGCCCTCCCCTAATGAGCGCCATAGCGCAAGGTTGTGCCATCATTGGGGGGTAATGGCCATAATCCCCACGCTGGGCATGCGGGTTGGGGATCGCAGTTCGGTGGCTGCACTGCAGGGGGCGCTGCTGCCCACCCCTCGGTTTGTGTCCCTTAATCGCCTTTTACGACACCCGCGGGAAGAACTTGGAAAGAATTTTAATTTATCTAATTGCGTGATTTTAATTATTTTTTTAGATTTCCAATATTTAAACGCATCAAATGGCCAAAACATGCTGGTCTTCCTAAACGATACCAACAACTTTATACTAGCAAAATTCTTTATCTTCATCATAATATGGGCAAAAATGCTTCCAATGCTTCTGGTAGGTACTGTGGGAACTGGGAAGGTTTTTTTTTTTTTTCATGGACATATTACACAGATCTAGTTAGCCCTATACTAAGTACAACTAAATGACTTGTGTTATAGGTGCTAACTCGACGATAGATTTAATGCAACAAATACATAGATAACATCTAAGACCCGAGATGAACTGGAAAAGTTCGTTTCCTAGTTTGACCTAGTTTGGCCGGGGATCGAACCCGAGACCTTCGGTTTTACAATCAGCGTGCCAAACCGCTGCGCCACCGAGGCCGTCAAATTTTGCCGTTTTTAGGCAAAGCTTAGAAAGTGGGCCAAAGGTCTACCTTTTCAATTACTTACCGATTTTTTGTGACACGGATCAAAGGTTGTGTGAAGGTGGTAATTAAATACTGCATAAGCTGCGCTGTTATGTAATCCTTATTTGTAAACAGGCCGTTTTGTAACTGTTAATAGACCTTGTTAACCCACAGTTCCCATTTGTAACCCGTTTAACACCACTTTTGGAGGATAAAGTTAGAAATTAAATATAAAGATTGAAATACCAATGGTAGCGCAGCGGCAGAATTCCGGTCTCACATTGGGCAAGACGTGGGTTCGAATCTATTAAAAGCAATTAATAGATTACGTGGAGAAGTGTAGTTCCTGTCATCTTTCTATAATATAAAAATGAATCGCTGAACGCTGATTGCTGAATGGTAAGCGCAAATCTCGAGAGCAGCTGAACCGATTTCGCTAATTCTTTTTTTAGAATATTCCGTAAAGTACGAGGATGGTTCTTACGGAGAGATTTTTTTTTAAAGAATCGACTGTTAGGCGGTACGAAGTTCGCTGGGTCAGCTAGTTTTGAATAAAATTTTGATTTTAATAGTAAGAACATTACCACGCGTCCTCACCACGGATTGGCAATTTCAAGCGAGGTATTTGAACACCTCGGGTTTTCTCACGATGTTCTTCTTCACGGTTAGCGAGTGGTATTGCTACTATAACTTCACAAATGTACATAACTTAGAGAGCAAAGACGTAATGAATGCTAATTAAGAGGTAATTAAGCCTATACTCTCTCTCTCTCTCTCTGAGAGAAGAAAGAAGAAAAGAAGCTACATAAGAAATAGTAAGAACATTCGGCGACAATAGAAGACACGCACGACACTCCACATCTTAAGGCGGCTGTACATACTCCTGAGAGCTACCGAATTTATCTAACATTGCGAGTTTCACAGGACGATCCCATAGTACCGATAGTGTAAAACCCGCGACGATTATAAACACTCGGGCTCTAAGGCGAGCGTGTGCAGCCGCTATTAAACATGACCTCTTTTTTGCGTCACACACAAGTGCAAAATCAACAATAGCCTTAAATGAAGTTGCAATGGGCCGTTATTATAGTAAAAGTAACCTAATAAAAAGTTTTAGTTTTTTTCGGTCTGTCTGTAGTCTGTAACGGCTTTAAGGAGGTCAAAAGTCTAGACGTTCTAAAGACCATTGGATAAACAAATTAAAAAGAAATACATCACGTTGGAATCTGGCGATTGACCGAAGCAACATTACTCTGCTCTGTAATAAGTAAAGACAGAAAGTACAATTTTTATTCGATTCTAGTACTTATGGTAAAAGCTATAAGAACTGCCACGACTCTTGCTAAGAGCACCCACTACTGAATAACTGACCACCCAGACTGTATTTGAGCGTAGTATTACTTTTGATTGACATCCGGTGTCCAACTTAATGTGCTTATAATAAAATTGCCCCAAAATCTAAGAGAAATCGTTTCTGAATACCTACTATTAAGGATTTTTGGTCGAAAGAGTAAGCTTATTTTACAATGCTTTTTTATCGGACTAGAAAATAAGTTATTCTATCCGTCTATTCATATGCCTAGACAGGAAAAGAATTTTTTGTCTTTATGTCAAGTTTCACTGAAAGTCGTTCAGCTAATTAAGTACAAGCGTTACAAGGATTTAAACGCTAAAACTTTCATGTATGTTTGGTGGAGAGTATATGGGGACTGCTGTCTCTTCGGATTTCTTAGCAAAAAGCGTGACAGAACGTAACTTAATTAAGTATTTTCTTAGTGAAATTCTCTGTTCAGAAACTGGACCTAAGTATAACACTTTTAAAATTGCAATAACTTTTTGAGTACCTTCACAAGATCCGTTTGAGGAAAAACTTCATAGTGGGTAACTTCTTTTTAAAAAGTGGCGGAATAAAATTTTAAAAACAAAACTTATTTTCGATCTTCGAAGGACAATTTTACCAAACCTACGCATTATCTTGGGTTAGCTGGAAGAAAATACTATCTAGTTTTAAGCTCGCCTTTGTACAAATTTGTTTTTAGCGCAATAAATATTTTTCATCCATTCATTCAAACCTCTAACTTCTGAAATTTAGATTTTGTTTTTCAAAAGTTTAGTTCTTAGTTTTGCAGATCAGTGTATTTACAATTTCTTGGCCACCAATAGCTTCTTCGGTCGTTGTTGGAATCTGGACCTTAATTACTCATGTTATAAGGTCCCGATTCCAACAACACGGAGCCAAAAAGCAACGTGTACAATAATAGCACCCTAGGTGCCCAAGAAAGAACACACGACCATACACTACAAAGGGTTCAAGGGCGGCTAAGAATAGACCACTGAAAGGTTCCGTACAAATATTTATACCCAATAGCTGACCGTTATAGTCTACCCTTAAATTAATCGTTCCAATTTCGTCTTTATGGCCATCGGAATAAGAGTGCTGCCCGCCAGCTAACTGCTTGGCTGGAAACCACCGCCTTGAGCCAAGATCGCAGCAGACAAAAGCCATGAAACTTCGTATGTGTAAACATGACCTGAAATATCTGTCATGGCTCATATACAGGGTGTGTTCAAATATCTATCATAGCTCATATACGGGGTGTATTTATTATTATTTATGTATATGATAGGATTTGAGTTAATAAGGTTTTTCTAAGAAACGGTGGTAGCAGAGCGGTAAAACGCCGCGAAAATAATTTTCTATTATGTCGAAATGAAAAAAATGTCGAGGCTAATAGAGGCTGTATTTACATTCAATGAATTTACTTCTCTAAGCTATTAAAAGCGTGACAGAACGTAACTTAATTAAGTATTTACTTAGTGAAATTCTCTGTTCAGAAACTGGACCTAAGTACAACACTTTTAAAATTGCAATAACTTTTTGAGTACCTACACAAGATCCGTTTGAGTAAAAACTTCATAGTGGGTAACTTCTTTTTTAAAAAGTGGCGGAATAAAATTTTAAAAACAAAACTTATTTTCGATTTTCGAAGGACAATTTTACCAAACCTACGCATTATCTTGGGTTAGCTGGAAGAAAATACTATCTAGTTTAAAGCTCGCCTTTGTAAAAATTTGTTTTTAGCGCAATAAATATTTTTCATCCATTCATTCAAACCTCTAACTTCTGAAATTTAGATTTCGTTTTTCGAAAGTTTAGTTCTTAGTTTTGCAGATCAGTTTATTTACAATTGCAGATCAGTGTATTTACATCAAAATAATTTGATGAAAGCGCTAGGGGCATAGTGGAAACGAGTTATTGGAATCAATCACTAAGGTAACAAGCGCGGTCAGATACTGGATGGGTGGCCGTCCCGTAATTACCGCTCGCTAGTCGCATATGTTCCGAGCGCTTCCGTGCTTCGCTAAGCACTTTAAGCTATTGGTGCCGGCTGTAATGTAATGGCAGTCGTTAAGCCATATCAGAGACCTTATGGGCGGTTTGTAAACTTCTGACAGTAAGGCCCGCCACTGTCTTACTAAACACTCGTGGAGTATGACTTAACCTTCCTGCGTTGCAGGAAGAGACCCGTGTCAAAGCAGTGGGGACATTTATAAGGGTTTATATCGACATTGAGCGAAATTTTACTTTTATGGCCTAGATATAGTTATTATTTATAATATTTTATTGAACACGAAACATTAAACAGGACGCTATATAAGAAAAAACATGTACAAAGGAGAGCTTATCTCTGTAAGAGATTTCTTTCAGCAAACCATAAATTTTTGTCTTATATTATTTTAAAATTATAAAATGTACAATTGTAAGTACCCAATCAGAGTAAGTCGGTGCGGTGCCGGCCTAAAGAATAGCACCAACCCAAATTCTTCCCGCGGCTATCGTAAAAGGCGACTAAGGGATATAAACCGAGGGGTGGGCAGCAGCGCCCCCTGCAGTACAATTCCACCAAACTGCGATCCCCAACTCGCATGACCAGCGTGGGGATTATGGGCACTACCCCCCAATGATGGCACAACCTTGCGCTCATTAGAGGAGGGCTATGTCCAGCAATGGACTAATATAGCCTGAAAAAGAATCAGAGTCAGGCGCGTAGCTTTGGTTTGTAGGCAACTAAAGGGCATCTTTCACTATTTACAATACTTTCACTTAGCGTCACAGCCATCCTACCTACGCCTTTGGCATGTAGACGGCATTCACGAAGACGGCTAAGAGTCCGTTAACGTGGATAGCGAGGAACCATAAGAGTTGGTATGTGATGGAAAAGAACTCTATCCAACAGTCGGCAGCGACCATGAAGATACTGGTGATAAGCATGAAGTATTTGCGAAACTGGCAACTGCGGGAAAAGTGTACAAACAAAAGACTATTTTTAGATTTGCCACATAAAATTCAAAAGTAATAAAGCCCAGCGGAACGGTTACAGAGCCCCTCGTGTTATCGTTGTAAGTGACACTAAAATTAGCTACAACTTTGGTTAAGAAACGCGATATGCCGCTGTTTACTATGAAAACACGCGTTCTTGGTAGAACGGGGAGTCCTGGAACTCTACCAAGGTAGGACGTGAATAGTTAAGCTAAACGTACTGATTTATTTAAGGCTTCAAGGTACACAAGTCCTGGAAACATTTATTATGCATCGAGTACAAAATTGTTAGAAAGAGGTTTGCAATAGTTTCACTTCAGACTGGCTGGTATGATAGGATGAAGGATGTTTGAATAGATTGAAAGGTGTACTTTTTCTATTCGACTGATGTCAACTATTGCTTACAAAATTTTCACGGAATAAATCCACATGTAAATTAAACATCTTTTATTTGAAGGCGCACTCGTAATAGGTTATGGGCCCAGGAACGTGAAAATAAAATGCAGAGTCGAGATCGCGGTGATGGAGTTGTTCATCAGAGCATGCCGAGCATATCAAGCTCGACAATAGAACAGCTGGATGGAACTGCGAACTATAGCACCTGGAAATTCTTGCTGGAGCTATGTCTCATCCATGAAGATTTGTGGCAGTACACGAGCTCTACCCCAGATCCTTCAGATATAGCTGGAGTGAAGCAAGATCAAAAGGCGCAAGCAAAGATATGTCTATCTTTAATGCCGCATTGCCTGGTACACGTAAGGAAGTCTAAAACTGCTAAAGAAGCGTGGGATGCGCTCAAAGCCGCTTTTGGAGACAAAAGCTTAAACAATCGATGCAGACTGTTATAATCACTCGTGAGTTTGAAACTTGAGCAGTTTTCTTCGGTCAGAGAATACGTAACTAAGGTAATGTCGACGTCACAGCAACTGCTAGACTTAGGCAAAGAAATTGACGATAAATTGCTGGCAACGTTACTCCTGCAGGGATTAACGCCGGAATTTCAACCAATGCGACTGACTATCGAGAATTCTAACGTAGAATTAACAACGGACTATGTAAAGAACAAACTTTTTCAAATGGAAGAATATTTTTCTGGAAAACCTACTACTACATCGGTACTACTTACAAATAAAAACAAGACGAAAACGAAGCCTAAGAGGAAGGGCAAAGAGATACAATGTTTTATTTGTAAAGGACTACACAAAGCACAAGCATGTCCTCAAAATCCAAATAACAAGAAGGAGGCAAATTTAAAAACCTATTTAGAGGCTAAAATTTGTCCTTAGCACGGGTTAGTGCATTAAAAATAAAAATAGTATAAGAAGGAGACATTCAATAACCTTGCTATGGCTACAGTTGGAAACACCAAAGAAGAGGAATGGGTCATCGACTTTGGTGCCTCCACACACATGACCAATAGAAAGGACTGGTTTGAAGACTTCAAGGATTTTAGTATTAACGATCGAGTGCTTGTAACGTGTGCAGATGGAAATAAGGTGTATGGTGAGGGAAAAGGTAAGGTTGAATGTAAGTCGCTGGGGTTGACCGTGAGTAATGTGATGTATGTTCCAGAGTTGCATACAAACTTGATGAGGGTAAGTGCTATAGCGGAGAGAGGTTTCGTTACAGTGTTTACTGATAAAGGATGTGAGGTTTATAAGAAAGGAGAATGTGAGGTGAGAGGAAAGGCAGCAGTAAAAGGTGTAAAAGAGAAAGGCGTATATAAACTTAAACAATGTTTACAGAATACGGCACTAAGCACTACTGTCAGTCAAGAGGCGATACTATGGCATCAACGGATGGGACATCTTGGTATGCGCAACCTCTTCCTCCTTAGAGATAAACTCGCAACTGGGGTAAGTTTTCCTAGCTCTAGCAATAAAATCGATTGCGTAGCTTGTGTCATGGGAAAGCAAACCAAGCAACCTTTTCCAAAGAAAGGTGGAACTAGAGCCAAAGAGTCATTAGAATTGGTGCATTCAGATGTTTGCGGACCGATGGAAACTGAGTCTTTTAGAGGTTGTAAATATTTTTTGACGTTTATTGACGATTGTACGCGGAAAACTTTCGTTTATCTTCTAAAACAAAAAGGAGAAGTGTTCGTTAAATTCAAAGAGTTTAAGGCGTTAGCATAGAATCAAACGGGCAAGATCGTGAAGACGATTAGGACCGACAATGGAAAAGAATTTGTCAATAAGCAGATGGATGAATATTTAAGTCATAACGGAATCCAACATCAACTTTCGGTGGAGTACACTCCAGAGCAAAACGGAGTAGCAGAGCGTGCTAATCGTACTATTTGTGAAAAAGCTCTATGCATGATTCAAGAAGCAGGACTTGAGAAGAAGTTCTGGGCTGAAGCTGTTCACCATGCAGTCTTCTTGAAAAACCGATCGCCAACGATAGCTGTCAAAAACAAAACACCGGAGGAAGCTTGGACTGGAAGAAAGTGTGATCTGAGCATGATCAAAACTTTCGGATGCAAGGCTTTCATGCATATTCCGAATCACTAGAGAAGGAAATGGGATGCAAAAAGTAGAGAACTTGTGCATACTGGATACTGCGATAATTCGAAGGCTTATCGACTGGTAGATCCCAAAATTGCAGATGCAGATCATGCCAGTGACCTGGTTGACAGAAGATCCTACTCAGGCTACATTTTCAAGATGGCTAAAGGGGCTATCTCATGGCAAAGCACAAAACAGCGGAGCGTTGCCATATCTACAGCAGAAGCTGAATATTTCAGTTTATCGGAAGCTGCAAAGGAAGCAGTTTTCTTTAAACGATTTCGAAGAGAAATTACGGGTGAGGAGGAGTGCATACTGATTTACACTGATAGTCAATCAGCAATGGCAATAGCGCAGAACCCAGTGCATCATCAACAAACAAAACATGTTGATGTAAGATACCATTTTATAAGAGAGGTGTTGGAAGATGGTATCATTACATTACAATATTTAGAACAAAGTATATGCTTGCTGATGTCTTAACCAAGGCTGTTCTGAGAGGGAAGCACGAGTTCTGTAGAAGAGAAATGGGCGTGTGTCATTGCGTGTGAGTGATTGCGAGGTTGGTAGAAGAAAGATCGTGAAGAGGATGTATCAGAGAGGAAGTCTGATGGAAACGATTGAGGAGGAGTGTTAGAAAGAGGTTTGCAATGGTTTCACTTCAGACTGGCTAGTATGATATGATGAAGGATGTTTGAATAGATTGAAAGGTGTCCTTTTTCTATTCGACTGATGTCAACTCTTGCTTAAAAAATTTTCACGGAATAAATCCACATGTAAATAAAACATATTTTATTTAAAGGCGCACTCGTAATAAAAATGTCTACAGGGTGCTGTTGAAATAATTAGCAAATTTTAAGGGGGCACTCGTGGTGAAGCGCTCGTGGCCTAGGCGAACCGAGTGATTGGAATCAGTCACTTGGTTAAGCAACAACAGGCGCGGTCAGTTACAGGATGGGTTAGCGTCCCGTGACTACCGCTAGTGGCATTTTTCCGAGCGCTTCCGTGCTTCGCAAGGCACGTTAAAGCCGTTGGTGCCGGCTGTCATATAATGGCAGTCGTTAAGCCATGTCAGAGCCCTTATAGGCGGCTTGATAACTTCTGACAGTAAGGCCCGCCACTGTCTTAGAATCCTCCACCAACCCGGACTTGGCCCCTTGGTGGAGTATGGCCTAACCTTTTTGCGATGCAGGAAGAGACCCGTGCCCCAGCAGTGGGGACATACAAGGGTTGCTAATGAAGGGGGCAAAATGGGGTTTTTGTTACACCTTGTATCAGTAAATTAATATGCGAGAATTTCTAGGAAACCTAAACATGGATCGTCGCATGTTACATAAATTAAAAGAGATCACTTTTAGTGATAAGGCCGCCGTCTGTACTCTTAGGTTAAGAAATATCCGTGTAATTTAATTTTTTATGTACAATAAAGTGTTCTCTATCTATCTATCTATCTATCTATATATATATATATATATATATATATATATATATATATATATATATATATATATATATATATATATATATATATATATATATATATATATATATATATTCATATCAGTTTCTAATCAGTACCCACTAGGCAAATGCCTCTTATCTTCCACGTATCAAGGAAATTGCAAGTCTCATCCGAACCTTGATTGTTGGACTGAGCCAGCCGCTTTTATAATGTCGTCAGCCCACCAGGCTGATGGTCTGACCAGCAACCTGCTCCCGTACCTGTTATTGAGGTGCTTACATTCGTCAACAATTATCAATTAGTTTCGAACAAGAATTTCTAATAATGTCCAATAAAAAGTTTGTAGCGCACACTACCATCAAAGTAAAAGTCCAAAAAAAAAACCAATTTCATTTTTATAAACAGAAGCTTAACGGTTTTGCGTCGTTTAGTATTTTTTTTGTTTAACTTGACTCGGCGTCTTTGGGGCGTACACCAAAAAAGTGTCGCAATAAATCTGCAGGTTGAAATGAGCTAGTATTTTTTATGTATTCTCATTTCAGTTGAGATGCTGCACGTTTATATCTAAAACATGCAGACGAGCACAGTTTAAATAACAAATCTTAGTCAACAAGACTTATCAATGAAAATGCATCAAAGATACTATTGATCAAAGCCGCAACACGCAGTAATGTTTACAAATCAATCTTGCTTCACACAACTGCATAGAATTGTAAAACTCACAGATGTTTGTTCGTGAGAAAAATCCTAACAAAGTTGTGTTGCATTTCTTTGTGCAAAGCCGATAACTGGGGGTTTCCTGACAGAACCGTTGAAAACAATTAGTACCATGTTTTCTTTAGGAGATTCATCAACGAATAATTTTGTTACTCAATAAACTTTTCGATTGACATTACATGGCAGTAACAAATTCGGGTTGTCGTGCTCCGTACGTAGAATCGGTTGGAAATAACCCGTTTGATTTAGACAACATGAAAATAGACTGCGATGGTTTGTTATTGTGCGTATAGAGACATGAATGGTGTGGATCACACAGAAGTCGATGTGAATGAAAATATCATCAAGATCAAAGCTTCAATGAAAACTTTACGGTGGGCGCAAAAACTCTGCAATGGATGAAAGGATAACTTTTTTATAAATTATTCTTGTAGTTAAATACGTTCTTGGTACAATAATACATTTATTTTTAAAAATATGGATGTACCTTCGCTGCATATTGTATGGTGGCGTTAAAAAACTTAAATTTTATATTCAATAATTCAGTGGTCGAACGAAAATACTATGTCAGCTTGAACCTCAACCCTCTCTTAATTTCTTAAGAGAGTGCTGACATAGTATTTTGTTTCAACTGGACCTTAATAATAAAGTTAAAACATAATTTTCAAACTGTAGTCAATGAAAATCGCATAGAGACAATGATTAAAAACAACAGATGGGAACATTACAATGTAAGGCTTATGAATGAAATAGGTTAAGTTAATTCCGGCATGCAATTTTAAGCTCTATGCAGTGAAGTTAAGAAAGACACATATATTGACACAAAGGATTAGTGCGCAGCTGACGTTCAATTAGTCATTGCCATACAATTAGTATCAAGTTCAACTCATAAATAGGCCCAAAAGGCGAGCAAACAAAATTTCACCCCGCTAATAAATCCAGACAGATGCAAGACAGAATCGGTTTAGTTGACAAACCGCACGAAATTTCAGCAAAACAAATATTGTAAGTTGAAACATTGACATCTGGGCACCTGCGGCCGAAAATACTCATATTTAATATTTAGTGGGTGGATTCGTAGAAGAGCAGTAGACTGTAAAATGGAGGGCCAGACATGTGGCTCGCGAACTTTGTGTGCTGGGTAAGTGAATAATTAGTCATTTTGTTCCCGGACGGCGATGAGGGGCCGCCACGGGCGCTTGCTAATGTTTTCAGGAAGATGTTGTTTATTGCAGGTATGCACGTGGAACGAGTATTTTTGGAAAAGGGTAACGTTTTCAATGGGTAGACATGCTTTCATTTAAAGTGTAGCAAAATTTAGTAGTAATAGTATGTAGTAAAATTTTATTTAGCCGACTCTTGACGATTATTTTGTAAGCACTATAGCCAACTCTTGACTTCGAATGACTTTGTTTAATTTCAAAGTTACGTACATTTGCGAATTTGTAGTCGCAATACCACACGCTAACGGTAAAGGAAAAGATCGTGAGGAAACCCGCGGCTTGGGTGGCTCCGCACGTATTGACTAGTCTTTCGTGTGGGCTAGGCCGACTAAGCTGTCAGGATGGTATAGGTGCTGGGCAAGCCTACACCATCTATAAAACCATATCCCAGGCACTACAGCGTCGGAGTGGTCCCTTCACCCATATAGTGTGAGTGAGAATACCACTGGACGCTGTATAAATCGTCTCATTACGTAGATGCAAAAAGGCCAATTATCATCATAGCCAACTCACTTTTTATTCCGTAAACAGTGAATAAAAAGACTATTTGGAAGTACGAGTAACCTAATTTAGTATCTTAAATACTTTTTGATTTTGCGATTTCCAAAAAGATAGAAAGAGAAAGGAGGAGTAAGTCTGGAGATCTAAAGGTAAGCAAATAAAAATAACGACTATAGAGACCACAATTGTCCTAAATTGCTAAAATTTTCCACCAATTAGTAATGATCTTTTTTGCCACCTTAGGATTTACCTAAATCAATATCGTGAGCGCAACTCAGTCTAGCTCAGCAGGATCTGGATATAAAGATATCATAGATTTAGCTCAAAAGCTCAACGAACTGTCCCATAGCATCACGGTAGTGTAAGTAGCTAAATATTTACACTGAACAGCTGCGGATATACTACACCGGCTTGGCACTAATTTATCAATGCCATACCTAACTGCGCGATGCGAAATAGTGTCTAGATGGTGCCCAGGAAAATATAAAACGTGACATGATAACATTAGCATTAATTATTACAAGAAAATATATTTCAAACTACAACAAAGCAAGTAAGTGAACCCGGAATTAAGTTTCTTGTTAGTTTGTTAGAATAGTTCTGAGTGATAATTTACATAACTGTTTGGTAGTTGAGCAGTGTCAAATGTGCCAACATTTAATTTCATCATTTTATTTTTAGTTCTAAGTATATTGCGCAAAACCCACTATTATAGGAAATAAGTACTTATTATCTTTATATTAAACTGATGCTGAAGTATTGAGTTAAAATTTTCAATTACTGATATCTACTCCATTTAATGATCATTTCATGCCAAAATCAATTAATGAGATCTTGAGCTTTAGCACGATTATACCCTTAAGTTTTAATAGAAATCTTTAGAATGCATCTTTAGCGGTAAATATAAACAATTTATAACATACCTCAGGAAGACCGTCAAATAGTTTACTTATTGCCTTGTTAGCACCAGTACGATATATGATTATTGCACAATTCTCTCTGACTACACGAATTTTATTATCCTTATCATGGTCCTTAACACCAACTTCATATTAACTGTTCTTCGTAGTCACAGGTATTCCAGCTATATCTTGAATTTTATTACCAAAGGAATAATGTTTAAAATGCATCGAAGATTTGGTTCCATCGAGAGAAAATAGCTTGTTATTTATGTTCCATACGTTGGCATGCAAGTTTATTCGCGATCTGACAAATTTCCCTGTGATATGTTTTGCGGACGCTTTGCTTATTTGCCCTGCGTGTGAATTCAACATCTGCATGTATTTTTGAATGCGTGAAATCATGGTCTTGAATACACATGAAGGCAGATTTGTTTACGGAACTGCTTTTCGGCTGCATTTATGTCCTCTTGCTTTCTTCATTTCAGATATTTCCTTGTTTGCAATGCTGATTTCAACCAGTTAATACATTTTTGTTCCCTGATTAGGTTGAATTTGTATTATTTCTTCAATGTAATGCACTGATATCATAATTAAATCTTCACGTCATTACGGCCACTACAATCTTTTCCTTTTTAATTTTTCAGAAAATCCTTCAAATTCAACACCTACACGAAGTCCATCAATGTGATTTCTCGTAGTTATAAAACCATCAACCTTACGACCACCGTTAAGTGGAGTAGGACGGATAAACTATTTATTTTCATAGTGCTCGTTAAATTTTTACAACTTTCTAAGCATCTTACCCATTTTCAGACTGCATTTTGTGATGCTGCGGAATGCGAGGTGTTATCGTTTACGCAGTACACGCACTCAAAGAGTTCTCTTCAGAATGTAGTATTTAACTATAATCTTCTGTTTATTCAGCTGTTGAGAATACAAATTCCGCTATGTTGAGTGAAAATACCTACCCTTCCAAGCCTAGATGGTATGGAAGAGTGTCTTTATCCATCTTTATTTACTTGCTATTATTTTATATGTAAGACAGAGTTATTTAATAAGAAAAAAGATTGGGTAAATTAATGTAAAAAAATCTGTCTAACAATAAGTAAGTAAACCAATGCAATAATTTAATATGCTGTCAAATGTAGACTCTATGAAACACAATATCAGTGTGCTTAAGATAACAAAGTTAGTCCAAAGTATAAAAGATTTGATGCCTCACAGTTTATACTTCTATCAAATGAATTATCAAATTGATAACGTTAAACCAGCAGGAATCGATTATCATGACAATTTCACAGCCGACAAAGAACATTTTGAAATATTTTTTTCTCTTACTTTGGTAAGTAATATAAGATTGTCTGGAATAGCGTTTTACCACCAATTGTACTCGGACCTTTACTCTTTGTCTCTATAATTACTTTCAGATGTACAATAAAGAGTATTCTTACCATCCTATGTTATCTATATTCTGCTCAGTTGCTGTTCTCTCCTTTTTCTGCGACAATAAGTCACAGTGTTTCGTCTTTTCTTTTTCAAATTCTCTCGTTTCATAGAACGGCGGTGCATTGCTTAGCCGAGTTTTCCTACTTATACTACAATACATCGAATAGTTCATGCGACTTTAAATGGGCATTGATACTTTCTTTGTCTCTCTAATTGTTTCTCTAATTTCTGTGTACAATATAGAATATTATATCTATCTATTGCTCTTTCTATTTATTACGCTTGCTCTCCCACACTTTGTCTATCTCTCTTTTTAAAGGAATCAACAACTTATACAAGTGTCACTTTCTGAAGATAATACTCTGATTGAGTAGACGCTGAAGTATAAAAGTTTTATTTGTTTGCTCGGAACCTCGCTGGCATTCGGTTGTTATGTAACAATTTGTTTTCTGCTCACGCGTCTATTCGTAAGAGTTATTTACTTAACTGACGACTTTTGTGGCTTTTTATTGATCCCATCGGTTTTTTTTTATTTTTGTTTCTTGAAACACTAACTTATGATGAATTTACCCCGTAAGTATGGTGTTCCCCTTTCAAACTTATTATAACTTTAAGTATGCCACTTCACAGTTCACGGAACCAAAAGCAAAACCAAGATATCGCAGAAATTAGACTCATAAAATGGGCCCAGGAAAAGAAATTAGAGACATCGTCCCAACAAAGGAATAAAATAACATCAATTGATATTTATACCATTTTCCGACCAGGTGGGATGACGATCGGCGAAAAACTGCCGGCAGATGCTGGATGCGGCAAGCTAAATACAGGGCGCTATGGCGCTCATTAGGGGAGGGCTATGTCCAGCAGTGGACTACATAATATAGCCTGAAGAAGAAGAAGAACACTCAAACATTTTCCCAATTGCAAGCCATAATTACAGAGAGAGTGTGGGCTTAACCACCACATGAACCCTCCGCACGGAGATTTCAAGCGCTAAGGTATGTTAACACAGAAGTTTCCTCACGATGTTTTCCTTTACCCTAAGCGAGTTATATTGCTATCACAAAATTACAAATCTACGCATCTAGAAAACACGGTTTCGAACCCAGGACCTTTCTAATGTGAGGCGCCCCGCCAATGGGCTACCCCGTCAAAGCAATTGAACAAAAAAAAACAGATACCTACCTTCAAACACAGCGAAGCGAAGGTGTTTGTAAAATCCTAACCCGTCGAACGCATGTGGGGTCTCTTATCTCACACGACCAACATTGTGCGTAGACTCGACATTAGAATATAAATAAGTGTACGATCACGACATGCAAGGACAATCACGTCCTATAATCGCCTATAATCACGATTTTCCCAACAAATACTTTATTCCATAGATGCATTCTTGGAAGCCGAGTCCAGTAACATAAAATATCTTGCATGCCTGTACAACATTTATTTTAATATTTAAATAGATTTAAGTTAAGAAATATAAAATCCGTTGTCCGTTTTTTTTCTGATTAATTACTTCTAAGTAAATAAAGGGTTGCTATACAGTTCCAAAAATAATAATTAAAACTAAGCCATCACGTAAGCACGCAAGTAAATGTTCGATAAATTTTATTTAATTTGAATTATTAGCTTAATAAGACTTTACACTATTTTTATTTTTAATGCACTAACCCGTGCTAGGGAACAAATTTAAAAACCTATTTAGAGGCTCGAAATTTCACTGATGCCGTGAGTCGCCCATTGGCTCAATTGGTAGAGCGCTGGCACGGATAGCCAGAGGTTGCGGGTTCCGGGTTCGAATCCCGGCATGGGTGAAATTTTTAGCCTCTAAATAGGTTTTTAAATTAATAAGACTTTGTTATTTTCGTTGTTTCTTGTTTTATTTCAGCTTTAAATTATTTTCTTTAAAGAATGAAATCTTAATAACATCTTCTTAATCTCTTAACGTAGATATGTAAGCTTTTTAATGTATTTTTCTTTCTGGTGTGTACAATAAAGAGTTCTAAATGTAATCCAAAATTATTTAATATTATATTGAAAAAATATTGAAAAAAATCTTGTAGTAACTATATCTTTCCGTTTGTTCATATGATTTCAAATACAAAATGTGTAGTTTTGTACACAGAACAAAAAAAAAGAGTAGAAGTAGCGACATGCCAAATTTGTACGAAAACCAGTGTAACCAAACTGATACTTACAAACCAAACGCACACTACGAATGCCAACCTGCCATTGGTAAATAAAGTCAATGCCGAAAAGGTGTACATCATAAAAGTTTCAATTAAAATATGCACCTTTTTGTAATGTTAACAATGATCAAAATCAAATGACAATGATGAAATTAAGATTGACATTTTGTAGTAACGCTACTCTACACTAGATGGAACTACCGCCGCGTCGGACCGAAAAGAAATTTTTCCTAGTAAGACATAAAGTTCAAAATTGAAAATCAAGTGCATTCTCAGTTTGGGATGGGACAATGCGAGTTCTAGTTTATCGATAGGGAGAACCTATCGACAAATTATACTCGTACAAACAGTTTACACATTAACGGCCGAATATGAATGCTGGTACTTAGAAGTATTTTTAGCTATTTCTTTTTTGCTTGCGGGTTGACTGGTAGAAAATGCATCTTTTCAACATTATCTTTTGTGCAATATAGTATATTTCATTACAAGTGCGGAAAGGCTGTCATTGCAAAGAGTTCCGACAAGTTGCAATGACGGTTCCGCACGTGTACTGAACGACTATTTTTAACACAGTTGCGAAAAAAATAAGCAATTTAATAAAGAAAAAATATTTATAAAATGGCGCCAACTGTAAAAAAATATAAGCAGAGATTTTTTTTCTTCACCCATTCTAGAAGGCAAAGGGAACTATGCCCATACAGCCAAGTCGTCAGAAGATTTTTTTTATTGATATGAAATGAAAATGAAATTTAATTAGATGAAATGAAATGAAACCTAACTTAACTCATTCAATCAAATCATTAAATCTGATATTGAAACAAATTAGTAGCTCATAAAAACTTCTATGATTTTTTTTAGTAAAAACTTCATGGCTGGTTTTTCTTTTTAATAGACATTATTTTGACAGTTGGGAAAGAAAACGCACGAGTGCGGGAAAGGTAAAAAAAAATCACGAGTGTGTAATAGCCCACATCCCGCATGCTATACGTCCGTGTAATACGCCACTATTTGAGCAACTGTATTAAAAAATAATTAACACTAATAGGGTACATAGACGCACAAATAAAACAATGTGGTAGATTTCATATTTTAAAATGTTATCTCTTATTTAAAACTAGCTTTAACCCGCTGCTTCGCGGGCGTTAGAAATTACGCCGATGTTACACGGGAAATATAACGTATTCTACAACTCAATCAGATCGTTGTCTATCTGTACGCCATGTTTCATACGTTATACCAATTTTTTTGACGATGGTACTTAATATATTTCATTTATACGCAAGAGTCTAACCTGGGAGTAAGCACCTTTTTTCTGGTATTGCTGCATCACATAAGTGCCACCTTCCGCCATTTTTAGTGTTTATGAAGTGTTCATGAAAATGCTTTGAATATATTGTGTTCATCGTCGTTTTGAACCAATTTTGCCTTCCTGTCACTGCCATCCATTTTAATTTCGTATCCGGTTCCTTAGAAAACTAAACGAAAACTCACTTCCAAATTGTTTTGAATCCGAAAGGGTTGTTGTAACGTTGCCTCGGTTTTCTGTTGTCAAAGGGGTAGGATGAAAATTACTTCGATAGTTTCTTAGATATTTCAGTCACTGATAAACTGGTGAAGAAAAACTATATCGCGATCTATGTGCTCATGTCATATCTTGTATGAAAAGTACCTAGTAATGTATGAGCTCCAATGACAGTTTTCACATGTACAACGACCAGCCGGCGACCGGAGCTCATACATTACTACTTTACCCGGCCTGGCGACCGGACGGCGACCGGGTGCATGTGAAAAGGCACTTAGGAAGTAGGTATAAAATAACAACAATTATTTTACCTACTTAGACGAATTGGAATTTACAATACCTAAGTACCATTAAGTATGTAGGACTATTAAGTCATAGACAACTAATTATCGATAGATTTTTATCATGTGTGCCCCCATCCGTAATTGAGTAGAATTCAAATTATGACAGAAATTTCTAGAGAAGGTACACTTTCATCAATGAAAATTTAACTTTACTAGCCAGTAAATAAAGGTGGTTTCACTTTTTCATTTTCTGATTGGTTTCCGTGTTCATGTCATTACAAATTTAATTAAAAATACAATGAAATACGTCTTACCGATGAAATATTACGGCATGATTGGTATATTTTAGTCCCCAGCTTTTATTTTTGCTCTCTAACACAGCACAACAAGGCATTTTAATCAAGTTTTCACCATTTTTTCTTTACTAGAAGCGCACGGCAACTGAAGTAAACAAAACTGTCACCGACTACGCATAGGCAATACATTGCTAATGTGAGGCACGCGGGCACCGCCCACTTACGACTTCTACTCTTTTTTTATGTTCTGTGGTTTTGTAACCCTTGTTGAGAGAATCCGCATCCTGAATATGCAAGGAACGTTGTGCGAAGACCTGCCCTTGTCTTTCCAAGATGGCGGCGTTCCTGCTTAAAGACGCCGACTTCCTTCGAATTTTGCATTCAAGACTTGCATCCAGTTTCCATTCATGGACTGTGTCACAATCAGAAAAAAAGTTTGTTTTATACCTACTTCGAGCGTAGATTTTTTTTAACATTATGAAGAAAATACTACGTTATTTGTTAAGTTGCTAAGTACGATGATATGACATTCTTTTATTTATTTAGGATCTTGAGTTTGTTGGTCCAAGCGGATAGTGCAAAATTCTCAGTATCTTCATTGTCAATATTTGAAAGCGATGGTTTTATCTCTTCAACTAACATCTCAATTCTGTTATTTCAAGGAAAATACACGCATTTATCATTTCTATTCCATTAAAGGCCCACTGAGGCGCAAATAAGATAGATTACTACCAAAATAAGTATAAGTTAAACTCAACAAAACACCCCTAATTTAGTCAAATTATCAACAATAACCATAACATTAGATCAGAATAACGACCAGACCACAGAGGACTTTGTCTTCAATACTTTAGTCAAATAACAAAATGCTGCATAGGTGTCATGATACCCTGGGTCATAAAAATAATTGCCTATGCATCCGGCGGGTTAATTAGAACCAAATGGAAGGGTTGAAGATGTCACCTCAATCGATTCGTCGCCCGTGAAGTGATTACGTTTTCCGCTGACGTTCTAAATTTGAATTTATCAATTTCTGTGTGGTCAGTGTTTATCCGGGTTTTTGTATTTTATAAACGTACTTGTATTTTTTTTTTTTTCAATTCTATTTGTAATTTTCGGTCTCGTTAGCGTGTCAGTCTGATAATGGCAATTGTTGCCTGTACAGTGTACCCATGTACATAGTACTATGTCTTTCGAGAACTTAAAACGAGATTGAAAATTAAGGTAATTATTTCCATTTACAACGACAGTTAGGTTCACAAAACATTTAGATATGACACAATGTGAGAAACAACATGATTTCCGAGAGTGAGATACTGGGAATACGAGTATACTAATATGCTATTATGTCTGTTCATAAAACTATCTGACCGGGTAAAATTTGAACTGCCTCGGAATCAGTGAAAATACCGTGATTTTCATCATCCCATATTTTAAGTTATTCTGATACTCCGGATGGAGAGAAATCCCTCAAATTAAAGATCATAGCTTAAGATTAAAATGTAATAATTACTTTGCTAAATTGCGCCAAAAATCTCACAAGCACAAGTAATTTTCACATTTTAATGCTATCATGGATTTCCGCAAAGTAACGCCTGAATTCATACAAGATCATAGCTTAGGTAAGAAATATCTTGGTGATTTGTATACGGTCCAGCGTTCTTGAGTCAAGAATAATGGTGTAACTAACCAGACTTTGTTTTATAGGTGTAAGATGGTTTTCTTTATTCTATGTTGATGAAGCGAAAGTGATCTGTTAGCATGGTGGTAAGTTGCAGTCCCTTTGTATCTGCCTACCCATCAGGCATACAGGCGTAAGTTTATATTTATATTTTAACGCCTTTATTTTTATTTTTTGTTTTTGCTGTTAATTTCTTAATGACAATATTTTTTCCTCCGCGTCTTTACATCTCTTGCTGAGCCCACATTTTCTTTAAATTGGAAATAGTAAATTTTCACGAAAAGCACTCGTGACCTAGTCGAACCGAGTGATTGGAATCGATCACTTGAGTTAAGCAACCACAGGCGCGGTCAGATGCAGGATGGGTGACTACCGCTGGTGGCATTTTTTCCGAGCGCTTCCGTGCTTCGCAAGTCATGGCAGTCGTTAAGGCGTGTCAGAGGCCTCATGGGCGGCTTGATAACTTCTGAGAGTAAGGCTCGCCACTGTCTTACAATCCTCCAACAAACCGGTCTTGGCCCCCGTGGTGGAGTATGGCCTAACCTTCCTGCGATGCAGGAAGAGACCTATGCCCCAGCAGTGGGGACACTCAAGGGTTGATATCGAACTTTTCTAAGGTTTTAATACATACGTATTAAAACCTTAGAAATACATACGTATTAAAACCACACGTATGTTTTGTTACTTTAAAATAGTTATAGGAACTTATTTTTGTGTAAGAAAATAAATAGGTACTTACATTACTTAATATAGGTAGCAGTAAAATAATTAAATTAAGCCTTAAGTTATAAGAGCGCAACGCCAACAAACTGCACTGCAGTTTGGCGAAATTTATGTAACCAAAAATGTAAAGGTTGTTTTTGGTTATTAATAAAAAAAACATAATTATGTTATAAAGACGACAAATCTAAGTTTTTTTTTTTTCAAAATTAACAAACTTTAACGACTGTGCTAGGGTTTAACATAGATTAATAATTCGCAGTACCTCTACCCGTTGAACCGTCGAGCACTATAAATGGTTTCCGCTATCCAAATATACGACTTCCAAATTGTCAAATGCGATTTATTTATATTCTCTACATAGCTTGTGAGTGTACTGTCCCCCCTTGTAGTAATAAACGTTTTAATTTCATCCTCGCCTCTATCTTCTTCGCAATAAGAACTAGTTTAAGGCCAAGTAACAGCCACAGTACTTCTGTACGAGACAAGCAGGCAGTGTCCTTATTTTGTAGAAATAAAAGCGAAATTGCAATGAGACCGTATTATTATTGAAGATGCTGACAGGATTTAAATTCTCTATAGCATATCGAGTATTTTGTTAATATGTTACGATCGAATGCTCGCAGAATGCATAATTATGTGTATTCAGTATTAAAATTCGGCCGTTTGTATGCGAAAAGCACACGCAGGCCCATTGTTGAATTAGTGATATATTTGGTCGATAAGGGTTTATTTTTGGACGGTATAGCTTTTCTAGACTAGCAGTTAATACATCTACGATCAGTTTTTTTTTATAAAATAAATTTATTTTATTTACTTCGATATTTTTTTTATAAATGCTTTCGCGTTTTTTTTAAATAAAAATTAAATAATACCATTCAAATTAAATCCAACTAGGGTACAGCTAACCCCTTTCCTGTGAAACTGCTTAGCTGTTGGAGGTGATTTTTGCAATTTATGGTTATTTTATGGTTTTGAACCGAGTACAGTAGAAAACACTCATTCGACGCAAAGATTAAAATACCCATACCTTTTCAATAAAATAAAAACTTAATGCTGCTCGTTGAAAGGTAAAGCGAACGGCTGGACCTATTCAGCAATGTTTCTAATTAAAAAAGAAAGTTGTATGTCTAGACGAGTGCAAACAAAGGTTAATGACAGTGACCAGTATCTTCCATCTATCGACCTAACTTCTCCAACTTTTTTAAACCAAGATTTACGAAACGGACTAAGATGATCTGCTTGATTGAATGATATTTTTTTATGTAGCTTATATACGTCCCAATGGCCACTGGCACTGGCCTTCTCTCAAAGAGAGAGAGTTTTAAGCGCAAATGTTAAAGTGCTAAACTAAAAAAAACTTGCCTATATAAGTGGCATTGACCGAGGAAGGACAGAAATGGAGACTCAGAATGACTTAAAACTATGGCCAGTCGTAAAGATTAAACAGTGGTTAAAAGTACATAGGCAAGGCTTTCTGTTTTTTTTTTTATTAAAGTACTCACTCAGAATTCTATCGGCATAACTTATCAACAACACACTGACAGGTCGAGCCAGTCGCCCACTGAAAGTAGTGGGCAACATCTCCAATTGTTAAGAGCAATTAAATATAAGTTTTTTTGTACGCCCTTTAGCTAATTGACAGCTGTTAGTAGTACATCGATTAATTGTTGGCGAGCCTTTCTTTTCCCCCATTTTTGGGTACTCACTCAAAACGATGTCTCTCGCAGAAACGGCGCAAACTGTGAGCAACACACCGACAGCTCTAGCCAGTTGTCACCAGTCAATTGCTGTTACCAGTACCTCGATTATACATAGGCGAGCCATTCATTTCCTTATATTGTTTTCAGACCGAGTTACTCACTCAAAACGATGTCTTTCACAGAAACGGCGCAAACTGTCAGCAAAACACAGACAGCTCTAGCCAGTCGACGACAATGATCGGTGGACCACGCCATCTTCTACTGTTAACTGCTGTCAATTATTAGTTTTTTGTATGCATTTTGACCAATTGCTGTTAACAATACCTCGATTATACATAGGCGAGCCATTCATTTCCTAATATTGTTTTCAGACCGAGTTACTATATCAAAACGATGTCTTTCACAGAAACTGCGCAAACTGTCAGCAACACACTGACAGCTATAGCTAGTCGCAAACAGAAAGAGGGTGAGCCACGCCATCTTCTACTATTAACTGCTGATTGATAATGTTAGCTGAGTTGATAAAGTCGGGAAATAAGGTAATCACGTTTTAGTAAATAATCGCGATAAAACCCGTTTAATATGTAACTAGGCTTTGACCAATTGACCACCGTTAACAGTAGATTAAACATGAGGTAAAGGAGAATGACCAAAAACCATCTATGTTGCGCTTTAAGCATTTATCCCTCAAAATGTTTCTTTTGAAAAATTATTACATAGTTTTATTTGATAAAATAAAAGAAGCAGGGGTTTAAAAGTAATAATTAAAAAATATCTGTATTGATTGTATAACCACGTTGACATCCGTGTGTATAACTAAAAAACTTCAGTACAGATTACATTACAAACACAGATTAGATTAAATTATTGCAAAAATCAAAGAATATTAAACACGGATGTCAAAAAAGACGGATGGAACCTTCTATAATCACATGAGCTATCTGCAAAAAGTCGCAGTATGTAAATTTCTAACACGTCCTTTGCTAAAGGCATAATAATCTGTCGCATAAACACCAAACCACCAAAATTGTCATAACTGAGTCTTTTTAATCTGTGGTCATAACCTCAAAACATGGGCTCAAAATTAAGATTTCTCGAAACTCCCATCTAATATTTACATAATATTTTTCTTGCATAATCCAGAGCAAATTTTTTATAGTTTACCGTTGGTTTCATCAATGCGCAAGAAGGCGCAAAAATAGACTAACTTCTATAGTAAATTGATTTATTCATTTCATTCATTCTCCTTTACATAGGCGAGCCTTTTTTTAGTCAAGGTACTCACTCAAAACGATGTCTCTCGCAGAAACGGCGCAAACTGTCAGTAACACACTGACTGCTATAGCCAGTGGCCGACACAGAGCGGTAGGCCGCGCCATCTTCTGTCTCTGTCTCAGTCACGTGGATCCATTGGGTTCTGGAACAATGATTGGGAAGGTTGATTGTGAAATAGCGAAAAAACCAATACATAACATAACATTTACATACATAACAATTCTTATACTGTGAATGTTTTTCGTGTTTCTAACAAATAAATAAATGAATGAAAACCGGAGGAAAATAAATTAAAGAGTTTTATTTTTGCAACATACTGCATCATTCTAATGGCAATAGCGGATAATTAAAAAAAAAATATAAGAAAGTTATGTCTATACATTTAAGTTACAGTAGTACCACTCGCTAATGGCGAAGGAAAATATCATGAGGAAACCTGAGTGTCTGAGGTGTTCAAATACCTCAGCGCTCAAAATTGCCAATCCACGGTGGGCACGCTTGGTAATTAAGCCCATACTCTCTCTTTGAGACAAAGCCTGTGCCCTGCAGTGGGACTTTTATAGGCTACATAAAAAAATAAAAAGACGATTTCTCTAAAACATAGTTTAAACAATCTGCGGTAACGTCTTTCCTTTTAGCACATACTGTTCAAACTGCCTCTGAGGAGTGTTTTAAGATATCATAGTTTTATAAATAAGACCGAATATAAATGTTATAGGAACATAACATAACATAACATTTACATACAAGCACATACATTGCTTCTGGCCCCACACTAGGATACCCTGTGTCGTGGGAACCAGAAACAGCGACATCACAAACATGTAAACATCCAAGACCTGCGCTTTTTTTTTTGTTCCCAGCCGGGATTCGAACCCGGGACCTCTTGCATGGTAGGCAGACGCGCTACCGCTACGCCACAGAGGTCGTCATGTGCATCTTTATAATTATAAACATGCACACGGCAACGTCACTTGACTTAAACTAATTGGCCAATTTAGTATAAAAGTTGACAGATTACATTAGTTCTGGAAAATTCATGATTTTCACCTTCGGCTTTTGTCAAAATGATGTGATCATAAAATAACTCTGTCATAACAAACAAGCTCTTTTAATTTTAAGATGACAATGTAATTAATTTACATTTCCTTTCATAAAATGTTCCACTTTGTTAGTGGAACGTAGATTAAAGCTGTGTGAAAATTAATATTACACTCATTGTATCTGCAATTTTGTTTGTTTAAACTTAAATTGTAATTTCCTGTACGGAAATACTTTTCAAAGTGTTTTGTTTTAATGTAAAGCATCCAGGCAATGTAAGGCTATCGGCTGAATTTCAAATAAGTGATTCCGGACCTTAGCCAATAATATTATCGGCAAAATATTTGCTAAAGGAAACTTTGTGTAGTTATGTAACTAACATATTTCTAAATATAAACAATCCCTGTTTATAAATTTACAGAGTTATTTATAGAAACACTAATAAAGCCTCTTATCTAAAATAAACTCAATTTAAAAACTTCCGAAATGAAGTTTAAACAGTTGAAAAATCAAACTAAAATATAATCTGTAGATAGATAGAGAACATTTTATTGTACATAAAAATTAAAATTTCACAGATATTTCTTAACCTAAGTGTACAGACGGCGGTCTTATCACTAAAAGTGATCTCTTCCAGACAAACTTCACTGTAATCATTAAAAGAAAGTAAATTACGGAAAGACCCGACTCTAGAATTCGGAAACATGTATTTTAATAGCCATGACCACTATATATTTATAGAAATGTTTTAAGCAATCTTGTTTGATTAATAAACAGATTGTTAGTTTTTCGGGATACACTAATTGAAATCCAATAAAGTTAAACGACTCCCTGTTACGACCAAAAATCTGGAGCACTTCTGCAAATGCACATTCTCTTCACGGACTTAGCACATCTGTCTCATAATCTAAAAATAGTGCCCGCTTTAAAACACAAAGTAATAAAACTCGATACTCTGTTCATACCTGCGTGCGTGAAAACTATTAAATTTCAGAACATATATACCTAACATATTTTTTAATAGACATGTTACAGAAGCGCTCGTGGCCTAGTTGAACCGGGTGATTGGAATCAATCATAAGTGATTGATTAATCATAGTGAGCAAGCGAGTTAAGCAACAACACGCGCGGTCAGGTGCAGGATGGGTGACCGTCCCGTGACTACCGCTAGTGGAATTTTTCCGAACGGTTCCGTGCTTCGCATGGTACGTTAAGCAGTTGGTGCCGGCAGCCGTTGACAAACGGCAGTCGTTCAGCCAAGTTAGATGCCTAAGGGCGGCCTAAAAACTTCTGACAGTAAGACCAGCCACTAGTCTTGCAAGCCTCCACCAATCCAGACTTGGCCCCGCGGTGGAGCGTGGCCTTACCTTCCCCAAGGAAGAGACCCGCGCCCCTCGGTGGGGACATAACGGGGTTGATGATGATTGAAAAGACGCTAACCGATTCTTCAATTTAACTTCCAAATATGCAAAAGTTTAATACTATCAATATTACGTCTACAACAGCCTATATTCGTCCCACAGTATAGGCCTATCTCAGAGAGAGAATACGGGCTTAATTACCACGCGTGCCCTCTAACAAATTTTAACCTTTCTTCTCTCTTCTCTCTTCCTCAGGCTATATTAGTCCACTGCTGGACATAGCCCTCCCCTAATGAGCGCCATAGCGCAAGGTTGTGCCATCATTGGGGGGTAATAATCATAATTTTAACCTAACAAATTTTAAAGCGTATCGACATCTGCGGCCTGTTTTATAGGATTACAATTCATACTTTACTATACGAGTAACAATTCTATGACCATTGCAAAGTCGATTAACCCACAAATTAACAAGTAGCCTCTGCCACGCTGTGTACCTCGAATTGTCATCATAAACTAAGAATTGTAATTTCATGACAGTCAGCTCTGGAGATAGGTAAAAATATATTTTACTCCGGGTCTCGGTCCGCCGGGCAGACACAGCGTCTGAAAGTTCGTTGGCACGGTATAAAATTAAACATTAAAATAAACAAGCATATAAAATAACAGAGTTTTGATTTAAGCGGCGCATGGCAATGAAAGGCTGGCATGAACTTATTCAATAAACTTCGGTGCATTTTGAAATTATTTCCTGAAAGGCGTTTCAGTGCAACCGTTTTATTTATTGTCATGCAACGAGTTTCATATGAAATCTGACTGTTTGAGATGTTTACATACGTCAGTGCTTGAAATGCTAATCCACGGAGGGCTCGCGTGGTGATTAGGCCCATACTATTTCGTTATGAATATTGTAGTCCTATGCAGTAGGCCCCAGACGTCGAATTTTTATATCATATCCGCGGTGGACGCGCGTGGTGAACAAGCCCGTACTGTCTCTAAGAGAAGACCTGTACCGTGCCGCGGGACGAATGTAGGCTAAATTATTATGTTTAATATATATAAAAACCGATAGGTGTGTTTTGAGTATGAAAATAACTATTCCATTGTAGGATGGAACGAGGCACTGGATTTAACTACATCAACTGAAAGTTCTATCAACAGATCGACTTCACTATGGTAGGATCGTTCGGGAAGCAATTGAAGTTAAAATCACAAGAATTTCAACAGAAAAGATGGTGCTAAGTACATACAAATCACGCGCCTTATCACCAGACCTGTCCGCGGATGTAGTGAGTGTTGTGTGTCGGCACGATGCGAAAAACTATAAGTGAAGGTAGACCACCCAGTTGACTGTACTCGCCACTTCAGTCTACCCGTGACCACGTCAATTGCAACGTTGCCGAATTAAGGCATAACCTCACGCCTGTATCCTTGGGGGGTAGGCAGAGACCAGGGACTGCCACTTGCTCCGATCCTGACAGATCACCTTCGCTTTATCAACATTCATAAGTCGTTGCATGCAGGCACGCTGGTTCCTGGTAGTTTTTATCTTTCTCTTTGTTATACATCCCCTATTTGGTCGATGTATGTCCGCCTGGGACGTCCCTTCCACTTACTTTCGCAATATATATTTGTTTCGTAAATCTTTCTTCCTTCATCCTTTCCACATCTTCTCATTTTCATCTTCCCTCTCTCTTCGTTAAGAAATACCGCAATAATAAAATAAAACATTTTTTTCATTCCATTTCGTAATTTAACATAGCAATTTAACGAAAGCTTCAATGCATTTACAAACAATACTAATGTTATGTGTTTGGTCGAAACGTTTCCAAATTGGTCTATTTTTGGCACCGACTCAGTCATTTCTGTATTTCATTATGTGGTAATTAGGGTGCATTGTATTGTTTAGGTTACACGTTTAAGCAGTTTCAAAAAGAACCTAACTTAAACTGCTTATCAACGTATCATCCTGAAGTTAAATACGTAGGCCTTCAATAAAAAGGCCCAGGACATAATTATATTAATAACATTAAAAGTACCCACATGTATAGTCTTATTAAAACAAATACGATTCCTTGAAGTAGGTGGTGTAGAAGTAACAGGTGGCTTAAAGATACTGAAGTAAGGTGAAAAATTAAATAAACTGTCACTGATCAGTGTTTTAGAGGGATCCTGTTATAGGGGTTCTTGCAGGTAATAATAATAAAAGGACTTCACAAAACATTGTTTTCATAGTAAAACTGTACATTGAAAGATCTGTAATGACAACTGTAACGTTCTAAAGGTAAAGAAGTAGTATATCGAAATTCAAAAGAAACCTAGTGTGGGGGTACACCCCTAACATTTTTTATTTTAAAAGCAAAAAACGAAATTAAAAGAAATTATAAAAATGGTGTAAAAAGGTTACACCGCTACAGTATTTCTATACATAAGGCCGTTTAATGTAGTTTATTAAAAAGTTGTCTAAGTATCTGCGAATCTAAGCAAATGCGACCAACTCCGTAATTTCATGTGTTTTATGAGAATAACTATTCTTTATTGTACACTGGAAAAAAAACAAATACAAAACAATTGCAAAGTATTTTTTAAGAATTTTTTACGTATGTTTTTCCATAAAATGTGCACTTTCTGTAAAAAAAACTGTATTGAAGCATTAACATACCTGAAGCAAATTCTCATTCCAACTTTTATGAGGGCATTTTTACGATTTTTTTTCTCCAAAATATAAATAGAGTTCTCCACGTACCCAATAAAAAGCCGTCCCTTTTACGGCTAAGCTCTGTTGAATGTAACTTTTCATTAGATCGTATAGCACGTGACCGAGCCCGTATATCATTAGTCGTTGAAGGGTTAACCGCATTCAAAAATGGATACGTCAAGGGCTGTGATTGTGTTTTTTATATTCTTTAACCCTTCGGGCGGTGAGGCTGAAAATATCTTTCAATATGTTTGATTTAGTGTCTCTGAGAATTTGATGTGAAGGGTGAACTGAGAATTTCATTTAGTAAATACTTAAGTAAGGTTCTGTCACGATCTTTGCTTTGAAAATCGAATCTCATAAATTTTAGATTTAAACTTTTTCACATAAATACATTCTTAAACTCATGCCCTTATCTCGTAGTGATAGACAGAGATTAGGGTTTACCATTTGCTACGACTCTGTAAACCTCTTAAGACTAAAACGTGTTTAATCCCAAATTGAGTCGGATTGACCAATAGTTTTAAAAACCTATTTAAAGGCTAAAAATTCCACCCATGCCGGGACTCGAGCCCGCGACCTCTGGCTAACCGTGCCAGTGCTGACTGAGCCGATGGGCGACTTACCGGCATCAGTGAAATTTCGAACCTCTTTACTATACTGTACTAGCTGACCCAGCGAACTTCGTACCGCCTAACAGTCGATTCTTTAATTTTTTTTCTATATCAAGAAATATTCTAAAAAAAGAATGGCCCAAATCGGTTTAGCTGCTCTCGAAATTTGCGCTTACCAACACATTCAGCGATTCATTTTTATATTATAGATAAATAGATTACGTACAGTTGTTTTAATAGTTGTGATGTGATATTCATTACTCAATAACTAACACCCAAAGCAAACACTGCCCTTTTTTAAAGAAAAAATGTAAACAAACCTCGCACGAGTGCGGTGCCCGACGCCAGATGGCGTGAGCGGCGTGCCTTGTGATTATATTTTTGTCAGCGCTTTGTTTCACCCTGCATTTATAGGTTGACGCCCTATTGTATAAAAACGCAAGTCCTAAAAACACCCCAAAAACTCTATCAAAAATAATCTGTGGTGGAGAGTGTACATGGAAAAGATGTAACCGCAGATTATATGAAAAGCCTCTAAAAAGGTTGTTTTAGTGGAATATTGTTTTTTTTTAAACCTATTTAGTGGCTAAAAATTCCACCCATGCTGGGACGCGAACCCGCGACCTCTGGCTTACCGTGCCAGCGCTCTCCCAACTGAGCTAATGGGCGACTTACCGGCATCAGTGAAATTTTGAACCTCTTTACACTACTCTCTGTATTACGTACAGTACGTACTGCACGGGTTAGTGCATTAAAAAAAAAAGTATATAATAGTGTTCTTTGTAAATAAGTCGAGTTTGTAGTAGAGTTTTGCAAAGAAAAAAGATGTAATAACAAATTCCATAAAACACCTCTAGGAGTGTTTTAGTGGAATCGTGCCAGTTTCGGATAATAGAGTTAAGTAAAGCTAACTTGGCAACAGGATAATTATTTGCAGTTCCGAATACTTTTCCAAACGGTAACAGTCATTACATTATTATATATACCTATCCCACAAAACATTAATGCTCAATTGAACTTGAGTGTATTGACAATATGGATGAAAATTTTCTATGACTATTGAGTCATAGAAAACTTTCATCCATATTTAGCATTCCCTTAAAGTGTTTTAGTTCCCCTGCTGTCTCATATACATTTAAGGCTTTCGGTACCTTTGGTGCAGAAATATTTGGGCAAAATGTTTCGTAGCGTTATAAATATATTTTGCCGAGTCACCTATAGTTCTTTTCGAAATATTTTCTTTCTGTTGGGCAGAACTTCGTGATTTACCAACAGGCCGCGATGAAAATCACTACTAGTTCATCACAGATAAATCACAGATAGTACTATCTAGTTCTTTGGAAGAAATTATTTTTAGTAATGGGCCACCAATTGTACTATATTATTGTTTAAGTCTATGTTTTATAATAATTATGTAAACTGTGTCAATTAGGGCTTTGAAAAGACTATGTTTGGAGATTTATTGTCCATTTTTTCTCCAAAATTATCTATATTTTGAAATGGACACCTAGTGCATTGTAACGTACATTAAGCCGCAGCTTTTGCGCTACTTCGAACAAACCCTTTTCATTTCATTTCATATAATTCTGGTGTAAATACAATAAAAAATATTCTACATATCTATATATCTACCTATCTATTTATCTGTGGTATTATGGGAAAAATCGCAACAAAATATACTGAGCTTTTGACCACTGCTGGTTTGGCATACCCTGGGGAGTGCCCCAGGGTATGCCAAACCAGCATTGGTCATTTTTGTTGTGATGTCGTTGTTTCTAATTCCCACGTGTCGTGGGAATTAGAAACAGCGACATCACAAACATGTAAACATCCAAGACCTGCAGTATTTTTTTAGTAGTATTTAAGGCGTTTGAGTTTTCATCTCAATAAGTTGATTTGTTAATACCCCTGCACAGTACCCAGCTTGTTACAAATCCATTACTATTCAAGTCATACTAACCACAGACCACGAAAAACAATAAACAGATCCACAAAACCGCAATTAATCGCGAACAAACAACGCAGTCACTAAATGCGGTTTCAGACAATACTACCAATTGTTTGGTAGAGTAGAGTAGTGAATAGAGAAAGGTTCGTTGTACAACCATTTAGTATATTAGCGTGATTGGTTCAAAACCGTTTTTTTTTGTATCTGTAGTATACCACTTCAGAAAAAGGAAAATATATTTTTGTATTTTTTTTATCGTCAACTGCGTCACAACTTTTGGAATATGAGTATAATAATCAATTAATATAAAACAATTTTTTTTTTGTTAATTCATTCTTTTAACCACGTTATGTTAACCACATATCCAATGGTACAACTAAAAGTGTACCTAGGTATAATATAAAAGTTTTTTCGTAGCTTACCCATTGCTAGCAAAGGAAAACGTCCTGAGGAAACCTGAATACCGAAGAAAAACAAAAATGTCATCGCCACCCAAAGCCGAAGAAACTAGTGAAACAAATTAAAAAATCGGTCAGTGCCAGTCAGAATCACACATGGAAGGTTGCGTACAAAGTTGGGCTCAAGTAAATTGTTTCAATTTTACATGGTTATGTAATCTAGGGTTTTTAAAAAAAAAATCTTCGATATCAACCCTTGTATGTCCCCACTACTGGGGCACGAGTCTTTTCCTGCATCGCAGGCACGTTAGGCCATATATTTAAACATTTCTTACCCTTTCTCTTATTAACTTTATTAGGTTAATAAAGTTAGCCAGCTCCCGCCTTAATATCTACAATAATTGGACAATAACTGCAACGACAACTACATTTAGTTTCGTATAAATATTTACTACGTCGCCGGCGGTTATACAAAAATATTTAACTGTTCTAATCGCTATTAAGATAAGATAAGATAAGAATATTCTTTATTGTACACACCAGAAAATAATTACAGAGACAACAGTTACAAAAGAAGAGGTACAATTGGCGGCCTTATTGCTGATAACAATTTCTTCCAGGCAACCTTAAATCGGAAAGATTGCTGAAGGAGAAATATTATTATTTATAATAAAATTATTTACCTATATTATTTATTAGGTAAAACGTAATTATCTAAATTCCCGACGTTTCGGCAACATTTCAGTTGCTGTGGTCACGGGTAGACTGAAGCGTGTAAAGTCAATTATTTCATTGAGGGCAGGTAGTCTCAACCTCAAGTCATTTTTTGAAGCTTTTCGCAGCGGACCGACAGACGAGTAAGCCGACATCCCACTACGAAAAAAAGTGTCGTGCTGTTACCGTTATAGTACGCCCATCAGTCTTAAACTTTCCATTCCATCACCTTAACATAAAATATACATACAGGCACATACCTACATTGCTTCTGGGCCTACACTAGGATACCCTGTGTCGTGGGAACCAGAAACAGCGACATCACAAACATGTAAACACTCAAGACCTGGGGTTCGAACCCGGGACTTCTCGCATGGTAGGTAGATGCGCTACCGCTGCGCAATAGAGGTCGTCGCTTTAGTTTGATCTATACCGAGAAAAACGAAAGCCCTATTCTGTACCGAATCTATTCTGTTCGATAATGCTTTTGTTCTCTACCACACACTCCGAACGGTTTGCCAAACAATGGCATAAATACTGAGTCCCAAACAATTATCGAGCAGAATTGGCGCCAAACATCCAGGGACCGTTTCGCCAATGGCGTCGATGCCGCCATGTTCCCGCGCTCGAAGTTTAAAACATCCTGTACGGCGCACGTGCGCGTAAACTTCCTGCGCGTGCGCCTAAGGTGAGCGGCCCCGGGCCACCCCTAATGTGTTTGGCGTAAGTGCGAGTTTTGTATGTCACCTTGTTATTTTAATGCCTGGTAACAGTGGGCTTATGAGTGACCTGGGCTTGATTGGTGATGTTTGGTTTTGAAGCGTCGACCAATTAGGTAGCTTATTTATCAGAATCAGCTAAGTAGGAAAGAACTAGTGCAGATTTCAGAAAAATCTAACAAGTGCAGATTATCCCTAACTGTAACTACATAACTACTCGTTTTGGTAGTTTTTTCTATATTTTTTAATGTAGGTATTTAGATACAGCGCCGTGTGACAGATAATGATTTTTTTTGTAGATGGATAGATAGATAGAGAACCTCATGAGAAAAGAGGGGTGAGCAGGAACTGCCACTTGCCACGATCCTGACAGATCACCTTCGCTTGATCAATGTTAATAAGTCGTTGCATGCACGCTCGCCGAATCCGGGTACTTTTTATCTTCCCCTTTGCTAATACATCCCCTACATCCCTGGTCTCTGTCTACCGTTCTGGGAGACAGCCGTGAGGTTATGTTATGTTAGAGAAAAGCCAGTATACGTCCCATTACAGGGCACAGGCCTTCTCTCATAGAGATAATATTGGCTTAATTACCACGCATGCCCAGCGCGTCTACTATACTAGTCCACTGCTGGTCATAGCCCTCCCCTAAAGAGCGCCACGTTGTGCTATCATAGGGGGTAATGCCCATAATCCCCACGCTGGGCATGCGGGTTGGGGATCGCAGTTCGGTGGAATTGTACTGCAGGGGGCGCTGCTGCCAACCCCCCATAGTCGCCTTGTATGCCCAGCGTGGATTGCCTATTTCAAGCGCTGAGGCATTTGAACTCATCAGATACTCAGGTTTCCTCACGATACTTTCCTTCAAATTCAAGTTTTCATTTTATATTGCAGAGCCCATAATAATAGTTGTTTGTATTACTGAGTCAATTAAGCTTCGTGAGTTCAAATTAAAAAAAAATGCAGTTTCAAAACAAAATGTTTACCTATTCAATTAACAGTCGACGTTGTTAGTTTGTGAATTATTTGATTGTGTGGAGAAGTAGCTAACAAAGAAACTCCACATTAATTTTAATTATCCTTTAAGTTTAAACAAACGGCTTAACGACTTAGGTGACAATTCATCAAAAAAATATCTCATCCGCAGATGAATCGTCACTCTTTTCAAATTGCTAGGCGTAAATTCGTCCGTAATGGCACAATGGCAGTCGTTAAGCCATGTCAGTGGCCTTATGGGCGGCTTGATAACTTCTGACAGTAAGGCCCGCCACTGTCTTACAATCCTCCACCAACCCGGGCTTGGCCCCCGTGGTGGAGTATGGCCTCCTAACCTTCCTGCCATGCAGGAAGAGACCTAACGATGCGTTTTGGCTCTTGATCTTGAAAAGACCTATGCCTAGCATTAGACTCAACAGCATTATGTATTTGCTGGATTTAAAAATATCTCGAAGCTACTTGACGTTAAAAAGCGAGATAACTCTATCTTACACAATACCAGCCTTAACTACTTGAAACCCATTACGTACCTCGGTACCTCTGAAGGTACCGAGATAATAGGTTTTTAAACCTCTGAAGGTATTCAAGGGCGGACTAAGAGGTAAAGTAAGCACTTTCATGGACAAGTAATTAATGTGACTTACTAGCTGGTGCCCGCGACTTCGTCTGCGAAGGGTTATTATTTCGAGTAGCTTATATTAGCGTGGCGTAGAAAAGGCTTTGGCAGCGCACGCCAAAATAGCTCGCAGATGGTAGATTTTTTTTTACTTACTTTAAACTTATCGTCATACTTTGGACAATTCGCACAATATCATTATAAATTGTAGTCTATGTGTTATTCTGATGATTATTATTATCAGAATAACACATATTAAGCTATATTATTGAAAAGTTGCATTAAAATCCATTCAGTAGTTTTTACGTGAAAGAGTTACAAACATCCACCCATCCATATTTACAAACTTTCGTGTTTATAATATTAATAGGATCATGTTTACTAAAAGCGCGTCATCTTTATTTTAGTTGGCTTAAATCGCGTACTTATTTGGTTAGGGAATTATTTTCGCGAGAGCTTTTTTCGCAGGCACTTTCATACATTTTCCACATCTCACAGATTTTTCACCGTGCGATGGATTCCGAAAAAATTCTGCGGGATATGGAAAATGCATGAAGGTGCACGCAATAGCAAAAAAAAATTAGACGAAAATAATTCCCCAATCAAATCAGTACGCTATTTATGATAATCAGTCAGACAAAATATCGCGGCGATATCATTCGCATTGCGTGCTAAGCCTTGAGGCCTGCGCAGACGAGGGACTTTTGTCCCTAAAATGGCCTCCGAGTACGTGTCGCGGACTCACCGCGTAAGGTGTGCGGTCATTTTGTTCCCCGGAAATTAAGTGAAGCGCACGCTATGGAAGCAGATATTCTGAGATTACATTGTGTTGTAATTTACATGAAGTTGAAAAAGAAAAAGCGTTTTATAAGAGAACACCTTACTTTTGTCCACTCCGGTCTCTTAATGTCTTCGGTAACTTGAGGGACTTTTTGTACGGGGTACTTTTAGTCCTTCGTGTGCTTACTCGATACAATTTGTACGAGATCTATATCAACGGACAAAAAAGTACCCGGGGGATAGTCCCACGTCTGCGCAGGTCTTTAACTATTTTTTTCACCATGATGATTTTTTTCACAGTTCATTCCCAAAAACTATTCCCACCGTGTCATAGTGGCCATGACTTGTCATCGTGGCGCAATTACTTCTCAGCTGCCTAGGAAACTCCGTTGTCGAATAATTAAACGTGAAAGACCCACAATTGGTTGAAAGATTTGCGCGCGATAATTACTGTAACATCACGAAAAAATGTGCTTACCCAAATCGCCTAGTGACAAACATTCACAAGCAAAAGCATGTGAACTAACATTTACGTGAACATAGGCCTATAGAGAGTTTGTAACCCATTTAAAAAACTGGAGAAAATGGGCGATCTGGATGTGTTTATAGACTACATAAAAAAAATAAACAAAAATATCTGAGGGAAAACTCATACAATAAAAGTTTTTAGGAAATACAACCTCCAGGGTAACTGGGGTGTCATAGGAATTGCGGATTTCAGATATTATATTTCTGAACAATGCGATAGACGATCAACACGAAGTACATAAGAAATATTATAAGTATATAGTGTATATTTACTAACTTATATATTATATGTACTTATTGAGTACTTGTCGGCTTACCTAATTTTAACTAAGTATCTCTTCCGTTTTGTGTCGAATGCCTACCATTTAATCTCTTGCACCATCTGTGGTTGACTGGTAGAAAATGCTTATAGCATTAAGTCCGCCACATTGCTATTGTATTTTTTTTACTTATGTGCAATAAACGTATTAATAATAATAATTACTTTTATTATATGTATATGGTTTTTTGTATATATGGTATTGGTGATTATTTGGAAGACAAAGATTTCTGGTACTAAAATAATGTTCACGGGGACGATTACATTTAGTGTAATGTAACTACCGATATTTCTATATTGCACCGACTACCCATCTCTAATTTCTTTCTTGTCTCCGTCTATGGTTGCCTGTAAAAAAATGCTTTTAGTAATAAGGCCGCCATAATGTACTTATATTTTTATATAATTTCTGTCACTGTAATTTTTGTGTACAATAAACAATATTCTATCTATCTATTTATCTAGCTACCGATGTCACCTAAGGATTCTCACAGGTTAACTCTGTTAATTAACTTTAAACCTTAATTAACAGAGTTAACTCAAAAATGTGGAGTTTATTTTCGTTTCGTTTTAGTTTCTTCTCCACATAATCTATTAATTGTGAAACTAACAGCTTTGATGTCCACTAAGAAAAACAAGTTTTTATAGTGAATAAAAAAAAATTGTCTATTGACTTTTTGTTCAATAAATTTCTAACCTAACATTATGTCTCTCTTCGTACAACGCATGCCTCAGATTCCGTCAAAACACGTTCAAAGGCGCATTTGCTCCAAATATACTGCGCAACTCGTCCATCTAAATTAGCACGTCATTTCCAATCACCGATAGAGACTTTCTCCCCAATGTAACAGTACAAGGAGACCCTTTATCTATTTTATTTGTGCGTTCATGGCATCGGTCAAAATCTCTGCCGAGCTAGCCGTCTATTTTCGTTGGCTTGTATACTCTATGGCCCGTTTACGTGTGCGAGTTGAATTGAAACACCCGAACAAATATCCAGAAGGTCATCGCTATTAGGAAACCTAAATTAATTTCGTTGCTCCGGGTGCATTTCGTTTATAAGATTTTGATTAAACTTTAATTAGCTTCATTCACTCCTTCAGTTAGCTAATTAAGTACCATTTGCGCAAAGAGAACTACTGGAGTTCTGTTAAATGCGGATCAAGCCACTAATACTACAATTAAATAAAATTATGAAATTATGTCGTGTATGATCGTATTTAAATATATAGTGGCTCGATGTGTTTCACTTCTCGTCCATATTTTAGCATGCTGACTTTACAGATTAAAGGATGTGTAAGCTAATCTAATTTCGTAATTTTCCGGCTGTGCAATCAAACCGATGACTAAAATATTGCCTTTTATGTTTATAACTTTTGATAAGATATAAAATCTAATAAACTTAGAATAAAGTACCTTAAACATAATAGAAATGGCTTTGTCATAAATAAGGCTGGATATTACGAATTATTTTTACTGCCCCAAACGTGTGTCAATAAAACTACATCATAGTCTACTATATAATATATCAGATATATTATTTTCTGTTAAAAGAAGGCTACCCACTTCTCAAATCAAAGATATATTATTTATTTGCATCAAAAAACTAACAAAAATAATCAAATCAGTAGAAAATCAATGAGTCCGTCCAATAATGGAATTAAAGTGTACAAAGTATAGTAGTAAAGTGTACTAAGTACCTACAGCAATTTAAAAACTTCTAAAAGATAATCAAATATTTGTTCTCCTCATAACACTCATTCAAAGCTGTTGTTGATTCCCAATTTACCTCAAAGGCATGTAGGTCGAGCCAACTTGCCCAAACACTATCCCCAATAGCAACGCAGCACCATTTACTAGCTATAATAACGCGGGGCGCTGTTTTCTGTCCATCCGTCGACTCCGCGGCCGAGTCGGTAGCCTGGATCCGCAACTTTGTTGTGTTTACCTAGAAATCATTATTATAGGTACACTCTACAGCGCGTCGAGCTTTACAGTACACTGTACAGTTTATTCTCGCACATACTTTGAACAATTTGAATGTTAGTCTACCAATCAAAGATGTTCCTGGGATGGGTTTAATATTTCAAAGCAACAAACCTGAAAAGTTTCTTCAGAATCGAAATGAATTATTTTCTTAGATTTCTTGTTTTTTTTGAACTGGCCACGGACGCCGATGGAATATTATTGTTATTAAAAATCCGTATTGCACCAAGCAGGATATTGTACAACAGGCGAACTTAATACTTATTAATATTTTATGAATATGCTGAAATTATTTTCGACTTAACCTTAAATGCATCGAAATCGGAATGCGACTGTGTCGTTAGTCTTGCGGTATCACGTCTAATTACCATTCCGCCGGAGGTCGTTCGTTTGGTACCCGCAGGGGGCCGCCGGGAATCTGTACCAATGGCTTTTGATGTTTTTGGATCGTTGCTACAGCTTGGGAGTAGGACCAGTGAGTGTGTTGTGTGGTACTTATTTTTATTACCTTCCCCCCAGTTACGTAAAGGACGTGATCTCAATAAGGCTAAGCTAGAGGCCACACAGAAGGGACGTAGAACGGGGGCCGTGGAAAAGACGCGCCCCGTCTTTTCGGTGTAGGCTTCATATCGTCCCTTCGGTACATTTTGTCGTCCTAGAAAGCCTCTTAGCTAAACCTTTGAGCATATACTTTTTAATTCACTAACCCGTGCTAAGAACAATTTTAAAAACCTATTTAGAGGCTAAAAATTCCACCCATGCCGGGACTCGATCCCGCGACCTCTGGCTAACCGTGCCAGCGCTCTCCCAACTGAGTTAATGGGCGACTACCGGCATCAGTGAAATGTCGAACCTCTTTACAATACTCTCTGTATTGCGTACAGGCAGCGACATCTGGCTAAAGTAATTTGCATCACCTGCAAACCTTTGAGGTTTTTTGAAACCTTTGAACAAAGCCGCACGAATCTCGGGTACCACTCACCTATTTCGCGCATGTGCTGTACATATAATAATGTTAGTAGCAATAGTGTTATCGATATACAAAGATTTGGTCATAGAAAAAAAATATTAAAACTGTGAAAATATTTCGGATACTCCTTAGAAACATAGTGTAACTTCTGTCTGTAACCGCAACTGTTGTCTATGGTTAGAGAGGGACGTTTTATGTTATATGTGTGAGCGAGAAAGAAAATAAAATGTCAGTTATGAAGCAAGAAACGTCGTTTTGCTTACATGGCGCTGCGGACAGGATTTCTATTATTTTCTTTTTACTTTTACTTGCTATGATTAATTCATGTCTAAAATATATGCTTTCAGTGAATGTCGAGAATACATAATAAGTGTATATACTAGAATAAGACTTAAGAAAAAAGTACAATGCACTGTTTGTGTTCGTTGTTAAATAAAAAAAATTGTATGAAAAGTTTTTTTGCGTTTCATTTCCGCGCCCCTTCTGTTTGGCCCCTAGCTAAAGTTTACCAACGTTCAACTGTACCAGCGAGGTGTATTTCGGGCACCACTGCGCTGAATCCTGGTAATATCTTACTTAAGCGAAGGACATTACACAGGCCTTTGCATCCACGAAATTAAATTGAGAAGCTTATTTATGTATTTTATATTTTGTTTATTGACAAGATAAATATTTAGTTTTTTTTTCATCGTATGGTGAATAGATTACTTAACGTATTATTGACATAACGCATATATTGACTACCATTTTTTGGTGCGCTAAAATTTTATTAAATAAAGTTGGGTATTAGATAAACTATTTCCAAGGAGAAAAGATTGCAATATTTTCTTCGTTAACGAAATTTTGGACGATACTTATTTACTACTTACCTACGTATTTTCCGAAATAAGTATATATTGTTTAGAAAAACATGGTGAGGTAGACTTTTCTCTTTCAATAAAACTCAGAACGAAACGCGAGCGATGACTGCTCCATCCAGAAAAGGGTCTCAGTCACTATACAGCATCTATTGGTTCCCTTGATAAATTTAAAGTAGATATATAATACAGGGTGTACTCTCTATTATATGCTCCAAAGTGAATGGTCCTGCTAGGTCAGTAACAGACAAATGTTACAAAGGTGATGTAAGCGATGACAACCAAATCAAAAAATGTGTTAATTACAAAAACCTATTTAGAGGCTAAAAATTCCACCCATGCCGGGATTCGAACCCACGACCTCTGGCTATCCGTGCCACCGCTCTTTCCAACTGAGCTAATGGGCGACTCACCGGCACCAGTGAAATTTCGAACCTCTTTACACTATTCTCTGTATTACGTACAGAGAATAGTGTTAATTACACTTTGTGCCAAAAGGGCTAATATAGCATAAATGAATATTTAGATGACAATGATGTCTGGAAATAAAGCCAGTACAATGCATGAGTTCTATTTTTTTAAATAATTATATAAATAATTAGCACGGGTTAGTGCATTAAAAATAAAAATAGTGTAATTATATAAACTCTGTTAATTAAGGACTTTGAAAAGACTAAGTTTGGAGTTTTATGTCAATTTTTTCTCCAAAATTATTTATATTTTGAAATGGACACCTAGTTTGAATTGTAACCTTCATTAAGCCGCAGATTCTGCGCTACTTTGAATAAAACCTTTCCATTTCATTTTAACTATAATATACGATGCCAACAATTACGAAAAAAAATACCTCTTACTAAGGTGGTAAATTTCTAAATCACAACATAATACAAAATTATGCTGTGATTTAGAAATTTACCACCTTTAACTACGTCCAGTACAATTCCACCGAACTGCGATCCCCAACCCGTATGCCCAGCGTGGGGATTATGGGCATTACCCCCTATGATGGCACAACGTGGCGGTCTTCGGGGGAGGGCTGTGTTCAGCAGTGGACTGGTATAGCCTGACGACGAACCACGTCCAAGATTAAAAATAATTTTAGACGAAAAAATGTATGACAAAACCTCTTTGCTCAATAATCTTTCTCTACCCCTCTAGGATTTGGGCGTGAATATATATTGTGTTTATAGAGTTTATTCAATTTTGTGAAGAAAAAAAACTATCCTCGCAAACCGATACAATGTAAATTTTCCCACATTATGAACCCAAAGTTGTAAAAGCATTGTTATGTCACTAAATAGCCCATTCAACTATGCAGCTACGGTTAGAAGCGTTTTTTTTAAGATTCACCCCAACTGTATGATTTCAACAAATAACTTCTAATATCACGCAATAAGTAGTGTACTCTCAATGTGTTTGGAGATCCAATAATAGTCCCCTATTGGTAGCACCAGAGCTGGCAATACCCCGAGGTAGATCTTAAATTGTACGGCGTAAGTATGAGTTTTAAATAAATTAGGAACTTCCCATGTAAAACGTACAGTGGATCATGCACTCTATTTAGTTACGTTAAGGGCGACTTTTCGACAAAAAAATTTAATATGACAATATGCTGTCGAATGTACAGCACGACGTAATCGAACGATTTATAAATCGCATGTACTTTATGTTTGAGATTTGGTAGATAGAGATGTACTAGTATCAATTATATCGATGGGAACATTGAGGTACGAGACCTAAAGGTAAAGATCTTTTGCCAGATATGGCAAAATGTTTTGGCTAAAACACCCAAAATATCTGACACAAAATAAATCCAAACGCAAGTAAATGTCTCGAAAGCGTCAGACCAGTGTTATCTATAATGAAATTAAAACCATATGAAAATAATTTCTAATTCAGTTTGTTTATAATAATGCCGCGCATATTTACAAACAAATAACTGAACTTATTTTGAACGAACTTATCTTTATGGCACGCAATTTAAATGTGTTGGTAAACTATCGTAAATCACTAAAATCGCTAAGATCGTGGATAATACTGTAGATATCTACATTTACGACTGTCTCCTATGCTGATACTCTATTTAATATTTTTTATTATTTTTTGTTTTCAAATATATCGTCTGTCTCCTCAATCTAGCAGAATTTTGTACTACATTAAATGATACGTTATCACGGGTCCACTTGCTTTCTTGTAGTATACTCAATATTTACGGATATTCGTATTCACTTATATCGATTTAAGTTTGACAGTTACGTAATTTGAAAAGTTATACTTGCTAGGGTTTTATGAAAAGTTCTACATTCTATATAGTTTTTATCGATAAATCGGTCAGATATCGATATCGATAAGCATGCCGCACTGACCCCAAACCGCGGCCCGAAAACAAATCGTTATTCAATTGGCGACACCAAACTACAGGCCATAACGGCTCTAGTTACGCGTCCGAATATACAAGGTGTCTTTGGGTAGCCTTATTTACTATTTTATTTATTGAATAGTTAGACTTGATATTTCTGCACTTAGCCTCATATTTGGACAATAGAATGTAGCAAGCGCTGAGGTATGTTAATACTTTAGAGACTATGGTTTGCTGACAATATTTTCATTCAAAGTTAGCGAGTGGTATTGCTACTATACTCGTAACTTCGTAACGTAACTTTAGAAAACAAAGTTAATTGAACATGCCGGGACTCGAGCTCACGACCACCCGATAGAAAGGCGTGGGCCCTCTACCACCGCTCTTATATATTTAGTAATAAAACAGTGTCTTAAATTTATAAAATACATTGAGCAAACATTTACTTATATGGCCTAAGTATAGAGATAGAGAACACTTTACGTACGTACTTACATAAAAATGGAAATTACACAGAAATTACATATGGCTTAAGTATAGTTCTTTTGTCTTAAATTACACAAGCAAAACAAGAAAATGAACTGTTAGTTAAAAGTTATACGGTTACAAATACCAGAACATGATAGTTTACAGTAAATTCAAAATCGAAATAAAATATTAAAATCATAATAAAAACAAAATGATTTCTTGATGAACACCAAAAAGTTGTACACTTCTTCAGAATTAATCTTACTATACTAAATTGATTTTAAATTGACTGTAATTAAATTAAAACAATAAAAATTTAAAACATTTTTTTTATATTTTGCCGAAATTCAACGATAGTTACAAATATTAAACGTCTTATCGCGATTATTTATAAGGTCACCTAAATTTCCCACATTTCGGTAACGCTAAACTTGCCGTAGTCTCGGGTTGACCCGTTTAAGATGTAACCATGTATAAGCAGTGGGAGTCATTAAGAAATAAACTTCATCCAATTCCGTCCTGCCATTTAAATCTCATTGAATAAACTAACCTCAACATCTTCACAAACATTAACATTTATAATATTAGTGCTACGCTAAACTAAGCTTATGATTGTGCAATCATAAGCTCAGTTTAGCGTAGCACTAATATGCATGTGCATGCAAGGCGTGCCAAATTCCCCCGGAATTCAAATGCAGAGACCTACTTCCACGTCTATCCCATCAACCACGAACCTTATTACCGAAGCTTTAAATAGCAAAATCCTCTGCAAAGAAGCCGCTTGAGCTAAACCTGGTTGAGAAATAATAAATATCGACAATTTAATTCGCATTACAGTTGAAGGATTGTTTATGGGATGCCGTGGTGAAGTTTTCAGAGACGCTGTTGGCTCCACACGCCCGGGTGTTATTTCTGTATCTGATAATACAGTCGGACAGCGGAACTATCGTAAAATTTTCCTTGTAAAGTCACTCACAAAGTGACTGGGTAAGGCTTAGAGCATTTCAACCTTTATACTTTTTAAGACTTAAGAGCAGGAAGAAAATACGTTTATTATAACAACAAGACACATCACTTAAACAGGTAAGTGAAATAAGAACAATGTGAACAATAATAGAAAAAAAAACGAAATACACAACAGGTAAACCGAAAAGACTAAAACAAATTAATAATACACATTTTAATACATATTTTAACGGATAATTTTAAATATCTATTTAGAAGCTAAAAATTGCACCCAATGCCGGGATTTGAACCCGCGACCTCTGGCTATCCGTGCCAGAGGTCGCGGGTTCGAATCCCGGCATGGGTGGATTTTTTAGCCTCTAAATAGGTTTTTAAAATTGTCCTTAGCACGGGTTAGTGCATTAAAAATAATATAATATTTTAGTGGCACCATAATCACATACTTGTTAAGAAGCAGCGTACTGTAAAGAGCGGAGGAAATGCGTAAATAAATCCTGTTAAGAATGCTTTTTAAGCAAAAAGGATTCTTAATAGGATAAATATCTTTACTTCAATATTATTATAGTAAGCTTTCAGCCTTTCAAAAGGATATATATGTGCACATCGCACATCGGTATATTAGTGAGCAATTTCCCAATTTCGAAAACTGCCATATTCCTGTACCTAAATGAAGAAACTTAGCACACTGGTTCAGTTAACACGCTGCCAATTTTATTAATAAAGTTCATAAATTTGCGAGAAAATATCAAGTTTTGGCATTAAATATCAATTTTGAGGTTATTTTGAGAATCTTGTTTACTAAATTGGACCAGTAAGGATAAGTAGGTTGTATGTAATGTATGCTTTAAAAAGGATCCCATTTCAAAAGTAGATTTAGAAAATAGTCTACTTTCTTGAATTTTCATCGTAACGTAACTCTCTGGACTATTTTCATAGTGGGTATTACTGTTGTAGACAGGTCAGTTAAAGTATGTAAAACATCTAAAAAAACCTCATTAATTACCTCACACTAAGTACATCACCCGAGCATGAAATCACTCAACACAGCGATATTAATATGGTTAAGGCCTAATTAACACTGGAGATTTCACATCAATTACGTGCTGGGAGAAAATATATGGACTCATTTCAGTTCGGGAACTGAATCATACGATCCAGTTTCAAAGATCTGAATTTACCCAGGCCATTGCTAAAATAAACAGGTTTTTATTTTAGTTTTTTTATCTTACTTTGACGGCCTCGCTGGCGCAGTGGTTTGGCACGCTGTCTGTAAAACCGAAGGTCTCTGGTTCAATCCCCGGCCTGGTCAAACTAATTTATTGTATTAAATCTATCGTTGAGTTAGCACCTAAGTATAACACAAGTCATTTAGTTATACTTAGTATTTGGCTAACGAGATCTGTGTAATATGTCCATTACTTACTCGGTTTCTTGTAAATGGAACCGGTATGACATTTAGATCTTTTTAATTGAAAAACTAAAACTGTCAAGTTTTTTATATATCGAAAGTAGTTATTATTTTAACATGTCCGTATTACAAATACAGTGAATGTGGCATATCAATCCTTTGTATGTCCCCACTGCTGGGGCACGGGTCTCTTTCTGCATCGTATGAAAGGCCGGAGGGGGTTAGGCCACACTCCCCCATGGGGCCTAAGTCCGGGTTGGTGCAGGATTCTAAGACAGTGGCGAGTCTTACTGTTGGCAGTTATGTGGCATATTTGGTTTCAAATCAATAAAACATTAGCGAAAACATTGTAATTTTATGTGCCAAATAAAGATTATTCTTAGTAGGTAGTAAAATAGGTAGGTAATCGGGGCAAAGTAGGCAGTCGGGGCTGTAAGTGATGCAATTTGCTTAAGCCAGATGTCGCTGCCTGTACGTAATACAGAGAATACTGTAAAGAGGTTCGAAATTTCACTGATGCCGGTGAGTCGCCCATTGGCTCAATTGAAAGACCGCTGGCACGGAAAGCCATAGGTTGCGGGTTCGAATCCCGGCATGGGTGAAATTTTTAGCCTCTAAATAGGTTTTTAAAAGATTATTCTGTTCTAAAACCAAAGGCACGCTACTATAGGTAGATACCAGTGTTGTAGTAGGTAAACTCGAAATGAGACAAGACATCTAATGACTTCAAACGTTTAAATTAAAGGAAACGGATAGACATAATCAGAAAAAAAAATATTTTTATTTGGCAGCCATGTATAGATCAAGGCCTTGTAGTAATAAGGCCACCAATTGTACTGTACTATGGTTATTGTTTAAGTCTCTTATGAGGTTCCCAATGACATACATAAAATAATATTCCATCTATCTATCAATAAAATTATAAAACATCTGGCAACAACAAAATAAAATGAATCTTTGTGTATTTTCGCAGAGCAGTCTCTGACGGAACTCAGTTGTTCGAACAAAATTCTACATTCATTTTCGTTAACTATTAAAGCCGTGTTTCAATGCTGCCACGGCTAAATTGTTTGATTTATCACACATTCAATGCTAAACCCAAGCTTAAAATCACTAAACAGATACGTGTTTTCCAACGGACAAGGTTAGGGAAATCCGTCCGCCATTTTGTTGGAAAACGTTTGAAAATAGAACTGGATGTTGTTTGAAGTACTATTGCTTTTTAATCCGGAACGTTGATTGAACTGGCCAGTATTTTGATTTATTGATTTAAAAGAGCTCCAACAAGCATTTTTTCTCTTTGCATGTTCCAACGAAATAGTTTCCATTTTTTACGGGCAACTTGTGAATAACAGAATTGAGTAAAGGTACATTTGTATATTATCAGCTTGCCTGTACTATTTATTTTTGTTTGAATTCTTCCAGCATACCTCAAGCTCTCGCAGAGATTAGCTCGCATTTGAACATGTTATTTATAATGTTCAATTATTCGTATGCATAAAGTAGAGTAACTATACCTAAGCCAAATTTGAAAAAGAATAGCGATAAACAAACCGTTGCTAGGCAACGACTTGTTTACACCTAAAAGGCAGATGTTAACAACCTTTTCTAGAAATCATTTTCATACAAATAATAATCGTTCCTCCTAATAATGTAAAATGTTTATTTATGTTTGTGATTTTATAGTGAACGGCTAAACCGATTTGAATGAAATATGACGCATGATGTAACAGACATCCAGTCACACACATATGCTATATACTTATGCCATATACACGTATTGACAAACGGCTAAACTTCACTTGTTGGCATAAACTAAATTCGCAAAAATGTTTTTCACACCTGAATTTCATCCATGTTTCTTTTTTTGTAGGGCTATCGCATAAAATGAATGTCGAATTTTTAATGGTTTTTCGAAATAACAAGGTAATATGCATGTTATTTGAGTGATTCTTGTGAAATATGCTGCAATAGAAATTGTTAATAAATAGTTAGCACCTATAAGGCTATAATCATGTAACTAATAGAAGATTTGTAAAACGTGAGTTGTGATAACCCTAAATTGGTTGTTTACCGCTATTCGTTATCAAATTTGGCTTAGGTGTATTATAAATTTATAATTACACAAAGAAGGCCGTATCTCCCTTTATTGTAGACAAATCTTGCTTGACGGACTTTCCTATGTGCCAATAGATATGATAAGCCTTGCCTGCCCAAACGCAGAACAATACTTCAACAAAATGTAGATGCGTGTAGTGTCACTGATTGACACCAATTCCCCTTTGAGGTATCACCACTAATACTAAAACGAAAGGTTTAAGCATAAATTATGCAATCAATCCTCCAACTTACCATATCCCTTAAATATTCCACCAACGGGCAGATAACATTAGAATTTGACGCTACACAGTGTTTTTGCTTAAATTTGTAATTACTGAAACACCAATTAGAGTTTGTGTTTCACAACATCTTTTGTTCAATTTTTTATATAAATTATATAATATCAAGGTTTACATAATGAAATTTACGTTTTACGTGCTCTACTCTACGTCGATACCTTCATTAAATAATCTTTCACGTAGAATAATGTTTACCATACGGACATGTAATACAACGCGTTTCAAGAACTGCTTTCAGAAATATAATCCTGAGACATAGTGTATCAGCGACATCTCTAGAAATCCTGGTTGGTACAGTCGACAGCATTTCAACTTTTTATCAGTTAATTTCCATCTCACATGTAAGGTTGATGTGCTGTTGACTGTACTTATTGTTCCATGCAAATAACAGTAAGACTAACGCGGTTTCTTCCTCTCTGCATAATCAAATACAGCCCCAAAAAGCGATTCCTCGAAACGTTTCAATTCAAACCAGAGTTTGGTCTACATGCGCCGAAACAATAGGGGCTTTATAAGTAGGTCTGCTCCTTTCTGGTCACCTGCCACGGCGAACTAATTGTACGAAATTCGAGGTCCGTAAAACGCCATCGCTTCGTGATTTGCTAGATTGGTTAAAGTGCCCCTCTATTCGAGTAGGCTTTTCGAGTACACCGCAAACTAGAAGCTATAATGAAACTTTACTCTCGCCAGAATAAAACCTTCATAAAACGGGTTCATAAAGAGCCCATCACTATCATAAACATAGGTATTATCGTAGTTTGGGACAAGAAGAATAAAATAATAATGTATCCTTATTTTTAACCAGTTGACACAGCGAACTTCGAACCGCCTAATAGTCGATTCTTTAAATATTTTTTAATTTACTCTCCGTGAGTAGAGTAAACTAAGAACCATCCTCGTACTTCAAGGAATATTCTAAAAAAAGAATTAGCGAAATCGGTTCAGCTGCTCTCGAGATTTGCGCTTACCAACACATCTAGCGAATCATTTTTATATAATACTAGCTGACCCAGTGAACTTCGTACCACCTAACAGTCGATTCTTTATTTTTTTTTATTTTTCTCTCCGTAAAAACCAACCTCGTACTTCAAAGAATATTCTAAAAAAAGAATCAGCAAAATCGGTCCAGCTGGTCTCGAGATTTGCGCTTATCAACACATTCAGCGATTCATTTTTATATTATAGACTAGCTGACCCAGCGAACTTCGAACCGGCTAGTAGTCGATTCTTTAAATATTTTTTTATCTTTCTCTCCGTAAGAACCATCCCCGTACTTCAAGGAATATTCTAAAAAAAAATTAGTGAAATCGGTTCAGCTGCTCTCGAGATTTGCGCTTACCGACACATTCAGCGATTCACTTTTATATCATAAATTTAGATAGAGAACACTTTTTTGTACATAGAAAAGGAAATTACACAGATATATCTTAACCTAAGATACACTGTTTTATATTTCGTGTGATAAAGTATAATAATAATACAAACGACGGCCTTAACACTAATAGTGTTCCTAAACAGCAAATTTTGATTACAAATTAATTTAAAAACTTATTTATAGGCTAAAAATTCCACCCATACCGGGATTTGAACCCGCGACCTCTGGCTATCCGTGCCAGCGCTCTTTCCAACTGAGCTAATGGGCGACTCACCGGCTTTAGTGAAATTTTGAACCTCTTTACACTATTTTTGTATTACGTACAGGCAGCGACATCTGGATTAAGTAAATTGCATCACTTACAGCCCCGAGTACCTTCTTTGCAGTTAGGTTTTAACATCGGAATGATATCACTGTACCCACATCATTATACAATTTTTATTTTTAATGCACTAACCCGTGCTAAGGACAATTTTAAAACCCTATTTAGAGGCAAAAATTCCAAATTCAATTAAAAGATAGTTTAGTTAACACAATTTAGTTACTATAACGTCATAAAAATTGTATATCAAACTAGACACATGAAATTTACATAATTCATTCAATAAATAGCAATAAATATCACGCTAACATCCCTACGTCGAAATAAAATATGCCACAGCACTCAGTGGTAACGTAAAAATATTTTTTGGTCCGGCCTCTCTGAAGTTTTGTGGGTAATAAAACCGATTCCTTTTGGGATATCCGCTGGGAACGTGGCGTATTTTTAGCTACACTAGCCTGATACATGTCTATCGTGAGTATCCATATAGATACACTATTAGATTGATAGATAAAACCGATGGTAGCGGACCGGTAAAACGGCTTCGGTTAGCTTGTCAATTGGGAGGTCTGGTGTCCGAATCCCGGCATGTTTCAATGACTTGGTTTACTAAGTTACTTGCATGTTAATGTAAAATATGTTAATACTTTAGACGCTAGGGTTTATTCACAATGTTTTGCTTCACGGGACAGTGGTACTGCTCCTCTAACTTTACATCTGTACGTAACTTAGAAAACAAAACTTAAAACTTAGTAGACAATATTTTCACTCAAAGTTAGCGAGTGGTACTGCTACTATACTCGTAACTTCATAAATAAATGTACGTAACTTAGAAAACAAACCCATTGGTACATGCCGTGATTCGAACCCACTACCTCTCAAATGAGAAGTCAGCATTCCATCACCACTTGCCACTGGCGCAACATGGGCCACTATTTCCTGACGTCGAATGTTCAAACATTTCATTACGATGGACATTTCGTTACAATCGACGCGCTAAATAGTACCTCTAGTTACGCCATGGATAAATACAACACAACTTTTATAAGTACAACACAATCACTTTTTCCGGTTCCAAATAGGATACCCAAGGTAACCAGGCAAATACATCACTAATATGGAAATTCACCGAGACTGAGTCCATTTGTACAAATGTAAGCTGGCCCCCAGTGGGAGTCGAACCCACGATCTTCGGCTCGGTAATCAGACGTGATACCGCTATACCAACGAGGCAGTCAATGAAACGAAGATCAAGGTTCAATAAGCAAGGGTCTTATCAAGAAACATAATTATTGAAATTATCTGACTGGTAATGACCAACGTTAAGAGCCTTTAGACCAGTATCTGAATTGAGGATTTCGCAATTAAGAATTTAATTGCGAAATCCTCAAATAACAAACTCCTAAACTGTAGTGCTGTCTCTTCGAGTTTCTCAGAAAAGAGCGTGATAAAACGTTCCTTAAATATTTACTTAGTGAAATTCTCAGTTCAGAAACCGGCCCTTTAAATACCTATAGAAGGAAAAAAAATGTCGTAAAGGACACCAGCTGCAGTCGATCATAATCGTCACGGAAGATTATAAGACGGAATGAAAGTAGAAAGATATGACGGCTGTGCATCGGCAAGGAGTGGCCCGTTGCCAATTATTATTCAGGTTTTCGGTAAACGGAGAACGATGCAATGAGATGTCTGCCAACTGAAAGTAATGTTAAGACATTAAAAAAAACCGGCCAAGTGCGAGTCAGACTCGCGCACCGAGGGTTCCGTACAAACCTGTATTATAGACCTGAGTATTTGGTATGAATTTCAATTTAATACCTCTACGCGTTTATGAGGAAATGGGTAGTAAGTTTAAAATTATTAAAAAAATATATATTATGTGATGCAACTAAAAATTTATGGTTTTCGTAATTTTTCCTTTATCTATGCTATAAGACGTTGCTTCATACCAAATTTCAAGATTCTGAGTTCACGGGAAGCACCCTGTAGGTTTTGATTCCCTTGCAAGTGTCGAAAATTTGCGGCATAAACGGCTGTATCTTTTGATTGCGTTGGCATAGAAGTTTGATTTTTTCACAGCTTCAAGGGACAGTAGACCTGAGTAATTGATATAAATTTCAGCTTCATACCTCCACGCGTTCCTGAGAAAAAGGGCCTTGACAGACGGACGGACGGACAGACGGACAACAAAGTGATCCTATAAGGGTTCCGTTTTTTCCTTTTGAGGTACGGAACCCTAAAAACGAGTCAGATAGTACAGTCCAACCTGGATTAAGATGGGTGCGTATCATAGGGCCAGTTCCTGAAATGAGCTTTCTCTAAGTAAATACTTAAGTGACGTTCTGTCACGCTCTTTTATGGGAAATTCAATTATTACTATATACTATTTATTGCGAAATTCTCAATTCTGTGCAAACTGACCCTAAAGGGCAGTTTTTGAATTGAGAATTTCGCTAAGCAAATAGTTAACTATAATGCTGTCTTTTCAAATTTCCCAGCAAAGACCGTGACAGAATGTTACTTAAGTATTTAGGGCCCACAGAGAAATTCAATTATTACTACTATTTATTGCGAAATTCTCAATTCTGTGCAAACTGACCCTAAGGGGCAGTTTTTGAATTGAGAATTTCGCAGTAAATAGTAGTAGAAGTTCGGGAATCTTCTGGGAAAACTGACCCTAAGGGCCAGTTTTTGAATAGTAGTAGAAGTTTGGGAATCTTCTGGGAAAACTGACCCTAAGGGGCAGTTATTGAATTGAGAATTTCGCAGTAAATAGTAGTAGAAGTTCGGGAATCTTCTAGGAAAACTGACCCTAAGGGGCAGTTTAAATAGTAGGAGAAATAGTAGTAGTAATAAATAGTAGCAGAAGTTCGGCAATCTTCTGGGAAAACTGACCCTAAGGGCCAGTTTTTGAATAGTAGTAGAAGTTTGGGAATCTTCTGGGAAAACTGACCCTAAGGGGCAGTTATTGAATTGAGAATTTCGCAGTAAATAGTAGTAGAAGTTCGGGAATCTTCTAGGAAAACTGACCCTAAGGGGCAGTTTAAATAGTAGGAGAAATAGTAGTAGTAATAAATAGTAGCAGAAGTTCGGCAATCTTCTGGGAAAACTGACCCTAAGGGACAGTTTTTGAATTGAGAATTTCCCAGTAAATAGTAGTAGAAGTTCGGGAATCTTCTGGGAAAACTGACCCTAAGGGCCAGTTTATGAATTGATAATGTCGCAATAAATAGTAGTAGAAGTTCGGGAATCTTCTGGGAAAACTGACCCTAAGGGCCAGTTTTTGAATTGAGAATTTCGCTAAGCAAATAGTTAACTGTAGTGCTGTCTTTTCAAATTTCCCAGCAAAGACCGTGACAGAATGTTACTTAAGTATTTAGGGCCCACAGGGCATCTCCTGTGTGGTGTCGGCCTAGAGAATAGCACCAACCCAAATTCTTCCCGCGAGTGTCCTAAAAGGCGACAAAGGGACACAAATCAGGGGTGGGCAGCAGCGCCCCCTGCAGCACAATTCCACCAAACTGCGATCCCAACCCGCATGCCCAGCGTGGGGATTATGGGCATTACCCCCCAATGATAGCACAACGTTGCGCTATGTCGCTCATTAGGGGAGGGCTATGTCCAGCAGTGGACTAATAATGCGTGAAGAAGGGCATCTAACCGAGGGGAGTCGCAAGACATTGCGAGGCACGCTTCATCAGCCTGCAATAAAGCCTCATGAGGACCGCAACCGCTCGATCAAGAGCGTACCGACCAAGAACAAGAGGATGTTTTCGACGAGCATTGAAGTCTTTCCCATGGTAAACGTTTCTCGATTGAGGGTGTCGCTGGGTAAATGCTTAAGTAACAGTATGTCACTCTCCTTGCTGAGAAATTCGAACTACAGTTGAAGAAGAAGAAGAAGAAAAACATTTATTATAGAAATAGTTCACACGCCACAGTAACAAAACAAACTTAAAACATATTACTAAACATAACATTCACAAAAAAACAAAAAGAACGAAGAAAAACGAAAGGTCACGGCGTGTCACTGCTGATAGCAGCAGTGACACGCCGTGACCTTTCGTCCATTTATAGAAATGGCAGCTGACTCAGCAATATGCTGATGGACAAGCCTTCTGCGCTGATTTTCAGTCAGAGCCAGGTGCTACCCCACGAGCGTCACAGACAGAAAGAATTAACAATACCGTATAGAGTAGAATACTTATATATTATATAGATTAATATCCATATGAATAGAAAACGTATTATAAATACAGAATGAAAAAGATACTTAAATACTTTAACTACGTGATTAAGCTGTATCCCACTCCATGTTTAAACAGCTATAATAATTTAACTTTAATTAGTGATCTAATTATACTATTTTTATTTTTAATGCACTAACCCGTGCTAAGAAACAAATTTAAAAACCTATTTAGAGGCTAAAATTTTTTTCGGCATGGGTGAAATTTTTAGCCTCTAAATAGGTTTTTAAATTAGTGATCTAAGTTAGGTTAAGGAACACAAATCAATTGTAAGATTCCCTGCGGACATATACAATTTATATTCACTGCCCTTGTGTCGGCCATGTAATATTAATTTAAAAAGAGAGACAATAAGCCCCTGTTTCACTGTTTCAATGTTCAAATAAAGTTCCAGATAAGCTATCCGCAACCAGGGCTGCCGTTTGTTCTAAATTTAAATATTTTTTCCTATATTGCGTGTGTTCGTTTATGGCTTCAAACGTAGTGGTTATACTCTTTGGCTTCAAAATTAGAACAAACTGCAGCCCTGGTTGCGGATAGCTTATCCGGAACTTTATCTGCAGATTGTGAAACAGACAATAAACCCTTTTTTCACTGTTTCAATGTTCAAATAAAGTTCCAGATAAGCTATCCGCAACCAGGGCTGCCGTTTGTTCTAAATTTAAATATCTTTCCTATATTGCGTGTGTTCGTTTATGGCTTCAAACGTAGTGGTTATACTCTTTGGCTTCAAAATTAGAACAAACTGCAGCCCTGGTTGCGGATAGCTTATCCGGAACTTTATCTGCAGATTGTGAAACAGACCCTAAATAAACTATCTATCTATCCCATAATAAACATTGTCCATAATGATGTGTAGAAGCCCATACTATTTTTTCCACTTATATTTGAGGATTTCAGTCTATCCTAGGCCGGATGGCTTTTGCTTACAGTCTGTCAGAATTCGTTGTGTAGTCGGCATAGCGCCAAATGTCAGAAAATGCGAAGCATTTCTTGTCGGCCCGAATTTGACAGCATTTAGCTAAATTTTAGACTTGATGTTGTGTTCTAAAGTCTGTTCGTACCAAGGTGACGTCAACAGATTAGATAACAACGTTAAAAGGCAAACCTAAATTAAAACTATAAGTACAATTACTATTATTTTTTTCATTATATTCCTTTTTTTGCATTATGGATTAGCTTAGGACAATTTTAAAAATCTATTTGGCGCGGTTATCCAGAGGTCGCGGGTTCGACTCCCGGCATAGGTGGAATTTTTAGCCTCTAAATAGGTAGGTTATTATTTTTCACTTTATTTTGTAAATATATTTCTGACATAGATGTTAGTGAATATAAATAATTTTACATACTATTCTATCTATCAATAATAATGTATTATACTTCTTCTAATCATTATTTTCAGTACCAACATTTGTGCAAAACATGGAGATTTTTTTTTCCTTACCTATTGGAGTTTTTTTTCCGCTGCCTTTTACTCCTCTACAATACGGCTTGAAGGCAGCGGCTTACATTTTACATTGTACATTGACAATCAGCAAACAGAATGTAAATTCTTTACGATGAAATAAATTGATTTGATTTCTTTCAAACGTAAAATCTCAACTCTGTAATACCTAATTTACACAAATAAATGCATCTAACCATCTAAACATTAACTAATGCATACACTAGTTTGATGGTCTCTACTTTGACAGTTCGTTGGAAATAATTTCTTCTTGTTCTTCTTCAGGCTATATTATGTAGTCCACTGCTGGACATAGCCCTCCCCTAATGAGCGCTATAGCGCCCTGTCTTCAGCTTGCCGCCGGAAATAAAATTATTTTTTTTTATTCAAAGTAGCGCAGAAACTGCGGCTTAGTGAACGTTAAAATTCAATCTAGGTGTCCCTTTGAAAATCTAGATAATTTTGGAGAAAAAATTGTAGAAAAAACTCCAAACTTAGTCATTTCAATGTCCTTAAAACAGAGTTTACATAAGTATTTTAAAACATAGAACTGTACACTTTTAGTCCGGATCTACTTACGGGTGTTGTTATATCGGAAGAGTCCGACCAGGTTTCGCTCCGATTCGCAGAGCTTGATATAACAACACCCGTAAGTAGATGATATAACAACACCCGTAAGTAGATCCGGACTAAAAGTCTACAATGTGTTGTGCTTACGAAAGTTTTAGTTCAAAAACATAGAACTCATGCATTGTACTGGCTTTAATCCCAGACATTCCTTTATGTTATAGTAGCCCTTTTGGCATAAAGTGTACCTAACATATTTTTTGACGCTTCTTTCCGTACTTCAATAACCGTTCAAATTGCTGAAGCAATTCGTTTTAAGAGTATAATTTGTGTAGTAAGTTTGAGTCAATGTCATAAAAATTTATTTTTTTACTAAAAAGGCATTGTTTTCCAAGAACCGCCCGTAGACGGTAATTCGGGATGCATCTCACGCCTTTCCTGGGAGCGCACGGTAAGAACCGACACCTACTGACATCGAATAACAATCGTGTTGACACCCGAGATTGTATCTCTGCGCGGGCGCATCCACTCCTTGCTCGGCATAATTAACTTGATGTAAGAATCGTGTTGCCATTAAAAAAAAACATGATGTAGGTAACTAACATTTAATTTCTTTTTTTATTATTATTATGTTGGTATGTCTTACAATTCACTGGTCCATAGAGACTGGGGGGTGAATCTGATATCCGAATCCGAAGTCCGATAATGGTCGTTTCTTTCACACTATCGGTAGTCTAGTTACCAATCGCATTGCTATGGTACCCGTGCTATTTAACTCGGCCCCTCGCGTGATTTGGTTTTCTACGCGAGAGATACCTATTTAATTTGTGTGGGTTATACCCCTGTAACGACATTTTACTGATATTGCTTTTTAGACTACTAAATTGAGGCAAATAACAACCATTGTCGTGCTTATAGTTAGTTAGTTAGACCTGAGATTTCCGCACTAAGCCTCATAGTTGGGCCATTGTACAGACACTAGGGTTTCCTTACGATGTTTTCCTTAACCGTCAGCGAGTAGTATTGCTACTATAATTTCACAAATGTACATAACTTAGAAAACAAAGTCATTGGTACATGCCGGGGTTCGAACCCACGACCTCCCGATTGAGAAGCCGGCGTTCTACACCGCTCCGCTACCACCGCCCTTCGTGCTTACGAGTATATCATTTTATTAAAAAACTTTGACTCTAGAGCCCGGTCTTTTGAGGCGTGCGTGGGGCCGAAGCGAATAGCCCAGAGGCCTTCAAAAATACAATTTACTCTATGTGATGGTTGCTTCTGCCGAATCTTAAGTCTGAATAAATATTAAAAAAATATTATTATTGTCACATAACATAAGGATGTGAGCTTGACCCTGAAAGAGATTTCTTCCAGAAACCCCTAGCGAGTCGGAGAGGCAGTAAAAACAGGATTTTTGTTGCCTGTTTTGTATATTATATATATAAATATATATCTGTACAAAAATCGTAAATAACCTGCTTACAGGACATATAAATGCATAAACTAAATCGATGTATATCCCCACCGCTGGGGCACGGGTCTCTTACTGCATCGCAGGAAGGTTAAGCCAACCTAAACTAAATACCTAAAAAAAATACATTAGTTCTTGGTCAAAGACCACTATAGAGCAAATGTGGGTGGAAGGGCCGGTACGGGACAGGCACACATCATCATCATCAACTCATTATGTCCCCACCGAGGGACACGGGTCTCTTCCGTGATGAAGGTAGGCCACACTTACGGGGGCCAAGACTAGATTGGTCGAGGCATGCAAGACTAGTGGCTTGCAAGACACATATTTCGACTAAATAAGGTATTTGTTATCAAAGGACAACATAAAAAGTACATGCGTACATGCAACAACTAATGAAGATAAGATACGATGAAGATAAGATAAGATACTTTTACTAAGTAGGTACCTGGTACTGGCATAATACCAGCGCTGGAGTAGCTCGCTTCTTCAGCACATGCTGAGTCAGTAGCATTTTGCACTTGCCACACCCACCCACAGAAATGATGTCTCATATCTTTCGTTATGATGCAGGTACATACCGTACCTTGCATCCTTGCATGTTGGTATGTTAGCTTTATTATTATTGTTGTGTAATTGTGTCTACTCTGCCTATGCTGTTTGTTTTTGTACTTTTATGAATGTGTGTGGAAGTGTAAATAAATAATTTATCATATCATAAGAATTTTGTTTTCGAAATAAAAATTTGAAAGTTTTACAAACATATTTGGAGGCTAAAAATTCCGCTCATGCCGGGACTCGAACCCGCGACCTCTGGCTAACCGTAGGTACAGTGCTGTCCCAACTGAGTTAATGGGAAAGTGCCGGCATCGGCGAAATTTCGAACCTCTTTTCAATATTCTCTGTATTATTTATTGTTCGGGTTAGTGCAACAAAAAGAATATAATAACCTGAGTTATAAAAACCGTTTGTTTATAAGCTAATAATAAGATAAGTAAGAATATTATTTATTCTACACCAGGAAAAAACAAACATAAAATAATTACAAAGATACAGTACAATTGGTGGCCTTATCGCTCAGAGCAATTTCTTTCAGACGACCTACGATGGAGAGTTACTGAAGGAAAAGTGAGACGAGTAGTTAGTGCAAATATAAATATTGACATACATACTTATACTTAAAATTTATATACTTACATAAATCAATACATCTAGCAATTTATTATACACATAGATAAAGTTACATTATTTACAATGAATGTTGATGAAGCGGAACAGATCTTTCAGGATCGTGGCAAGTGGCAAAACTTAATCTCTGCCTACCCCTCAGTATATTTTTTTTATATAGGCATGAGTTTAAGTATATTCATATTCTTTATTGTTAAATCACGTACATATGTTTGTTGTTAAATTTTATAATTAATTAAATCACGTACATACGTACATAAACAACGTATGTATGTTTGTTGTTTTTATTTTCGTTTAACTATATAGAATATTCTTACTTATCTTATCATGAGCTGATAAAGAAACGGTTTTTATAGCTTAGGTTATTATATTCTTTTTGTTGCACTAACCCGAGCAATAAATAATACAGAGAATATTGAAAAAAGGTTTGAAATTTCGTCGATGCCGGCACTTTCCTATTAGCTCAGTTGGGAGAGCACTGTACGGTTAGCCAGAGGTCGCGGGTTCGCGTCCCCGCATGGGCGGAATTTTCAGCCTCTAAATAGGTTTTTAAAACTTTACAAATTATTATGTCAAAAACACGCATATATATCAGAGAAAAGTAGAAAAATAGAAAGACATTAGATCAAATTAACACATCACAAGAATGAAATGGCATACAACTCATAGTTACATACAAGGAAAACAAAAGCAATACCTATGTCAATTTTATTGTTTTGGTTTTCCTAGCACGCACCTTTCACGACTTTATCGAGTCTACTTTGACCTTGTCGAAACAAGTGTTGATTGAACTACGATAACTAATGAGCCCGGTGTCCTTACGCATCGAATTAGGTCCGTGCGTTAACATAGAGTCCATTAGGACAATGATAGTACATAGATAGATAGGTACAGAAGGTCTGGGACAGACACATTTTTAGGTGCTTATCACGAACATCGCCAGAAACTTTTTTATCGTGAAGGAATGAAATGAAATGAAAAAGTTTTATTCAAAGTACAATTAAAACTAGGTGTCCCTTTCAAAATCTAGGTCATTTTGGAGAAAAAACTGACAAAAAAACTCCAAACTTAGTCTTTTCAAAGTCCTTAATTAACATAGTTTACATAATTATTATAAAACATAGAACTCATACATTGTACTGGCTTTAATTCCAGACCTCATTGTCATCTAAATAATCCTTTATGTTATAGTAGCCCTTTAGGCATAAAGTGTGCTTAACATATTTTTTGAATCGCGATTCAGGCAAAGGCGGTCATATTACCGCGCATTTTATCGATGCGCTATCACTGCGCATCGATATCAACCCTTGTAATGTCCCCACTGCTTTGGAAGTGGAAGGGCTGGTAAGGCACGTCGCAGGCGGACATACATCGACCAAATAGGGGATGTATTAGAAAGCGGAAGATAAAAAGTACCCGAATAGTACAACGATGTGATCTGTCAGTATCGTGGAAAGTGGCAGTCTCTGGTCTCTGCCTACCCCTCTGGGATACAGGCGTGAGGCTATGTATGTATGTTTGTTTGTTAAGTTTCTTTCCCTCTCATTTTTGTCTTTTTCTCGCTTTACCAAATCACATACAAATTATCGTAAATATTTTGTATTTTTTGTGGCATTCGATACGTTTCTGCTGATGTTCGACCAATGTTAACGGGTCGAACATCTGATCATTTATGTTTGGTGGCATCAATTAGTAATTAGAAGCAAACAACAATTAAACATGTGTACATGTAAAAACATTAACATGTTGTGGTTGACTTAGGAGGAATGTCTTTCGGAGGACGGTTTATTCCTAACCAGTTCTTTCTTATGCAGTAGAAAATATACTTAATAGAATGGTTATAGGGTTAAAATAATTAAAGTAAATGGTAGAAATTTGGGTCAACTTTTGTTGGTCAGTTTTATCCAAAATTTGAAAAACCTAATTAGATATTTCTAGCCACAGTAGAAATGCCACTAGCAGTAGTCACGGGACGGTCACCCATCCCGCACCTGACTAAGTGATTGATTCCAATCACTCGGTTCGACTAGGCCACGAGCGCTTCTATGAGATTGGCCCCTACAAATCCACAACATAAATCAAAATTTCCTTTAGAGGTCAAAGAATAATTACTACATTATCCTATTAGTGTACTTAATGTACTTACATACATATGCCCAAAAATATGTCTTATCTCCTTTATGCAAAATTAAAAACTTTTATTTATTGTAACCATAACTTTATACGTGTAACTTAGAAATTGTCTATTACGAAACTTTACTTTGTAACTGTTTCACAATAAAAGTCAAAAACACACTTTTCAGTTCAGTTAATTTAGTTAAAGGTACAAAAATTAAAAGATCCGCGTCATATTTTAAGTATTTAGAACGATACCAGCGGATTAATAATGGTAAAATTGGAACAACAAGAAAGAACATATGGAGAACTTAATATACATTATAATTTTCATCAACTTATCAGCACAAGTAGTCAGTTGAGAAAAGCCATCTTGTTTATTTCCAAGTCCCAAGAATCTTTAACTTCAGTTCAGTTAATTTAGTTAAATGTACAAAAATTGAAAGATCCGCGTCATATTTTAAGTATTTAGAACGATACCAGCGGATTAATAATGGTAAAATTGGAACTACAAGAAAGAACATATGGAGAACTTAATATACAATATAATTTTCATTAACTTATCAGCACAAGTAGTCAGTTGAGAAAAGCCCTCTTGCTCATTTCCAATTCCCAAGAATCTTTAACTTCGGATCGACAGCGGAGTACAAATGAAGCGATTTCACGCAACAATTCCTTTTAACCGCTGTACAAGGTAATATAACCTTTATTACCAGGGGTTAAGGGTTAAGGCACCGTTAGGAAAGTACGGTAAGGTCTGTAATTTGTTTCTTGTAACTAAATCATTAGCATTCTGTGCCATGGACAAATTCCCGGTTTGTTTTCGAACGATTTTGGTGTTTGTTTGAGTTAGCGTTCTCTTCTCTTATATCCCAACCTATCTTTCTCTATATCTATAGTGTTCTCTATCTATCTATCTCACCAATGTCCCTCCTTAGTAAGGAATGACTTCATCCATCAATTAAAATTAACGGCGGTGTCCAGTACGTAACCTTTAGAACTTGTAAAATCATGACATGAGCGATTCAATAAAAGAAGTTTACTTACATATAAAAAGGAATAAACATTTTTAGAATGTTACTGGCAGCGATAGACATTTCCATTAAGTATATAGTAAAAAAAATAAAATGTTTCTTTTTGCTTTTAATGGCATACATTAAGTCATTGCAAAAATTACTTATTTAGCATTTACGGCCAGTAACATATTATTATGTTGTGACCTCAAATACATCCAAGAAAAGAGGTCAAACAACAGTGGTCAGAATATAACTACACTATTTTTATTTTTAATGCACTAATCCGTGCTAAGGAACAAATTTAAAAACCTATTTAGAGGCTAAAACGCACGGGTTAGTGCATTAAAAATAAAAATAGTGTAATCATGTGGGTACAGTGATATCGTTCCGATGTTAAACCTAACTGCAAAGTAGGTAGTCGGGGCTGTAAGTAATGCAATTTGCTTAAGTCAGATGTCGCTGCCTGTACGTAATACAGAGAATATTGTAAAGAGGTTCGAAATTTCACTGATGCCGTGAGTCACCCATTGGCTCAATTGGTAGAGCGCTGGTACGGATAGCCAGAGGTTGCGGGTTCGAATCGGCATGGGTGAAATTTTTAGCCTCTAAATAGGTTTTTTCAGAATATAACTTTCAATCATGTTGATTTTTAATATTAAGTACAGCTGAAATCGCTTAGTCGCGATCACAACAACAAAAGACTGTGTTCGCAATCTCTTCAGAACTTCCTTTAAAAGTGCGAGCCCATAAGATCTTACTTACGAGTGTGGCATCGCACTTTGCCTTCATACTTTCAATAAGTAATGGTCAACTTTGAATGTGGAGTACATAAATAACGCTGTATCTCACTTGTACTCCTGACTGCGAGACTTATGTCTGGCCACTTGAGGCCGGGATAAGAGATTAGGGGAGCCTCGTCGGGAGTTATTACTAGAGAAGGCGTGGAGTAGACTTCTGACGACCTTCCGATTCCACTCGACGTTTGTTTGGGGTTTTTCTGTCTAAAATATAGCTTAAGGATAAGCCTCTATTGCCATTCGCATCATTGTGCAGCGGTTTTAACTACATAATACAACATTTTTACCCATAAAATATTTTTACATTGAGTTTCAACCACTCTCTGTGTGATGGTAGAGTTAAAGCCAGATTTTACAAAAATCTATGCGATTATAAGGTCTACTCTAAAGTTTTTCTGTTCTGAACCTCCCGGGACATCTCAGAAGACAGAGCACAGAGCAATAAAGTAATCCTATTGTCCCTATCACCACGTACATACAACAAGTAACTCTGTGTACTCTGTGACTACACGGAGAAGAAAAGTTGTTTTATTTTCAGCTGTCAGAGAACATGGTTTTTATTTTCTTTTTTCGTGTTGCAATGTTGTCAACACTGCATGACACAGATTTGAATTTATGTGGCCAGTAGGTAGTTTTTTTGTTTCTGATTTTGAAAGATGCCCGTGTGTTTCTTTTTCATTTTGATTTTGGTTGAGCTATTTCGAAAGTTACAAAGTAGGGTAGGGCGCAAATTTACAATGCGTCCAAAAGATAGATAGAGTGAATATGAATATGAAAGATAGATAGAGATAAAATAGGTAGACGATGTACGAGGTACAGAGGCAGAGTTTATTAGAATTATCAATAATAAAAGCTATAAACTTGAGGTACCACATCGTAAACCATTGCCTATAGAAAAATTAACAAGCAACATTGAACTTTTCTTTGAGTCAATGACTTAACAGTAAACGGAAGCGGCGATAATATTTTCTATCCACTACGAATATAGATGATTGGCTGCAATACGTTAACATACAACCGGGCCTCTCACTCACTCCCGACTTGCTTCTCAATCGTAAGAAAGGGACGGAGGATGGTCAATTAAATGCACTTCACGTTCCAGGAAGTTCGAATCACTCTCAAAAGTTCGTTCAGAAAATATTAATCGGATGCGTTTAGTTTTGGATTTGAGAATCGTTCGTTTTAAAGGGGCGTGTTGATTTTTTTATTGGCGTGTCGAATGTCTAGAATTGTGTGTATTTTTGGACGTTTACATCGGAAGTTTGGTTCGTGGGTTTGAATTTGGAACTTAGATTCGAAGTGAAGTTGAAACATAGAAATTAGAAACATAAATCGACTACCTATCTAGAGTAGACTGTCTTTTTAATGAGTGACTAAACTGAAAAGACTTATAAGTTTGAAGATTTTTGTCCATTTTTTCTCCTAAATAATCTACATTTTGAAATGAACACCTAGTTTTACTTGTAATGTTGAATCTGTTGAGTCTGTTTTAGTTTGAATGAAATACCTTGATTTGATTGATTTAGTATATCGCCGCCAAATATCGTATTCATATTGTTGATTTTCGGATGTTAGAATAAATAGCGAAATTACTATAGATGAAGGCTACTTATTAACATGATATCAAGTAATATACATATAACTTGGTTCGAGTCCCAGCATGGGTGGAATTTTTAGCCTCTAAATAGGTTTTTAAAATTGTCCTCAGGACGGATTAGTGCATTTAAAAAAAAAAAGAAGAATATAATCATGTGGGTACAGCGATATCATTCCGATGTAAAACCTAACTGAAAAGTAAGGTACTCGGGGCTGCAAGTGATGCAAATTATTTCAGCCAGATGTTGCTGCCTGTACATAATACAGAGAGTATTGTAAAGAGGTTCGAAATTTCACTGATGCCGGTGAGTCGCCCATTAGCTCAGTTGGGAGAGCGCTGGCACGGTTAGCCAGAGGTCGCGGGATCGCGTCCCGGCATGGGTGGAATTTTTAGCATCTAAATAGGTTTTTAAAAATATGTTTGTAATGACGCCGACAATGCATTCTATACCGAACAAATGATTTGGACTTCGCGTATTTCAGAGGTATTTCGATTCTATTAGGCGGCGGAAGCGGGATACGGCTTAGAATCGGGGCTTCGAGGCTTAGTTTAATCAAATCAACAATATGAAATTAACGACAAAGCCCTGAAGTGGCAGTGGACTGGTCACAAATGGCGAAGAACCGATAGTCGATGGGGTGCTAAGGGTCTCGAGTGGAGACGACGAACTGGCAAACGCAGCGTAGGACGCCCACCGGCTCTCTAGACCGACGACGATCTGAGGCTGCTGGTAGTAGCTGGATGAGGATGGCTGAGGACAAAAGGAAATGGTGTGCCTTGGGAAAGTCCTATGTCCAGCAGTGGACAAGTGGACAAGAGATGACTATTTAATTTGCGCGAGTTATACCCCTGGAATGACAATGCACTGCTATTGCTTTGTGGACTACCAAATTGAGGGAAATATGAACCATCGTCGTGCTTAGGTATTTCATTCTTAGTTATGTATTAAACGGGTCAAATCGCGATTATTTATTAGGTAAAACGTAATTACCTTATTTCCCGACGTTTCGGCAGCGTTGCAGTTGCCGTGGTCTCGGGTAGACTGACCCGTTTAATATATAACTATGTTTTAGTATCGAGAGTCATTAAGAAATATTATTTCATTCTATTGAAATAGTATATTTCATTACAAGTGCGGAAAGGCTGTCATTGCAAAGAGTTCCGACAAATCGGAACAAGTTGCAATGACGATTCCGCACATGTACTGAACGACTATTTTTAATACAGTTGCGAAAAAATTAAGCAATTTATTAAAGAAAAATTATGTGGAAAATGGCGCCAACCGTAAAAGAATATAAGCAGAGATTTTTTTTTCTTCACCCATTCTGGTAGGCAAAGGGAACTATGCCCATACAGCCAAGTCTTCAGTAGAATTCAGTTATTCGCATGAATCATAAAAACTTCTATGATTTTTTTTAGTAAAACTTCATGGTTGGTTTTTCTTTTTAAATAGACATTAATTTGACAGTTGCGAAAGAGAACGCACGAGTGCGGGAAAGGTAAAAAAAAGCACGAGTGTGTAATAGCCCACATCCCGCAGCTATACGTCCCTGCAATACGCCACTTTTTGAGCAACTGTATTAAAAATGTATGTAAGTATTAGACTATAAGGCCTGAAGGGACGATGCCCATACAGAAGAGACGGGGCGAGGGCGCGATTTCAATGGGTCGCATATTTTCCGCCCCCGGTAGGTCCATAGGTCCTTCTGTGTGGCCGACTGTGACCCCAACTGCGCAGACTTTACAAAAGAGCGGTGGTAGCTCAGTGGGTAGAGGAATGGACGCGGAAGCGAGAGACCCGGGTTCGATTCGCAGTGCGGGTATGTGCCAATGACTGCTTTCTATGTTTTGTGCATTTATGAAGTTATCGTAGCAATACCACTCGAAGACATCGTGAGGAAACCTGAGTGCTGTCAGAGGTGCTTAAATACCACCGCGCTGAAATTGCCAATCCGCGGTTGGCACGCGTACGCGTATTAAGCCCGTACCCACTCTCTGAGAGAAGGCCTGTGCCCTGCAGTGGGATGTTTATAGACTACATAAAAAAATGCGAAATTTCGATTCAAAAACTGGCGGTGAATACACGAATTCTTCGCGTAAAGTGCGTGCTTCCATTAATATATTTCAAAGAAGACAGTCGTAAAACGCTTTAAGTACTAGTACTTGAGACCCAGTGTCTCGATTTTGCATTTTTACGACCGCATTGTCTACTTTTTGCCACGCGCCTCCTTATTATAAATACCCATAAATTATCACTTAACCAACAACGGTTAGGGCTATTGGTAGTACACACACACATTGGCCTTTGCATCTACGGAATGATATTCAGCGTCCAGTGGCATCTCCACTCACACTAGATGGGTGAAGGGACCACTCGGATGCTGCAGTGCCTGTGACATGGTTTTCGATAGTGAAGGGTTGCCCAGCACCTATACCATCCTGACAGCTCAGTCGGCCTAGCCCACAGGACAGACTAGTCAATACGTACGGAGCCAATCAAACCGCGAGTTTCCTCACGATGTTAACCTTCACGGTTATTGGTAGTACCAATAACCGTGTATACCACGATGTTTAAATATTAAACATCGGTAAGATTGATTCCAATCACTTGAGTTTAGCAACATTGGCTATTTAATAACATATTGAAATGTATAGTATTTTCTAAGGTTAACACGAGCAGTAGACATAATTAAAACTGTTTTTATACGGATTTATGCTCGTTTATTACATTTTTTAGTCATCCGGGACCACGGCACCTGAAAAAGTGCCGAAACGTTGGAAAATTGTAAAAAATTTAATAAACGAGCATAAATCCGTATATAAACAGTTTTAAATATTGAAATGTAATGTATAAATAGAATACCCAATTTTCAGATTTCAGACCTATCTACGTATTACATTGTCTTACATGTAATACGTAGATAGTAGATATCAATACCTCAAGGTGCTAAGATTTATGCCAATTTTATGCACCGACAATGATGCACCGACGCACCCAATACGCGATAAATAACCCATCGCCATGTGTGTGTGTAATCGAATGTAGCCGATTAACATTTAAATGGGATAAAAATGGACGTCGGCGGTTGTGATTTTGTTTATGTTTTGCATGGAAATTGGCATTTGTTTTTCCATGCGATTTATTCAAGAGGAAAGGTGTAAGTAGGTAATGAATTTATTGTACAGTCGACAGCACAGCAACCTTTACACTTCTTCTTCTTCTTAGGTCCTTTAACTCTTAGGGGAGCATTGGGCATCAACCACAGATTTTCACTTCTGATGGCTCAGTCAGTTACTTTACGTGCGATTTTGCAATCTTTGTAATCTACACAAATTTTCACCATAGTTTATTTAATTTTAATCAGCGTTTTTGCAGAGTTATAAGGAATCGTTTTTTTTATAAAATAGGCCCGTAAATCTGTAGACCGCCGATTCAGGTCAGACGTTTTTAGGCAAAGATTAATTTAATTTAACAGTAAACTAAGTTTACAATTTAAGGATAGCTGGCATATTGACCACAAAGTGTTTTCGGTTTTTTTTTGTTAAGTCAGTGTTTAGTATCTATTACTAAAACTTTCGTATGGACTATACATTATTCATTTGAATCCAGAAAAATATCAAGTAAGTTAATACGGGTTCAAATATTGTTTAGTACATTTATTTTTTCTTTAAATAGTGTTAAAAATATGTTTTCTGTGTAAACGGTGTTTATTATTACTAAAACTTTCTTATGCACTATACATTATTCATTTGAATCCGGAAAATATCAAGTCAGTTAATATGGATTCAAATATTATTTTTTTTGTTTAAATACTGTTAAGTATATATTTTTCTGTTTAAACAGTGTTTAATATTTTTATTGTTTGCTTAAACTGAGATTAAAACCAGTGAAATGGCAACCCTACTGCTGAATAAAAAACTATTATGCAGTAGCAGTCGCACAACTAAATCTTATCAGCATGCAATATTGTCACATGTCGTCGTAACTAATTGAAATTTATTGCATCTCATATCATCCTCAAAAAATATCCTAGATAGTGGGTATCGAAAATACCACTTAGCGTCACAGCAACAGAGCTGAAAATCCTCTGCAATTGACTCGTCTAACATGTCATGAACCACCAATTTAAGCAAGCCAAATAATCCTTTATGGCTTACATAATAAAGTCCCTTGGGCTCAGAGACAATTTATTGTTAGTGGACAATCAAAGATAATGTTCGCGCACTGTATGCGTGTGATTTGAGACAATCGGTGGACCATTCGGTCGTTGAATTATTTAATAGGATTGTCGGTTGCTTTTGAATTGATTCGATTTAGCGGTTTTTTTACTAAGTATCTATTTACGTACTCACACGTTTATTTGACTTTCGATAGCGCAATTTTGCGACGTTTCGTGATGTTACCGATTCGATATTGAAATTTTAATCGATTGCTTGTACCGATATCTTTTTACTGAGAGACTGTTAAATCAATTAATGAATAAATTAATTTTTATTTATTAACTGATTTAACAGTATTTACATATACATATATATTTATACATATACATATATGTACAATATGTAAATACCGTTAAATCAATGAATGAATAAAATAAATATTTATTTTATTCATTAATTGATTTAACAGTCTCTCAGTAAAAATAATAATGAAAGCCCGTTTGGTACTTTTTAGTTAATCACGCTCAGATAGAATTTTTTTACTTATATATTTAATCACAAGAAGCTCACAGCGCAAATACAATATAGGTAGACCTTATAATTAGATCTTTGCAATAACACAGGTTTAAATATTTTATAGAAAATCCACTCTTGAATAGTCTTCGCTACAAAATCTACCTCCTTGTAATAAATAATGCTGCTAATCAAATCGCATCACTATTGTGTTTTTAAAGTGTTGCATTTTTCGCCTCTATGGTTTCCAGTCAACTACAAGGAATTTCATGGGTGTGCATCTGACAAAAGTTTAACAGTTGAACCCATTATTGGTATAATAGATTGAGTGCGTAACATTAAAACATGCTACTGGGTGTTTTTTAAAGGCCCGGATTTCAATTCTTTTCAGCGCCCTTGTCTTTATTACGTGCCCCAAGCTTAAGCCTTTTGGTTCTTGTAAATGGTTTAATATCGGTACTGATTTAATACTTTTCTTCTTTGACAAGATTTTGAATTACACCGATAAAATATTGTATCTACACACACAGACACACACACACTCACGCACATACATACACACATATACACACCCACACTCACAAACTTACACGCCAGAGGAGTAGGTAGAGACCAGGGCTGGCCACTTTCTACAAGTATAATACTGATAGACCTACCTAAATTTTATTTACCTAAATAATTTCATCCCCGTCTCGTGGAGACAACGTATGTTTTTAGAGAAAGCAACTGAACGTCCTTATTACGACAATCGTGACATTTCTGGTCGTTAACGTGAATGTCAGGACCATATTCTGGACGAATGTCATTCAACATAGTTCCCTTTGCGCTTTCACAAGCAAATTTCGGCCTTAATCCTTTACTATAAAAGCCACCTTTTGAGAAAGCGCGTTTTAGTGCGTTAATGGACCCATTTGTGGTTAAACTTTTGTTATTTCCGATGAAAACGAAAATAGTTGAGTCGATTACCGAGTAATGTTCTACGGTTAACGGCGTGTTTACATGGTGGTTAAAGTGACTAGATTGACTTGGAAACCTCATTAAGACTTTTGACTCGACTAAAGTAAAAGTATGTAAAGGTAAGGACTTTGAAAAGACTAACCACCGGTTTCTGGTACACTAACAATCTGTTAATCTATTGTTAACAGCTGTCAAATGTTTTTTTTTTGTATGCACTTTGGCCAACTGACAGCTGTTAACAATAGATTAACGGCTTGTTAGTGTACCAGAAAACGGGGGTAAGTTTAGAGTTTTTGGTCCATTTTTTCTCCAAAATTATTCAATTTTGAAATGGACACTTATGCTTAGATTTCTTTTTCCGTAGGTAGGTAAAACATAAAATAATATCTAGCATTTGGTTTCTTATTGCCTTTCACCCGTTTTATTGCCTTTCACCCGTTTGAGGCCATAAATTGGGTCAAATGTTCCTCTTTTGCGATGGGGGGTTTTCAATAATAATAATAACTTCTTTACAAGTTCACATGACACAATCACTTAGTAGCAACACTTATGAAATATCAGAATTCTATGGAATAAAAATCAGAGTTTAAAACTTGTAATTCTGTGCCATTTTGAATGAAACCTTTGATTTGATATATACTATAAAATTATTACTATCTGACCCCGCAAAATGTTGTTTTGCCACATTAATTAGCCTACTACCATTGAATTTAAAGTAATTAAATTCAATGCTACTACCTATTCTCAGACCCACCAAATATACCTACATTAAAAAAATTATGAAATTTATGAAAATGAAGCCGAATTTATGAAACGAAATTTACAGAGGAGATTGATAACAAATACTGTGACACGATATTTTTGTATACCTATTAGTTTAATAAACTCATCGTGTATGTTTTTTTTCTTGTTGTAAAATTTGTGCTTTTATGGTGCAATAAAGTATTAGAGATGGTGGCGCCACCGTGCGCCACGTGATACGCCACCACGGGGGCCAAGCCTGGGTAGGTGGAGAATTGTAAGACAGTGGCGGACTTTGCTGTCAGAAGTTATCAAGTGACATGGCTTAAGGACTGCCATTACATGACAGCTCATGATGACAACAAAGTATAATGAAGATAAAATTAAAGATTAATTGAAACTTAAACATTTTAAAATTTAATTTTGGAAACTCGTTCATAAATTAAGCGGATATAATAACTCTAACAAAAGTAAATAAACAGCTTGAACTAAAAACAATGGCCGGGCAAATAAATCAAATTACGTTAAAGCTAAAAAGCATAATTATATAAATCACTTTGTAAGACCATTTTCATGTAGCCGTTTACTCTAGTAAAAGAGCACTAAATCATAATTCGGACTAAGATACAGTCTAAAAACTCCAGCCGAATAGCGCTAGGAAAAGATTTATCGATCGAAACGATATTTGCGTCAACTGCTTATGATCTCATTTTTATTATGGATTTCTTTATTTTGCACGCTTGGTTTCAAGGTTTTTTTTGATTTTTTGAATAAAATTTTACGAAAATCTTTGGTTTGGGTCCGATATAGGGCGACTCCGAGATTATTAGTGCGAGATTACTGTTTTGTAATACCCAAACGTCATAACATAAACCTATTATTTTAAAGCCAGAATTTTAGATAAGTTGTTTCTCAGCATTGTTGCCAAACACGCCAAAATTTTTATCACAAAATCTTATTTTGCTCAAAAAGTTCAATTAAAACGTAAAGCTTAGATTTTTTGCTGTTATTATCTGCAATTTTGTACTTATACATTGTAGTTTTTCATTCAAACTTTAAAAATATTTCAGTATGATAAGTGAAATTACCTCTTTTTGGGTTTGATATTTTCAAATCAACACCGTATGTATATGACTCAAATCTTAAAGTATTGACATTTTCCCTTGCAACCTAATCCAGTTTCTATCACTGCCATCCTAAAGATTCTAATCCCGTAGCAAATGCAAGCTCCCTATAAGGTCAGTCGTATCATAAAATGACAGGACCAATAATAGTTTCCTTTGCGAAAGCTATAACTGTTATTGGTGATCGCAGACAGAAGGCACCAGGAAGCGAATGTTAAAAGGAAATGGCGATATTATTCTTACTATCTATTGTCTCTGTCTGTCATTCGTGACCCATAAGCAGAAGGAGTTAGGGGCAGTAATACAAATTGCCCTCGAGAAATATAAATGCAAGACTGATGTCCATTGCATGGGATTTATTGAGCTTTTAGTAACACTTTGAGCAGACCTCTTTACTTTTCAATGTTTTGTATACTTACTTTATAATAATGTCAGGTACATACTTAAAGTCAGTCAGATTTTTAGGTTACCTGTAACGGCGCCAAATTCTTTTATTGTAGTCGCATGTTTAGAATCAATGTTTTATAGCTCCCCATCACATTAATGCAGTCAGTGTAGAGACGTTGATTTAAATAAGCAACAAAATCTAATCACACCTATATACGCCATTCCGTACATACAAAATAGTCAATTTGAATTCAAGGCAATTCATTGACCTGCCCAACCGAAATGTGTAGAAATATTTACATGTTTATTTCCCGCCCTCGACAATCGTTTTTTTTAATGTACAAAAATAGAAATCCGTTTCCAATCACGCACGCTCGGAAACCGTGGCACTGTAGCACATAATGATTGAAGAAGGGCGTTGAAGTAACTGGCTGCTAAGAAATTACTCGTTTAAAAATAGGACGCCCAGCGCCTCTGTGACAATGAAAACAAGGAGAAAGCAAATATTTGAAATTGGAATGTGTTTGAAACTTTTTTATCTGTGTGCTTTCAGGCACCCTGTGCTATACAAATAAGTTTAATGCTTTGAAAAGACTGCGTGATGAAAATCAACTTTTAAGGCAAGTCAAAAAATAAAATCAACTGTCAATAAAATGAAAAACGCAACATTTCTAGTTTGTTCGCAGAAATAGAAGTTTTACGTTCATCTTACATTATTAGTCATCGCAAGATCTTCGGATTCTGAGAAACGACCTAGATGCTCCAGAATGTTTTGTTTACGACCATCACTTTTATATTCTAACCGACCAGTACATTTTTGTTTTGAGGAAATGTTTTGAGAGAATCAACTGTAATTTTTTTATGTGGGTAGGTATATAGAGATTAGCGGCTTGTTCAAATATTTCTAATATTTATGAATTTGAAAGACTTTTTCAGCTTTTATGAAACAATGCCTATAGAAAATTCGCTAAGTACCTACTACATCGATCGCCTTTTGCGAATATTTCGGAAGAGTCAACTGTAAAATTGTAAATATAATATGTGAAATATTCAAAAAGATATTCTTAGCTTTGAACCAGTACAATAAAAAATGCTACTAAATCGATCCTGCGTGCAGGAAGAGACCTGTGCCCCAGCAGTGGGGACGTACAAGGGTTGATATCGAAATCGATCAAGCTTTGTGATGATGTCTGTTCTTTCTACCTAGCTCATATTAATTAAACATTAAGTACAGCGAGTTATAGGAGAGAGAAATATAACGAAATAGTTTTTCAATGTCTATAAAACGCTTCCTTCGTCTAGACTCAGGAAACGGTTCTCTCATAATGGCCGTAATAACAGAAAAAATCAACTCTTTTTCGAGGTTTAATGCGTGTGTAGGTTCTACATAATAATATGTAAAATTCTCAATTTTTAAATAAAATTCAAAACAATGCACGAAAAACAAAATTAAGAAACATTTATTAAAGAACAGAATTTTTTACTTTTGCTTCTTGGAAGTGATATATGTAGTATTTCTTAATGATTCGCGATACTCATACATAGTTATATAACGGGTAGACCACGGCAACTGTAACGCTGCCGAAACGTCGGGAAATAGGGTAATTACGTTTTACCTAATAAATAAACGTGATATATCTACTTCCTGAAAAAAAATACGATTTTTCTTTCTTCCGTTATTTCAGTAAGACGTTATAAGTAATCTAGTCTAAAGGATATTTAAATCTATTTAACTCGGTCAAACAATTTAACAGAGACGTCTCCATTTGGGCCTGACACTGTTTTTTTTTGTAGCACACCTAAGGGACCATGTGTTGGGCTCGGCTTTAAGTTATAGGACAGACGCTTTTGTTACTAACGCAGTAGTCATTCAAATTATATTTTCATGATCACAAACAAAATACAAGTAACAATTCTAGAAAGTAAGAATTCTAGTGCACTAGTATTGTTACTTTAAAGTGTAAATCTTGTTTTTTTATATTTTGATCTCATATTTTAACAGATGTTTTGTTTCGTTCGTTTTTAATCGATCTTCTATTAGTGTGATACAGCCCTCTTTACATTACTCCCGTACGACATCTTAGGGAGAAGGCAGTGGCTGAAAACCAGCGCTGTCCGGGGCGACCCGGGTCAGCACCAGCTAAGCCACTACCTTTTGCCTTATTTTATAATACCTAGTTTTAAGTCTTACTTTGTTTAAGTTGTTTTTGATGAGGCAATAAAATTCTTTTTATTGATAAAAAAAAATCTTATTGCGTTGCTGGCATAAGTAAGCAAATACGTTTTAAGAGAAATAAGTTTCACACAACACAATCACTTGGTCCTAAACTGAGATAGCCTGTGCTACGGGTTTGGTAATCAGGCAATGACAACACAAACGTGAAAATATATGCAGACTGATTAACTATTAGATAATTTTTACAAATATTTTAATGCAACAGTGTGTTAGTTTGTTCTTTATTCGCGTAACATCAGATCGTCAAATTATTATTTTTTAAATTGTCTAAAATGGAGCAAAGTGATAAAGAACTCTATAAATCTCTCTCTAACCCCCAGTTTCTCGTACACTAACAATCTGTTAATCTACTGTTAACAGCTGTCAAATGTTTTTTTGTATGCCCTTTGGCCAACTGACAGCTGTTAACAGATTGTTAGTGTACGAGAAACCGTGGCTAAGAACTCTACCTTCTCTGTAAATCTATATGCGCAGAAATTTTGCATTAGAATTACGTGTTGCTTGCGCTAGTATTATTTATAAAAAGAAAAAACAAAAGACTAATTACACATCGAAAATAAGTCAGTACTAGCAAGGAGGTTACATGCATTTTGGCAGGCTCCAACAGTCGTCTCCACGCCTTCCTATGTTCCCAGTAGCAACAAAAACACATTGTTTGCCACGTGTTACGCGTTAGGATGCGCCGTGAATGCGAAAAGGGACCTGAGTTCGGTTCCCGGCTCGAACACGTGACGGGATATTGTCTTACAAAAGTCAGTAATTTTGAAAATATCTTCTGATAATCAGAGAACGTTTTTTTTTGTTCAACAACTTTTCAATGCCTTTTTTTATGTAGAACATAAACGTCCGAGAGCCCCAGGTTCGATCCCGAGTGAGGGCATGTACCAATGACTTTGTTTAATTTAAAAGTGACGTACATTTGCGAATTTGTAGTCGCACTACCACACGCTAATGGTGAAGGAAAACATCGTGAGGTAACCCGCGGCTTGGTTGGCTCCGCACGTATTGACTAGTCTTTCCTGTGGGCTAGGCCGACTAAGCTGTCAGGATGGTATAGGTGCTGGGCAAGCCTACACCATCTATAAAATAATGTCCCAGGCACTACAGCGTCGGAGTGGTCCCTTCACCCATCTAGTGTGAGTGAAGATACCACTGGACACTGTATAAATCATCTCATTAAGTGGATGCAAGAAGGCCAATATAAACGTCCACTGCAGGACACACAACTTGTCTCAGAGAGAAAGTATGGGCTTAATTACCGCCCGTGCCCATCGCGGATTGGCAGTTGCAAACGCCGTGGTATATGAACACCTCAGACACTCAGGTTTCCTCATGATGTTTTCCGTCACATTTAGCCAGTGGTATTGCTAGCATAACTATACAACCTTTAATTATTCTGATATTTCAACGTTAATTGTTTACTTGAATGGTTTTAGTACAGACATCTTTTCAAAATACTCTCTCCTCTATCCCTTGACGATCTCGTTGGTCTAGCGGTATCACGTCTGATTACCGTCCTGGAGGTCGTGGGTTCAATTCCCACAAGGGGCCGCCATACATTTTTACAAATGGTTTCAGTCTCGGTGTATTTCCATGTTTGTCTTTCCGGTGTATTTCCAGTCCTTTTCTGGTTACCATAACACAGGTTAGCTTAGTTTGGGACCAAGACGTGATGGCGTTGCGTGGAAGTTATTAATAATATTTTATCATTTATTATCCATACCCACATCGTTCGCTTGTGGCCTAGGCGAACCGAGTGATTGGAATCAATCACTTGGCTAAGCAACAACAGGCGCTGTCAGGTATAGGATGGGTGAGCGTCCCGTGACTACCGCTAGTGGCATTTTTCCGAGCGCTTTCGTGCTTCGCAAGGCACACTAAGCCGTTGGTGCCGGCTGTCATATAATGGCAGTCGTTAAGCCATGTCAGAGGCCTTATGGGCGGCTTGATAACTTCTGACAGTAAGGCCCACCACTGTCTTACAATCCTCCACCAACCCGGACTTGGCCCCGTAGTGGAGTATGGCCTAACCTTCCTGCGATGCAGGTAGAGACCCGTGCCCCAGCAGTGGGGACATACAAGGGTTGATAACGAACCATACCTACACAGATAAGCAGCCTATTTTATAAGCTCTCTGCAAGCCAGAAACCGATAGTATCAAATCTCTCAGACAGAGAGAGAGGATATGGCCTTAATCACTACGCGTTCTCGCCGTGACTTGGCGATATCACTTACTGAGTCATGTGTGTTAATAACTCGAACAGTCCAGGTTTTATTCACTATACGAAGAAATGTTGGATGGGTGACCGTCCCGTGACTACCGCTAGTGGCATATTTTCCGAGCGCTTCCGTCTTTGCAAGACACGTTAAACCGTTGGTGTCGGCTGTCATGTAATGGCAGTCGTTAAGCCATGTTCTGACCTTATGGGCGGCTCGATAACTTCTGACAGTAAGGCCCGCCACTTTCTTACAATCCTCCACTAACCCGGACTTGGCGCCCGTGGTTGAGTATGGCCTAACCTACCTGCGACGCAGGAAGAGACCTTTGCCCCGGCAGTGGGGACATACAATGGTTGATATCGATCGAAAGAGAAAATGTTCCTTCACGATTAGCGAAATGATTTGCTACTACAAATTTTTAAAGGTGCGTAACTAATCCCTTGGTACATGCTTTGTATATTGGTACTTATTTGGTACAATTATAATTAATCAAGTTTTTGGTACAGTCGACAGACGGCAGGTCAAAAATTAAATTTTAGTTGCGAAGTAGTCCGTAACATATCCGTGTTGAGTGTACGATTGTAAAGGTTCATGCGCTGTCACGTGCATGACTACTAGCTCGGTAGGTACTTGGTACAAATGTAGGTAGGTGTGTGAGTAATGCATTGGAATGAATCAATTAATCAGAATGGATAATAATAATCATATTATATATATCTCTCTATAATATATGTGTATGATTATTTATTCAGTTAAATTTATATGTATTTCGTATTATTTTATTATATAAATTCATAAGACTCTGATAGATTACTTTACTTCATACATATAATATATTTAAATTTTTATCTGTATTTACTTTTAAAATGTATTTCTTCATTTTCTCGGTTTGGCACTACTGACGCCTTTTCCCGTCATGGCATTGGCTAGAATAATGTACTAATTAGTATTAAGCCCGCCTTTGTAATAAAGAGTATTAATAATTATTTATTTTAATTAAAACCTTCGTTATCAACCCTTGTATGTCCCCACTGCTGGGGCACGGGTCTCTTCCTGCATCGCAGAAAGGTTAGGCCATACTCTACCACGGGGGCCAAGTCCGGGTTGGTGGAGGATTGTAAGACAGTGGCGGGCCTTACTGTCAGAAGTCATCAAGCCGCCCATAAGGCCTCTGACATGGCTTAACGACTGCCATTATATGACAGCCGGCACCAACGGCTTAACGTGCCTTGCGAAGCACGGAAGCGCTCGAAAAAATGCCACTAGCGGTAGTCACGGGACGCTCACCCATCCTGTACCTGACCGCGCCTGTTGTTGCTTAACCAAGTGATTGATTCCAATCACTCGGTTCGCCTAGGCCACGAGCGCTTCAATTAAAAAAAAAATTAAAACCTAGACAACTATAATAGAGATCAACTATGCCATGCCTATTGCGTATACCTAACATAACAAAACATAACATTTACATACAGGCACATACATTGCTTCTGACCCCACACTAGGATACCCTGTATCGTGGGAACCAGAAACAACGACATCACAAACATGTAAACATCCAAGACCTGGGTTTTGTTTTTGTCCCCAGCCAGGGATCGAACCCGGGACCTCTTGCATGGTAGGCAGATGCGCTACCGCTACGCCACAGAGGTCGTCAACTCAAATACTTCAAATCGCCAAGTTAAAACCCATATCATATAAATTGACAGTGATGAAAATTTTGGCATTTTATCAACGTTCAGTGTAAGCATGATTATCAATCCAACCAAAGCAAAATCATAAACAACATTTAAAAAACATTTCTTAGAAGCGTGCCAAAATAAAGCGTGATTCTGATTACCTAGCAAACATTCAAATACATTTTCCTTATGTATTCCTATGGCACTTTAAATCCTTAAGCTGAATTCTGTAAATACATCAACAAAAACAGAGATCGAGCGGTTTTATTCCTGTTATTTTCCTTAATTTATAACGTAGATACGTCACTAGTAGATATTGTTAAAACGAAATTGACTGCTGTGAAAGAGTCAATTTCGTTTACAGAAACAGAAACAGAAACAGTGCGAAGATTACAGAAACGACGCAAAGTTTTCCTCTCAATATTTTTCATAAAAACAAAAAAATATGAACGTTACTTCTCGAAGTCACCAAGACGCAATACCTTTGAATATGTTAGCTATAATATAGAAAGTAAATCCACCACGATACAATTAAATTTAACCAAAACATACACACGTAAATTTTGTCCGGTTTTCATCATTTCTAACACCGCGCCAAAATAACTAGAACACATGCAAATTCTCTTAAAACATTACAAAATTAATTGCAAATCTTAAAATAACGCGAATGGATATCTTACCAGTTTCTCAGAACGAGCAGACGTAACCCGGTACGGGACGGCATCCGCAGACGTCCCAGTGGAAATGTCAAAAAGAAAAACTGTCACAGAACTGTCACACCGATCAACAAAACGACACTGTCAATGTCACTTTAGCCACGCACTCGTTAAAGAAAACAGTTTTGCTGGTACTTATTTTCGTGCGAAAACGCAAGGCTTTTTCTAACACCTGAAAACAAGCAAGAGTGCGTCCGACGTCCGCACGCGCCGAGCTTTAGAAATAGACTGAAAGCTTTTCAGTCAAAACGATGCGCGCGCAGCGTGCGCGGGCGCGTGAACGCGGGAAAGCTACCCGTCTCCGTCACGCACGAGGGAGGAGATATGCCGTTCTTGTCACATCGACTGTCTACGGGAAAATTAATGAAAAACGCAGTTTCGCCTGAAGACAAGTTGCGCAAGGTGGCGGGCTTTAATGATTTATTTTTTGTTGTGTTTGATTGATTGATGATTGTAGTTTTTAGGGTTTTGGCTGTCTACCTCAACTAATGTGTGCCTCAACTCTTATGTCATAGAATAATTTGGTACTGTTTTCTGATATGTTAAAATAACACAATTTCAGGTTTCGATTGGAGCAATCCTTTCAAATTAACTATTATATTTATTTATCATAGTACATTTACCCAAGGTACGCACCGTACGATAAGTCAACTCCATAAATTAACTACTTAGATTTAGGATATCATGTTTACATTCTTTTTTCTAACTGTGGAATCAAATGTTCTCTATCTATGTATCTATCTATCTATCTCTCTATAAATTTGTGTCATTGTGTTTGTGCAATAAATAAATATTTTACTATACTTAATAAGTACTATTCTTAATTTATTTTGATCGAACAATTTTTTATTACAGAATCGGTCACACAGCAAACGGAAATATTGTGCGAGAAAAATAAAAAACCAATTTTAGTTACTTTCTTTAATAAACCAAACTGTATACGGTTACTTAATTTTTTATTATATTATATTATATTATATTATATTATATTATATTATATTATATTATATTATATTATATTATATTATATTATATTATATTATATTATATTATATTATATTATATTATATTATATTATATTATATTATATTATATTATATTATATTATATTATATTATATTATATTATATTATATTATATTATATTATATTATATTATATTATATTATATTATATTATATTATATTATATTATATTATATTATATTATATTATATTATATTATATTATATTATATTATATTATATTATATTATATTATATTATATTATATTATATTATATTATATTATATTATATTATATTATTTAAAAAAATTACAAGTCATCCATTCAAAGAAGACAATTGTATTTCTTTAGAAATCATTCATTACCAATTTTGCTGTCTAGTTTCACGAACCGCAAGGGAGGCGTGTGGTGTTCGTAGAAACACTAATAAGTAATAGTAATATAACGTTTAAGTGACTTATTACTATAGTAAGCGGAAGTAAATTTCCAACTGGAAAACGATGTGGTGACAAACGCTGTAATCTCTTCCAGAACGACACTGTAAGATGGAGCCCAGACACTTGAATAATAATTAAATCTGAAATATAATTGAAGTGTCATTTATAAAAAAATATTCCTCTAAAGTACTGCTCAATAGTAGTTCATCTAGTTGGTCCTAGACGGAAAGATGAGATTTAAAGATTTGACTGCATTTAAAAAAATCTTCAAGGTGTTTTCAATTTGATATCAACCCTTGTATATCCCCACTGCTGGGGCACGAGTCTCTTCCTGCATCGCAGGAAGGTAAGGGCGTACTCCACCACGGGGGCGAGGTCCGGGTTGGAGGAGGATTGTAAGATAGCGGAGGACCTTACTGTTAGATGTTATCAAGCCGCCCATAGGGCCTCTGATATAACTTAACTACTGCCATCATATGACAGCCGGCACCAACGACTTAACGTGCCATGCAAAGCACGGAAGCGCTCGGAAAATATGCCACTAGCGGTAGTCACGGGACGGTCACCCATCTCATCAGCACCTGACCGTGGGCCTTTTCAATTACTTAATGAAATACTTTAAAAAGCCAGAATATATACATACCCGCCTTGGTCTGGGGCTCCTCCTGCCAGTAATTTTGTGAAATCTTGCTCAGAAGTTTTTTTTGTTAGTTTTTTTCACTAAATTTTTCTCGATAAAGTGCTTTGTTACGGAGCCCAGTACCTATTCATAGCTTTCGGATCGAGTACTTGTTTTTTAATATAATGCATGTCATAAAATATCCGCAAATGGTTTGGTTAAATGAAAGAAAAAAGCAAAAAACGTTTTTACAACAATTCCCTTCTCCCACGATCTAAACTGGCCCTGGTAGAAACTAATCAAATGAAAATCCCAACGACCACTTTGTATTGCAAAAAGGTGGTCGTCTACACCACTTTCTCTTTCCATCGGCATTATAAACTGGTTCTTCTTTTTCATGTGCCGTCTCCTATCGGAGGTTGGCAACCAATTCGGCTCTATTCCTGTTCGGGGTTGCCAATACAAACAATGATCTGGTACTCTGTTGAAACCACTGTTGTGGAGCCATGATAACTTTCGTCTCCGAGGTCTCCTTCTTCCTGGATTGCCTACAAAAACCATTGAAATTTTCTAATACTATAGAAAACTCACAAACGTTCCAAATTTTGCTTTATATACATGATGATGCTTACTAACTGTTCTTTATCTGAAATACATGTCATTCGCCTCAGATTTATTAAAGAGTATGTTGGATAATGCGATATACCGAATTAATTTGTATCAGCGGCCACTCCCTTGAAACGAGAGATGGCATTGAATTTTTCTTTTTATAATTACTAGGGAAAACAAACAGTAGTACAATGAAAATTTAACATGACTACTTAGTTACTTAAAGTATTATGTAATCGTACCACCAGTACCTTTAACCACAGATGAAATAAATTGGAAAAACAAAACAGAGAACTTAACATTATATTCTTGTTCTTTTCGAATATTGCGTAAAACCGTGCATGTTCACGTTATAACCGAAATTCTATTTATTTATTTGTTTCATTAACATACCATAACATTTACATACAGGCACATACATTGCTTCTGCCCCCACACTAGGATACCCTGTGTCGTGGGAACCAGAAACAACGACATCACAAACATGTAAACATCCAAGACCTGGGGGTTTTTTTGTCACCAACCGGGGATGGTAGGCAGATGCGCTACCGCTGCGCCAAAGAGGCCGTCCTTAAGTACGAGGACACGTTTAGGAGAATACCTCTTTTGCTAACACTATTCCAGAAGGGAGGTAGCCTAATTCCGCAGTTACACATTCGTGGAAGATAGCGCTGCGTGTAATTTCCACGGATAGGCGGATAGGCGCGTCAGTCTGTCTGTCATATGCAACTTCCGTGTTTGTTAGTAGGGAAAATATTATTGTTACTTTGTATGTTATTGTCGGCGCTATTCCACTAATCCCCATTGCAAATACTAACCCCCAGTTTATCGTACACTAACAATCTGTTTATCTATTGTTCATAATCATCATCAACCCATTATGTCCCCACCGAGGAGCACGGCACGGGTCTCTTCCCTAAGGAAGGTATAGGCCACACTCCACCACGGGGGCCAGTATAAAAACTGACAGCTGTTAACAGTAGATTAACGGCTTGTTAGTGTACCAGAAACCGGGGGTAAGACACGTCATTGTCGGGCTGTGATTCGGGCATATTATTATTATTTTTAGATGGACACAAAAGCCTTTAAAAATGCTGCTGAAAATCAGCGCCGACCATCTTGCGTGCATCTTATGGCGACATATTGCTAGACATGGTTGAAGCGATGGCAGCGGACCGGGTTCGGATCCCGGTATGTATTAGTGACTTTGTTTCTAAGTTATGTACATTTATGATGTTAAAGTAGCAATACCACTCGATAATCGTGAAGTAAAAAATCGTGAGGATACTCTAGAAATGTTAAATACCTCGGCGCTTGCAATGGACAAACTATGAGGCTGGTGATAAAGCCGCCGTCTGTACTCTTAGGTTAAAATGTCTATGTAATTTAGAATAGAATAGAAAAACATTTATTCAAATACCACACAACACACATAAAATCTTAAAAATAATAACATGGCCAGTTACAGAACACACTTAATGTAAGAAATACCAATAATTAAAGTGATAGTTAAATTCATACAGCCGTCCCAAAGTGAGCTTGGCTGGTGGAGGCGCTGTGTGTCATGGCACCAGAAAAGGTTCTAGACTCAGCATATGTCCCGGGCTGTCAGTGGAAAACTCGTGACGCTGGTAAGTGACGTACGAACAATCAACGCAAGCATTTGTAATAGAGAAAGAGAATAATTTCTATTTTAATGTACATTAAAGTGTTCTCTACCCATCTATCTAGGTCCGGAAATCTGAGGTCTAGCCAACTATGGGTCAATTTGTCAAAACCTTTATGCTGAAATACGATATCGATATCAACCCCTGTATGTCCCCACTGCTGGGATACGGGCCTCTTCATGCATCGCAGGAAGGTTTGACCACACTTCACCATGGGGGCCAAGTCCGGGTTCGTGGAGGATTATAAGACAGTGGCGGGCCTTACTGTCAGAAGTTTTCAAGGCATCTTGACTTGACTTAAGACTTGGCATAACGACTGGCACCAACTGCTCAACGTGCCTTGCGAAGCACGGAACCGCTCCCACGGAAATAAAACCACTGGCGTTAGTCACAACGGTCATCCATCCATGCACTGATCGCGCCCTATTTTGATGACCTTCGTGATTGTTCAGGCAGCCGGTACCACGAGGTCTAAATGCATGTTGAACTTTAACTGGGACCAGCACAACTTACGTATCAGACCTTTAATTATGGAGATTCCGCATGCTAAGGAACAAAATATAAAGAATGCATTTAGGCGTTGTTCTTTAGCAATCGGGTTTTAGTTTTTTATATATATTTTTAATTCTTCCTTCTACTACGGAAACGGAAACACACCCTTGTCTTTAGGCACGCGCCTATAACGGGCATAACCTACTCTATTTTGTAACTTTACCAATAATAAGTAGCTCTTTGGTTTACACAGGGTGTTTCGGGTTGAATTAAAGTAGGTTGAATTTCACTGTCTTAAAAAACCTTACACCAAACCAAACGTCTAATGATATAAACCCTTTATATGTTTATATTCTTTTTAATGCACTTACCCGTGCTAAGGACAATTTTAATAACCTATTTAGAGGCTAAAAATTCCACTCATGCCGCGACTTCTGGCTAACCGTGCCAGCGCTCTCCCAACTGAGCTAATGGGCGACTACCTGGCATCAGTAAAATGTCGAACCCCTTTACAATACTCTCTGTACTTATATGTTCCTACTCCTGGGACACGGGTATCTTCCTGCATCGCAGGAAGGTTAGGCCATACTCCACCACGGGGGCCAAGTCCGGGTTGGTGGAGAATTGTAAGACAATGGCGGACCTTACACGTCTAATCCAGCTTTGTCCTGTTAGCTGCTAGCCATGGAGGTATGGGAAGCTGCTTTTCACACGAGAAACCGGACGGCGCCTGAGGAGTCGTGAATATTATGATCATAGTTCTGGGGCAAATCTGGTGCAACTGATTTCCCAGGCGGTACGGTCCAGCGGGAAAACGTTTCGGATTCGTTTAGTCATGTGTGGCTCAAGATGGTATTTTCATTTTTATGTACAACCAGCTACGGCCCGCGGTTCTTCGATTTTCCCATTGGAATAAGATGTTTTACCGTAGTAAAACGTCAGAAAAAAAGGATTTTTCAAAACAAGACCGACCATTTTCTCAAAATATTTCCTAATTACAAAAAAATATTTATTCGGATTAAGATTGTTTTGTTGATTGAAAAATACCCATGTTGTCGTTCTAAAATTATTATATTCTCAATATTTTTCTAATTTTTAGAAAAATATGCTTATTTTAATATGTTTTTTCAATTACATCAACAAAAGGAACATATCTTTATTTCAGAACTATGAAATCTCTCGAAACAAACAAACTGTCTTGAGTTAAGATTTAGGATTCTCAAGTCATAACTATTCTAAAACTAAGACATAATTTTTTTTTATGAAGATTAATATTTACTCATACCAAGTTTTCTTTTATTTAATCAATAAACAGAAGTTTTTTTAATCAAACACTAAAAAAAATTCTCAAAGCAAATGAAGTATATTGAGTCAAGAAGCGGTGTTCTCAAGTGATAATCATTGTAAACCCAAGATATTTTTTATTTATAGTAAAGAAAAATATTTACTAATTCTAAGAAGTGCTCAATTTAATCAATAAACAAGGTGTGTTTAAATCAAAAACTTCGAATCCTTTCAAAGCAATTAAAGTATCTTAAGTCATGATTTTGAGTTTTCACTTAATAACTATTCTAAAACCAAGATATTCTATAAATTTATTGTAAAAATGAATTCATAGTTAATGCAAGAAGTTTTTGGTTCAATTAATAATCAAGACTCTTTCTTGAATCAAGTACTTTGAATTATATCAAAACAAATAAAGTATCTAGAGTTTGAGAAAGTGATATCTTTTCTAGAACAAAAAAAACTTTTCTTTTTGTAAGAACAATAGTTAGCAGTTCTAAGAAGTGTTTGATTTAAGCAATGAACAAGTTTTATAATTTCAATCAATACATTTTATTATTCTAAGAACGGCAATGATAATTTCAAGGAAATAGGGGAGGCTGGGAAAAGTTGAACCGCTTTTTGTTCGCCAAGTCAGTCTATTTCCTTTAAAAGTTAAAGATTTTTAATATTGACATGGTCACTATATGTTGTTGTTAGGTTAGATAATTATGTAATAAATAAAGACAGAAGGTCCCTTAAGTAGGGACTGAATAAATTAACCGACTTGGTATTACATGGATCTCACAACTTTTTATGTAGGTAAGGCAGACTTGGTCTTTTTTACAAGCTATATGTTTTTGATGGTATCTCACTTCTTTTTGTAGATAGTCCTCCTTTTTAGGGTTCCGTACCCGAAGGGTTCCAAACGGGACCCTATTACTAAGACTTCACTGTCTGTCTGTATGTATTTTTGAAGCGAATTTAGAACTTTATTTCTTTGAATATTTCAAGCGTCTACCTGTTACCGTTATTAATATCACGTAAAGAACGACAAAAAATTACATTTGTTGTATTGGAGCGCCCCTTAATTATTAATTTTATTCTATTTTTAGTATTTGTTATTAAATTTTTCGTTATTTCGTTATTAAATTTTTCAACTGTCTAGCTATCACCGTTCATGAGATACAGCCTGGTGACAGACAGACAGACAGACAGACAGACAGACGGACGGACGGACGGACGGACGGACGGACGGACGGACGGACGGACGGACGGACGGACGGACGGACGGACGGACGGACGGACGGACGGACGGACGGACGGACGAACGGACGGACGGACGGACGGACGGACGGACGGCCAAACAAACGTAATTTTTTGTAGTTCTTTACGTGATATTAATAACGGTAACAGGTAGACGCTTGAAATATTCAATGAAATAAAGTTCTATATTCGCTTCATAAATACATATATACATAAATACATACATACATACATACAAACATACATACATACATACATACATACATACATACATACATACATACATACATACATACATACATACATACATACATACATACATACATACATACATACATACATACATACATACATACATACATACATACATACATACATACATACATACATACATACATACATACATACATACATACATACATACATACATACATACATACATACATACATACATACATACATACATACATACACATACATAATCTCACGCCTGTATCCTAGAGGGGTAGGCAGAGACCAGGGACTCCCACTTTGCCACGATCCTGACAGATTACTTTCGCTTCATCAATATTCATTAGTCGTTGCATGCACGCACGCCGGTTTCGCTTCAAAAATAAATAATTAAATTAAAATAAATATTTAAGGGGGGCTCCCATACAACAAACGTGAGTTTTTGCTGTTTTTTCTCGATCTTTGTGTCTAATGTTGTATAGATAATGGTACGGAACCCTTCGCTTCGTGCGCGAGTCCGACTCGCACTTGGCCGTCGCTAGTGTTAAATATTTGTAGAAGAGAAAGATCAATTATCCCCAGCCTCCCCTTTAGTTCTCTAATTTACTTCAGTCTAATATCTTACCATTTTCATTGAACACTATTGAAAACTAAGATTTAGAAACATTTTTCTTGATCCAAAATAATGTGAAACTGTGTTGTATATTTTTACTGGCTCTAAGAATATTTTTCTCGTAACAATATTTTTTCTCTAATATCAAGCGGCACTGTATTATATTGTTTTCAATTAAGAATTTTTTGCGTTGGTAATACTGAGTTACTGACGCCGCGCCGCGCAGCCAAGCCGCGAGCGAGCAAGTCGTGACAAGTTTAGTTTAGTTTTCAGCCGCGGTGATTGAAGTTCCTAACAGCAAAACAAAATAAAAACCGTTGGTGGTGATGGACGTTGTGAGTGTGGCTGTAGCCGAAGTGCTGGGGTCATGGGGTATACCTCACGAAGTAATAAACAACTTTATAGGTAAGAAGTACATTTATATTAAATTTAGGTATATCATTTAGTCGTAGAACGTAAATCTATGTAGATTTGATTTCACCCTTTCTCTGCATGATATCTGTAATGTAATTGTAAACGGAGAACGTTCGTGCTTGAACAGTGATATTATAGATACATAACTCTTATTATATATTTTCTAGCAAATGGAATAAGTGTCGAACACTTTCCAAAACTGACACCAGAATGTCTCAAAGAATTGTGCCCACATTTAGGCACACGATTAGTGCTCCAAGAGCGGATATCGGAATTGATAACAGCACAGGTAATGTACTAAATGATCACTTGGTTGTCTTTTTCTCAGTTGGTACTTGTGGTAGCTGGTTGCCACACGGACGGAGCAAACCGTGTGTAATGTTTGTAGTCTAATCATGGCTGTACGTACATATAATTCACGCTTTATTTACTGTGGTGTAGGTAGAGACCACTTCTTTCCACTTGTTTATTATTTGTCATAAGAATTTTGGTGACTTCACAGACCTCAACGGAGACAAACTCCAACACATGCACTCCATCGAATAATACGTTGCTTATAAACCTCGATGATATAGAAGTTACCAGCCTACTTGAGACTCCCAAGACAGTCGAATATCAAAGCAGAAAAAGTTTCCCGCAGTTCGATTTAGAAACACTATTACAAACTTCACCAGGTGGAAATAGCATTTTAAAATATTATCAAACATACAGTTGTCTCGATAACAGCAAGCGAAGTCAATTAACCGACATAATTATAAAACATATATATACATATATTGTTAATTGGTAAGTTGACCCAACTAATAAATAACTCATCAAGCTCATTGTATCATTCATTTACCATACTTAACATTTTGGTAATAATGAAACTATATTACTTTTGTTTTTAGCCGTATAACCTACGAAGAATACAATGTGCTAGCGGCAAAAATAATAACACTGTTTCCCAAAGAGTCAGTCGGCACATATTTTACAAAACCTCTAAAAAAAAATCAGTCTATAAGTGGACGTTCCACAGTCGCCCGAGGAAAATTAGTTGACAAAGTCCGCAACCTCTTATACAAGTATGGGGATCGCAAGAGAGGTTCAATTAGCGAGTCTGAGAATACTCCACCTCCAAAGAAGAAAAATTGTGATGATGACTTACAGGGTGAGTAAACATCATTTAATCTACTTGAAAAAAAGATCTCAATTCATTAAGTAATATTCATCAAAATAAAATTATTTATCCTGCCACCTTTGACAAAGTTTTGAGGGTTATCAGATCAGCAATATTGCAGATAGCAGATATTGCAGACATTGGCATGAAGTGACAGGTTGTCAGCCCAACACCCTCGGTATATCACTACCTTTGCATCCCTTGACTTTATTTTACATTATGCCTGGAATGAGAAGCTGCTCGAGAATTCTATATTTGTCAAAGGTGGCGTGATGTAACCTTGAAGGTTACTAATGCTCTGCCTACCCGGCCAGGGAATACAGCCGTAATGATATGTATGTATGATTTATGTATGTATTTATTCTGTAGACTGATTAAGTTGATTTTTTTAAAGAATTAGTTCAATGGTGGTCCCATATAATTTGGGTAGAAATAATGGAACTATAAATATTATTAGTTATTAGTTTATTACTGTTAATTATGCCTATAATCTGTCTCTCTGTCCGTCCGTCTGTCCTTATATCCGTCTGTCCGCCTGTCCGCCTGCCCGCCTGCCTGTCTGTCACCAGGCTGTATCTCATGAACCGTGATAGCTGAACAGTTGAAATTTTCACAGATGATGTATTTCTGTGGTTGCTCTAGCAACAAATACTAAAAACTGAATAATATTAATAATTAAGGGGGGCTCCCATACAATAAACATATTTTTTTGCCGTTTTTTTGCTTCATATTAATAACGGCCTCAGGTAGACGCTTGAAATATTCACAGAATATTAGGTTCTATATTCATTTTAAAAATAAATAATTAAAAATAAATATTCAAGGGAGGCTCTCATACAACAAACATGATTTTTTGCCGTTTTTTCTCGGTCTTTGTGTCTTATGTTGTATAGATAATGGTACGGAACCCTCCGTGCGCGAGTCCAACTCGCAATTGGCCAGTTTTTATATTATCTGATCTTATCTGGTTTTCTTATCTTATTTCCTTGAACTTTGGTATTTTATTTAATAAAGTCTCTTAATTTCAGAATTACACTCGAGGGATGTATTGTGGCTAAATAACAACTCTGAACCTTGGGACGAGGTAACAATCAAGTGGAAGGCCACATTTAATCTAAGAAGGGAAGGTGAACAGAAAAATATCCACGAGTTTCTGAAAGACTGGAAAATATTGTCAGACACTAGGAGTGAAATATTGGTGTGTATGGATTTTAAATTAAGAATAATTTAGCCTATTTTTAACCGACTTCAAAAAAGCAGGAGGTACATAATTTTGGGCGCAGATTTTTTTGAAAACTAAAAACACATTATAGACAATACATAGGTACTCATCATGTCATATATGCAATGAAAGGAACTTTGTTCCAACCCGGTGCTCAACGACACCACTCATCCCGAAGGTCTCTGAGTGCCTCGGGGTCCCTGAGGTCTCGGGGTGCCTTCCAAATCACGGAAACGTTCAGTTGTGATAACCACTCCAAGCGGTCACCCATCCAGAAACTGACCTGGGTGACCGTTGCTTAGCTTGTGAAATTGTTGCCGATCCACAAGCGCCGTTAGGTTATGATCGCTTCAGGTTATATGTGCCACTGTATGTATATTTTTTGGAACGAAGTTGCTTATCGCCCGTAACACTCCAGAGAGTTTGACCTAGACCTAGCTAGAATTTGAAAACCGTGGGTAACGCAAAAACCGACACCAAGATAATTACGATTACTGTTATTACCTAACGTTACTAGATTATTACTTTTTTTTTCAGATAAATATTGACTTTGAATTGTTATATCCTGAAAAGGGATTAAACTTCTACTTAAATTGGGATATATTTTTTGAAAAACTAATTGGACTAAAACAAACGCAAGATGAAAGAATTATAAACCTTATTGATTCTTTGAAGAACATTGAAGGCGAATGTATGCATAATAAAACTTATAAGTAGTTAGACTAAGTTTATTCTGTTACTATAAGTGGCATTAAATTTAAACTGGACGAAAACTTAAATAATTTATACACATTATTTTACTTATTTCAGTAAAACTTCCTACCCAGCTGAAGATCCTAGCAAAGCTGGTACCCCCCAAGGGAAGACTTTCGAAGAAAGTAAAATTCACAACAGAAGAAGCCATCGAATCGCTATTCATCTGCGTTCCGGTAAGTGTTAAATTTCTTGAAAAAATCTGTTATCATGATTTTAACTCATTTCTTATTTGATCTTTATTACACAAAACCTTACCGTACAAAACAATAATGTTATGAGTGTTCTCTACCGTCAATCTCAGGCAAAACTAAATAAGCACATAACATTTAGGTTGTGCTGATAATATAACAAAAATAGATTAATGTAATAATAAATATCATAGGACCTCTTAGATTGACACAGATTGACCTAGTCCCAAATTAAGCTGAAGATAGGCTTGTATTACGGGTACAAGTAACGATATGAATACTTGTGTAGATACAAGTGGCGAGGCGTCCATAGAACTCTACTCCCACCGGCTTGTCTAATTTTAGTCGTTGACTACAGTAATTGAAAAATTACTATGACGAGTTTTGACATTACCATCCAAGGATAAGTGATATTCTCGGAATAAAAGTTGGGTGAAATCCAGCCTAAGATCCTAATTTCTTATTCTTTGACGTTTACATTTTTTAGTAATTTACTATTTTTTCTGCTTTGTAGAATGCTGGTGACATTGAGGAAACCATAGCTACCCAAAAAGAAAAAGCCTTAGCAAAGAAGATCTCCATCCAACCATACATTATACTACAAGGGTCGTTATCGGAGTGTGCCTCACCATTACTGATAGTTGATGATGTTAAATATCAGTTTCAAAGCATCAGGAAAAGTTTTGATATCCTTTTTAAACTGTATCATACTTTTAACGCTAGGTACCCAAAGGCAGGTGACCACTTGTATTTAATAATACAAAGATGCGTGTACAAAATTGAAACAAAATATGACAATCTTGTATGCTACATAATGGATGTATTAAATTTGTAACTTAGTTATTACCAGTCACAATTTTCAATAAAAATATTCTCACCCAAGAAACTATACATACTTGTCAATATGGAATTAAATTGCAATTACTGCCAAGTAAGAATAAATGATTTTAAAAAATACATTTTTCATTTGGAAACGGCACACAAGATTGTCAACTACTTTGTTTGCCCTAATCAAAATTGTAAAAGAACATATGATAAAAAAAGTCGTTTTAAAATTCATTTAACCACGTGCAGTTCAAGTAATGTTGAGACAAATTCATGCATCAATAACATCAATGCTAGTAAAAATGTGATGAGCAATCATGTAGATGACACTGTATCGCAAAGTAGCAATGGTGTAAATAAAACATGTGACATTACCATAGATATAGATAGAAACCATGATAATGTAGCCTTTATAGAGTCTGTGAAGTCGTACTTAAATATATTTATGTGCAATTTATACAGCCACGAGAGCTTACCAAGGTCTTTAATACAAATTTTGATAGAATCAGTTAAAACCTTGATCTGTGATATTGCTTCTGATATTAATAAAAGGATTTTAGACGAGCGTATAGATTTAACTGAAAGATTAATTACTGTGAAAGAAATTGTTTCAGCATTGCAAGACATCTTTAAAGACTATGACACAGAGTATAAACGCTTAAAACAATTAGTTGACAAAAAATATTACGTAGCCCCCGTAGAAGTTAAGATTGGTAACAGCAAAGAAAAACAAAATGAAAATAATAATATAATTATGACACTAAAGGAAAAAAAACTGTACATGTCCCCACTCAGACAAACTTTAAAATCGTTTTTGGAATTACCTGGAGTCCTTTCTGCCATTCTTGAGTATCAAAAAAATCTTATCGATGAAAGTAATGCCAGTGATGGTGATGTGATTAGGAATGTGATTCAAGGATCGTTGTGGAGAGAACTTATAGCTAATATGGATATAGATAACATTGTTATCCCTTTGATCTTGTATTTTGATGATTTTGAAAGTGGTAATGCCCTAGGGAGTCATGCAGGTGCATATAAGCTAGGTGCAGTTTATGTTTCGATTGCAACAATTCCACCAGAAAAATCTAGTAGATTGGAAAATATTTTTGTTACTCAACTATTTTACTCAAATGATAGACTTTTATTTGGCAACTATGCTATTTTTAACAAAATAATTGAAGAACTTAAGTTTTTGGAAGAAGTCGGTATTAATGTTGTAAGGAACAAAAAAAACGTAACTGTAAAATGTGTCTTGGTTACTTTATCTGGAGATAACTTAGGACTCCACGGTATATTAGGATATTTTGAAAGTTTTATGGCAACAAATTTTTGCAGATTTTGTTTAACTACTAAGACAGATTCTGAAACACAAACATGTGAACTTAATAATTTGCGGATGCCTATTGATTATGACACTCATCTTGAAAATCGTGTTGGCATTAAAGAACAATGCGTTTGGAATAATTTAGAAAAATTTCATGTTTACATAAACATAACGTGTGATGTGATGCACGACCTTATGGAAGGTGTTTTAAGGTACGGAATGGCGCTTGTGGTCCAAAATCTTATAGACAAACAATACTTTACGCTTGATCGTTTGAACTCCAGAATAAAGTATTTCAAATTCAACACTTGTGAAAAAAATTTGCCGCCACCAATAAATCGTCAACACTTATTAAATAAAAGCTTAACTATGTCTGCCTCTGAAATGTTGTGCCTTACTAGAAATTTTGTTTTTATAGTGGGGGATTTAGTTGAAGAAAATGATCCCGTTTGGGATTATTATTTATTATTGCTTGAAATAACAAATGTTCTTACATCACAAGCGTTTACTTCAGACCTAATAGATTACTTGAAGGGTATTATCGAAGAACATCACAAACTGTACCTTCATATATTTCAATGTAAATTAAAACCAAAACACCATTTTTTAACTCATTATCCTACCATAATAAAAAAAATTGGTCCACCTATACTTGTTAGTGCTTTCAAATACGAAGCAAAACACAAAGAGTTAAAAAAGGTTTGTCAATCAATAACATCGCGTATAGATCTTCCTCTGTCTGTAATGAAACGTTGCCAACTCAAGCAAAGTTTTCGTTACGTAACAGACAAAGGGTTGACAGAGAATCTTCGATATGGTAAATTTGATTTTGATAACGATAATCTTAATGGAAAAGATTGCATTTATGTTGATTGGTGTGAATTAAATGGCATTAGGTACAACGTAAATAATGTTGTGCTACAAGATGTTAATGATGATATTCCCAAATATTGTAAAATAAACAAAATTGTTATGAATCAATATAATAACGAGATACTATTTGAATGTTTCGTTTTAGATATTGTAACTTACAGTGCTCATTTGAAAGCATATAAAGTAGTACAATCAACACGTAAGTGCACCATTTTGTATGGAGATTTGTACACTAATTTAATTTCAGTAATATATAAGGTTAATTTAGAATCATACGTGAAAGTTGATTTTTGATGTTTATTTGATTTGTTATTTCTGTATCTTTTAGATATTTTCAAGATATGGGTAAATTAAGGATGTCTACTTTACGGTGTTAAAATCTTTAGTCTTAAATGACTTAAATGAATAAAAAAAATTTAGTTCATATGCGTATTTTAATTATATTTAGAATGTAATTTAATTTAAGTCATTGTATAGCCGCTATTCGAAGTAGGGGGACTGTGCCGCACATAGATACACACACATACATCCACACAAACACGCGCCCCCACACCCACCCCCACACACATACACACACACACACTTCAGTACTTAATAGTGAAAATAAAGGCCGGAGCATACCGAATGCGTGCGCGTTGACGTGCACCTGCGCCTTGCTCTGCGTTGTAATTTATGAAAGCTTATGATGAGAGATTTCACACCCGATGCGTGTGCGTACGCGCTCATAAGGTTTCATAAATCACCACGCAGTGCAAGGCAGACGTGCACGTCTACGCGCACGCATCCGGTGTGCTCCTGCCTTAACAGTTGGCTTAAGCAAATACAATGACTTGAATTAAGCAATCCCAATACCTTAACCGAAGATAGGTAAATCTCAAAGTAACGTAAAAGTAAATTAATTTCAAGGAACAGTATCTAGAAGTGGTTACTCGTTTTATTACACCAATGTAAAAATATCTTAAATTAAAAAAAAAAAGTTTACTCTAAGAGTTGTTAGTTTTATATGAAAATATGTATGTATTCACTGAAGATTAAAATTTAATTATTTTCAATAAAAGTGCTACTTAAGTCAAGAATTTAAAAAACTCATTTGTGTATTAAAAGAAGTAAACATTATTTGTCACTGTAAGAATCACCTTTCTCAATTCAATAAAATTTAAATGCTTAACTTGAGAACTTCAAATAGCTCCTTTGAATTCAACAACTTCTTAAAACAAGAATATTTTGTTTTTCACTTTAAGTAATAAAGTATTTCATACAATTAAGAATAGCTCTTATTGGAAGAATAACTGTTTTAATTAAATAACACTAAGTTGCTTAACTTGATACACCAAAATTCAAAATTAAAATTCAAAATTTCTCCCTCGAATTGAACCATTTCTTAAAACAAGAAAACTGTTTTTTTACCTTTAAGTAATTTGAATCTTTCAAGGAAGTACCAATAAAATTGAATCTAAGAATACTTCTCTTATTGATCAATAAAACATTTTTTCTTGAGTGAAATGATTTTGTAATTGACTTTAACATTTTTTACTTGTCACAAAGAAACTAATTTAAGATATTTTTTTACTGATACGAAGTATAAATTCTCTAACGTCTATAGGGAGAGGATCATTTTCTCAAAGTTAATAAATTTGCTTTAGAACAAGGCAATTTGCTTATTTTTAAGAAATCTGTTTTTACTGAGCCTATTTGTTAATGCAGGGTGTCAGCTAACTTCATACCGAATTTTATTAAAATCACTCTTAGGCGTTTAGAAGTGAGGATGTAACAAACATACCCAGTCACAAACTTTCGCCTTAAAATATTAGTGTGATGTGATGTGGTAAAGTGTTCTCTATCTCTATCTATGTATCGATTTTTGGATATTTATTTTTGTATTCGATCTGGACCTTTTGATGACCGAACTTTTTGTGTTTATACTGATTATGCATCGCCTTTTTATTTTTACTAAGAGAACGTTGAAACAACAACATACATACATACACACACACACACACACACATACATACACACATACATACATACATACATACATACATACATACATACATACATACATACATACATACATACATACATACATACATACATACATACATACATACATACATACATACATACATACATACATACATACATACATACATACATACATACATACATACATACATACATACATACATACATACATACATACATACATACATACATACATACATACATACATACATACATACATACATACATACATACATACATACATACACACACACACACATATACATACATAACCTCAGGCCTGTATCCCAGAGGGGTAGGCAGAGACCAGGGACTGCCACGATCCTTACAGATCACCTTCGCTTCATCAACGTTTATAAGTCGTTGCTTGCACGCACGCTGGTTCAGGGTACTTTTCATCTTTCCCTTTGCTAATACATCCCCTATCTGGTCGATGTATGTCCGCCTGGGACGACCCTTACCAACACTTCCACTCACATTCGCACTATATTTTAAACAACACCAAAATCATTAATTTATATATATATATATTATAAAATCTCGTGTCACAGTGTTAGCTATCGAATAATAGAACTCTCCTGCGAAATGGTTTGACCGATTTTTATAACTTTCCTCTTTTGTGTATATTCGATAGAGATGCATATTAATAGTAATAACGTCCACACAACACAATCACTTAAACTAGTCCCAAACTATAACCAGGCAAGGACGTCACAAACATGAAAATACACCAACATTGAGGCCACTTGTTCAAACATTCGGCGGCCCCCAGTGGGAATCGAACCCACGACCTCTATCTTGTTACCCACGCATAGTTATATTATTAACTTGCTGAAACGTTTAATTCCTAATAAATAATCGCGAGGAGACCCGTTTAATATTTCTTCTTCTTCTTCAGGCTATATTAGTCCACTGCTGGACATAGCCCTCCCCTAATGAGCGCAAGGTTGTGCCATCATTGGGGGGTAATTCACATAATCCCCACGCTGGGCATGCGGGTTGGGGATCGCAGTTTGGTGGAATTGTACTGCAGGGGGCGCTTCTGCCCACTCCCCGGTTTGTATCCCTTAGTCGCCTTTTACGAAACCCGCGGGAAGAATTTGGTTTGGTGCTATTCTCTAGGCCGACACCACACACCACACAGTTTAATATTTACTCGTATCTAATACCAACATGGTCTGTACTCACCTCTGTTGCTAATCGTCTAAAAGTTCACCCTGTAGGATTCCTCGGTCGTGCCGGATGCATTTCTTACAGCCACACCTCGGTAGGAACAAATAAGGGGCACGCGCCCCTGATCTACGAATGACTGAAGTTACTGAGTGAGTGATTGATTGTTCCTCTTTTTGGGCATTTTTAGAGTGGAATTGGATATAGTGGTATAGATTTATTTATTATTTTAATTCTTTATTGCACTAATTACATGAGTAAATGTACAAGGGCGTGCTTAATGCAAGAAGCATTCTCTTCCAGCAAACCTTTGGTGTTGAAGAGACTGATAGAGACTGTCATGTTGACTGACTGATATATGAATAAATTTTTCAATAAATCTTTTGTGTAGGCCTCTCTCTGAAAGAGAGAAAGAGTATGATCTTAGTCACCTCGCGGGCACGCGGATTTGGGCTGGGTTACGAGTATGTAAGCACCTCAAACGCTTTGACGTCTGAAAAGACTTTTACTGTGATATAGACAAATTTATATATTTATTATATAACGTAACATAACATTTACATACAGGCAAATACATTGCTTCTGGCCCCACACTAGGATACCCTGTGTCGCTGAAACCAGAAACAACGACTTCACAAACATGTAAACATCCAAGACCTGGGTTTTTTGTCCACAGCCGGCGTCCAAACCCGGCTCTTGCATAGTAGGCAGATGCGCTACCGCTAAGCCACAGAGGTCGTCATATGTGTAGATATAACATTTTTTTATGTAGCATATATGTAAATAGTATATAACGTCCCACTGCAGGGCACAGAACTCTATATAGGCTTAATTACCGCGCGTGCCCTACGCGGATTGGCATTTTCAAATCATATCAGTGCTCCTTATTGCAATACAGAGCATTGATATGATTTTACTACAATATACTATCGATATTATTATCAACCCTTGTATGTCCCCACTGCTGGGGCACGGGTCTCTTCCTGCATCACAGGAAGGTTAGGCCATACTCCACCACGGGGGCCAAATCCGGGTTGGTGGAGGATTGTAAGACAGTGGCGGTGGCGGGCCTTACGGTCAGAAGTTATCAAGCCGCCCATAAGGCCTCTGACATGGCTTAACGACTGCCATTATATGACAGCCGGCACCAACGACGGCTTAACGTGCCTTGCGAAGCTCGGAAGCGCTCAGAAAAATGCCACTAGCGGTAGTCACGGGTCGCTCACCCATCCCGTACCTGACCGCGCCTGTTGTTGCCAAGTGATTGATTCCAATCACTCGGTTCGCCTAGGCCACGAGCGCTTCCTCAATATACTATACGTAATATTCAATACGTGTTGTATATTATATCTAAGGCTCTTACTAATAAACACCGTATAAGCTTGGTATAGTTACACAGTGTTTTGTTCACGTCATTTGAATGTAATTTTCAGTTGGAAGAAAAGAGACAAAACACCGCATAGTTATACAATACTTACACCAAGTTTATTAGTAAGGCTGTAGCATAATTATGTGTATCTATACAAAGGTTTATTTACTATGTTACCTCCATTACATGGGTGCCCCAGTGCAGGACAAGGTGTCCCGCCCGTCATACATTAGACTTAAGGATTCATTAATTCACGCCACTTGTTTCCGTTTTCAACCATCCTGATCCAGTCGCTTTTAGCAAACGATGCAAAAGATAAATGTCAGTTTTCATTTGATAATTAAATATGGAGTGTATGAAACGGCATTTTGTAATGTTTAACCATTGGTATTCCATCGACAAAATATTATTTTTCCGTACGAAGCAATCTCCTTGGTACGTAGTTGTGAAATTGTGATAGAATCGCGTAACATGTCGGGTCAAGTTGATAAAAGCATTGATTTCTATCCATTTGATCCGACATGCTACGCGATGAGGCAAGAGGCATGGTGGTAATTGTACGAAATTATCCATTAATTCGATGACCCTTTTGCAAAATGATTTGCAAAGAAACCAATTTCAATTAGATCCAAAAATAAGCATAACATAATTGCACCACACTTCCCAAACACATGCAAAATGCAATCACCCCTGTACAATAAATCGCGACTCAAATCCGCGTGTTTATTTCAGTCAACTTATTGTTTGCACGCCAGTGTACCGAGAGCGTACAGTGGCTGCCTGTTATATCGATATATTGTTTACCTCAACATTTTTGACAAAAAATGTTACTGGAAAAAAGTGGTTGATGGCTTTAAGACAGCACTTTTCACAAGATTTTCTTCCTGTTATAATGTCTGTAGAGATCAAGATCATAAACTAATGTAGTTTTTCAACTTTTGTGACAAATACGGTTTTACTGTTATATTGGAAATCTTGGAATCTTATCATAAGTGCGGGTGGTAACTGATGTATATTAGATGTTAGAGGACTTGAGAAAAGATGGTCAGAGTGGAGTTAATATTTTCCCGCTGCCTTTTTCTCCACTACACAACGGCCCGAAGGCAGCTTTCACTTTCATGTTACATTGTACTTTCATTCATTCATTGTACTTTGACATTCAGCAAATTGAAATAAATTGAATTGAATATACTGCCTAGTAGATCTAGCGGTATCACTGCTCCTCCTAAGCCTCAAAAGTATTATGTACTTTAAAAATCGTTGTGACGCATTCTTTCCTTCTGTGAAGTAAACCTCTTTCAGTCTTAACGAGTGTTGCAATTTTGGTTTAATTGTTAATGGTTTCTATGTACCAAATTTCATTCAAATCTGATTAGCTGTTAAATCGTGAAAATATACACCCTTTCACTTTTACAATATTACCTTTCACTAGGATAAATACTCGTACCTTTCACTAGGGTGTACTATGGTATGCTGAAATGTCAGAATTTGACAATTGATGTACTGGAAAGTAGCAACTTTTGACATTTAAAACGCGCGACTAGCGTCGTCGTGCTACCCAGACTGGTGTAGGACTTAAGGACTGTATGAACTAAAAGCAAGGTGGCTAATTCTGGCACTTCCGGCGTGCGTTTGATTTGGAGCTGAGCTTTATTGTGAGAATGGCGTGCTTCCGCGGAAATTCGAGAATAGTTGCCTACTTGATTCTAAACGTCATTATTACATTGAAACGAACGTTGGGCTTCCGATACTATAGTCAGTTAGCTTTTAGAATATACCTCGGCTACTATCGGATAGAATCGGATATATTCGTGTAATAAAAATATCGCAACTAATTTGACACAGAATTTCGAAATCTGAACTAATATGCCACTTAATTTCGAAATCAGAACTCGATCATCAGTAAGAAAACCGGCGAAAATTGGTGAAAACCGAAGCCTACTCTAGGGTATATTCTAAAAGGTAACAGAGTATAGTTTATTGTAGTACCGTCGGTGTCACATAAACAGCTGCATACGTGTTCTCTAATCAGTTAAGTTAAGGGTGGTTTTGCAACAAAATGTTTAGGTTGACCTGCAGCTGTCGACTGTCATTATCCTCATCGTCATTATAATAAGATAAGAATATTCTTCATTGTACACTGGAAAAACAACAAATATAAAACAATTGCAAATATATATAGTACAATTGGCGGCCTTATTGCTAAAAAGAATTTCTTCCAGACAACCTTACGATGGAAAGTTGCTGAATGAAATTAGAAAGACGGGTAGCCACAGTGCGAATTTGAATATTGATACATACTTATACTTAATAATAACACACTTACATACCGTTACTTATATAAACTTTTAATTTATTATAAACATACATTATATATCTTGTAATACAGTTCTACACAAGACAAGGAAAGTAATAACACCTATACACAAGAGGACAAAATTAATCATAATCAGCTGATGTCAGACCACTGCTGGACACACGCCTCTACCAAGACACGCCACTGAACCCGATCTTCGGCTCTTCTCTTCGATGCACTGCCCACCGTTTTGCTAAGGCCGTTGCTTTCTTCTTCTTATTCAGGCTATATTAGTCCACTGCTGGACATAGCCCTCCCCTAATGAGCGCCATAGCGCAACGTTGTGTCATCATTGGGGGGTAATGCCCATAATCGCCACGCTGGGCATGCGGGTTGGGCATCGCAGTTTGGTGGAATTGTACTGCAGGGGGCTTTACCAGACCCTAAATGCCATTAATGCGTTGTATTACAATGAGAATTATACGAGCGTGGCGATTTCATTTCATAGCTGCTCTAAGTCTTAAGCCCCCACACGTATCAAACCTTCCAGGCGCCAATGGTATAAAAAAGTCGTCATGTAACGCGTCTATTTACCTGTCATTGTATGTAATGCACTAACAGCATTAAAGGCCCAGGACGCCGATTCTCGCCCATGCGAGTTGAAAGCGTAGACGCAAAATATTTGAAGGATTACACATTTGTCGCATAAAAATCAGTTCGAAGTAGTATGCGCAGCTAACAAATTTTGCTCCCTTTGAGGTGTCATAATGTCGTAATTATAATAATAATTGGCGGTTGTTCGACTTTTTATGTAGATTTGAAGTCATACGCCTTAAGAGTCGTATACGACTTATTTGCTAATGAAGTGAAGCTCCCTGGTCGGGCATCCTACGCTACGTCTGCTTATTCGCGCTCTTCAGTCTAGAAGCGGTGGTAGCTCAGTGGGTAGAACCATGGACTGGCAAGCGAGAGCCCCAGGTTCGACCCCGAGTGCAGGCATGTACCAATGACTTTGTTTAATTTCAAAGTTACGTGCATTTGCGAATTTGTAGTCGCAATACCACACGCTAACTTTGAAGGAAAACATCGTGAGGAAACCCGCGGCTTGGTTGGCTCCGCACGTATTGACTAGTCTTTTCTGTGGGCTAGGCCGACTAATCTGTCAGGATGGTATAGGTGCTGGGCAAGCCTACACCATCTATAAAACCATGTCCCAGGCACTACAGCGTCGGAGTGGTCCCTTCACCCATCTAGCGTGAGTGAAGATACCACTGGACGCTGCATAAATCATGTCATTAAGTATATGCAAAAAGGCCAATATTATTTTACAGTCTAGAACAATTCTCGTAGGTTATCAGTCCTGCGGCAGATATGGCCCGCAGCCACATTAGTTTGCTAACCCTTTGAGCTATGTCGATCACTTTAATTCTCGCTGTCGACTGTACGTGACAAAAATATAACCATTAATCATTCATTACCATAATCAATAAGCTACAATAATACACTTTCACTAAGCCTTTTTTCTAAAAGTACAGTTACAATGGATCACTTCTAGACACCTACACGTAAAATCGAACATGCATTCTGTTACTGGCCTGATTGCCCCGTTGGTCTGGCGGTTAACATGCTTGACTACCAAAGCAGAGGTCATACGATCGATTCCGCTTACTTGATTTGTACAAATGGTATCAGTATACCGTTAACACAAATCATTACCTATATTCCATTGTTTGTGATGTCATTGCCTGGTTACCATAGCACCGGGTCCTGTTTTGTAACCAGACCAAATGAGTGTGTTCTGTGGAAGTTATTATTAGATTAGGTACTGGAAAATAAAGTCTGACAAAGTAAAAAAATATTCGCAAAATTTCGTAGACTTAGTTAAACTTAGTTATACATTTACTGCTCGTAGCCTAGTCGAACCGAGCGATTGGAATCAGTCGCTTGTGTTAAGCAACAATAGGGTCGGTCAGGTGCGGGATGGGTGACCGTCCCGTGACCGCTGGTGGCATTTTTCCGAGCGATTCCGTGCTTCGCAAGGCACGCTAAGCCATGTCAGGGGACCTTATGGGCGGCTTGATAACTTTTGACAGTAAGGTTCGCCACTGTCTTACAATCCACCACCAACCCGGACTTGGCTCCCGTTGTGGAGTATAGCCTAACCTTCCTGCGATGCGGGAAGAGACCCGTGCCCCAGCAGTGGGGGCATACAAGGGTTGATATCGAATGCATTCACTTGTGTAATTATGTATGAGCAACGCGATATTAACATTCGTATAATTCGTGCAATATAATGTTTCCATTTACTGTTTCAAAGTCCATAAACTAGATTAAACAACATTTTATGGTCTCTCGTTGGGTCGTACAGATATACTAATTGCATAGTGGCATTGCTAAAAGCACGTTTAGATTACAACTCAGCTACTTGTCTGTACAGACTGGTTGTGTGGTTGTTTTGTATGGTTGTAATTATTCTAGCGATAAAGACGATAGTCTGGACCTGGGGAGACGAATCTTAACTCTGACTTGTCACGGTTGATTCAAAGTCACTCAGTGTGGTATAATCTCTAATATAAAAATGAATCGCTGAATGTGTTGGTAAGCGCAAATCTCGAGAGCAGCTGAACCGATTTCGCTAATTCTTTTTTTAGAATATTCCTCGAAGTACGAAGATGGTTCTTACGAAGAAAAAAAATTAAAGAATTGACTGTTAGGCGGTACGAAGTTCGCTGGGTCAGCTAGTATAGTAATATTATTTATTTATTCCATACTACAAACTTAAAACTACGTATATAATACGTATAATAAGTAGTTGAACGGTTAAAACTGCTTAATGCGAAGCTCGGAAGCGCTCAGAAAAATGCCGATGATCACCCATCCAGTACCTGACTGCGCCTGTTGTTGCTTAAGCCACGTGATTAATTCCAATCACTCGGTTTCACTAAGCCACGAGCGCTTCACGGATTTTATATAGGTATTAGAAGATAAATTGTGATGTCGCTGTTTCTGGTTCCCACGACACAGGGGGGCCAGAAGCAATGTAAGTGCCTGTATGTAAACAGAAAGAAATAAATCTGTATTCGAGTGTACCATGAACCGGTCCAGAGTAGAAGAGGTTTCTCGAAATTTTTCCCAAATCAATTAGGTACCACGAGTTGTTAATCACATCGTTAAACGGTTGCAGAAAGTCAATTGCATTGTCCTTCCCTTCGATGTAGATTAAACCCCAGTTAAGCCGAATATTGGAAGCAGATGGTCTCGATCATCGCTCGCTCCAGCTGAGAATTGAGCCAAGAGATTACTTGGTCGACTGAATTGTGCTGACTTATTGCTGAGTTATAATTACGCGTTTTTGCAAACAGCATCTTACATATGAAATTAATGGTTTTTTACACAAAAGGGTTCGAATCCCGGCATGGGTGGAATATTAGGTTTTTAAAAATTGTCATTAGCACGGGTTAGTGCATTAAAAAGAATGTAATCAGTAATAAATATCCAACATACTTATTATTATTAAGTTCTTTATATCACCATTAAAAATTGTACGTTCTAGACTGAAAGAGGATGTGGTCACTAGAAAAATAAAAGTAAAAAAAAATGTAAAGTAAAAGTAATTAATGCAGTAGAAACGAGGTCCTTGAGAAGTATGTGAGTGTTACTTGGAATGACAGGATACGCAATAGTCTGATTAGAGAACGTTGTGAACTGATGTAGTGACTAGAATTGAGAAAGGAATGTTGATTTGGACACATGTACAGGCTGAAGGAAGAACGATTGACGAAACAAATATATATTGCGAATGTGAGTGGAAGAGCCGGTAAGGGACGGCCCAGGCGGACATACTTCAACCAAATAGAGGATGTATTAGCAAAGTGGAAAATAACAAGTACCAGAACCAGCGTGGGTGCATGCAACGACTTATGAACGTTGATGCCGTTAACGTGATCTGTCAGTATCGTGGCAAGTGGCAGCCTGCCTCTGTAGTATACAGGCGTGAGGTTTTTTATTTTATGTTAAAAATTGTACAATTGGCAGCAAATACTGATATAGCCCGAGTTACTAACATAATTCGAAGAATTACTTAGAACCCACAACCTCCCGATTGAGAAGCCAGGGTTACCGCTCCGCTACCACCGCTCCTTTCAGATGAAGCCAAGACATTCAACTAATCCATTCTAATTACAACAGGTACTACTTGAGCATTGTTAGTTACTGTGAACTTAAACCGCGAACCCCGTAACTAACGACTTCCTACGTGCGTCTGTCTGTCTGTCACACACGGTATAGGTGGCCACTTGACGAGGGTAGCTAAGCATGGAGACACACTTATTATTTAGCTTAGGCTGCCAAAAGTAAATATTAAGTATCCTTCATATTAAGCTTGCCTGAAGCGCAGAATTGAAAAAATGTGTTAAGTACACTTTATGCCAAAAGGGCTACTAACATAAAGGATTATTTACATGGCAGTGATGTCTGGAATTAAAGCCAGTACAATACATGAGTTCCGTGTTTTAAAATAATTATGCCAACTCTGTTAATTAAAGACTTTAAAAAGACTAAGTTTGGAGTTTTTATGTCCATTATAAAAATTTTCTAGATTATCCAGAATCGCAGTGACCCAAGTCTAGTAAATGGATCCGGAATTTAGTAAATGATGTGTAGAACCATTGAATTGTAGAACGAACTTTTTAGTTCAAATAATATGTGCAGTCTATCCTTACTTGTTAAATTTAGTAAACAAGAGTCTAACCTCAAATTGATTTAGATGCCAAAACTACATATTTTCTGGCAATTTCATTAACTTTGTTTATAAAATTGGCAGCGTGCTATCTAAAATAGTGTTCCAGGTTACTTTATTCATGGAAAATATGGCAATTTTCGGCTAAAAATTCATATTTTACCTATTCATATTGCAGAAACTAGTTTACTAAACTGGATATCTATATCTATAATCAGCCCACATCAACCCACTGCTGGGCATAGGCCTCCTTTTTATTGCGCCATTCCTCACGGTCCTGTGCTAACCTGATCCATCTCTGGCCCGCAACCCTCACGATGTCGTCTGACCATCGTGTCAGTGGTCTGCCTACCAACCTCCTTCCCTCCCTTGGCCACCACTCAGATACTGCCCTGGTCTGCTGCTCTGCCCAATTGAGAATTTCGCTAACTAACTGTAGTTACTGTAACTAACTGTAGTTAACTGTAGTGCTGTCTCTTCGAATCTTTCTGAAAAGAGAGTGACAGAACATAACTCAAGTATTTACTTAGTGAAATTTTCAATTCAGAAACCGTCTCTGTATCTCAATGTTTAAAGTTCGCGTGACTTGACTAGAGAATCCTCCTTCACACCATTGTATCCTAACAGGACATCATTAAGCATCGGCCAATGCATCTATTTTGACTCCAAAACGGATAGGCGAACGCTTCCGACCAAAAAACTATAGCATTCTAAAAGTAGCCGACGAATGAAAAAAGCTCCAAATCTTCTTTCTCCTTTCTCTAGCTGTAGAACTGGGGACGAACGGATACACAGATTGTGTTAGCAATAGAAAGTCTAATTCAAAAATTAGAAAATTATTTCGTTCGTCCGGTAAAGTTTTCGGATTTTTTTTAGCTTATACTTGTGTATAAATACGTGGCTTTATAAAGTGGCTTTGTATAAATACTATCCCAGATATATAAAAACTTAGCCTATGAGGTTACCTAAGGAGCGACCATATTAAGTTTATATTTTAATAAATTTATGACTTCCAAAGATATATATTTACAATAAAGACTTTTAAAACAATGTCGATTAGCTTTGATCTCTTATAATAATGTAACTAAGTGATGTTGTTAAAGTATTTATGCCACAGCTGGCAATAAAGTGGCTTTCTGGCCAAGTGTAGACATAAAAAGATGTACACAACACGGGAGGTAATAAAGAAAGCTCTCGATCGCATATTTACGTCCCTCGCTTGCAGCTCGGGCCGCAAACTTCTGCGATCTCGGCCTTTCTTTGTATTACCACCCTAGTTGTGTAATGTACTATTTTAATACAGTTGCTCAAAAAGTGGCGTATTACAGGGACGTAAAGCGTGCGGGATGGGGGCTATTACACACTCGTGTTTTTTTTTTACCTTAACCGCACTCGTGCCTTTTGTTTCCCAACTGTCAAAATAATGTCTATTAAAAAGAAAAACCAACCATGAAGTTTTTACTAAAAAAAATCATAGAAGTTTTTATGAGTTACTAATTTGTTTCAATATCAGATTTAATGATTTGATTGAATGAGTAAAGTTAGGTTTTATTTCATCTCATTAAATTTAATTTTCATTTCATATCAATAAAAAAATCCTACTGAAGACTTGGCTGTATTGGCATAGTTCCCTTTGCCTACTAGAATGGGTGAAGAAAAAAAATCTCTGCTTATATTTTTTTACGATTGGCGCCATTTTCCAAATATTTTTTCTTTATTAAATTGCTTATTTTTTTCGCAACTGTATTAAAAATAGTCGTTCAGTACACCTGCGGAACCATCATTGCAACTTGTTCCGACTGTCAACCCTTCGGCTGAGCATCGGCTCGGGTAGACATTTGTCGGAACTCTTTGCAATGACAGCCTTTCCGCACTTACAAGTGCGGAATACTTTTCTTTAAATATACTATTCTTTACATTTATTTCTCAGATCATAAATTTGTTAAAATATTTGACTAGTTTAAATGATCTTTTATTTTGTAAGCTTGTTTACACCTTCCTGATGTTACACGTATGTATGCTTTCGGTGACATTCTTGATATCCACTGATAAGCCTCTTCTTTTTCTTATCTGTTTAACACCTAAAAAAAAACATTTATGTAACCCCTCAAATACATATAAATTTAACAAATGATTAGTAACGAATAAAACAATTAAAGAAGAAAAATATTGCAAAACAATAAGGTTTCCAAGGTATGTCTATGCAGCGGTAAAGCAGCCTCGAGCTAGAATAAATATGGAAATAAAATAAATTATGAATTTGTGATGCTTGGCAAGAGCAAGACAGATTGGGTGGACCATCTGAAACACATCTATCAATGACGGATGTGTCGATGTCGCCAACGCTTAAAGTATTACTCTTTTGGTTGCAATTAATCGCTTCCTTGCTTAGTAGAACATCCTAGTCGTGTCGGGATTCCAGTGGGGAATAATTTTGTCAGTGGAAATGAAAAAAAAATGGAACTGAAAATAATGATACTACATAAAGGTTAAGCGTGAAGAACGTGTACTGTTTTATACTATACATAACGGTTTTTACAACGGTAAGGCAGTTTTTAATACAAAATTAAATATGATATTCCTACAGCCTTACTAATAAACTTGGTGTAAGTATTGTATAACTATGCAGTGTTTTGTCTCTTTTCTTCCAACTGAAAATTACATTCAAATGACGTGAACAAAACGCTGTGTAACTATACCAGGCTTATACGGTGTTTATTAGTAAGAGCCCGTGTGCCCGTATTAGCTGTTTAGTATCGGCCTAGAGAATATCACCAACCCAAATTCTTCCCGCGGGTGTCCTAAAAGGCGACTAAGGGACACAAACCGGGGGGTGGGCAGCAGCGCCCTCTGCAGTACGATTCCACCAAACTGCGATGCCCAACCCGCATGCCCAGCGTGGGGATTATGGGCATTACCCCCCAATGATGGCACAGCCTTACGCTCATTAGGGGAGGGCTATGTCCAGCAGTGGACTAATAAAACCTGAAGAAGAAGAAGATTAGTAAGGCCCTACAGTTTGAAAAAATAATTGTTCGTTATGTAGCCTACAGACGTCCTTCTGAAGGGCACAAGCCTTCTCTCAGAGAGAGAGTATGGGCTTAATTACCACGCGTGCCCACCGCGGGTTGACAATTTTAAGCGCTGAGGTATTTGAACAACTCAGATACTCAAATTTCCTCACGATGTTTTTCTTCCCGTTACCGAGCGGTATTATGACTATAAGTTTATAATAGAACATAAGTTAGACTGACGTGTGGTGTCGGCCTAGAGAATAGCACCAACCCAAATTCTTCCCGCGGGTGTCGTAAAAGGCGACTAAGAGACACAAACCGGGGGTGGGCAGCAGCGTCCCCTGCGGTACAATTCCATCAAACTGGGGTCCCCAACCCGCATGCCCAGCGTGAGGATTATGGGCACTACCCCCCCAATAACAGCGCAACCTTGCGCTACTATGGCGCTCAATAGGAGTGGGCTACGTCCAGCACTGGACTAATATAGCCTGAAGAAGAAGAAGAAGGTTAGAAAGCAAAGTGCATGCCGGAATTCGAACCCACATACTAGTTCAATTTTACAGATACACAAATATTACTTAGATTTAAGAAATAACGGTATCCCCGTTATTTCTTTATTATGATAGCTCAACGTGGCGCTCTTTAGGGGAGGGCTATGTCCAGCAGTGGACTAGTATAGCCTGACGATGGCGATGGTGGTATCTCTGAGAGAACTGTATATGGCACTAATCTATAATGAGGTACCCATTTAATAAAAGAATTATGTTTCTTACAGCTAAACATTTGACATAAATTAATGTGGACAGACTTAAAATTATAAAATAAATTCATAAGTACAGTGTAACAATGATGCCCAAGAAGGTTGTACCTGCAGCCCCAAAACTAGGATACCTTGTGTTGTGTGGACCCGGTTCGCTTTGAGGTACCTTGTTGGAGTGCTTGCTAACGTGAATCATTAAAAATTTAGAAAGGGGTGTAAGAATAATGTTGGTTATACTGTACACCAACATTATTGTTACACCCCTTTCTAAATTATTAACTTGTATATAACAAGTTGAAGCGCTCGTGGCCTAGGCGCCTAGGTAACGATCAATCACTTGGTTAAGCAACAACAGGCGCGGTCAGGTACAGGATGGGTGAGCGTCCCGTGACTACCGCTAGTGGCATTTTTCCGAGCGCTTCCGTGCTTCGCAAGGCACGTTAAGCCGTTGGTGCCGGCTTTCATAAAAATGGCAGTCGTTAAGCCAGGTCAGAAGCCTTATAGGGGGCTTGATAACTTCTGACAGTAAGGCCCGCCACTGTCTTACAATCCTCCACCAACCCGGACTGGACCCCCGTGGTGGATTATGGCCTAACCTTTCTGCTATTCAGGAAGAGCCCCGTGCCCCAGCAGTGGGGACATACAAGGGTTGATAACGATATAACAAGTTTAGGTTTAAAAGAATAAAAGGTTGATCTATCGACTCCGCAACGATGCAATTGTTTATAAGGCATCGTGAATCAAGGTCGGTACTAATGAAGTCTGCAAACTCTTAGCGTTAACTCTATTTGTTTGACAATGGCTCTTAATCTTCTGGAAATACGGGCTACAGTGGTATGTAAAGGTTGCTCGCCGATCCTACCTACTATATGAGATAGATTGATTGCACTTGACGGCCGTTGCATACAAATGCACGCTGTTATGTCATTGAAGATGACGGAAGCTATACAAGGTGCATCATAAGTCCTAGACGCGTTAATACGAACCATAATTATTTACTATGAGCAAACTCCTTCGAAAAAAATGCATGACTTAAGGATATGTTTGCGTCGGCTTAAGCTAGACAGCTTAGGCTAAGGACTTACGAAGCGGTTTTCACCCGTGCCCGCCGCGGTGGCGGAATGGAGTTTTATTTTCAAAACTCGCGAGACCGGAGTTTTGTGCGGTTACGCAGCCGTCGCGGTTGCGATTATCGCTCGCAAACTTGGCGGTTGATAATCGCAAGACGGGCGGTTGCAAGACGGGCGGTTATACGATCAGTTTAGTTCCAGACCGTCATGGACACACACCAGGAACGAGCTGTTGCGTTATACTTCCTTCACAGAAGAATTAAAAAAGCCCGCCAACCGACCGCAGAACGCGCGGGTGCAACCCGCCGCGGCTGCGGGACCGCGACCCGCGCCCGCCGGTACAAGATGACCGCCGGTGCAGCGGGACCCGCAAACAATCGCACACGCCGCGGGCGTAAAACGCGTCGTGAAATGTTCTTTAGTTTTTTACATAAATATCTGTATTCTAGAAAGGCTGCGGGCCCGCAACCGCGGCGGGCACGGGTGAAAACCGCTTCGTGAGTCCTTAACCTTGAGCTGACGTATGTAGACTACATTAAAAAAAATGTCCGTAATTTAATTATCTGTCAAACCTTCAGAGCACATTTACTTTCGAATATGACCGATTGTGTACTTATGTTAATACAAACTCTAAATATGTGATTGTGCGAGCGAGACAGCATGCTCCACGTAAGAGCAGCCCTAAGTCAACTAAATTGTGAGGATGGTGTAGGGTCACTTCACCTATCTATTGGATACCTGGTTATTTATAAAATGCTCAATGACGAATTTGCAAAAAATATATTTTACATAGTGGGAGAGACCATGATAAAACATATATGTTTTTTTTCTACGACTTGTCTAGGACGAATGGCACTCTACTTTTCATTTCGAATATAAGGAAAATAAAACCTCCTTTTTAATTAACTATTTTTTTGAATTCCGTCACTTAGTATCCCGCGAATTTATGTCGACTTTTTAAATTTTAAATGTGGAACTCACCGGGTAATTGTTGAGGCTTATTCCGCTCAAAGAAGTTTGCGCTAAGTTCACACTGGCTGTTTAGAAACTCACATGGCCGCAGCATTTTTTTTTATTTAATTTTCTTTTACATGAAAATCTTCACAGCTGACAGTAGTTCTATTTTTAAAGTTCATTCCGGCTCTTGGGTGGGAAGTAATTTGAATGAGTTTTTCCCTCTCTAGGGAGGGAAGCAGCATTTTTCACCCAATAATCAGATCAAAACAACACTACTTTCCGAGTATAAGAAATGAAAAAGAATTTGTCTATCTGGGGAGCCTGTTTACGAGGGATGGAAAGTGTGAAGGTGATATAGAACGAAGAGTAAAAGCGGAAAATTGTGTAAACGGTGCCTTGCACTCCATTGTGTGCAGCCAAAGCATCACCAAAAGAGCTAGATTGGCTATTCATAATGGTGTGCTGGTCCCAACACTTATGTATGGTAGCGAGACTTGGTGTGGCAAAAAAAGCAAGAAAGTAGAATTAGTGCAGTAGAAATGAGTTCCTTGAGAATTATGTGTAGTGTTACTTTGAATGAAAGGATACGCAATAGTCTGATTGGAGAACGTTGTGGACTGAAAGAGGATGTAGTGACTAGAATTGAGAAAGGAATGATGCGTTGGGTGGACATGTGGAGAGGATAAAGGTAGAAAGATTGACGAAACAAATATATATTGTGAATGTGAGTAGAAGGGCTGGTAAGGGACGTCCCAGGCGGACATACATCGACCAAATAGGGGACGTATTAGCAAAGGGGACGACGAAAAGTGCCTGGAACCAGCGTGCGTGCATGCAACAACTTATGAAAGTTGATGAAGCGAAGGTGATCTGTAAGGATCGTCGCAAGTGGCAGTCCTTGGGCTCTGCCTACCCCTCTGGGATACAGTCGTGAGGTTATATATGTATGTATTAATAGTATATATACATAAATAATTCCCAAAATAAACACATTATATCTATCTATCTAAATTCTTTTTAATACGAAGCTGACAATCCTCGGGTGTAAACAACGCGAAGGTATTCCGTTTTATTTATACATCGGCCAATCGAGGAAGCGCTAAAGGGGTCACTGAAAGCGCCTTGCATGTTGATATGGAATGCTATGTTTCAGAATTCTTAGGCCAAACTTGATATTGACATAAAAATTGAAAGATAGATAATTTTGTCACGTAAAACACACACACGTAAACAATGCGAAGCCATAGAAAGGTAATTACTAGTCACAGCACGAAGAAAGTATAAACAAAATAGCCGTGCACGGATAGCCAGAGGTCGCGGGTTCGAATCCCGGCATGGATGGAATTTTTAGCCCCTAAATAGGTTTTTAAAATTGTCCTTAGCACGAGTTAGTGCATTAAAAATAAAAATAGTATAAGCATACCTACTTGGTGTCAATCCTTTATATATCCCCACTGCTGGGGCACGGGTCTATTCCTGCATCGCAGGAAGGTTAGGCCAAACTCCACCACGAGGGCCAAGTCCGGGTTGGTGGCGGATTGTGAGACAGTGGCGCGCCTTACTGTCAGAAGTTATCAAGCCGCGCATAAGGTCCTTGACATGGCTTAACGACTGCCATTACATATGACAACCGGCACCACGGCTTAGCGTGCCTTGCGAAGCTCGGAAGCGCTCAGAAAAAATGCCACTAGCAATAGTCACGGGATGATCACCCATCTTGCACCAGACCGAGCCTTCTGTTGCATAACCCAAGTGATTGAATCCAATCACTCGGTTCCACGAGGACACGAGCCTTTGACAGTAGCAGTAACACACACAAAAAATTTGCCTTTCGCGGGACAATGTACTAAACTATAAGTGACCAACCTTTCTGCGATGCAGGAAGAGGCCCGTGAAACAGCTGTGGGGACAAACAAAGGGTTGATTTAGCAATCGGTATGGAATTTAACAGTTTTACGATTACATTCGTTCCGGAGTAAGGCTAGCGGTCAGTAGTACACGTGGTTAATTTGCTAAGGCCCACTTGCGTCAGGCCGGGTTGGCTCATTTAACCCGAGTTAACTGGTTAAGTCGATCATTTCGCATACAGAATTAATTTAACCGGTTAACTTGAGTTGAATGGACTAACCCGGGTGAACGCAAGTGGGCCTTAGCCGTGATACCACTATTGAAATTCTACAATCCATTATCGATTTATCAATATTAACAATCGATAGTTTGAACCTTTTATTTATTGACAAAGACGCGCTCGTCGGACATCGTTCATAGATAAGCGGGATAATCTTATCGGTTTGTTTGTATCGCAGTTAGCTGAGGATTGGAGATATAAAGACGGCTTCGCTGGTGCAGCGGTTTGGCACGCTGACTGTAAAACCGAAGGTCTCGGGTTCGATCCCCGGCCGGGCCAAACTAGGAAACGAACTTTTCTAGTTTGTCTCGGGTCTTGGATGTTATCTACGTATTTATTGTATTACATCTATCGTCGAGTTAGCACCTATAACACAAGTCATTTAGTTGTACTTAGTATAGGGCTAACGACATCTGTGTAATGTGTCCATAAATATTTATAAAAAAAGAAGAAATCTTGTGAATGCAATAATTAGTAGTAAAAAATAAATGCAAAAACGTTGTCTTTGCTAACTAAGGCGAAACAAATATTCTATGATTATATTCTTTTTTTTGCACTAACCCGTGCTAAGGACAATTTTTAAAAACCTATTTCGTGGCTAAAAAATCCACCCATGCCGGGACTGGAACCCGTGACCTCTGGCTAACCATGCCAGCGCTCTCAGAGTCCCATTAGCTCAGTTGGGAGAGCGCTGGCACCGTTAGCCAGGCACGGTTCGAGTCCCGGCATGGGTGGAATTTTAGCCTCTAAATAGGTTTTTAAAAATACTCTATGGCCAATGAGCCCACAGGCTCGCTTCACCAGCGAACTAGGTTACCCTATGAGACCATCATAGGGTAACCTAGTTCGGTACGAGGACAAGTGATTAGTTAGACCTGAGATTTCCGCACTTAGCCTCATAAAATTCAAATTCAAATCATTTTATTTCAAAGTAAAGAATTTACATTCTGTTAGCTGAATGTCAATGTACAATGTAAAATGTAAGCCGCCGCCTTCGGGCCGTATTGTAGTGGAGAAAAAGGCAGCGGAAAAAAAAACTCCACTCTGACCATCTTTTCTCAAATCATCATAGTTGGGCCATTGTACGTAGCAAGCGCTGAGGTACGCTAACACCTCAGACACTAGGGTTTCCTTACGATGTTTTCCTTCACCGTCAGCGAGTAGTATTGCTATTATAATTTCACAAATGTACATAACTTAGAAAACAAAGTCATTGGTACATGCCGGGGTTGGAAACCACGACCTCCCGATTGCTAAGCCGGCGTTCTACACCGCTCCGCTACCACCGCTCTATAGCACAAGTGATTATGTTATCGTGTGTGTGAAATTTATATTATTATTGCGGAGACTAGGTGTCGACACAGCATAGGGTTTCATT